>CM074718.1:434694304-435294304 GCA_037306005.1 Rhinophrynus dorsalis
TAGTGTACAATGCGTTGGACATACTTCTGGCAAACGATGGGTTAAAAATATACCATCTAAGTAACTGTACATTTACTCCCTCTGGTATTTCCACTTCAGTATTCTGAGAAATGGGAGTAAACCAAAACCATGTTGTGTGTATTTCTAGTAAAAAATAAAGAAAACATAAAGCCTAGAAGGGAACTGAAAAACGGTTGCCTATTTTAATAGACTCAGCAGGAGTAGCATACAGGAAACAGGCTCAGATATTTGCATTGTAGAGTAAGGAGCAAGGTGTTTTTGTAAAGGCTTTAAGAAAATATGTTATTTTTAAATAACTGAACAAGTACATTTTATATACTTCTGTTGAATGTTGCAAAGGAATTTTAAAATATTACCTGTAATAGTAAATTATTAACCTTTAAAGAACCAGAACAGGATGTGCGTCTAGTACCCAATTCTTCTTTAGGGTTCCAGTTATTCACTCCTCCTTAAAGAAGACTAGTTCAGTACCCTTATAGTATAGCCTATTGAAATGTCACTAAAACCTAACTTTTAATCTTTCTATTAAAAAGTCATATCCATTTATTTGCTCATTAGCTTTCATTCAATAAAATCAATTGATCAATGTCTCATCCACAGATGGACATCAATCTTAATAAATAAATCTACAAGCTATATTGATTTTATTATGATTGATGTCCATCTGTGGATGAGACATTGATCAATTGATTTTATTGAATGAAAGTTAATAAGCAAATAAATGGATATGACATTTTAATAGAAAGATTAAAAGTTAGGTTTTAGTGACATTTCAACAGGCTATACTATAAGGGTACTGAACTAGTCTTCTTTAACCCCTTAAGGACCAGAGGCCCCAGGGTGTGTGGTCCTTTAAGGACCAGATAGGGAAGTTCGACGTGCCGCCCCACGTAACTGATCACGTGTGCCGGCACGTCGAACGAGGGACTGAAGGAGATTGCTCCGGTCTTGGAGCGATCAACTTCAGAACCCGATATTACTCACCGCGCTCCTGCAAGAGCACGGTGAGTAAAAGTACGTGACGTACCAGGACCGTCACTGGTCCTTAAATGTCGGACCAGCGTGACAGTCCAGGTACATCACCGGACGCTAAGGGGTTAAGGAGAAGTGAATAACTGGAACCCTAAAGAAGAATTGTGTACTAGACGCTAATACTGTTCTGATTCTTTAAAGGTTAATCTGTTATTTCAAAGACTTGCGGTACCACATTACATTATTGCAAAATAAAAGACCCACTTGTTATTTATATGATTACCTGTAATGGTAGCATTTTCATATGCAGTGCAGGTACAAAATCTCACTTAGCTGCAGTGTTGCCAGTGCTTCTGTTTAATGCGGTACTGTTTTCAGTCTGATTTAGGTTAGTAACCTTGCTTTGTTTCCTGCTATTCACATACTTGGGAACTCTCTGGATTTGCCCCAGGGACTCCGGTTTTGACTCTGCATTACCGGGTCTCCGGGACAGAATCTGATTCTCCAGGGTGTGGGCAGTTTAAGAAACTCTGCCCATTTGCGCTCCTTCCCTATCTGTTCCACCCAATCCCTGCCCACTTCTCCTCCTTCCCCAGCCTATTTGCATATATTTTACAAGTTTCTGAAGCCCCACCACAGTCATGATTAAGCCACACCCCTTTTGACGCAAATTTCATCATTTGCCTCCCTCAACGGCAACACAGGCCTCCTCCTCTGGGGAGGTCAGAATAAAAAGTTCCCAGGTATGGCTATCCATCCTACCTGCTCCTTGGGGGTTATTCACTAAGGTGTGATAAAGAGGTGATAAAGTGGAGATGACTTCTCAAGTGATATCACTTCTCCAATTCCTATGTTATTCTATGGAGCCAATGCACTAAGATTTCTCCAACTTTGGGGCTCTTACTGCATAGGCTCTATAGAATTACATAGGAAATGGAGAACTGGTATAACAGGAGAAGTCATCTCCATGTTATCACCACTTTATCACGCCTTTGTGCATAACCCACCTTGTCCCTTATGTACCTGTCTCAACACTCATTCTAAATGTGTTCCAGACTTCATCACCATTTCTTAAAGTATCTGTTACTTCAGTGGTTCTCAAGTTAAGAGCTTATGTATAGAGGCAAAGTGGAGCAGTTCTGGGACCAAGTAACTGCACCACAGGGGAGAAAAAAATCCCCAAATTACCATTGATTAAATGGTGGTTTTAACCCCTTGAATCATAGTTGGGTCTTTCACTTGACCTATCCTATATAATAATTTGCTAAAACGTGTGTTACGCCTCAGTCATGCTCAGTAGAGACTGCCCGCGCAGCGGCTGATACAGAGCTCTGTATCAGTCGTGGCGCGGGCAGTCTCCACTGCTCATGACTGCCCCGCGACCGGCTGGCAGTGGCATTGTTACCCTGTAATGGGCTCTTCAACTAGTATGTTATATTAGCCATTATTTATTTAGAAAGAAATTCAGGCATTTCCTGTCTTAGACCTATATTACCCCCTCACTTGTTGACACTGGTCAGCAATAGGTTGCTCACTTACTCTAGCACTGAAAAGGATAAGTGTCAGTGAATGACCAATGGATAAGCCACTGTTTCTCAAGCAGGGTGCCATGGAATTTGGGAAAATAGCTTAGACTGCCATCATTTTTCATGACTATTTTAACAAAAATATGAATATTGACATTTAAATGTAAAATTATGGAAATAGTTATACAGCATTTTAATTTTTGGCATTCTGATTATGTGACCTAAAATTAAATAGGCATGCATCATTATGAACTGTCCAAATCACAAAACTGCATATTGCATATTAGGGGTACCTCAAGCATAAAAAGACTGAGAACCACTAGTATAATATACAGTATTTATCTAAATGGAAATCACATGACTGGATTCTGCTTCCCTGGTGAACACACAGGTGGCAATGGAATCGGTTGGAGTTAAAAGTATTCTGGGATCTGTAGTTATACTCTACTAGGCATGCACTATTTTCTACAGCTGGTGTATGAGATAAAAACTACTAATCTTAGTGCATAGGCTCCACTGAATAACATGGGACTTCGAGAAATGATAACACTGGAGAAGTCATCTCCACTTCATCACTTCTTAATCACACCTTAGTGCATAACCCACAGGGAGACTGTGAGAGAGCATTAAAGAGAGAACACAAAAGCTCACTCAAAACAGACTCTGTGAGAGGAAGTGTGAATGTGAGAGGGAATGAGAGTGAGACACCGGGGGTTATTCACTGAGGTGATAACGCGAAGATGACAGGGGTTATGCGCTAAGGAGTGATAAAGAGGTGATAAAATACAGATAACTTCTCCAGTGATATCACTTGTCTAGTTTATATGTTCATACCTGGGAACTCCAGGATATGCCCCTGAGATTCCGGTTTTGACACTGCTGGGTCTCCAAGGCAGAGGCTCATTATAAGAATGTGGGGAGTGTCTACTGAAACTCTGCCCACTTCTGCTCCTTCCCAGCCTGTTCCTCCCACTTCCCTCCGAATTCGCCTCCTTTTCCACCCAGTTCCTCCCACTTTTGGGATGTGTGTGTTAGGCCCTGGCCCCACTCTTGAGTAAGCCCTGCCCTCCCCCTTTTTTTTTTTTTTTTTTTTTACACGATTCGCACCTCTACATCTCTATAACCAAAAGGTCACAGGTATGTATATTTTACTATATGGAGCAAATGCACTAAGATTTCTCCAGCTTTAGAGGTCTTAGTGCATAGGCTCTATAATAGCATACAAACTGGAGAAGTAATGCCACTAGAGAAGTCATCTTCACTTTATCACTTCTTTATCATGCTTTAGTGCATAACTCCAGCAATATCACGTCTCCAGTTCCTATGTTATTCTATAGAGCCAGTGCACTACGAGTTCTGCAGCTTGAGGAATCTTAGTGCATTGGCACCAAAGAATAACATAGAAAATGTAGAAGTGATCAACTGGAGAAGTAATCTCCGCTTTATCAAACCTTAGTGCATCTGAGAGAATGCAAGAGAGAAAACAATAGAGTGAGCAAGAGAATAAGAGTGAGTGCTGAAGTCAGAGACAGGGACCATGAGAGAGTACCAGAGTAAAGAAAGCACAAAAGTGAAAGGGCAAGAGAGTGAGAGACAAAGCAAGAGAGGGGGACAGAGAGCAAGAGAGAGAGACACAGAAAGCAAGACAGAAGAGTTCAGAAGAGTGTACGAGAGAGAGAGAGAGAGAGAGAGAGAGAGAGAGAGAGAGGGAAACAGGGAAACAGAGCAACACAAAATACAAGGAAGAGAAGAAAAAAATAATGTATGAGTATACAAAAGAGATAGAAGGGAAGGAAGAAAGACAGCATGAGAAAGCAGGAAACAGAAAAAAGAATCAGCGAGGATGTAGTAAGAGAAAACGGTGCAGTTCTGAAACAAACCAGCTGCTCTATGGATCAAATTAAAATAATGAATGATTTAAATAAGGCTTTTAACCTCTTCAGTACTAGAGAGGTCTCCAAAGCACTGATTTATGCTAGTAAGTTATAAAGTAGAAAATAGCATTTACAACATGAAAGTTTATATGAGGAAGTGGGATTATATAAACTGAAAAATTGGATGCCTTATGAAGAAGTAGTATAAAAAAAAAAAAAAAAAAAAAAAAAAAAGTCATTTTGGTGCAAAGTAACTGCACCATACAGTAACATGGCATATTACTTTATGCAGGCATAATCTGGTATTACAGAAAGGACGAGACTAGTTGTTTTTTTAGTCTGGGTAGGAACTGGGGGGGGGGGGGGATTAAGGTGACCACATATCCCTTTAAATCAGGGACACTTATAAAATACACACATTGCAGGGCTGCTTTGATTCCTGTGCTGTCCTGAAATGAGTGCATGATTACTACGGTATGAGAGAGTGAGTATATGGTTCAAGAAACCCAGCATAGGATGTTATAAATCAACACGTGGGAAGTGTAAAAACAGGATTGTGATGAAAACCCCGGGGTAGGTATCTTTCCAGCTAATGAGAATGATCAATTTGGGACTTTGGTTTAAAAACTCCGCACCTGTGAGCTTAATCTTTGAATTTTAAACCTTCTTGGAATTAAATCATTGACTTTGTTGGGAATATACGCATATCTGTTTTTATCTTCCACTGCACCATATTCCTGACTGCCAGAACATAAAACCCCTTCTTTTATATAAAAAACAGTTTCTAAAGGAGTCCATACAAAGCAGCGATTTTGGTTGGAGCCAGCAAGCAATCTGATCATGGAGAGATCAGATTGTTGGTTTCTCCTGCCCGCACAGACCAAATACAGAAACTCTGCATTCAGATTGCCTGTTTTAGCGTGTGTGGAGCTTGCCGATCAGGTCTAAACAAGATAATGTCACAGCCCCATTCAAGATCGCTGTGGTTTGGTCTGTTGAGGACACACACAGTGATCTCACTGCCAGGCAACCAAAAATACCAAGCAAGGCTGACCACCCAAAATCAGAAGTTTGGTCAGCCTGACTTGATTAATGTAGCTCATACACAGTGCTATAACCGGCCAATCTGGTCAGTTTCAACCAGATTTGTCTGAATCGTCAGACGGAATTGCACTATGCAAGAGTCACTAAAGGAGATAGTAATGGTTCAGCTAAACCTAAGCTACGATCTTCATTATAGTATATACTGCTCTCCAACATTGGCAATGTTTATACTGCTCTGTTTTCTTTGAAATTATATTATAAAGTGTCCCACCCAACCCTTTTACTTATGTAAGTCTTCTGTCTACAGAACTGAAAGCGGATTACAACTAGGGAAATCTTCTGTAAGTATAAGGAAAAACCTGTCCTCCTTCGTCAAGGCGGGCAGGGTTTTCTATATACTGTCAGAAGGAAGATTGTCACTCGTTGCAATCTGTCCGGTCCGATGACCAGATTTCAGATCTGAGTGGAGGCTGCTTACAATACTGAAAAGGGGTGGGAGGGGGACACTTTATAATATAATTTCAAAGAAAATAGAGCAATATAAACAATGTCAACGTCAATGAACAACAGCGTACACTATTGTAGCTTAGGTTTAACTGAACCATTACAATCACTTTAGGATTCAGCAGTTACCAGAGGAAGGTTGAGTGTGGAAGGATATAGTGCCAAAAAGCCATATACCCAGTTGGCTTAGATTTATTTAACCATACATAAAAAATAGACAGGTATGAAATGTGTGTGGGCTGGTACAGAAACAAACAAAATGTGTTAATGGGTCAATAATGCCCGTATTTAAGTTTATTTAATATTGTAGAGGTTACAAAAATAAAGTATTTGGAGAAAGTGGCATCTCTCAAACCCTTACAGTGTGAGAGATATTCACTGCTAAAGTTTCCATTTTCCTGCTGTCAGTTGTAAAGCTGACAGCAGGAGATTCGAGCCGGCCGACTCAAGGAAGCTCTTCATCAGAGCTGAAATAGCGTTATTTAAAAATAACTACTTCAATGGCACAGTCTACAATGTGTGCTTGAAAACCAGGCACACTTTGTATACCGTTTCAATTAAGTAATTATGTTTAAATAAAGTGATTTTGGCTCTGCTGCAGTGCCCGATGGATGGTCCCAGGATCTCCTGCTGTCAGCAGAGCACAGACGTCAGGAGAACGGGAGGGAAGGGGGAACTTTAGCGGCTAATCTCTCTCAAACTGGAAGGGTTTGAGAGATGCTACTTTCTCCAAATACTTTATTTTTGTAACCTCTACAATATTAAATAAAGTTAAATGCAGGCATTACTGACCTTTTAAGGGAGGAGGGCTAGGGTCACCATTTATTCTCAAATCTGACTACATACAAGGATGCTGTGTACATTTAATCACAGTTGTACTTTTATATCGACATTACATATTTTGTGAAATAGTAATAGAAAACGTATTAACACTGGAAGTACCAGAGAAGAGTACATACCTCCCAAGTGTCCATCTTTAAAAAGAACAGTCCCTCTTTCAGGCCCAAATTCCATTTTCCCACCCTGGTATCATCTTTTTAGGAAATCAGACTGTGTGGCATGTGTATAAATGCATCACATTGCTCCATAGCAACAAAACTCATATTAACTTTTAAACTTCATAACGTGTTTATAAATGTATCTGTGTAAGTAAACTACTTTGGCCTTGCTCTAACCCTTTCACTCAGTTACCCAAAGAAGTTTCAATAGCTCACGAAGTAACCCAAACATGATCAGTAATTCATCTCCCACCAGCAACATCATCAAACACAAGTGTCCCTCTTTGGCCACTTGAAATTGTGGGAAACATGCATATACTTATTTTGAACACACATTAATATGAATTTCATTGCTGTGGAACAAAGCGATACATTTCTGTACACTTCTAAAAAGAGGGACACAAGGTGGGAAAGAGGGACGGTCCCTCGTACATAAGGACACTTATGAGGTATGGCAACCTGTATACCAAGAAGTGCCATAGAGAAACAAGCTGTTAATTATGTATCCAGCCCAATATCAAGCTCGAAGCAATGAGAAGAGCCCAGTAATTAAATATCCAGTACACCATGCTCCACTCAGCCAGTAATTCCCAGCATAGCTGTTGCGACTGATGATAGTCGAAACCAGGCTCAACACATTCGTCATGGATATTAACTATGCTGAGCTCAGCACATTCGCCATGGATACTAGATACATGAAAGATAAACCGTAAATATTACCTCGGTCAGTGTTTTATTTTCTTTAATCAGATCTGATTTAATCCTTAGCAAAAGATGTTGAAATAACCCAATCACACGTTTTCAATGACACCACAAGGAACGAAAGTGCCGGAATACAAATCGAAAGTGATCTATGTGTTTACTTACGGCATGGGGAAGACGAGAGAGGTAACCCAGAGAAGAAGGAATACAATAAAGAGAGGGTGGAGAGCAGAGCAGGGTGCGCAACAAGTGACTCTCCAGCTGCGGTTGGGCGAGAACGTCCATCACTAAGCCAGTTGAAAATAATGTGGGTTGCAGTTCAAAAACAGCTGGAAAGTCACACATTGGTCATCTGTACATTAAAGAAATCCGAAGATGATAAAAAAGAGACTGTGGATTGATGAAATGTGAGATAAAATGTGGGCTGCACGGAGGAATTAAACGTAGTTAGCGCAAAGTTTATAATAGAGGTATTTATAGGAAATCCAAGGTAATGGGAGGTAAGAAAAGAAACAGGTATAGTCTTTATGCAAGGTGGGGAAGATATATAAAGACACACATATATATTACATTGATATATTGAACACTGCACAAATGGAATTGGCAGGAGGTGTAAATGCTATGGGGCAGAATGAAGCAGGAGATATAGGGGATATGATAGAAACATTCATATACATGAAGGAATTCAACAAAGTGTAAGAGGGAAGTACATTTAGGAAAATGGGGCAGGTCATAGTCTAAAACAGTGGTTCTCAGCCCATGCCCTCAGTGGCTACTAACAGGCCAGGATTTGAGAAGTTCCTTTTAAGAGCACAGGTGAGTTAATCAATATGAATGAGCCTTTGATCAACACACTTGTGTTCTAGCAGGGAAATTCCTAAATCCTGGCCTGTTAGTGGCCACTGAGGACATGGGTTGAGAACCTCTGTTCTAAAACTAGATTGCTAGAGGTTTAGAAGTAATGTAAGAACATTTTACTTTACTGAGAAGGTAATAGAAAAGTGAAATAGCCTACCAGCAGAGGTGGTAGAAATTAATACAGTGACAACATTTAATTTTGCATGGGATAGGCGTAAAACTGTACTGAACATAAGACAAGAAGCACCAAATAAGGGTTGAGTTGAGCCCAGGTTTATGTTTTGGTGTTAGTGTTCCTTTAAAAAGTTAAAATGGTGAATAGAGGGGAGAGATGAATGCAGATAGAAAGGTAAATGCTAAATCAGGATAAATATAGATATGGTTAACCCTTAGAGTGCTGGAGGGGTAAATAATGATAAGGTTAATGTGATTCAGCATTGAAGTCCACGTGCAGAGAGCACTGATCAAAAAGGTGCATCATACCTCCCAACATTTCAGATGGGCAAAGAGGGACTGGTGTTACTGGGAGTGTGGCTAATGGACGAGGCATTACTAAGAATTTTTAGGTTATTTTAAGATCTTCTCACATCTCTTTGTGTAACTGAACGCATGCTTTAGAACAAGAACAATATGTTTTATTTACACAGACAAATTTATAAACACATATTCTGAAGTTTAAACAAACAATAAAGTGAATGCCATTGCTGTGGAAAAATGTGATACGCTTACATACACATCAAACAGTCTGATCTCCTAAAAAAGAGGTACACAGGGATTTGGGTTTCAAAGGGACACTTGGGAGGTATGGTGCCAGAGGCCTTAACTGCAGCCCTAGCTTTCACCACAAAACTCGTTGCATAAACCATTAGTTACTAACTTGAGAATCCCTTATCTGCAAAATAAATATTTTTCCTCCCAGTTTAAACTCTTCTTTCTCAGAGTGATTATGTACTTTGGGTGACTGTTTTGCATATTTCTATACACTTGTGTAATAATGTTGAAGAGAATAAGAGAACTGAACTGTAGACCTGGCATGAATGGGTGATTCTCAGGAAAAAGTTTCTCCCATTAATTTTCTGTGCGGTGATAACCATGTATAATTTCTTATTCATGCTAGTGAACAAGAAAATGATGAATTGTCCATTTGGCTCATAGAGCTGCAAAATCAGATCAAAATCAATATTTTGAGTACTGTATATGCCAGTGGTTTCCAATCAGTGGCGCCAATTTTCAGAATATCCTCACATAGGTGTAGGTGAATCAAAATTTGATAGCGCTATCTGAATTTATGTGGTCATTTTAAAAACATGAGCCATTGAGCTGTACAGAAGACTAAAGTTTGGTACCAGTTATCATTGTGAATGAATGGTAGCTCAGAGGTAATTTGTGATCTGGATCCATTGAAGTCTAGGGAGAAATTCATTGATAAAATAATCCGCTATAATGGAATCCAGGCCAGTATTCATCAGTAGAAGCAGAACTCGATTCTGCACATAGTACCTTGTGGGATCCAGCTTTTCCATTAATTAGTATCATGCCTTGCACCATGCGGAAAATCATGTTCACATTTTATTAAATTGGATAGTCCTCTTATACTGCTTATTTTTGTGGCTTAACAAGTTCCCCCTATACAAGCAAAAGAAAATAATTTTTCAATGTTATAAATATCTGTAAGGGGGTTAGTATTTCTGTATAAAATGACCAACATATGTCCAAGTAGAGCATACTGCCTAAGTTTATTAAAGGGACAGTAATGTCCCATAAAAAATGTTTAGAGTTTTGTAGAGATTAAAAAAAAATAAGCCACAAACCCTATCTCTCAAACCTCTATGGTTTGAGAGATGTCCTCTGCTAAAGTTCCTTTTCTCCTGATGTCAGCTGTAAAGCTGACAGAAGGAGATCCGTGTTGGGCGACATGAGGAGGCTCTTCAGCAGAGCCGCAATAGAGCGATTTAAAAAGAATTACTTCTTTGGAACGGTCTAAAAAGTGTGCTTGAAAACCAGGCACACTTTGTAGACCGTTCCAAAGAAGTATTTCTTTTAAAATTGCGATATTGTGGCTCTGCTGAAGAGCCACTTATCGCCCCCCCCGGACCAGGAACTCCTGCTGTCAGCTTACAGTTGACATCGAGAAGAGGAGGGAGAGGGGAACTTTAACTGAGGAAATATTTCAAACCATAGCAGTTTGAGAGCTAGGATTTGTGGCATTTAGCTTTTTTTCTTAATCTCTACAAAACTCTAAACATTTTTTATGGGACATTCCTGTCCCTTTAAAATCTGTTTATTATTAGTAATAAGAGTGAATAGGGGATATGCACTAATGGTGAGAAAACTGTCCAGTAAGTATAAAATCCCACAATTTGTTTATTATTATGTGGAGCCACTTTATAAAAATATTATGGTCACTGATATAGAGGCTAAAATATTCTTACTGCTTAGTGCATCCTCCCTAATTATTTGATAACCCTTATCACAATTTGATCATCTTAGACCTTAGTGTTAATTTAAATTATCCTGTTTGGATCATGTGTTGAGCTAGTTTCACAGTTAAATGCAAATGCATCCAATAAAAGCCATACAGTGCAACACAAGTAAGTTGCTGAGTATCATTTATTAAACACATTGTACTATTATAATTTGTAAAACTATTTAGCTTTGTATATTCATATAATAGACACATTGCTTTCTCTCTTCAGATTTGAATTATGTCACTGATTAAAGTGTGAAGTTTGCAGAAATGGATTGCAGAAATGAAGCACAAGGCAAGTGATTATTTATTGTAAGCTGCTTCAAATGGGGCCCCTATATGCTTGTCTGTAACCATATTGCATGGCATGGATATAAAATTTGCCTTCCTTATTAAACTCTTGAGGACCAGATGGGTGTGTTGCATTGTAGACTGTCTGATCTTAAGTGGGGTAAAGGGGTAGTAATGTTTCACAATAAAAGCAGCTCCACTTAATTTCCATAGTATTTGGGCCATGGAGAGTGTTATTCCAATACTGTTCGAGTTGCAGTTCAAGAGTAATTGAATGATTAAGTATCCCCCTCCTGCCCCTTTTACTGATGTAACACTGCTCACCTCAGAGCAGCAACACTGTCCGGATGGATCACAGAGTGGGACAATCTTCAGTGAGCATAAGGAAAAACCTGAAAACCTGTCAAGGGGGGGCAGAGTTTTCCTTATGCTCAAAGGAAGAAGATCCCTTGCTGTGAGCTATCTGGTCCCAAGACCAGATTCCACATCTGAGGGGAGGTGGCTTACACTACGTAAAAGGGGAAGGAGGGGGATACTTTATAATTCAATTACTCTTGAACTACAACTCTGACAGTACCGAAATAACACTCTCCATGTCCCAAATACCATGAAAATTAATTGAAGTTGCTGTTTTTGTAAAACATTACTATCCCTTTAAAATTTTGATAGTTAGAGAGGATTCTTTACATCCAAGAGTTTAACAGATTTGTGCGTGTATGTAATTTATTGTGTGAAAGCCAAGCAAACTAATGTCAAATACATTTTCAAACTGCTGTGGTTGTAAACCAGCTCCATTATGTTCCAGAGTGTTATATTGGCATTAATGTGTAAACAGGATGATGAATTTGGCATTGTTACTTAACCCCTTCACTTTGGGTATTACAGACATTAAAGATAGATGTCAGTGAAATAGTTTCGTTTATATTCTGTGCTATAGCAGATTATGTTTGAGTGATAGTTTCAGTTGTTGTTCTCTTTTACTCCTGGCAAATCTTATCATATAAGCACATTAGCAAAGTTATTTGTTTTCTTTATATATGAAAGGAAAAAGAGATTGCACAAATTGCAAAATAGTTTCAGTAACTTCTGAAAACCAAAGATGCTTCCCCAGCTCTCCTCAGTTACATATTTCCTTTCATACATTTAATTATATAGATTTGTGGCAGATTGAAGACAAGTGCCTTGCACCTGTTGCTGAAAATGGGGAGCTCCGTGAAGCTGTGGTGAAATCCATTGAATACAATGAGAATGGTGTGTCCTATGCAGTTGTCTCATTTTCAGATTCGGCACAAAAGAAAATATCAGTTGCAGAGCTCTGTAAAGCCCCAGGAGGTAGCAACTGTTGGAACACATCAATGTTTGATGATGAAGACCTGGAAAAGCCCCTTTTCCCCAACAGAACACCCCCAGGGCCTTTGGTTGAATTTCCATTATCGGATACTGGAGTTTCTGTCCCTTACACAATTAATAGGTACTTACGTGACTACCAAAGAGACGGTGTGCGGTTCTTGTATGAACATTTCTCTCAGTCTACAGGATGCATACTTGGGGATGACATGGGACTTGGAAAGACAATACAGGTACGTTTTTTTTCTTTTTCATGGCAACATTAACCTGGCAAAACTGCAACTTGCTCACATCATTTCAACATACCTCACACTAAACAGAGTTCAGTAACCTGTGTATTTGCAGCTATTGTAGGAGTTATACTCCAATGACATCTGTAGAGCCATAGGTCACCCATCTCTGGACTAAGCTTACACAGCGTCATAGCTGTCTATTAAAGGGATAGTAATGTTTCACAAAAACAGCAGCTCTAAATAATCTTTATAGTATTTGAGCCATAGAGAGTTTTATTTCAATACTGTCAGAGTTGTAGTTCAAGAGTAATTGGATGATCAAGTATCCCTCTCCTGCCCCTTTTACCTATTGTAAGCCGCCTCCCCTCAGATGTGGAGTCTGGTCTTGAGTCCAGACAGCTCACAGCAACGGGACAATCTTCTTACTGTGAACATAATGAAAATGCTGCCTCCCTTGACAAGTTTTTCAGGTTTTTTTCTTATGCTAATTGAAGATTGTCCCTCTCTGAAAGCCATCTGGACAGTCTTGCTGCTCTGAGGTGAGCAGTGTTACATCAGTAAAAGGGGCAGGAGGGATTGAATGATAAAGTTTCCCCCTCCTTCCCCTTTTACCTAGTGTAAGCCACCTCTCCTCAGATGTGGAATCTGGTCCGCAGACCAGACAGCTCACAGCAAGGGACAGTCTTCTTACTGTGAGAACAATGAAAGCCCTGCCCCCATTGACAGGTTTTTCAGTTTTTTCCCTTATGTTAATTGAAGATTGTCCCTCTCTGTGATCCACCTGGATACTACCCGGCTGCTCTGAGGTGAACAGTGTTACATCTGTAAAAGGGGTGGGGGGATACTTTATCATTCAAATACTCTTGAACTACAACTCTGACAGTACTGAAATAACACTCTTCATGGCCCAAATACTATGAAGATTAATTGGAGCTGCTTTTATTATGAAACATTACTATTCCTTTAAATATGCATAAAACAAAGCAGAGTGTTCACTTTAACTTACTTTTATAATTCAGTAAGAAAATGGCCTGATAATCAGCTCACATTTTGTTCTTCTAATACTCAAGGGCAGCAAACTGCTGCCCTGCTTCCTCTGTATTACACTATCTGTCTAGCTAAAGCAGGCGTAGGCAACCTTTGGCTTTATAGCTGGTGGGAACTACAAAGCCCAACATCATTCAGCAGAAAACAATTGCTGGAGGATGGTGAGGAGTAGTAGTCCTTAGCAGGCTGGAGAGCTGAAGGATGCATATCTTAATGCCAAGCAGTCAAATGTAAAGTGGTGTTAGACCACTGCCACTCTGAATAATGTTAAAAGGGACAGATCAGCTTATTAGGTATGTGTCCTATATACAGCAATCAGGTATATCTTTTTCTTTTTTTCTTTGCTTTTAACTTTGTTGTATTATGTATCTGGTCACGTTCATTTCAGAACATGTTCCTCTTAACAACTACTCTAATGAACAACTGGCAAAAATCATCTGGGCTTGTTCATTTTGCCTGTTGCTACTGTTGCCTATTGTGAGGAAGTATGGCCTGTAGACAGACAAAAATGGAGTTCATTGTATAAAGACAACTGAAAAGATATGTCAATCTGCAAGGCTGCATAAGAATCAGAGAAACCTAGCATATAATTC
Organism: Rhinophrynus dorsalis; assembly: GCA_037306005.1. Taxonomy (NCBI): domain Eukaryota; kingdom Metazoa; phylum Chordata; class Amphibia; order Anura; family Rhinophrynidae; genus Rhinophrynus; species Rhinophrynus dorsalis. Next base: position 434,708,782 of record CM074718.1, read on the forward strand.
CTTAAGTGCCTCTCAGTAACAGGAAGGATCCTTATTTTTACCAAAAAACAATCTGTGGCTTACTACAGGTAATAAACAGTGAGGTTTAACACCTAGACTGCCAGCTACGTGTGGGTAATGGGCTTGGCCACGTGAACCTGTACAGTGTAGCCCTTGGCACGTGGCTCGATTCTCCCCCTATCCACCATCCCTTTTTTTTTTTTTAATTTTCAATTTTTTAATTATCTATTTAGACCTCATTGGGGGGGGGGGGGGCATCAGGACCCCTCCTGATGCCCCCAGCAATTGATCTTGTAGCCACTCTCACTGGGAGATCAGTATTGGTGATGCAGGAGAACAACATGTTCTTCTGCTTTACTCCTACTCGAGCCTCCAGGTAGGAGTGGGTGGGATGAGGTAAAACCTTCCCACTTCATTGTTGACATAAGTAGGCTTTCCCCGATCCCGACCTGTCCTACCTGCTTGGGTAGGAGTGAAGCAGAAGAGAATGTTGCTTTCTTGCTTTGCCGATATTAATCTCCTAGCTCAATAGTCTGGGAGATACGTAGCTGGGGGGGAATGCCCTCCCCCACAAAGACTGATAAAAAAATTAATAGCAAAAATAAAATAATGATATGCATGACACATGGAGATCCAGTGCATTACTTTGCAATTCATTGGACACCTTTGGGGCACACACAGGATTCATTATTCATTATTATTTTTAATCAGACCATATTGGGGGGGCATTATAAGGGATCCTGTTGCCCCCTCTCAATGAGTGGTCATGTTGCCCCCCAACAAAGTCAGAATAAAAAAAAATAGCATAAAAGTAACCCTGTGGCATGCACACTGACTACTTTCAATCCCCCCTTGTGCCCAAACCTCCCGCAACCTGGTTTCACAGCCCACTGGCAGCCACATTCCCCCAGCCTGACCCCCCCATTCTAATTCCACTGCCTACTGGTAGACAAACAGTGCCATTTTTCTTAGGCTTGCAGTAGGTACACTAGGAAATTACATGGTGTGGAACCATTTTAGAATCTTTGAAGTATTTGGTGTGTAAGAAAATATGTTTTTTCTTATTGCGCCATATTTTGAAAATAGCTGTGTTCACTGTCTTAGGGGTAGAAAGACAAATGACCCCTCATTTGATGCGGCTAGTTGTCTACTTTCCAAAATATAGAACAGACAGCAAACCTGCGCTCCTCCAATCTAAATGTGAATAGTGTGCCCTGTATTAGGCATATATTATAATACTGTGAATAAGTTTGAGGCATTAGTGCCTACATTTTTAGGCCCAAAAACGAGGTTTAAGCTTACCAACCGCGCCAAGGTTCCTCAAGTGTGGCAAGTCCTACTCTAAACACTTAAAATCCCTATCTAAAAATAAAAAGAAAATTAAAAATAAAAATTAAAGACCCCTGAGGAATTGTGGTAATAACGCGTTGGACGGGGGGACCCTTTTTCCTTTATTTTTATATGCATGAAGGTCCCCATGTTAAAAAGTGTAAGAGAAGACTTTCCCTGTATGCCTGCATAGAGTGGACATCCAAAAGGCACTGAAACTCTATCAGCCCTTATATACAGCTTGTGACCATTCCCACAGGCAACATGAGGAAGAATCAGTTGGAAACAAACCTAAATGTAAAAGCCATAGTTAACCCCTTAAAGGCCTAAAATGTATAGAAAAAAATTAGTGCAATGAAACATTCATGTGTGGTAATAGTGACAGTAAGAAGCAGCTACAATAAGCTAAAGGAGATAGATAAAGACTAAAGAAAAAACAACAGCTTACAGCGCTAACTCACCGTGTACAAAATTATATATATGTATATATGTGTAATACTTTTTGATGAGTTATTTTACATGAAGTGTCCATTAATAGAATTAGAGTCACTGAAGTGTGCAGCAAGGAATGTAAGGGTTCTCCAGTCCCCCAAACATCAGGTCAAAGCCCAAAGTGCAAACATAGAACAGACAGCCAACCTGCGCTCCTCCAGTCTAAATGTGAATAGTGATTAGGCATATATTATAATAATGTGAATAAGTTTGAGGCATTAGCGCCTACATTTTTAGGCCCAAAAACGAGGTTTAAGCTTACCGCTCCAAGGTTCCTCAAGTGTGGCAAGTCCTACTCTAAACACTTAAAATCCCTATCTAAAAATAAAAAGAAAATTAAAAATAAAAATTATGTATACTATTATGTATAGTGTACAACTAATTACATATGAGTGCATAGTTACAAATCTGTAGATAAAAGAAGAAGCATGTGAGGAATATTCTGCAACCTTGGCTCACATACCTGGAGCATCAGTAAGGAGGACTTATTAAGAACACCTCCGTACTGATGTTCCTGTAGGTCCAGCCCTTCAGGATAAACTGTGGTTCTATGCAGCCTAGCTGGAGGACAGATGGACTGCTGGGTAATTTTTTATGTGTTTTGATATCTGTCACTCACCTTGTCTGCTGTGCTTTAGTAGGGCACAGGCATGTAAAGGTCATGTGCACAGAGATGATCTTCAGCATTTTATTTACATGTTATCCTTCCCAAGCTATGCTTTACACAGTAAAATAAAGGGTACTGAGATGCACTTACCAGAGGTAAAATGTTTCAGTTCTGTATTATTCCACAGAGCTATTTTAATGTGAGAGAGTATTTTAGACATTTTGACATTTAACATTTATGTAACAACTTCAGAATTAGAGAGCTTTCTCTTGCTGGAGAATTTTATCACTGCTTAGTGCATCTCCCCAAATACGTATCTGCCAGACAACCGTTGCACATAAACATTACGTGAGTCTTTAAAACCATCTTTAATAACTCATCTTCCAACTTAACCTTGTATAAATCACCCTATCTTATATCTGTAGACCTATGTCAGTATGTATCTGAACACTTCCTGATTTCTTTGTTTTTTATTTGTTTATTAATCGATCCTGGATGTCTACGGAGATCTCATGTTCTCTGCCTGCTTCACTGTGAAAGAAAAAAGAAGTTTTAGTTGGTGGAATATTAGTCCTGCTAGCAAACGTCATGGCTTCTCTATGGACTTGTCCTCCAGGATGGCTTGAAAATTTTACATTAAAGTTTACTGCTTCTCTGAAAGAACACTAACTACCTACAAATAATATCCTCGTAGTCATTAGTCATCTTACTATGGCCAGTGAGTTCTTATGGCCTCTATACATTTTGCCCTTGCTCCTTGGTTCAAAATGTAAAATTTTCAAGCCATCCTGGAGGACAAGTCCATAGAGAAGACATGACAGTTGCTAGCAGGACTAATATTCCACCCACTGAAACTTCCTTTTTTTTTCTTTCACAGTGAAGCAGGTAGAGAACGTGAGATCTCCATGGACATCCAGGATCGATTAATAAACAAATAAAAAACACAAAAAGCAGGAAGTGTTCAGATACATACTGACATAGGTCTAGATATGAAATAGAAGGTGGGTTATACAAGGTTAGGTTGGAAGATGAGATGTTTTTTTCTTGGCTACAATATAAAATAACATTTAAAGGGGAACTTTTACCCCGCAATAACTTAATGTTCACTTACTGCTCACCTGGCGACTAGCTGCTTAGTAGCGCTAGTCGCCAGAAATCTTACCCGGTTCTTCAGATATCGGCGTTTTACAGGAGCAGGAAGCACGGACGTCTCTTCACAGTGACGTCCGTGCGCCTGCGCTGTCAGTCCCTTGTGCACCGTGCGGTGCAAAAGGGACTGACAGCGCAGGCGCACGGACGTCACTGTGAAGAGACGTCCGTGCTTCCTGCTCCTGTAAAACACCGATATCTGAAGAACCGGGTAAGATTTCTGGCGACTAGCGCTACTAAGCAACTAGTCGCCAGGTGAGCAGTAAGTGAACATTAAGTTATTGCGGGGTGAAAGTTCCCCTTTAAGTATTACTATCACTTTACAAGTGGAACTGTCACTTTGTACCAAATAGGTGATTTTACAAGAACTTTCAAAATCTCCTATATGTTAACTATTTTTTTAATTTCAAACAATAGTTTAGGAGATATTTGGTGGAGAGACGTGTGCAGTGTTAGTATTGGGAAGGCATGCCTGCCAGATTTACATTAACCGACAAATAAATGAAACTGAATATCTCATAAACTATTGTCTGAAATAAAAAAGTGCAATATTACAGTGTCACATTGCATGGCTATGACAACCTCAAAACCTACTTAGAACTGCCATTGTGAGCTACACAATGATGGATTACTGTGGTAAACTGTTGCTATTGAACATTTCAGATCACTGCATAGTTTTGCTGAGGCCAAATATGGATAAAGGTGTCAACCACAAGGTTGTATAGAATAGATCTGTTTAGCCAGATTATGCTCAGGATGGCTGGTCAGGTTCTGTAGAAATGGTCACAAGTGGAGTTCTAGAACCAGTTGGCAGGCAGCAACAAACAGGTCTAGACAAGACACTGAAGACTGACTGCAGTTACAGGGACTAAACATTAGGAGGACTAGCTGGATTCAGGCTGAAATACAGAGTCTGGACACATGGTGGAATTGCTGGAGACAGTCTACAGTACAGGCATGGAACACTGTTGGCAGGGAAGAGGAAACAGCAAGCTCAACACAGCTGGAGAGCCACATGAACAGCAGTAGTCTTTACCCTGGGTGCTTTGACCTTCAGTAAGTCATTGATATATGACCTATAAAATATTAGGGGTGCCCTGGAAATTCTAAAATGCATGTTAGGGGTTTCTTGAGCCAAAAAAGATTGAGAACCACTGGCTTAAAGGGACAGTAATACTTAAGATGTAAAAAATATATGTTATAGTGTTTATGTCCCCGACTAAAACAAGGGTACTCCCACTGATTGAAAGATATTTTATTAAAAAAATTATAACAACTCAAAGTTGAATTTTTTAGGGGCAATATCACAGTGGTTTAAAATTTACAGTGGCGCTGTTGCTACACCATCCTGTGGAGATTTATGGTCTACAGACCAGAGCTGTTCATAGGATGGTGTAACAACAGCGCCACTGTAAATTTTCAGGCCACTGTGATATTGCACCTAAAAAATTCAAATTTGAGCTGTCATAATTTTTTAATAAAATGTATCTCAGCAGTGGGAGTACCCTTGTTTTACTCAGGGGGATAAACCCTACAACATATATTTTATTACATTTTAAGTATTACTATCCCTTTAAAAGCCCATTGGCCCAAGCAACAACAGGAACAGAGAAACAGGGCCAAATATAAAAGTACAGCACACCAGAGCCAATAACAAGGATGGAGGTTGCAAGGAAACAGCACACGTAGTGTCAAACAGCGAAGAAATGGAACAGGTCAAACAGGACGCTTTGATGAAGCACTACTGCAAAGAAAAGTCTGTTCTATAAAGGAAACCAGGTGATAACAAGAGCTTGACTGAACACTGGTTCATGCTGCAGGTAAGGCAAATGGTAATCTCTGGATTGGACTATGACGCACAGAATCATAACTATTCACATTTGTGGGATTTGAACAAATGTGTTCTGCCCTTTTAGTTAAGGTAAGTTAGTGTTAAGGTTTACTACTCCTTTAATTTTCACACTTTTTTATTCATATATCTGCTTGTACTAACAGAAACAAAACAACTATGGCATTCTACACCTTATTGTATTTAGTAAAGACTATTTATCATTTTGTGTCTAGGCCTTGTTAAAGTTCAAAATATGATATTTTATTTATTTATTTATTTTTTTTACAAAGGAAAGTTACTGAAATCTGTACATTTTTCCTAGGTTATCTCATTTCTAGCTGCAGTGCTACACAAAAAGGGAACACGAGAGGATATTGAAAACAACATGCCTGAGTTTTTACTGAGGGCAATGAAGAAAGACCGCTCTTCAGTAGCTACTAAACAGGTATGTTTATTTTTATAGAGGTATAATTATTATTATGTATTGGAAATGTGAGATAACTACACAAATATAAACCCTAAATCTTTCAGAAGTAGTCAGCAGTCACTGTTTGAAAACATGAAAAATCTGAAAAAAGATAAATGATTCGCAGCATGAGTACTATCCACCATCCTTCTGCTTTAACGTCAGATTATTTTCATATTGGCAACATTTTATTGCATAAAGAGTATAAAATACTGTATAGAATTTGTACAGGCCTGTATTTTGTTAGCTTCAATTGATAGGGAAACTCAGTGAATTCACAGTGAAATAACATTAGTTTAATGTTACTTATTTAAAAATAATTAGATGGTTACTTTCCAGGAAATACCAAATCCATGAAAAGGATTAATGAATAATAGTTCCTCGTTATCTTTCAAAATAACAAAGTCCAGGCTTATTCACATACGGTATTTGTGATCTTAGTCAGTGCATAAAATTGCTTATCTACACCATTCAACATGGTGATATGCATACCCGGGAACTCTCCGTATTTGCCCCGGAGACTCTGGCTTTGACACTGCTTTACCGGGTGTCTGGGGCAGAGGCTGATTCCTACGGATGTGGGGAGTTTCTCTGCCACATCTGCTGTTTTCCCTGGTGTTCCTCCTTCCCAAGCCTTCTTATAGCATCTGTGTGATACTTTTAAGCCCTCCCTCCCAACTCGTGTCAAGCTCCGACCCTTTTTGACGTGATTCACATCATTATTCTCACCCCCTGCTGCACCAGAGGACTCGCCTCCGGGTAGACATCAATTGGAGGTTCCCAGGTATAGTGATATGTCACAAATCCAACACATAGAGAGGCATGTAGATATATGGATGATGATGATTAAGCTTTTCTTAGTGACTTTTTCTACAAAACAAATACAGCAAATCTACAGAAAATTGCATAAGACATAGAAAAACTCATACACTAATGAAAAATAATAGTTATACATAAAGATCTTCAGTAAAGCTTTATTACAAATATATATATTTTAGGGCTTTTCCTCCAGAGGGTGCTACCACTGCTGACATTTGGTTTATTCAAAAGTTATAACCATTCAGGTGGTTATGAAATGCTAAATCTGTTATTATCATGTTATTTAGTGTATGAACACTATATGAACTGTAGGTGAACTGTCTAGACCAGGGATCTCCAACAAGTAGCCTGGAAGCTACTGGTTGCTCTTCAGGTATTCGTTAGCTAACTGACCTTCCAGAGATCGTTTCAGTGGTTGAAATCTGCTCCCCAACTGACTGAAGCCTATTTGGTGCAGCTTTCATCTGTGGTACCCAGAAATAGGGATGGGCAAAATATTTCTCCCCAAAAGAGAAATGTGTGTGTGAAAAACACCACTTTCTCTGTTGTCCAATACAGGTTACTGGTAACTTTGGGTAGGTGATCCACCCCTTTAACTAGGCAGGAACAATTCTAGAAGTGAATGCAGGGGGTGGAGCCTACCTTCCCTCCTTGGCTGCAGGTAGCCAGTCAGCTCCATTAAGATTTGTTCCTTGGTGAAGACACAGGCAAGAGAACAGCTCTGCTATAGTTTTAGCTATTTTTTTATTTTTCTGTTAGATATGGAATACCACCATTAGGTGGATTACCATAACTGACAATGCCCTTAGATGTGGATAGCTCAGTATCCAGGTACTTTTTTTGTGGACCTTAAGCCCTGGGGGGAAAATCTTGGGTTCAAGTTCTTTCCTCAGGAGTTTGCCCACTGAGGCTTCTTCTTAATACATGGTAATCTGAAGACAGAAGATCTGCAGGAAAGGTGAGCAACCCTTTGAATGCTGCAGGTCCACATGTCCCACAGTGCCCCTCCGCACAGGGGTTTTCCTATGGCGTACCTATTGCACACTCCTGCACTGATTGGGTTTATCTGTATGTCTGTTGGGTGTTTTGGAGCAAGTTTCTGTGGTAACTTAACACTTTAGCTGCTGGTTTTGCATCTTTTGGGGGTTTATTGGCACTTTCCCTACTGGGTTCAGTGTTTTTTGGGTCTGTTAACATGTTCTAGTGATGTTTCATGTAATTTTAATTCACAGTTTACAACTTTGCAAAATTTTTGTTCCGGCACGCTTTACCGCATAGACGCCATTGCTCCATTCACTTCTATGGGACTGTACAGTTTGGGACATATCTCTGCAACCACGTAACGAAGCGACTTCAGAGATGACTCATTTTAATTGTCTGCCCTTGCTCTGTCATCCGGGTTAATGTTTTATGTGTGTTGGGGGGCTCAGGGGGCTTCGGGCACTGTTGGGGTACTTTTTCTGGGAAAACTACATTTCCCATGAGCGCTTGCTTCGCATGCTCGTTTCTGATGGGCTCCCACCGCGGCAGCCATTTTGTGCCTTTTCCTGAATGAGTATCCTATGCAGGGCTTGGACTCTCCTTCTCTCCTATGCAGATTAACCTAAGTGCAGATAAGCAATTTCTGGGGTGAAATTTTAATCTTACACACTGTATTTGGGGATTTCTTATACTTTTAATGTTTTGACACTGTGAGAATATCTAATCCGTTAGAGCTTGGGGCCAGGCCTAAGACTAAGGATGCTGGGGTCTCTGTGTCCCCTATTGCGCATTACTCCTCATGTCATTAAGGGTACCTAGAGAATTCTTAGGTCATATATGCCCAGCATGTTCTGATGTCCCTGAGTCTCTCCCAGGGACCTCCATCCATGCATTAGAGCCAGTTTCAGTGCAAGAGTTCAAGGCTGCTACTAGAGACCTCCGGTCTACATTGCAGCTCTTTCCATCCCAGTTACAGAGGGTTTTCCACTCCTGGCAGACCCCTTCTTCCATCAGATCTTCCCTGCCGACACTGCAGGGAGTACCTGACGTATCAGATTCCTCTGAGGAGGAACTGTTGGTGGATTTGGATGTTTAGGAGTGTTCTGCTGTGGGCTCCTCTCAGTTTTTTTGGGGACCCCTTTAGACCGTTCCTGATCCTTCGGCTGAGGGCTTGATCAGAGCCGTCTTAACTACCCTAAACATTCCCTTAGTTCAGGATGTTTCTTCAGATCTCTCTCTGATGTATTTCAGGACCCTAAAAGGCCCTATACTTGTTTTTCCACCTAACCCCACTGTTGACCTCCTTGTGTCCGATGAGTGGAAGTCTCCAGAAAAGAAACCTTCTGTTTCCAAGAAATTTGCCAAGCTTTACCCCTTCTCTGAGGTGGCGCTTGCTCAGTGGGTTCATCCCCCCAAAGTGGATGCTCTGTCTCCTCTGCCTTGCCAGTTGCTGATGCTTCCGCTCTGAAAGACTGGACTGACAAGAAACTTGAGGTCTCCCTCAAGTCCAGTTTTGCCACTGCTGGTACTGCCATTCGTCCCGCTTTGCTGCAGCATGGATGAACCAGGCCATTGTGGTCTGGATGGAATAGCTGTCCATCAGGGTGCTCCTACTTCGGATATGTTGCTGCTTCTTGTCAACATTTCTGAGGCCCAGCACTATGTTTCTGCTGCCTTATTTGATGCCATCCGTTTGGTGGCAAGGGTTTCCACAGTGTCTGTGTTTGCCAGACGAGCTCTTTGGCTCAAGATCTGGTCTGCTGACACTGCTTCCAAGAAAGCTTTGCTCTCATTGCCTTTTCAAGGTACCTCTTTGTGTGGGCCAGATCTTTAGGATCTGATTAGTGAGGCCACAGGGGTCAAGAGTACCCTTCTGCCTATGGTCCCCAGGAGGAAAACACCTCTCAAGCGTAATCGGCTTTTTCGTTCCTTCCAGACTGAGACACGTCCAGCGAACCAGATGGTTCCCTTAGCTCCGCATTCTTCCTCCAAGCCCAAACAGCAGTTGAAGCCCAAGGTCTCCTCCAAGCCTAAGGCTTCCAAGCCGCCTTCAGCACGACTCGCCGAACCCAGGTCCCCACTGGGCTGTGGGTGGCCGTCTGCGTCACTACCACAGTGTCTGGGAGGATTCAGTGGCGGACCCGTGGGTTTTACAGGTGGTGGCGAAAGGGTACAGGATCTCTTTTACCTCTTTTCCTCCCTTTCGGTTTTTCCCCTCTCATACACCTCAGAGCAGACATATACACTGTCTGTTCAGTGGCGCTATCCAGGCCCTTCTGAACAAGGATGTAATGGAAACTGTTCCAGTTCGGGACAGAGGTATGGGTTTTTACTCAAAACTCTTTGTGGTCTCCAAGAAGGACGGTGGCTGTTGTCCCATTTTGGATTTGAAGGATCTCAATTCCTTTGTGATCAAGACTCATTATCACCAGGAGTCCCTAAGGACCGTGATTGCTGCTGTGTCCCTGGGGGAATCCCTTGCCTCTCTGTATCTTCAGGAAGCATATCTACACATCGCCATTCATCCAGAGAGTCGGCAGTATCTCAGATTAGCCTGTGACCAAGGGCGTTTTCAGTTTTCAGCTCTTCCCTTTGGTCTGACTACAACTCCTCAAGTCTTCAACCATGTCCTGGGAGCTTTGGTATCTGTCCTCATGGACGACCTGCTTCTGAAAGCCCCTTCTGCGGAACTTCTTCATCAGTAGGTTCAGGACTGCATTCATTCTTTCACCCATCACGGGTGGATCATCAACGTGGACAAGTCAGATCTTGTCCCATCCCAGTGTCTGGTCTTCCTGGGCCTTCTCTTCGACACTTAGCAGATCATGGTGTTTCTCACTGACGAGGTGGCTCACCAGATTGCCCATCAAGCAGGGCGGAACAAGAAGTCTAGCCGCTTTGTTAGAGGTCAAGGCTTATTTGTCCTGGGCAGAAGAACCTGTTCCTGCCATATCCGCAGTGCACATTCCTGGCGTAGACGTCATGGAAGACTTCCTCAGTCAACACATGGTGGACAGCAAAGAGTGGGAACTGCACCCAGAGGTGTTCACCCTCATTGTTCAGAAGTGGGGTCTTCCTTGCATAGACCTGATGGTGACAAGACACAACAGGAAGGTTCTGAGGTTCTGCTCTCGCTGGAGGGATCCTCTAGCTCTAGCGATGGATGCCATGTCCATTCCTTGGTTATTTCCCCTGGCTTACAGGTTTGGTTTCTGGAGCTTCTGGATCTGTCAGTGGCGGAGCCATTCCGGCTCCTTTGCCATCCGGATCTTCTTCTACAGGGTTACCTATGGAAGGAGGATGTTCATCGTCTAGCTTGACAGCTTGGAAATTTAATCCTCAATATTGAAGAAGAAAGGTTTTTCTTCTGGTGTGGTGGCTACTATGCTCAGTGCCCACAAACCTGTTTCTTCTAAGGCCTACCATCGTGTCTGGTCGACCTTTCTATCTTGTGCTGATAGTGACCTTTCTCAGGAATTTGATCTGCCTACTGTCTTTGCTTTCTTGCAGGACAGTGTGGATAAGGGCCTCTGTTTGAGCTCCCTTAAGGTTCAGACTTCTACTGTCTCTGTTTTCTTTCAGAGGCGCATTGCTATTCTTCCTGATGTCAAGGTTTTCTTCTAGGGCATTGCTCATAGTCATACTGCTTTTAAGACTCCTTCTCCTCAGTGGGATCTTAACTTGGTTTTGGGCGTCCTTCAGCGCCCTCCCTTTTAGTCCTTCACTACTATTTCTCTACACCTGCTGACGTGGAAAATGGCCTATCTCCTGGCGATCATGTCTGTTCACCGTGTCACGCAGTTACATGCTGTGTCTTGTAGACCACCCTTTTTGGTGTTTCACAAAGACAAGGTTGTGCTTCGTACTTCGCAGGAGTTTCTCCCAAAGGTGGTCTCTGAGTTCCACATTAATCACGAGATTGTGGTTCCTTCTTTCTGCCCTGACCCTACCTCTGACAAGGAGAGGGATCTCCACTTGTTAGATGTGGTCCATTGTCTCAAGTTTTATGTACATCGCACTGAGTCCATTAGACTGACGCGCTGTTCATCATTCCTGAGGGCCCCAGGGCAGGGAGACCTGCATCCAAAGTGACTATTGTGTTTTGGATCAAGTCCATTATTCGTAAGGCTTACGAGCTAAGGAAGAAGCCTGTTCCCTTTCAGGTCACGGCTCATTCTACTAGATCTATTGGGCTTCTTGGGCTTACAAGAATCAGGCCTACGCTGATCAGTTGGTCAAGTCTGTCACTTGGTCGTCTGTGCACACCTTTTTGAAGCGCTACCGTGTTGATGTGCTGCATCGGCTGATGCCAGTTTTGGGAGGAAGATCCTGAAGGCAGTCTTGCCTCTTTGGTGCTTCCTTCACTTTTGAGCTCTGTTGGCTCTAGTTCAGTGTGCTGTGTAACAGTTCCTGGGGTGTTGTTACCCCTGTTCAGTGTCCGTTGACACTGCATTTGTTTTGCTGGGTTATCTCTGATATGATGGTTCATATCTGCTCTGGTGACTTTGGGGGCCTTGCTCCTGGTCCTTGCCTTACTTCCGTCCTCTGGGAAACTCAGTGGTTGGATATCCCAAAGTTACCAGCAACCTGTATTGGATGACAGAGAAAAGAGGATTTTAGTCTTACCTGTTAAATCCTTTTCTCTTAGACCATACAGGTTACTGGTCTCCCACCCTGTCAAGGGACCATGCTTGGCTCTCCTGTGGCAGACCGTGGGGATCCTTCGGGATCATGCTCACAGGAGTCTTCTTTCCCTTCTACTATCTAGTCATAGTTAGTGTCTCAAATCTTACCGGAGCTGATTGGCTAGCTGCAGCCAAGGAGGGAAGGTAGGCTCCACCCCCTGCATTCACTTCTAGAATTGTTCCTACCTAGTTAAAGGGGTGGATCGCCTACCCAAAGTTATTAGTAACCTGTATGGACTAAGAGAAAAGGATTTAACAGGCAAGACTAAAATACTCTTTTTCGCCTGCTGTGGGATTTCCTGTGGAAAAGTGCATTTTTTTTTTCTGAGATTCCCTCCCCTCTGCACTCTTAGCCATAGACTCACATACACTGACCCCCTGTTTTGTTGTAGCTATAGAACAGCACATACTGACCTCCAGCCTTTTCCCACTGCAGTAGTAACCATAGAACCACACATTGACCCCCAGAATTGTCTCACTGCTCTAGTAAACACAGAACCCCATATTGATCCCCCACAAACACACACACACAGTCTTGTTACTGATCACTTGTAGATATAGAACCACACTTACTGACCCACAGCCTTGTCCCACAGTAGTCTGGAAAGGGATGAATAATGGGAGGACTTCCAGCTGCTTCCAGACTACAGCTACCATTATTTCCTCCCAGCCATCATGATGGGAGTTGTAGTCTGGAAACAGCTGAAGGGTGTCAGAGTACCATGCATACTAACCCCCCAGTCTTGTCAATCTGCACTGGTATCCATATAACCACACATACTGACCTCCCCAGCAGTGTCCCATGGTAGTCATAGAACCATTTATTCTGTCCTCAAATCCTTGTCCCCTGCACTTGTAGCCAGGGAACCACGATTGCTGACCTCCTAAGTCCCAGCCTTATTCAAGTGTACTGCTAACCATAGAACCACACACTGCGTCTGAATAACCGTGGTAATTCTTGGGCACAGGGAGAACACTGCAAAAGCTCTCGGGGGAAATTTATTGGAATTTGGAAAAGGAGGAAATTTTATGGATTTTTTTAGGGAAATTTCATGGGAAAAGACAGAAATCAAGGTGTAATTTACAGAGAAAATGTGTAATTTACAGAGAAAAATAAATGTTACTTTTTGCCCATCTCTACCCATCAGTGGTCAGTCAGAGAGCTGACAGTAATGCAGAGAGAGATAGATTGCCTCGCAGCATTTGCATGGTTTTCCTGCCCCACTGCCATAATAGTTTTTTATAGATTATTCAGTATGCTTTGCAAAGATTACTTTTATTTAGTAAATGCTTTGCAAAGAAGACTTTCATTTAGCAAATGTTGTGTGAAATAAATAGTGTCAAACGTGGGTAAGAGTCACACTGTGACTCCATGCTCACTCGCTCATTATATCAAAAGTTGCCAGCTTTCTGTTACATTCCTTAAAGGGATAGTAATACTTAATTTTTTTAAATTCTTCTTGTAGCAGTTAATAAAACATTTATGGTTTGAGAGATATCCTCTTTCAAAGTCCCCCCTCCCCCGACATCAGCACTCTAGCTGACTGCAGGGGAATCCTGTCCCTGAACAAGTGGAGGCTCTTCAGCAGAGCCGAGATCACGTTATTGAAGAAGAAATCCTTCACTGAAATGGTCTTCTACGTGTGCCTGCAAACCAAGCACACGTAAATCCTCCAGTGAAGGATTTCTTTTTCCATAACACGATCTTGTCTCTTGAAGAGCCTGGGTTCCCCTGCAGTGAGCTAGAGCGCTGACAGGGTAGGGGGAACTTTGAAAACAGATATCTCTCAAACCATAGATGTTTGAGAGATGCCGCTGGGATAATTTAATTTGTTTTTTTAAGGGCTACAAGACAAATTTAAGTATTACTAGCCCTTTAAAAATGTTAATAAGCCTTGCTAATAAGTTTAAACATACATAATAATATAGACTACTTTTAACCTTTTGAAAGCCAGAAAGGCGTCCAATGCATTTGTGCTGCAGTGCACTAGATACCTCTGTGGCACTCAAAGGGTTAAGGATGGGAAAGCACCATCAATCAGTATGTCTGTGGCTCACTGGAGAGCCACAGATTTTGTCTTCTTTAGTAAATATGGATTTCTTCTGCTAACAATGTCTTGTATTGCAGCAGAATTTTATCACCTTGAGTTGTTAAGAAGGTCACTTGTGCAGCATTTTGTCATTGTAAGATTTGGGAAGGACCCAAGAAGTACAGTTATAAAATAATATATTTAAATAGGTGTTTTAGAGTAGCTCAGTCCATGGGTCCAGAGACAAACAGTTAATGTCCTTATTCACCAGATTCACTATAAAATACAGTTGGGCATTAGATAATTTAAAAGGACTCAAACGGTTGCAGAAATAATTAAAAAAAAAATGAAAAAGGGGGAAAAATTGAATCTGTTCTTGGCAGATGCCTGGCATTGAATGAGTTTTTTTTTTTACTTGGAGAGGCTTTTATACCCACTCTCATATTTAGTAGTTGTCATAATGTTGTGATTGCCTGGGCTTAATCACTAATAACAACCTAATAACTATTTAATGTCTGCTTTTAATTGTCTTTATTTAAATCCCAGCCCAGGCACTCATAGGCTAAGAATAATGTCAGCCTCTGCTAATTCTTCATTGATGTTCATAAACTTTCACAAATAAAAAATATATAGGAAATGAACCAATCATAAACTTAAAATATAGCTTCTGTTTTTGCCATTAATGTTGAAAACAATTTGTTTTACTTTTTGTAATATTTATTTGCGTTTTTTTTCATTTTAATTAAAAACTGGTAGCTTGCGTGTGATATAAATCTTGTTCTAACTTTTTTCTTCCAAGTCCAATATTTCTCCAACTTGAGAGATCTTAACGCATAGGCTCCATAGAATAACATAGGAACTAGAGTGTTTTTCACAGTGGAGAAATCATCTCCACTTTAGCATACCTTAGTGCATAACCTCCCACTGGTATATACACACACCTAATCCAAAGCCCCATGTGTGCATTAGTTGTGTTAACTATGTTCATTGTTAGTAAAGTTTAAAACAACTAGAGTACTGTTGAAACACATCAAAGGATACAATGGGGGTTATACACTAAGGTGTGATAAATAGGTATTAAAGTGGTGATATCACTTCTTCAGTTCCTATGCTATTCCTATCTGTCTTATTGCATTGGCTCCATAGAATAACACAGGAATTGGAGAAGTGATATCACTGGAGAAGTCATAATCACCTCTTTATCACCCCTTAGTGCATCTCCCCCAAAGTCTGTGTGAAATGAATTTCATGATATCATGAGATAACCACATAATCTAGATATATCCATTTACCTGTGACAAAAAACAGACTATCCAAGTTTGATTGTTTAGTTATGAAAATAGCATTTAAAGAGTATCACACTAGTGACCGGATTAAAAGTATTTGAAGAATGTACACAAGAAAATATAAATGTAAGGCTATTGGTTAGCCTGGAGTTGTGGGAGGGCCGGTTGGAGACATTTATACCAACCTCAATCCTTTCCTCGGGACTGCGCAGAGCTCCGACTGAGCTCTGTGTTAGACCAAGTCACGTTCACATCATCACAACGCGACCATGTGTACAGCCACGCACAGTCAGGCACGCGATCACCCCAAGTGCTCCTCTTGCAGGCTGGTTTTCGTTCCACATGCATTGAACTTTACTGCAGTCAAGACCGGGTTTGATTTCATATATGTCTACTTACTCCTCTGGTTTATACTACAATGTAATCTTGCTCGTACAGCTGCTCAGGCATCCGCTACGACAGCCATTCACTTGTCTTACTGTAATGTGGTATTTTAATTTGAAGCTTTCATGTTGCCGTTTAGTGTGTATGAGTATGTTTACTAACTTATGTTGTCATCCAATATGTAATCTGGATATAGAATGTATTTAGGACAGATCTGGTGTCTGGCATTTATGAAGCTGACTACTAAGATTAGGTAGGGCAGGTTTTTATTTTTCTAAAGTCTGTCGGTCCCTGTCTTTTAGGGTAGGAATGGAGGAGTAGTCCAGTCCCCCGGGAAATCTCGTGTATTTTCCCTCAGCCGAACGCATAGTTAGCGTACCTCCTCCTGGTCTCTTTTAGGTAGGGCGTCACGGACAGCCAGGTTTATTTTGAGATAGATAACACCGCCAGTCATGTTCCGGCCTACCGCTTAGGCAATCGCCCCTCTGTCCAAATCATAGGTAGTTCTGGTTGGTGTTGATTTTAGGGCCTCACCTTCCATACATATATAGCTCAGTTAGGTGCTTTTGATCTATTCTTTTCTATAGTCAGTTAGGCTTTCAGGTGACCGACAGAAAATAAGTAATGTTGGCGGAACTTTTCATTTATTCCTATGTTGATAGTCGCACACGGAGATCTCTTCATGGTTTTTTTTTTTTTTTTTTTTTTCATCATTATTTTTACGGATAGGTTTCTAGGGTTTATTGGTACGTTCTTGTATGTTCTTAAACTAGGTAGTCCACAATTAAATCTAATAGGATTTATCTCACACCGAGATACTGTTTGTCATTAAACACGGTATCTTGGATATCTTATTCAGTCTCCTCATTTCAGAGACACGCATACAGGCTCGAGCAAGTTACTTTCAGAGGCAGAGTTAGGTTTAGGTTATGTTAAGACTGCTGGTTCGTCTTTTAGGATAGTTAGGGGAAGGCTACAGCTTAGTCCCGTCCCACGTTTCCCTCGGCCCAACTCATAGACAGAGCCTTCTTCCTAGTTTTCTTGATAGACAGGGCTTCACCTGTCACACCCACTCTATAGACATAGGGTCTTATACTGTTTAAGATTATTTGTCACCGCGAGACCAACACCCCTCAGCCTATCGCATAGGCCTCACGCCCATCGGTCCAAACCATAGGTAGCGTCTCGCATCAGCCACTTGGCACTAGAGAGGGACTCACCAGTCACCATATACAAGTTAATTCTTTTCTCTTTTTTTTCAGTAGGCAGGGGGTCACGAACCAGCAGCATAATAGGAATATATTATGTATCATGAATCAGTTTGGTTTACAGGATCATCATATGTAAGGAAGATCCCTCACAATGGAACCAGTGGCGTTACCGGAAGAATTTACATAATCAAATCAGGTAGCGGAACATGCGGGTAAGATACTGCCATGACACCGCTCTATGGCTTTACAGGGTGTCTGGGGAAGAAGGATTTTATTTGCCTTATGTTCGGGGCTAAGGCAGTCAAATTGTGAGTTAATTTGGCAGAGACGTTGCATTGGTGTCATGGCAAGACAGACTACCACCTTCAGACGTACATGTGTTACATACCTGGCCCTGATGTTATGACGTGTGCTATGTTTATGAGGCTACATATGGGAGGTAGTATTTCAAGGTTCTCACCGTTTCCACCATACACGTCAACTATTGACTGGGCTAGCTGTTCTGTGGTAGGGTGCCACATGTGTTCTGCCTTTACATCTTTTTGGCCATTTATATACTAGTTATGCATATTTGATCTTATTTTGTGAATCCGTCTTGGCAGGTATCAAACATCTTTATCAACACAACTACTACAGTAAGTACACTGTCGCACACTTGTACGATTGATCATGTGAGGTATTGTAAATAGTCTTTCACTTGACACCTTAGATTGTATATTTTTGGAGCAGTTGGGTAGACGGCTCACTACCCTTCGGTTATCAGCCTCCTTTTTAGTTACATTTGCTCCACCTTTCTTATGGCTTCTGTTAGATTTCAGGGGTCACCAGGCGGGGGGTTATCCAGTATCAGGTTATTTCAGTACCCATTCTTTATTCAGGTTGGATATAGATCTACGGTCATGATCCCTGTGGATTCATGGTCCTTTTTGCCCACTCTTAGGCCTACCTCACAGGTCGGAATGGGCAATAGGCATCTGACATACATCTTATCATCATAGTCTCTCCTAGGCCCGACCACAAATGTAAGGCTATTGGTTAGCCTGGAGTTGTGGGAGGGCCGGTTGGAGACATTTATACCAACCTCAATCCTTTCCTCGGGACTGCGCAGAGCTCCGACTGAGCTCTGTGTTACCCACCCAACCCATACCCCTTTCTCAGCTCTATCAATTTCATTCTTTTTCTTATACACGTTGGCCCACTCTTAGGCCTACCTCACAGGTCGGAATGGGCAATAGGCATCCGACATACATCTTATCATCATAGTCTCTCCTAGGCCCGACCACAAAAATACAAAAAATACAAATTTTTTTTATAACATTACAAATAAACCTTTTATCGGCCAATATCATTACTAAAAATTATATGCTAAAAATTAAACAGAAGAAAAATCTAATGTAATAAAATATATATCTTACTACGTGTGCTTGTATGTCTAATGTTAAATACCATGCATGATTGTAATTGATTAATATCATTGGATGATTGAAAAACAATAGATAACTGAGAATAAGTTCCCACTGAACCAGGTACATCAAAAACAATATCTATAATACTCATCTGATATTGATTATCAAAAAATCTTTGTCCAAAAAATATCTTCCAAAGCAAACTCCCAAAAAATTCTACAAAGTATATATACATATAACAGTACACAAAATAAACAAAGGCAATGGCACACACTAAATAATCATTATAATTACTGCAAGTGAAGGTGCACGTCCCATAGGTATAGGTATATCAAATGTACTCAGCCTGGGGATTCCCTGGATATGAGCAAGGACAGCACACTTCTGTATTCCTTCTGTATCAAGCACTCAGCATAGAATGGCATAGCCATAGGAGCTGTATGTCATTGCACTACAGCCTAGAAGTGGACCCTAATATGCCATACAAGCCATGGAACTGATGGATGAACTGTGGAACCATATTAAATATTGGATTTACAAAGTAAAAATATCAGTGACATAATTGGCAGCCCCAAAAATGGGGTCAGGCACGTAGTCACTGAATGTTATACCATGGACTTGATGGATGTACTATTGGATTACGTTCAATGTTGGAACTGGACAGTATAAATACAGTGACATGATTGGCAGCCTCAAAAATGGGGCCAGGCACCTAGTCACTAACTCATAATAGATTTACTTTTAAGAAGTACCAACAATTTTTGTTATTTAGACCATTTGGCTTCATGTATATGAGTAATCATTGTTGGGCAGTGTTTCAGTATTGATAATGCCACAATTTGGGATGAATAATGGCATATATACCAGCCCTAATAAATGGGTTAGGCATCTAGCCACTACTGTCATGTGTTTGAATATTTCTATTTCCAGTGTTTCACATTCCCCAGCGTTAGTAATTATGACTCTGTTTTGGAAATCATATGGATAGTAGAATATATGTATCTACAATAGTCTTGCTTCTGAGTTTAATGGTGTTCATCTGGTTACTAC
Source organism: Rhinophrynus dorsalis (assembly GCA_037306005.1). Lineage (NCBI taxonomy): Eukaryota > Metazoa > Chordata > Amphibia > Anura > Rhinophrynidae > Rhinophrynus > Rhinophrynus dorsalis. The sequence goes on from CM074718.1 coordinate 434,728,508, forward strand.
TAGTTACTTTGACTCTGTCCCGCTCTTCTTTAGTATTTGGACTAGGAGTTGCAGGTATAATCGCTGCCTCCAGCCGGCAGCTATGATCGCTACTGTGTTTAGACCCGGTTGTCTAGCAACCAGTTGACAAGTGTCCTGTGACGTCACCGCTCCCCGTTGAGTGCCGGGGAACGTGCTAGTTATGCGTTCCAGCGGTGCATTTGGCGGGTAGCGGTGAGTCAATCCTTGTGCATGTATTTATATGTGAGTATTAGCGTGGTGTAATCTTTTGACCTGAGGAAGGTCCAGATAAGGACCGAAAACGTTTGGCTTCAAGATTTTACAATAAAGGGTTTATACAGAAGGAATACAGAAGTGTGCTGTCCTTGCTTATACCCAGGGAATCTCCAGGCTGAGTACATTTGATATACATATAACAGTATGTATCTTCCAAAGAACATGCTTTTTGTTTTTTTTATAAAATGTTTTTGTTTATTTTGTCGTGAATCATAAAAGAGAACAATAAACAGTATGAGCATTTACAGTCATTACATAAGAACATAGTACTGTAGCTGGAGATATTACATCAACAGTCCTGTCCGATGACTGTCATCATACACAACAGTAAAGAAAAAACTATTACCAATTTGAACAGAACACAACACACACTGTGAGCTGTAATTTTATAGAACACAATGACACAGAGAATGGGTTTATATTAAGAGACTTGGGTCAATAATAAGACTGTGTATGGTATAATCTGACTGCAACTCCAACTGAAAGTCAATTTAATTAATAAACTAAAACAGTGACAAAAAAAAAACTAGTGTCTTTCTTCGTTATTTCCTTTTAAGAACAAAAGGTAAAAGGATGCCTGTGTCATCAAACTTTTTTTTTTAAGGGAAATAAATTACATTTCATCTGTTATCAAAGATAACTAAAAAAATAAATAGCTTCATTAAAGGGGAACTACCACCCCGAAATAACTTAAGCTTGATTGATTGCTCATCTGGCGACTAGCTGCTTAGTAGCGCTAGTCGCCAGAAATATTACCCGGTTCTGCAGATTTCGGCTTTTTACCGATGGTGACAGGAGCAGGAAGCACGGACGTCTCTTCACAGTGATGTCCGTGCGCCTCCGCTTTCAGTCCCTTTTGAGCCAGTCGAAATACCCAAGAAAGAAAAACTTTTGAAGCCAGAATGATTATATTTTTAGCAGCAAGAATAGAGAACTATACGTTGATTTTGTGTTTCCTGTCCCACTATCAAAGTTTCACATGACCCCTCTATCATTATCACTCTTCCTATGTATCCACATGTTAAAATGCATTCTAATGACAGGTTCAATATTATTATTAGTATATTAGCATGGCATACAGACAGATGCTTTCCCATACTCCAATACATGTTTGCATATATATATGTGGCTGTGCTATTCTATATGTGTATATGGGTTTATGTGCATATATGTACATCTAGGTATGCATGTGTTTGTGTATGTATGTGTATATGTACTAGTATATGGATGTATGTTTCAGTATGTATTCCTTCATATTTGGGTGTATGCATTTGTGTATATGTGTTCATATGTAAGTGTTTATGTACATATGTATATTTACTATATGCATATATATTTTTGGGTGTGTATATAGACACATTGTATGTGTATGTATAGGTGTATGTGTATGTGTGCGTAGGCCGATGCCAGCACTGATACCCTGTGTCAGGGTCGGTGCTGCAGAGATAGAGCCCGGGGAGCATTGCTCCCCTGGTGCCTCTCTCCCTCCTGCAGCGTTGGAGCGTTGCCACGGGTTACTATGGCAATGCTCAGACACTGACCTCCACCGGGGCTTGCAAGAGAACAGCAAGCACCCAGCAAAGGAGGAAATTACAGCGGGTAGCTGGAGGGTAAGGCAGGCAGAAGCTGCAGCTTGGCACAGACTAGACAAGCTATAAACTTGTTTGCAGCTTTCCAGGGAGACCCTGGCACAATCTCACTGTTCTTTTGCAGAAAGCCATGGCTTCAGGCCCATTGAGACCAGCCCCATCTCCCACTCAGCCTCCCCACTTCTCCCACTCAGTCCCCCTACTTCTCTCACTCATTTCTCCCCAGCCCCCCACTTCTCCAATTCAGTTCTCTCCAGCCCCCCACTTCTCCCATTCAGTTCCCCTCAGCCCCCCACTTCACCTTTCAGTTCCCCTGCTTCCCCTCAGTCCCCCCATCTCCCACTCAGTTCCACTGCACCCTCTCACCACCCCTTGGAAAACTGTCAAGTGGCATTGCAAAAAAGTGTCGGTAATTGGTATTGGTGAGTACTTGGGGAAAGTATCGGTACTCATACTCAATCTTAAAAAGAATGGTATCGGTGCATCCCTACTTGCATCCTAAATCTGCTTAGTTAACCAATAAAAATATCAACAACTATATTTGTAGTGGGAAACACTAATAGGGTACTAGGTTGTACTGGAAGAGGCATTAGCGCAGAAAGTGTACAGATCACTGGTAAGACCTCATTTGAAGTATTGTATATAGATCTTTAGACCACATATATATAAACTGGAGGTAGCTCAAAATGGCATAATATATTCATGGAAAAATGTGCCAAAATAGACTTAAAGATATTAATATTTTTAGCTTGGAAGAAAGAGAGAGAGAGAGAGAGGGGTGATGTTTTGCAGGTCTTTTTTCAACCTAAACTACTATGTAATTTTTAAGAAAAAGACAAATCCTAGAGCCAAAGGAAATTATCTGAAGTTAGTAGGGGGTCACAAAACAAATGTTCTTTAGTTATATTTTACTGAAAGGATAATAGCTTTATGGAAGAGACTCTCAGAGAAATGTGCAGGTCTTTCATCGATACAACCAGTTCCTCATCACTCATTCTTCAATCTTTCCCATGTCCCTCTTAAATACCTCAAGACCTCTATCTCCCTTACACCACCCAACCCAGGTTAACCACAGAAACCAAGTAGTGTCTCATCACTCCCATCTGGAGAACATCTTTGGCACCTCTCAAGTGGACACACACGTAACATTTCATACACAGACCCACATATAAATGTATGTTATCACAGATTTGTATATACACACACTAACATATGAACCATTGCACATCCTATTGCAAAAACAGCAAATTGCAACTTTAGCTTTGCTAAGTGGGACAGAATTATTTGTACTTACAGAGAGAGCTAGAGTTAGCTGCAGCTTACGGACAAGGCCCAGTAAAGGGCAGATGTAACAGATTCTGTTTCTCATACAGAGGATATTTGCCTGACATTTCTGACAGGAAACAGACTGGTAAAATATAGTTGTTTTTTTCTCTATAATGGGTCAATAGCAAAAAACATGACTGAGCAGCACCGGAGGGGGCATTATGCCAAAGAACAAACTATTTTTATGTTCATTCTTAGTGTGTGTTTCTTACACCTCTGGTATTCATTTTTTTTCTCCCACAGCTACTGTTCTTGTGACAGGTTGCTTTAGTATTGTTTCTTACACCTAAACAGCAATGTATTAAGGGAGTTAAGAAAAAATTATATTTCAGATTTTGTATCTCCATGCGTGCTGGCTTTGTGTATAAAGCATTGCAAAGCAATTCATTTTGCAGTATCTCTAGGTTTTAAGGGTTTATCATGCATATTGCTACCTTCCTCAAATAGAATATAATAGACCATTATTCTTTTATTTCCAAGTAAATTCTTTAGTTACAGTTTTGAGTTTAAAAGTCAACTTTATTGATTTGTCAACATTTTAAATGTTTTTTTCTGTTTGCCCCAGTACTCTTCGGTAGTACCCTTCTATTCAGCAGGAAGAGAAACTATATTAGCTCTAATTTAGTTCCACGTTACCCTTGGAAAAACTGACTCTTAATTTGTTTAACATATTGACTTACATAGGTAGATGTCCTTTATACAACCATCAGTTTTATTTACCTATATATTTGTCAGTCAAAATTAAACTATGCTGACCAGCCATCAGTCCATCCAAAAGTCAAGCTGAGGTCAAACACTGGAGAAATCCAACTAGGCTCCTAAGCCAAGCCCCAAAGGTCAAGATTAAGAGAATCAATAGAGGAACACCAAGCAACAAGGATAAACCAAGACAGTTGGATATGGGATGAAAGGAGAGGTATAAGTAAATAATGTACAAAATGTACGCATTCCTTTAAAGCTGATGGCAGAGAACCTACAGACACTGAAGAAAGGATCAAGAGGGTGTGCATGTGTGCCCTTTACTCTCAGTAGTAGGTGTTCATGAAGGTGCTTGAACTTAAAGACCACTTTGGTGAGAAACCTTCACAGAGGATGAAGGACCGCACGATGCACTAGACTCCAAAACAGCGATTCCAGTAACTGAGACAGTTATCAGAAAACATAGCAGGACAATTCTATTTTGCCTTATACCTGCAGTTACTAGTATATAATGATTTTGATTAATGTCAGCCTCTATGTAACAGCTTCTTACAGTAAACAGAAGGATACAGTAGACCTTAATGACACTTGAGTGCCAAAAAATGTATCCGTTATATCAGACTGTAAATTCAGTCAACTAGCAGCAGACTATAATAAAGATTAAATGTAATAAATGACTATGTATGAAAGACACCTACCTAGTTAGAAACAAACAATACATGGGGGTGCTGAGAGACCTCTGTTGAACAAATGAGGAGGAATGAATGAATCGATTATTTACATCCAGTGAAGCAGTGACTGTAAAGGTGAGCAGGAACTTTTAACCCACCTTTTTAAAGGGATCGCTTCTATCTAGATGTTCTACACAGGCAGCAGAAATAAAAAAAATAAAACTGTGCATGGCTGATCTTTTATAATATGTAATACATCATTTAAAAATAAATAAAATAATATTAAACACTTGTGTTCATTCTTGATATTTACCAATCTTCCAGCTGTATCAAGTGACCTTTGGTGACCTCTGTTACTTGACAATAGCCATCTCTTTGGTGAATAAGATCTGAAGATCTGCCCAGTGTCATTTCTTTGCCAGTCTCTGTGACTTGTTTCTTCTGGTCAGCCAGCATTTGTCTGTGTGCTTCCTTTGAAGTGGTGCCAATTCTTTTTACAATTCATTGCACATGGAGTCATTGTTACAGCATTCACTTTGCCCATGTAACACTGATAGCAGTATCTCAGCAGCAGAGGCTTCAGATGATCCTGGACCAAATAACTGCCCAGCATGTACCATGTTATTATTCTCTAGCATGGGGACTTGGCAAGGAATTTAGGAGACTCTTTTTGTTTTAAAGCAGCTGGAGATATACTTTTTAGCTATGCTAGTGGTTTGTTTTCCACTGATGCCAGGCTTACATAAACTATCTCATCTTAATAGCATTGTTCTATGAAATATTATTTGTAAAAGTCTATATTATTAAAAAAGGAATCTGCATTTCTACCTGATGAGGTCACTGAACAGTCATTGCACATGAATGGCTTAGATGTGAGAAGCATAACTCTTCTACTCTTTTCTTACTCCTTTCACATCCAGTTAATTATCATTTTCATAGATTCCCATTCCCCCTGAATACTGGTAGTCTCCTCCTTTAGTACCATTTAGCAGTAAAAATACTGTGCCCTATATCCAGTATTTTCTCTCGCCCCCTACCTGATTAATAGAAGTCATCTACAATCGTTACACCTGTTTCTCTTACGTCCAATCTGGAACTCAAGTACCATGGGGGGGAAGGGTCGAGTCCCTCCTCCTGGAGTGCAGGACACATCAGTAAAGACAAGGTCTTTTGGGGTGGAGACTCCCTCCTCCAGCTCAACCCGCACCTATTAACTCCCAGAATCCATGTGTCCTGCAAGCCAGCTGGAAGGGCATGGCCATCCTCTTAGTTATTCTTAGGTTTTTATTACAATGGGCTTTCTTGCCCTATCATCTAGTCCACTTTCTGAGTGGCCAGGGGAGCCGCATCAATGTGTGAACGGAGTTGTAGCCATTTGGAGTGAGCATCTCTACTTACTGACGTTGCCAAAGATGAGTTATTGATTCTGATGGCTAACATTACTGAGGCCAATACCTATGTTTCTGAGGAAATATTTGACTCTGCCAGATATTCTGTGAAGGCCTCTGCATTTTCTTTTCCTGCGGTCTGCACCCTGTAGTTAAAATTTGGTCTGCAGACCAATCTTCTAAGAAGTCACTGGTCTCCTTGCTTTTTCAGTGTAAGTCCCTTTTTGGGCCAGAGCTAAAACAGATAATCAGTGCCGCTACTGGTGATAAAAGCACCTTGTTGCTTCAGATCTCCACCAAGCTTTCTTTTCTGTTGAGGAAGGATCTTATTTTTTGTCCGCCCTGCCAAATGGGGGCATAGAGCGCGCAATGCTTTCAAACCTCACAAGCGCATCCTGCAGCAAAACCTAGACAAGCCTGGCAGCCCAAGCGATCAGCTTCAAAGGCTAAGTCTGAGAAACCCACCTCTGCATGACTTGCGGATTTCTGGTCCATTGTTACCTGTAGGGGGCTGTCTCCATTTTTTTAGAGACACCTGTTCATCCTCCTTGATGGACCAGTGTGTTTTGTGGGTATTATCGGAAGGGTGCTGCATAGATTTCAAATCCCTTCCTCTATAACGGTTCTTTTGGTCAAAGGTTCCAAAGGATCCAGATAAGGCAAGACTGTTCCAAGATGCTGTGGACTCTGTGCTGGAAAAACAGGTGCTGGTCCCAGCCCCAGCTCCCAAGCACTTTTCAGGTTTCTATTCCAACCTGTTTTTTGTTCCCAAGAAGGACTAGGACTGCCGCCGCATTCTGGACCTCAAGTGCCTTCATAAGTATGTGGTCGCTACTTGCTTCAAGATGAAATACTTGTATTCTGTAATTGCAATGATGTGCTCGGGGGAGTACCTGACCTCCCTGGATCCTTAGGACGCATACATACACATCACGATATAGCTAGACAGTCAGCGCTACCTGCATTTTGCTTTCAGCTCCAATCGTTATAAGTTTACTACTCTGCCGTTTGACCTGGCTTTGGTGCCACAAGTCATCACTAAGATCGTGGTGGACCTAGCTGCGTTCATTTATTCACAGGATGTCTCTCTCGCACAGTAATTTGGATGACTCCCTCATCAAATCTCCTTTAAGGGAGTTCTTGGCTTGTCATGTCCAAGACTGCTCCTGTGTTCTAGTGCACCACTGCTGGATCTTAAACCTTCAGAAGTCTTCTTCAATTCCCTACCAGGTTCTGGTTTTCCTGGGCAGTATGAAGTTGTGGTTTGCAGTATGTACTGTGTTAGACTATGTTCGCAAGGGTGACTAGAACTCAGCAACAATGCTGCTACATTGAATTTGCTTATTTATTTACCTGAGTTGTCCTGTATTCTAAAGATCCCAACTGCAGTTACATGATCGGCCCATTTTGACATTAACCGTAAATTATTGGCTCCCTCTTGGGCTTCTATTGATTGGGTTGTTTTGATATATATACAACAATTAAATCAGCTCTTGAAATATCTGCATGGTAGCCCCATAGGTCACTTTGTAGATTTCCTCTGCTGCATTCTACAGGGTAGTTACAGCATGTAGCTTTCAACTCTGTTACATAAGGTAGGCGATCCTTGCCCATGTGAACAGTCATGTATGATGCAACTGTTTTATTTTTGGATGATTAATGCAGTGTTGCAGTTGTTACATTCAGGGTGTCCATTCTCTGAAGCTCAGAGTGTACACAAATTATTTTCTCACTGACATTCATTGTTGGCATTTGGAGTTCCGGTAACTGGATTCAGTTTGTCTCTTAATCCCTTTCTTTGTTAGAAGAAATTTCAGTATATAAATATAGTTATGTGTTGTGCTTTAATTCTGTACTTTAAGGCTGTTGTAGCACATATGAGATGCATGAAATTTAGATGAATGCCTTACTATCACTCAATTCTTAGTGCATGGAAGCTTAAAGGCCTCAAGAACAAACACTTTACATATGTGAGGGGTTGGGGACCTTACTTCTTTGTGCTTACTCTGTGGTGTGTGAATAAAAGATTTGTAAAATGTCATGGTTCCCCTTTCTATTTACTTGTGAATGAGATCCAGAACAAGCACTGTCCCCTCCGTCTGTGCTTAAATTTGGGATTTTTTTTTCCGATGGATTGGCCTCACAGTGATTAAAGGGATCTGTCTGCTGGGTTTTCATTAATGCTTTCTAGATATAAATATTATTATAGGGTTATTCTCTTTACAGGAAAAATATATACTTTGTAAAAATGTGACACAACAACCTCATTGCTAACAAACATTTCTACAGAGTTTTAAACAGAGGCATCAGTTTTGTTTTATAAGGAGGACCCAACACTACTTTGTACATATCTATTGATGAATTGGCATATATATATATCTATCTATATATGTATATATATAGATAGATAGGTATATATGTATATACATTTCACTGCGAGGAGGGTGTCCAACATATTGCTTCACATTGTGTTGTATACCTCACTGTCACGAAAAACATCATAAGACCTCTAGTGTATTCTATATTTTGAAAGAAGGGCTTTAGGCACAAAAGAAGAGTAGCTGTTCTAAACCAAACTGCACATAGTGTATAAAAACTGTCCAATGGTTTATATATGACTTTTAACACCTTGAATTCTACAGAGGTCTTTGGAAAACTTTCTAACATTTAAATCAAAGGGAATTTTTATTTCTCCCCTATGGTGCAGTTGGTTTTCATATATTCTGTTCATAGTACTATATGCCAAACTCAGTGCTTTGAAGAACGTTTTAGCACTAAAAGGTTTAGAAGCCTCATTTATCTCAATGGGGATTTTGTTTCTGTGGTACAGATGGTTTACCCAAGGGTTTTTACTCTTTTACATTTGAGTGGTCTATTAAACTGAGTGAGGATTCAGACCTTAAAAAGCCCCTTTTATTACCAACAAACATTCACCCTTCTATCTGTTTTATTGCAATTCCCCGTCTCCTATTCATTTGAGCTCTTGGTTATATCTTGGTCCAACTTAAAGTACTGTGTGGCTTTCTAGAGGTTTCTGAGGTCATGTGTTTGACCCCTTGGAAAATGTCTGGTTGCATCTCACTGACGTAACATTATTCTGATGTGGTGAACTGTCTAGTTCCTTCAAATAATAAGGTTTAGATCACGCAAGTTGCCTCATACATATTGTACATGTTTTTACTTCAAATATCTTCCAAAGTTATATGTATATGCTAACTGTATAAAGTAGGAATCCCTCCCTCCAGATGAGGGTCAGGCCTTTTTTAGCACCAGATTTCTACATTTGAATTCAATATATCAGTATCTATATTGTTGAAAATGGTCACTGTCAGAAGTTTGGAAAAGGCTTGTTGAAAACAATATAGTCTGTACATGTAATAAGCACTTTTCAAGGTGGTACTATATATATATATATATATATATATATATATATAAAAGAATAAGCCTCATTGCATAATTTATGGTACCTCACACACAGAACATAATTTATGTCTCCTCAGAAAACAAACACGCATTGAACAGAATGCCTCATTACATAATTTATGTCTCATTAGGAGACACAACTCCTACTGGGTGATTCAATGGGGATTTTACTGCTCCCATTGGGTGATTCAATGGGGGCACGTTTATCATACAGGGAGTTGGCCTGCCCCCTCTAGCCCACCCACCACTATCCAACTGACAAAAAAAAATATAGCTGCCACTTGCTCCTGAAGTAGGGGATATCAATAACTTCTCACTCAAGATCATGACCCCACAAACACACTGTTTCACCTCCCACAGATAATTGTAACCCTCCATACACTCTGTTTCAGTACGAGGGTGTAATGTTTCCATAAAATACAAACTCAGGGATAAACTTAATAGCAACTCTTTTATTTAACTCTTTTCATCTCTTCAGTCAACCTCACTAACTGTCTGTTTTCAACGGTCACTCCTCCACTTCCTGATTCCCGCACTTTCTCCTTAAAGGGAGAGAGATGCTTTGCTGTATGTTACAGAGGGCAAGCCTCAAACACCACTTTCTATTTGCTCCCTCAGCATATTGCTATGCTGCCTCAACTGAAGAGCCACCGTGTGTTATATTGCTATGTTACCTCAACTTAACCCTGTGAGTGCCAGAGGGGTACGCAACGCATTGCAAAGCAATGCGTTGCGTACCCCTCTGTCACTCAAAGGGTTAAGTAAGGAGGAGTTACTGCTCCCATTGGATGATTCAGTGAGGGGGGTGATTTAAATCATACAGGGATTTGGCCTGCCCCCACTATCCAGCCCGCCCACCACTATCCAAGTAACTGAAAAAACAAAATGGCTGCCACTCGCTCCTACACCCCAGACACAAACACATCAGACAAAAAACACACTCACACTCAATCACACACACTCAATCACACACTCTCACTCACACTCTCACACACACTCAATCATACACACTCAATCATACACACACAATAATTCTCACACACTCTCACTCACACACTCAGTCACACACACTCACACTCTCTCATTCACACTCTCACTCACACACTCACTCACACTCAATCACACACACACTCTCGCTCAAACTCTCAATCACACACTTACACTCTCTCACTCGCACTCACACACTCTCACTCAATCACACACACACTCACTAACACACTCACATGCAATCACTCACACGCAATCACACACACTCAATCTCACACACACTCTCACACGCTTTCACTCACACACTCAATCACACACACTCACTCACTATCTCATTCACACTCTCACACTCAATCAGACACACTCACACTCTCATTCAAACTCTTAATCACACACTCTCACTCAAACTCTCTCACTCTCATACACCCTCTCATTCTCACACACTCACGCAATCACTCACACGCAGTCACTCACTCTCGCACTCACACGCACTCACTCACACCCTGGGAGCCAGCACGATCCACCTTCCACCATAGTCTCACTCACACTCACCCACACCCCGGGAGCCAGCACGATCCACCTTCTACAATAGTATGTGCAATTACCACATGCATTTCAACTACATGAATGAATGACACTCACTCACACTTACACACACTCACTCACATCCCGGGAGCCAGCACGATCCACCTTCCACCATAGTATGTGCAATTACCACATGCATTTCAACTATATGAATGAATGTCACAGTGGAGGCATAAGTACAAACACAAACTCATTACAATGACACATAAGTCACCCCCTTATGACATTGCATAATTTATGGTACCTCACACACAGAACATAATTTATGTCTCCTCAGAAAACAAACACACATTGAACAGAATGCCTCATTACATAATTTATGTCTCATTAGGAGACACAACTCCTATTGGGTGATTCAATGGGGACTTTACTGCTCTCATTGGGTGATTCAATGGGAGCATGTTTATCATACAGGGAGTTGGCCCGCCCCCTCCAGCCCGCCCACCACTATACAACTGACAAAAAAAATATAGCTGCCACTTGCTCCTGAAGTATGGGATATCAATAACTTCTCCTGGTCTCCTGATTCCCGCCCTTTCTCCTTAAAGGGAGAGAGATGCTTTGCTGTATGTTACAGAGGGCAAGCCTCAAACACCACTTTCTATTTGTTCCCTCAGAATATTGCTACGCTGCCTCAACTGAAGAGCCACCGTGTGTTATATTGCTATGTTACCATAACTTAACCCTTTGAGTGCCAGAGGGGTATGCAACGCATTGCAAAGTAATGCGTTGCGTACCCCTCTGTCACTCAAAGGGTTAAGTAAGGAGTAGTTAATGCTCCCATTGGGTGATTCAATGGGGGAGTGATTTAAATCATGCAGGGAGTTGGCCTGCCCTCACTAACCACCCACCACTATCCAAGTAACTGAAAAAACAAAACTGCTGCCACTCGCTCCTACACCACAGACACAAACACATCAGACAAAAAACACACACACTCTCACACACACTCACACTCTCTCAATTACACACATGCAATCACTCTCTCTCGCACTCACTCACTCACACCCCGGGAGCCAGCACGATCCACCTTCCACCATAGTCTCACTCACACTCCGGGAGCCAGCACGATCCACCTTCTACCATAGTATGTGCAATTACCACATGCATTTCAACTACATGAATGAATGCCTCTCACTCACACACACTCACTCACACTCACACCACGGGAGCCAGCACGATCCACCTTCCACCATAGTACGTGCAATTACCACATGCATTTCAACTATATGAATGAATGCCACAGTGGAGGCATAAGTATAAACACAAACTCATTACAATGACACATAAATCACCCACTTATGACTCACTTCTGTGTGTTCCTCACTGTGTGTTTTGCATGTCTGTATCGCACTCTATGTGTCTGCATGTTGTGCATTGCATGTATGTGTGTACTCTTTATGCATCTCAGTGCATGCATGTGTGTCTCTGTGCGTTTTTGTCGTGCATCCATGTGTGTGCATTAATTCCCTATATATCCTGACGGGCAGCGCCGTCCCACATTGCTAGTATATATATAAAACATCCTAGTGTTAGGGTGTGTGATATATGAGAAAGGATATACACATATGGTACCTTTCCCAGTTCACCTAAAAATGAGAGGAATATGTATATACTAGTTTAAAAGCCTGTGTACACGGGCCAAAGTGAATGGCACTGAATGGGTTAACCCTTTGAGTGCCAGCGGGGTATGCAGTGCATTTCAGAGCAATACGTTGCGTACTCCTCTGGCACTCAAAGGCTTAATACCAGGAGAGGGAGCGTGCCTCTACCTCGTCAGTCTCGGGTGTGCGTGCGGGAGCGTGCCTTGACCCAGAGCAGGGGGTTAGTGAACACGCCTCACACCTCTGGGCTCAGTTACACACTGCTCGAACGGGGCCAGGGCTCCCTCACACATGCAGTCTCTACTGCACATGACTGCATCTGAGAAACATACATCTGGCCTTTTATATAATAGGATAAACAACTTTAAAACTTATTGTAATGTTAAAATATACATCATATGTGCAATACACATTTCTTAGCTATTAGAGACTTCCTCAGTGGCATCAAATGTGTCATTAGTTGTTACATACCTTTTATACCTGTGTTAGACCGGCGGCTATTTTGTTACAGATACATATCTTGGTGATGTATTGAAATTATTTCTGGAAATGATAAAGATATTACTTCCTCTCGTTTGTTGGAACACAAATGAGTTTTAAAGGACAGCCAAAGGACAGTTTTCAATACTTATACTACTCGATTTATCCTCTGCCTTTGACACAGTTAACCATTCTCTGCTTGCTCAAATTCTCCACAGTCTTGGTTTCCGAAATGAAGCTGCTTCATGGCTCTCCTCCTATCTCTCACAACGTTCCTTTTTTGTGTCCTCTAACAATAACACCTCCTCCACAGTCCCTCTGTCTGTGGGGGTGCCTCAAGGCTCCGTTCTGGGTCCTCTGCTTTTCTCACTGTACACTCTTTCATTGGGTGAACTTATTAGTTCATTTGGCTTTAAATACCATCTATACGCTGATGATACCCAAATTTACATCTCCACTCCTGATCTTTCACCACAAATCTAGCTGCAAATTTCAGACTGCCTCTTGGCCATTTCCTCCTGGATGGCACAGCGTCAGCTGAAGATTAACATGGCCAAAACCGAACTGCTAATCTTCCCACCAAGACCTTGCCCAACACCTAGCTTCACCATTACAGTATTACAGTTAATGGAATTGATATTGATCCGGTCAGCTCAGCACGCTGCCTTGGGGCCATATTTGATTCCTCTCTTTCCTTATCCCCTCACATTAACTCTGTGGCTAGATCATCTCGCTTCTTTCTCCGTAACATTGCTAAAATCCGCCCGTTCCTCTCCCAACAAACTACTAATTTGTGCCCTCATTCTTCCCGCTTAGACTATTGCAATATCCTACTAACTGGCCTCCCTGCTACTCATCTTTCACCTATGCAATCTGTTTTAAACTCAGCTGCACGAATCACCACACTCTCCCCAAAAACTGAACCTGCCCACATAATTCTCAGACATCTGTCATGGCTCCCAATTCAGCAACGCATCAATTACAAAGTCCTTCTTCTCACCTTTAACGCTCTCCACACTGCTACCCCTCCTTACATCTCTTCCCTCATCTCCTATTATGTTCCTGGCCGCTTCCTTTGCTCAGCACACAATGCACTTCTTGTTGCACCATCCACACCCTCTGCCCTCTCCCGTCTCAAACCTTTCTCGCTTTCTGCTCCATACCTATGGAACTCCATACCCCTCTCCTTACGCCTAGAAAAATCCCCCTCTGTCTTTAAGTCTACCCTGAAGTCTTATCTTCTGGAGCACTAGGACCATGCACTGCCTTTGGCCAAACTCAGCACTTGTAATCTCAGCACTTAACACCCTCTTACCCCATTGTATGTCTCCCTTTATCCATTTAGACTGTAAGCTCCTTGAGGCAGGGACCTCTCTCCCATTGTTTCTATGAATGTCGCATTTATTTCATCCCCTCTTATTTATTGTAACATATGTCTATTGTAAGGCGCTGCGTACACTGTGTGGCGCCATATAAATAAAGATACATACATACATACATACAAGGATGGGAAGGAAACAAAGGTCCAGAGAGAGTCAGAAACGTATGCCTATAATAAATGTTGTAAAAGTCAAGGTTTAGTTTCTGTTCTCTTTTCTGTGTTGGATTTGGACAAATCGATTATCTTGTGTATTGGCCAATGGGACTCCAATAGATGTTCATCTTGCATATGCAGATGTAGAGCTTGCATATGTTACTTTGTTAATTTCTTGCTCATGTTATCTTTTTTTTAGGATTTCAGGAGTAATTTTGATAATAGTTCAGACATACATCGACTGGGCTCAGCATAGTCCTTTTGGTGCAAATGTGAGATTTCAGAGTTCAACTTTTCAAGTTATTTGGTTATGTAGACAGGGTTTACCATGGGAAAACCTTCCTGAAATGGCATTAGTCCTGAAGGGTTATCTCATATTTTCGATCAAAAAAGGTCAGACTTAGTAGAGGAGAGTAAAGAGCTTGAAGAGTAAGTAATCTGTTCTATTTCAGAAATCTATGGCAAGCTATGGTCTTTCACCACCAATATATGAAGTCTTATATCTTTATTGTATATGTTTGTAATTTCATGTTATTTAACATGTTAAAACTGTTTCATTGTGCTGTCCCATATGGAAAACAAGTGATCTAGAACGTAACATTCTTCTTGCTGTGGTATAATACTTTAATTTCTGATGATTGGGAAATCCCTGTGGAAACCTAACAACCAAAACTTTTAATACCTGTGGATGCTAAAGAGATCTATAAAGCTGAGGTGGGCTGTCCCAGCTGTCAAGTGAGGCAGGCAACAACCGAGCACTGTGACTGTCCTCTGTACTGTGAGTATACAAGGCTACATAACATAAAGGGAGGAGCCATGTTTGTGCATATTTCAGTTAAGTTACTTTACCCCCCTGTTGCAATACATTTACTGCTATACAAATGATCAGAGACTATGTTTAAATGTAGATCAGTGGCCTGTGAATGAGATTAACATCCATCAATATGATACCTATAAAATTACTGTGTGTTACAGAAGGACATACCTAGATAGGAGTTCATCATACAAGAGTGAAGTACCTATATAGTTACAGTAGGCATTGTAGTGTGGTACTGTCCCCTTCAGCTTGCCTTTGTTGCATTGGCAGCGGAGTGTACTAGAGCAAAAATAAAATAACAGCACATGTTCCCCTACATTAACTTTTTTTTTCATTTGCTGCTGCTGCTGCTGAAAGACCAATTAAGCATTTTTTCTGCTGCCTCTGTTCAACATGCTGCATAAAGCCTGGACTTTTGCAATTATGTTTTTCTTGGCTTTCTGCCTTCTTATTTGTCCCCTGCCTTATTTTGATGATGAGTAAATGCTTTTGTGAAATCAGTAGGAACTGCCACTGACATCATGGGCAAACATGCCCCCTTGATGTTGTGAGAATGCCCCCTACTGACAGGCCTGCCCCTGAAGCCACAGGATTTCTCCTACCAGTGGGGCCACACTCCTTGTTTATCCAGTCCTTCTCTGAACAGATGGAATGGCATTCTAAAGCTTGCAACACAATATCATTAACCCTTTTTATTTTTTGCCTTTACCCATGGTTTGAAGGACCTTAAATTACTTTCATGTGCATCTGGTACAGAAGTATCTCTGCGTGAAAGCATTTCTCACATGAAAATCATTACTTGTAAGTCAATTTTTAAACTCCGTAAGTAGCTCATGCCATTTGCAGCAATATGAAACACTCCAAACACATTAGTTAAATGGCCATTTAGTTGGAAGAAAGCCCATCTTCCTCAAAAGGTAATGCTTAGTCTGCTATCTGATTTGGCTTATTTTAGAACAGGGCAGAATGCAGGTCATCTTCTAGGGAAGTTATTTTATACTGTACATCTTTTCACAGTTTTTTTCATCCAGGACCACTGGTAATGAAACAAAACATATGGCATTTTATATAAAACTAGTTGAAAAGCCCGTGTACGGGCCACAGTGCCACCCAGCAACCTTGGCTGGTGCCCGGATCTTCTCTTCTCAGTGGCCATGCTGCAGTCATGTGCAGTACTGACTGCCCAAAGGTGCCGAGGCTGATACGGAGCGGGGTGCTCCGAATTCAGATCGTAGTCCTCTCTGCGCACCTTCCTGGGATCAAGGTACGCAAAGAAGACTACGGTCTGAATTCATAGCGCCCCGCTCCGTATCAGCCGCAGCGCATTTGGGCAGTCAGTACTGCACATGACTGCAGCGTAGGCCGTCTCTACTGTGCATGACTGCGTCATGACAAACTTTTTAGCGAAAAAACAAGCAATTCTGAGCCAAATGAACTACAGCATAGTAGGAAAATAAAAACTCCCATTGATTTAAATGGGGCTTTTAACCTTTTGAGTGCCAGAGAGGTATCCAAAGTATTCTGCTGCAATGGTTTAGATACCTCCCAGGCACTCAAAGGGTAATCACTTGAATGTTAGCATTCACAAGGTGAGATGCCCCATTTAAATCCACGGGAAGTTTGTGATATTTTATATTTTTACTTATGGTGCAATTAGTAAGCTTCTGAATAACTAATCTTTTCATTCTGCATAAAACCCTAATAATCATAATCCAGTAGTTTAGTAACAATGTTTGACCAATAAGCTATAGGATGACTTTTGGAGCAAACCAACTGTCCCGTAGGGGAGAAATGAAAATGATCAATTATTTAAATTTGATTTTTAACCCCTAGAGTGGTAGAGAGTTCTTCAGCACATTGTGAAGCAATGCTTTGGAGATGTCCCTGGCCTCACTGTTTAATGAATATTTATTTCCTCCACACATTAATGGTTAATACTGCTTTACAGATGTACAAAAACATTGTCAGTCACATTTAGCAAGCATTTGTATGATTAAAAAGGGTTTGTGTATACTGATGTGGCTCCAATATCAGAGTTCATCAGAATCATTTGTTTTTTCTTTCAGAGCATTGAATGAACCCTTTGACTTCCTTTTGTCTCTGAAGGGGTTAAATCTGGCTCCAGTGTTTTACGTTCATGGATTTCATGAGCAAAAGGGACAGGGGAGGTCAAATAACTGTCAGGGCATCTTCAAAAGAGCCTAAAGTGACCTAAATCTGCCACCACTAAAGGGGCACTATGACCGCTAATCTGCTTTGGTGATTTTGAAAAAAACCTTTAAAATCACCTCTTTATTGTATTAGCCATTCTATATTTCGAAAACTAGTTTTTCACTATTCAGATTTATAGATTATGCTAATGTAGGCATGCCCTGCAAGCACTTCCTGTCTTACCCATGCATTACTGCCCCCACTTACTGACACATATCCCTTTAAATGCTAGGGGATATGTTCAGTACATTGGTGAGAAGGGTCAGTAAGTGGGGGAGGAGGTAATGTAGGACAAGACAGCAAACGTTTACATTGCATACCTTAGAGTAATTTATGCATCTATATAGCTCACAAACTAAACTGCTTTCTAGATAAAAATCACCTTATACAATATATAGGTGATTATAAGTTGTTTATAAGTGATAGTGTCCCTTTAAAGGCAGATGTATTGTGCATCAAAATGTGCACATGTCATTTTAAAGTCCAAAAGCAGGCTCTTCTGTTTTTTACTAGCAATGAAAAGGTTAACATAAGAATAATTTACTTCAGTATTTTTGATATATTTTTCCCTTTAAGAAGATCCTGATTAATACAGGTTTCTTATCTCGTTCAGTGACAATAAGGTGAGGAACACATTGCTCTACAATGTGCTGTATACCCCTCTGGCACCCAGGGTCGGCTCCTGGCGAATGGAAGGGTCAGGTGGGAGCTGGCATATGGTTTATGATGAGGAGGGAAGGTGAGGAAAGGGAGAGAAGGGGAGGATGCCACAGCGGTGAAGGGGAGGTGGATGCATGATGGTATGGAAAGGCAGTTAAAGGGAAGCAGGCAAGAAAGGGAGTTGGGGGGTACAACAGTGGTGATAGGGAGGGACAATGTGTGCCCCCTCTCCTTTGCCGCATCGCCTTCATACATTTGGTACTAAATAAAGAAAACAACTGTAAGTTTGCCCACAGTGAAGGGGGTGGCATCCCTATTCACCATAGTGAAGGGAAGAGCATCCCTGTTCGCAGTGGAGATGAGGGGCTGACATGACCCCTTCACCATGATGAAGGGAAAGGACCACCCTGTTCGCCATGGCGAAGGGGAGAGTGGAAGAAAGGCGAAGGTTTGACTGAGCCCCCTGCCTTTTCCTCAACCAAGCTGTGTATAAAGTATACAGTCAACCACATACTATTGGATGCACAAAGGAGCGTTTTGTATAACTTCGCCTTTGTAACACCCTGGAGTGTGGCTGACATCGAAACAGGAACACTTCAATTTTTATATAGCTAGATGTATTCTATATACTTATATATACACACACACACACACAAAAAAAAAAAAAAAAAAATATATATATATATATATATATATATATATATATATATATATATACATACATATATATATGAGAGAGAGAATTTCAATATATGAGTTGTTGGTAAGCACTCTCTCCTAACATGCAAGCAAATGTCCAGGTGTGCAATCTCTATATGTAAATGCATAAAGTCAGAATAAAGGGCAGCACCTTTGGAACGTAATTAAACTATATATATTTATTAAGCAATGTGTGCAATAATGAAAATGATTACATACCAGTTAATTTTGATTGTTAGTCTATCCCTCTCTCTTTTGAATACTAACACATTAGACCAATCCTATTATTATTTTTTTTTTTTAATAAACTTTATTGAGGGAATATAGGGTACCAAGGAGTTGAAGAGCACATAAAATAGAACAGATGTACCATCAATATGATGCACACTGTATCAAAACAGGCAGAGTTCGTTAGAGTACAAGGGAGCTGTAGGTAAATGATTTTGCGATCTATTCCTCTGGGTACATCCAGGGTCTTAAACCCCCCTCCACCTCAATAAGAAAAAAGAAAGAATGCATAAGCAGAGCATACAGGTAACTTGGGAGAAGAGAAGAAAAGGTAGAACAGACAAAAAGAAAGTAGGACAATAGACAGTAGGGATAAAGGGTAAAGTAATAAAATGTGAGAAAATGAAAGACTGGAATCAATCGTATTTTACTATGGAATAGATTATACCATAGGATCAAATATGCCTATAATTGATTGGGGGAACTGAAAAGCAGGTAATAGGCTGTTTGGGAATGTGTTTGTTAAAAGTGAGGGGCCAGAAAATTATACCATTCTACAATTTATCATACTAAAGGCACTCTATTAAGCCGTTTTTCCCATCATTTCTGGGGAGGAATCGGTGAACAGTGGCATGGAGTCTGTCCATATCACTGAAGAGCTGTACTTCCGTTCCCACACCAAAAGGGAATGAGGGGAAGTAGATTTCTACAAGGGCTGTATAGAGAAATGGCAGCCTGGAGCATGAATGTATGGGTTGAATGTATTTGGTGCTTAATTAATGTGTGTGATTTCTGGAATGACCAGTTGCTAAAAGGGAGCACATTCCAAACATATGTGGGCCATCGAGCCCACTTCTCTCAGCACCAGCACAAGGCGGAACTGGACTCATAAAATCTAGCAAGAATTTGTGGCGTTCTATACCATTGAGTATACATTTTATCATTAGTCTCCCGCAAGGCTGAGTACTTGAACATTCTGAAGATTTGGGTAAAGACTCTGGCCCATATGGAAGCATCCAATGATACCCCCAGTTCCTGTTCCCAAGCTATGCGGAAGGGCATGGTGTCTGCAGTGACAGCAGTCCACAGGAGTTTATAAAATCGAGAAAGTAGTCTCTTTGGGGTTTATAAAGAGGATAAGAGTTCCTCCAGAGGTGTTTTGGGCTTGGGGTGTATGCCTGTGACAACAGGGTCAAAAGAAAGTGCTTGATCGGTGCATATTGCCAAAATTGCATGTGTGTAAACTGAAAATTATCCATGAGGTAGTCAAAGGAAGCTGCACAGGAATTAACAATTAAGACATCCAATGTGTGGATCCCTCTGTTTCCCCATTCCCCAAAACCAGTTTGCAGTAGTCTACGAGGAAAAGAAGGATTAACCAAAACAGAGAGAAGGGTATGGGGCCAAACAGTAAGTGGAATTTGCAGAGATGTATTGAACCCATCGCTTAATGATTAGGTTAGCCAGAGTCTTACACAATGACATTTCCTGCTGTATTCAGTACCTAGTGCCAGCCTGAGAAAAATAGTGCCCCATTGATACCACTTGACTTACCCTTAAGGGATGTTAGTTGCTTGACTATTAGTGGAAAAAGCCTGGGGATGCAGACAATGTGTGCCTGGTTCTGTGGCTACCAGTTGGAAGTGGAGAAAGGCTGGTGTTTCAGAAAGTGTATGTGTGGTACCTTGGAAAGCAGTGGAACATGGCTGGTGTTTCTAACAGTGTCTGCATAGTTCTATTGCTATCAGAGGACAGTGGAACAAGGCTGGAATGTCAGTGAATACGTGCTTCTATAAATATCAGTGGGACAAGGCTGGGGTAGCAGGCGGAGTATGTTTGAGTGCCAGAGGGGTGTCTGATATTGAGAATCAATTGTATGACACGCCTCTGACACACAAACATTTATTATTATAATTTATTATTATTTTATTTTTCAGACCTCGATGGGGTGGGGGTAATTTTCCGACAAAAAATAAGAAAAGTATACATACTCACCTGGAAGTTAGGTCCAGCAGTGGCACTGATGCTTTTGTAATGATTTGTAAGAAAGTTAAATAAAAAAATTAAATCCTAAAATACTTTTTTCATTGTCCTAAGCATTGAAATGGTGGCAATTTTTTAAGGTTTATTCTGTTTCTTTTATTTAACTTTCTTAAAGGGGAGTGAGGAACAGGGTGATGTGGACACCTCTGGACCTCAACTTACCTGTGAGTATGTATTTTTAAATACAAACACATATATACATATCCATTAACTTCATTAGAAGAACTTGCCCCAAGAGTCCGTCATTGTTCATGTTTTTAAATTAATCTGGCTCTCCGGACACCCTTTTAATTTTTTTTTTAACACTTCCTCTTTCTTAGGGAGAGAAGAAGATGTGTTTCTGGGCCTCTTCCTTTGACCTAGTCTTGTTTAGTATAGGATCTCCAGACTACATATTCATCTTGTTTTTTTCTCAACTTTCTCTCCAGTGGGCTAATAAAAGAACGGGTCCTGCTTAACCCTTCCTTGTCAAGAAAATAAAACAATATGGGGCCTCCATAATTATTTATAAAGTAACATGGGTTGTATGTACCCGATATTGTATGTCAGCATTTCTTTAAAGTATCATAATATTGTACACCTCCAACCCCAGTGAAAGGTCTGTTCTGCACCTTCTTTAGAGAGCTGTGCAAATTAACAAGGATGACCATTGCTCCGCAGGCCTAGTCATTTGGAACATTCTTAGACTACTGATTTTCTATTACAGGAAACAGTGTAAGATAAACTTCAGTTTTAGAGCGTAGATCTTGAGAGATAAATACTCAACTGTAGTGTGCCTTCCCAATTTTGTAAAACAATAAAAGTCTTAATAAATGTATTATAGGTATAGCAGATACAAAAAAAACAGAATATAATTACAAGAATACAGTAATTAAATCTTGACTTGCATATAAAACTACTAGCCTTCTCTTTAGGATTTAATATACAAGAGATAATATTTTTATCTAGTTTTTACAGCATTTCTCTAAATTTAAATCTCCTTTTATAAAATATTGTTCAGGAGAAATGGGTTAGTTATTGTACCTAGAAATGGCTCCACTTATTATCATGCAAAAGCAGAGCTCAGTGCCTACGTAATTAATACAAAAAATTCTGTTTATGATATGGAACAAAAGAGAGGATCAATTCTGTGGCAAACCCCCACTGCACCATCGAGAGAAATAAAAAATCCTACTAAATTCTCTTTGATTCAAATAGGACATTTTACCCCTCTAATGCTCTCTGGAGGTCTCTAGTGCATTGATTGTCATTTATGTTGGAGATCTCTAAAAGCCCAATTTAAAATCAATGAGAATTTTCATTATTCCCCAAAGGTTCATTTAAGGTACATTAAAGGTGCATTTAATTCTTTGACTACAAAAACAGATGTTTCCTGTTGTGATCAATTTGGCTATGTAGTGCTAATTCTCAATATAGCTAAACACAATAATTATTAATAATAATTATATACA
Source organism: Rhinophrynus dorsalis (assembly GCA_037306005.1). Taxonomy (NCBI): domain Eukaryota; kingdom Metazoa; phylum Chordata; class Amphibia; order Anura; family Rhinophrynidae; genus Rhinophrynus; species Rhinophrynus dorsalis. Next base: position 434,751,179 of record CM074718.1, read on the forward strand.
TTGCTATTTTGTGTCGGGACTCAAAGAACCTTACAGTTGCATGTCAGAAAGGGGATTATAATGATATAGGATAAAACAAATATATACGAACACAGTGAATAGTGTATAAAACGCGTGGATTGCTTGACAGATGGTATGTATTATTCATAGGCTTGTGTAAACAGGTGAGTCTTAAGTCTCTATATTTTTTTTCCAGCAGTGGGGCCTCTTTGACTATAAGAAAGGAATTATTCAGTTTTGGAGTTCCATGGCTAAGGTCTTTGACTCCAAACGCCGTTAAGAAAACTCTGTACTACTAAATTCTAACTAGCAGAAATATCAGGAATTAAATCAGGAGTAAAAAGAAAACTAAAGCAAGAGGATTTGACCTAAAAGTGGAAGGTGGCAAAAAAGAGCAAATATCAGAAAATATTATTTGTGGGAAGGGTGATAAATAAAGAGAAAAATACTAAAATTATACCTTGTCTACCTAGCAGAAATATCAGGAATTGCTCTAATATGTATAGTTTGGAGGACAGAAGGGCAAGTGTTGATATGATCAGATCCTAAAATATATATATGTGAATTCAATAAAGTTTAGAATGGAACCATTTTTCAGAGTGAAAAGGAAACTAGAACAAGAGGATTTGACCTAAAAGTGGAAAGTGGCAAAAAAGAGCCAATGAGAGTAAACATTATTTATAGGAAGGATGATAAGATACAGAGAATATATTTACAGTAGAAGTAGCGGGGCTAAAGAACTCTTGGGATAACCATATGGCTATTCTAGATATTAAATAATTTGTAGTGTTTTTAAATTGATACGACAGGTGGGAGCACTAGGTGGGCCAATTGGTTCCTCTCAGCCATCAAACTCTATATTTTTGTTTAGCTCGAGTCTTCATAGTGAGTGTAATTATAACGGACCCAAGGTTCCTTCAGGCAATTGAGACCTTAATTGTGACAGCAAACTAATCTTGTAGCGTCTTTGCTATTTAACAGAGAGCCAGCATAGTATACAGAAAGAACAGATTTGTAAGGTTAGTACCCTGGCTTTAGCATTTTGCAGTAGCTGAATGGGATAAATCTCCAAGTCTTCTGTTAAACCCTTAAGTTTTGTGAGCTTGAGGCATGTAATGGTGATAATCTCTTTACTAGTAATGTTATATGTGGCTGTATGATCCAATAATAATAATAATACACGGATTAGTTACCACTTGGCAAATTGGCTAAAAGTTTCTGTGTGGCTAATTAGTCTTGCTTTTTGCTAATTAGTCGCATGTGTTTTGCATAGTATTATAGTGTGACATTTCTAAGGTACTATAATGTTAACTTCTCCTGTATGTCATCAGCATCATTGTGAAAACCTGCCCTATACCATGTTGTCAATTAGTGGCACACTCAGGATCATGCCATCCATGAAAATCTGTTCAGACCTGTCTCTCTGATATCAAGAGCTGTAGAATGACCTAGAAGGACCCCTGTAACGCCGCCTGCATCTCATTCAACATGAAAACCGGTACAGTTTTGGTACTATTCAGTTTCTTTAATATTGACACTAATGTGTTATTGAAAATAACTTCTCAATAGTCTTCCTTTTAAAGTCTGCCATCAATAAAAGTCTTGTAGAGGATGTGTGAGGACTTATAGTAGTTCTTGAAATATGTGTGTCTGAGAAGAGTGCTAAACTGTTTTGGTGAACACTCTTCCAACAGAGTGCAGGAAATCTTTTGATCAGTGGTCTTTGAACCTCTTTGTTTAGCCACACTGGGCGGGGCTTAAGTTACTTATTCTGTGTTTATTCCCCAGTGGTATATATATCTCCAAGTGCAGTTTGAACAAATTCCATCATTTGTTAATTTTTAATATTGAAGATTACATTCCATTGAATGTCCTCTAAAACTGCTGTTAGCATTTTAAAGGGATAGAAATGTTTCAAAATAAAAGCAGCTCCAATTAATCTTCATAGTGTTTGGGCCATGGAGAGTGTTATTTTAATACTGTCAGGGTTGTAGTTCAAGAGTAATTGGATGATCAAGTATCCCTCTCCTGCCCCTTTTACCTATTGTAAGCCGCCTCCCCTCAGATGTGGAGTCTGGTCTTGAGTCCAGACAGCTCACAGCAAGGGACAATCTTCTTACTGTGAACATAATGAAAATGCTGCCTCCCTTGACAAGTTTTTCAGGTTTTTTTCTTATGCTAATTGAAGATTGTCCCTCTCTGAAAGCCATCTGGACAGTCTTGCTGCTCTGAGGTGAGCAGTGTTACATCAGTAAAAGGGGCAGGAGGGAGATCATTCAATTACTCTTGAACTACAACTATGAAAGTATTGAAATAACACTCTCCATGGCCCAAATACTATGAAGATTAATTGGAGCTGCTTTTATTTTGAAACATTACTATCCCTTTAAAGTTGAATATTTTAGTTGAACCTTTGCTAATGGATTTCTCAAATCAAATTTCAAAGGACACGTTATGGACACTGCTGCCAAATTAAATAATCAATGTTTAAATTGCTTGACACTCCTTTTAATGTAAGCTCAGAAAGTAATTTGTCTAATGAATTAAAGCTTTAAGTCTAACTTGTCATATTATCACTCCATCTTACCTGCTTTTGCACACATTTAAGCCTATCTTTCATCTAGTTACATTGCCCATTCTTCGAGCTTCCTGTGTTGAGTTTCCTGAGTCTAGTGTTCTGTTCTTATTATTGACCCAGCTATTATTTGATCTTGCTTATTGTCTGATCCCCTTGCTCGTGTGCTTCCAGTATTTGACTCAGTCTGTATTTTGACTTTGCCCCTGTCTACTCCTTTGTACCACTTAATAGACTGGTTTTCCTGGCTTTGACCTTGGCTCAGCCTGACAATGCTTCATCCTCATTCTCCAGACCAAGTGCTGTGTTCCCACTCTTAGGCTCCCTTAAATGTCTGTTGCTCTTGACTGTCTCACACTTGCTAGACAGTGCTCTCCTGGTTGTCAGAACTATGACCTCCAAGGCCCCAAATTCTCCAAGCTCTGGAAGTTCCCCAGAGATTTCTCCCATTTGCCAGAGTGTGCACATCTGCCAAGCACTGCAAGTTCCCTGGAGAATCCTCCCATTTGCCATAGTGTGCACATTCACAAAGATCTGCAAGTTTGCCAGTGTGTGTACATCCATCTAGTTTTGCAAGTTCACCAACTGATCTATGCAGTCTTGTCAGAGTGTGCATCTTCACCACATTGCCAAGGACTCATATCTTGCATCATTTCAAGTTTTCCGTCTAATCCCATTCCTCTCTCTGGTTCCTGCTTTGGCCTTTGTGGTTCAGTTCTCTGGACTCACTCGGTGCAAAATTACATTGTATTGTGGTGTTCCCATCCTGGTTCTGGCCCAGCTCAACTGGGGTTAGCCATCTGACTTTGTGGCCAGCACATTTAACTCTGGCTTCAGCCACAGCAATGGCTCACCAGAGACTTTCTACACTTTGGCTTCGTTCCCCCAATCTTTGCTCTCTAGCTTCTTTCTGCTGCACAGACATCCTAGGAGGAACCTGATAGTAAAAAGGGGTAAGACTACTTATTGATCCCAAAGAGATGGCAAGACTATTGAGTTTTCAGGAACAACAGGAACAGGTTGTCAATCTATCTGAGTGCAGAGGATGTTTGAACCAATGTCTCCTACACTTCCAGACCCTGCCACAGTCATTTGGCAGCAATGCATTTCGAATGGCTTTCATCATCTCCCCTTTCAAAGAGGAGGCTCTTGCCTGGGTTTCTCCTCTGGACAGAAGGATTCTCCCCTATTGGAAGATTCTGATGCTTTCATTGCGACCTTCCTCTCAGTGTTTGATGTTCTAGGCCACTAAGCAGCTGCTGAACGGAAACCACAGTGTGGCTCAATACTCTGTGGAGCTCCTCTGGGGCTTTTTGCCCAAGCTTGTTCCAGAGTTTCACATCAACCAGGAAATTAAGTTTACTTTTTTCTGCCCAGCTCCTTCCAGTAGATAGGAGCAGGAACTTCATATGTTGGATGTGGTATGTTGCTTGGAGTACTACATTGCACTCAGCCATTTTGGAAATTTGACTCTTTTTTGGTCATCCTTGAGGGCCAGCATGCAAATGAAGTTTAAGGTTACTGTTGATTCTTGGATCAAAGCCACCATCCACCAGGTGTATGTCCGCAGGAAGAAATCTGTTGTTTTTTGAGTCACTGTGCACTCTACGAAATCGGGGGGTGTTTCTTGTGCCTACAAGAATCTGGCCACTGTTGAGCAGTCGTGTAAGGTAGCAACGTGGTTGTCTCTGCACGCCTTCACCCAGCAGTAACGTCCTGGCCTCGAATGAGGCCAGTTTTGGATGGAAGATTCCTCAGTCTGTGGTGCCTGTTTAAGGATATCTATAAATTTTCTCTAAAGAAATCAGAACCCTCTTGATTCTTGTTGATTTACAGTTGTTTGGTGTGTAAGTTTGGTATTTGTTGTCACCTGAGGTTCTTACTGTGCCAGTTTAGTCCTGTGAAAACTGGTCTCCAGTGGAAGGTTTTTTTTCTCTTTTTACCTCCCAGGAATCTGGTTGGATAGCTTTGGGATATCCCTATGGTTTCATATATGATAAAAGAAAAAAGAGGATTCTCTTGTACTTACCTTTACATCCTTTTCTCTTAGCCTTTGTGGAACATATGATTCCCACCTGGAGAAAAAAAAACCCTGTGGTTTGAGTTGGCAGACAGAGGGGTCATCTTGGGTTTTCCAGAGGGGTTCAGGGGATTTCCATATTTCCTCTTACTTCTTTTGTGTCTCGGCTTTGCTGTAAGTTGAAACTGGAAGTAGGCGTGGTAAAGTGAGGAGAAGACGGGAGTGTCTGCTTTTATTTTAAAAAGTGCCCTGCCCTCCGTAGAAGGAAACTTTACCCCTTGGTTTTTGTGTTCCACATGTACTAAGAGAAAAGGAGTTAATAGTAAGTACACCAAAATCCTGTTTTATTGTGTTATGCCTTGTAAACCATGGGGTTGGTCATGTGAGTGGGGATGGGAATATAGGCAGTGCAGACCAGTGGTGCAAAAGGTGCCTTGCATAGGGGAGGCTGAGATGTAATTTTTGGTCTTGATAATTGCAGCTATCTACACATATATGTCCACTAATAGAGCTATAAAATAGTATTGAGATATAAAGTGTCTAAAATTTGGTCTTTGGTTTCTGTCCATCTTAACCATTCAGAGGCATATGGCGAACTGTCATCAAACAAAATGTTTTTATTTGTGCATGTAAACCATGTGTGACATTGCAAAAAGTATTTTAGTGTTGTACTAAAGGTGTTTTGATTTGTTTAAATTTCTGATTGCCTTTTTTATTGATTGGTATATTTAAGACATTTCTGTGATCTTCCTCCATAGATGCCACTGGCTGTTAACCCCTTAATGACCAGCCATGGCAGTGCACGGCTGGCAGTTAAGGACCACAGGCATTTTTTTTCTCACTTTTGGTTAGGGGGTCCTCTATAGGAGTGTAGCTACACAGGGACCACGGAATTCCATGCGTGCCAGGACCATCACTGGTTCTTAAGGGCCGGACTAGGCGTGATGGTCCTGGCACGTCAAGGGTCCTTAAGGGGTTAATCTCTTTGACTGGGCTGTTCAAAAAGTTTACTTAAAAATATGCACAATGAATCAAGGGCCAGACACTGCTATACTGTAACAGCATTAAAGACAAGTTTATTTTGTTTCACAGAGAATTACATTTTCATATGTTGTTATAGCAGTCTTTTGTAAATTAACTTGTTTTGAGAAATTAACCCTTTGAGTGCTAGAGAGGTACGCAACACATTGCTTTGCAATGCATTGTGTACCCCCTGGCACTCATAGTGTTAAGCTTTTACCATTTATGCCACTTTTTAGGCTAATTCATTGTACAGTATGCTAAATATTCTCTTTCTCTCCAAACTGATCACTCACTACGCTATTAGAAATGACCCCAGCATGTGAACTCTGTCTAGATTAATTCATAGCACAATGTGTGGTAATTTTGGAGAAGCACATAAAATGCCACACAATGTTAATTTCTCCAATACTACTTATATTGCGCTTATGCGAGTACAACATATAGGCGTATTTCGTTGTCTTTAAAATTAATTAAACTTATGATAAACAAGTATGCACAAAATGAGTTTATAGACTATTGTATGCAGTCTATACCTAAATTAACTAGTTGCCTTACATTTTTCTACATAAACATACATACTCGGCATTAATCCTTTGAGTGCCCTAGAGCTATCCAGTGCATTGAGACGCAATTTGTTGGATACCTCTCTGGTACTCAGATGGTTAAATGTGTGTCTCATCACTTTCTTATTATTTAATAGAGTTTTCATGAAGAGCTGGATTGGTCATGCCCATGGGCTACAAATTGCCTATGTGCCTTAGACTGGATATCCCTGCTCTATTTTAAAGTCCCAGATGATTTTGAAGAATTCAAATATTCTAGCTATGTAATTATATGGGAATGACCATTTAAAAAAAAAAAAAAAAAAGACCTTGGACCATATGCACAAAGAAAATTAAATATAATTATGATGCAAATGAACTGTGGACATAAAAAAAATCTTAATATTTGCATTGATTTAAATGGGGCATTTCAACTCTTGTTTACAATGTGTCGAAGACCTCTCTAACACTCAGTAATGAATTATTTATGCAAAGAGCTGAGCTAAGAACAAGAGGCCATCCATTACAACTAGAGGAAATGCGTTTTCAACTAAAACAAAGGCAGGGGTTTTTTACAGTAAGAGTGGTAACGCTATGGAATTATTTGCCTCTGGATGTTGTGCTTGCAAATACTATAACTGCTTTCAAAAAAGCAATGGAGGCCTATCTAGCACAGAACAATACTAAGAATTATGACAGATGGCTTCAATGCAGAGAGGTTGTTGATCCAGGGAACTATCTGACTGCCGTTTGGAATCAGGAAGGAATTTTTTTTTACCCATTTGGGGCTAAATTGGATATGGCTTCAGTATTTTTTCTTTTTTTTTGCCTTCGTCTGGATCAACAGGGGTGTTATGACATGGGTTGGACTTGTTAAAGGTTTTTTTTCAGCCTTGTCAACTATGTTACTATGTTACCTATAGTGTAATGCATTGTACACCCCTCTAGCACTCAGTGGATTAAAATCACGAGCATGTTTTATCAGGTTTTAGACTAGCCAGCTAATATGTCGTGAAGGCTACAAAGTGATGAATTAAATCTCCCCAGAGCAAACCTCTGATTTTACTATTGCATTTGAGTAGGAAATAAATGTGTGTTTGGCCTTGATTTGACAAGGTGATTGGATCAGTTTAGTTGATATTAGACTTTTGGACATGTGTTTTGAAATTAATAAAAAGTGAGATTTATGAGTTGATGAAAAAAATATCTTACTTTCTATATTTTGAAATCCATCAAAGTCAGTTAAAAAAACCATTGAACTGGAGTGTTTTCCTGTATGAGAGGTCATTAAAATGTCTAAAGTACTAAATTTGTCAAGTAAGAAATGTTTCTAATTTCACTGTTCTTTTTGTAATTATCTTTTTTATATTGAAATGTTCTTTACAGGGCCAGATCTCCCTCTAAGCAGAGTATTTAATTGTCTTGGGGCTCCTAATTAATTATTTATGTATAAATGTTGAGCTGGCCATGGCCACTGTATGGAGTTATTGTCATGGCCAGCACAGTACTACTGCAAAAGACTCCTTCTTCTGGTTTATAGTGGCCAGTTATTTTGCATTTTAACGCATTGAGCGCCTGTGTGGTTTCAATGCTTTAAAAGATTATTGGTCAATTTACACTCCCGTTTGCTACCAAACATATATTACCCCTTACTTTTAAATATAGATAGATATAGATATAGATATAATTCATATAGGGACACATGAGTAAGTCCAAAGCTAAAAATTCTGGGCTCCCCCTGACTCCTTTAACCAATTTCTGCTCATGCCAAATTGGGCTTCCTGTGGAGTATTCTGTCCCTCTTGTTCTGTGGCCTCTACTCCACCACTGTAGTTGAATCCTACATCAGTTGAGGTACTTATTAAGCCGGTTCTGGAGACGCTTAATATCTTGGAGGCCTTCAATTCTGGTTCCTCTTCTCCTGACATTTTTAAGAGACGTAAAAAGCAGGAATCTGTATTTCCTCCTCACCCTTCCTTATACCAGGTTCTCCTAGAAGGAATGAAGATGCCTGATTGGAGACTTTTCCTTAATAGACACATTTCTAACTTGTGTCCTTTTACTTATGAGGATTTAATGCAGTGAGCTATCACTTCTACAACTGATCCTTTGATTTCTCCCCTTGTCAATAATACTGCTCTGCCCCAGGCAAATTCTGCAGCCCTTAAGTATCAGGAGGATAAGCTGTGGCCCTTAAAGATCAACAATATCAATGTCTTGATTCATTGGTGAAGGGAAACTTTGCTGAGACAATTGCTTCCTTAGTCCTGTTTTTGCCACTGCCTGGGTTACCAGGCCTTTAACCATGTGGGATGATGACTTTTTGGATATTATTCAAGGGGATAGTGCCAAGGATGAGCTGGCGATATTGATCCCCAAGATCCTTATCACAATGAAGCAACCTTTGATGCCACCAGGTTCTTAGGAAAAGTTTTGGCTTTTTTTAGTGGCTGTGCATCACACGTTGACCAATCTTCCAAGAAATCTTTGGTTTCCTCTTCCTTTTGTGGGCAAACAGTTATTGACTGTAATGACCTCACTTAGAGGCAAGAGTAATGAGGCATCTGGCCAGAGAAGACTTACAGAGGAAGCTAACATTTTGGGTCTCTGCTCTCATTATCAGTAAGGAAGGTTTCATGATGATGTGAATGTGAGAGCATTCATGCTTTCTGTACATTCATGTGCCTTTCCCTGCCTCCCACTTTCAAATCAAACAAGCTATTCATGTATGCTTTTTATAAATATGATTAATTTCCCAGTGTCTGATTTTAACCTCTGGTGTTAAAAAGATATCTTCATCGCAAGGATAATAAAATAATTTATACTACATTGCAATTCTTGTTTATTTTACATCCAGTGGCTGCAATATATCATGCAGATATGAAATGTAAACCTCCCTTTAGCTTATGAATACAGAATGCTTTGCATTGCTAAGAATTGTTTCAAAAAATTGCTGGCTCTGAAACTATTTTGTACCTTGGTCATGATATGTCTCATCATGCCTAACCACATATTCTCTGCCATTTTGTTTTGTATATACAGTTCCAGAAGCCATGGACCACCTCACAATGTTATAAGCTTCTAGCTCACAAGGTTTATGTTTTCACTATGTATAGAATAATAAATATGATCCCTTTCCTGTAGGGTCCATACAACGCCCTGTAATTCTAGTGCTGCTCTGACTTTTTAAAACTTACGCTTAATGTTCACAATTCACTCCTGTAAAGCTTTCTCTTCAGTGATATATACAGAGTATCTTGTGTGGTTTAGTCTGTTACATTTCAGCTCTAATCCTTTTAAACACTCCAGCTATTTTTAATGAAATGCATTAAACCACTTATGTTCTTTCCAACTCTTCAACAGAAATAAATATACTTTCCCAACTTTTCCACCCTGCATTGCATAAAATGTTATATATCTCTCACAACATGTTAAATATTTAGTACAAGCAGGTACATATCAATCCTTGTAGCGAAAGATTTCTTCTGTTTGCTTACAATAAACACATGATTGTCATTACTTCTTTACATCCTAATGACAAAGCTGGGTGCAAATGCTGGTGGAAGCAGGGCACTCTGGCACTCAGACTTGCAGAACGATAAAGAGTAGCAATTCTAGAGTAAACCAATTGTACCAAAAGGGACAAATAATAACTTAATTTTGTTTATATGGAGATAATAACTTTTCAATGTTAAAGAGGTCTCGAGTGCATTGGAGCGACTGGAGACTTCTTTAGTATTTAGATGGTTCAATGTCCCATTTAAAACAATGGGAGTTAGTTTGTACCCTATAATATGTACTGTGCGTGGAGTTGGCTTGCTCCAGAATTGTTGCTCTTTCTTTCTGCTTGTGGTCTCTGATAATAAAGTATAGGATTGCTTGGCACAACAGGCTAGTAATAGAAAACTATTACAATTTTCAGGTTTCGACGTTAGCAACTAGAGAGTTTTCAAAGATATTACAAAGCATTGTACTGGAGGCTTAGTAGCATTGAACAACAGGACATTGTCTTAAAGGGATAGTAATGTTTCATAATAAAAGCAGCTCTAATTAATCATCATATTATTTGGACTTTGGAGAGTGTTATTTCAATTCTGTCAGAGTTGTAGTTCAAGAGTAATTCAGTGACAAAGTATCCCCCTCCCGCCCCTTTTACTGATGTAACACTGTTCAGCCAGATCAGAAGGGAGGTGCCCAGGTAGACTGCAGAGAGGGACAATCTTCAATTAAAATAAGGGAAAAACCTGAAAATCTTGTCAAGGGGGGCAGGGCTTTCATTGTTCTGATAGGAAGAATATTGTCCCTTTCTGTTGTCTGGTCTATGGACTGCATTCCACATCTGAGAAGAGATGGCTTACACTAGGTAAAAGGGGCGGGAGGGGAAACTTTGCTTGTGAATATCTCTCAAACCATAAAGGTTTGAGAGATAAGACTTATATCGTTCTTCATGTTTTTTTAATGCCTACAAAATAAAATAAAGATAAAACGAAGTATTACTAACCCTTTAAAGGATCAGTAAAGCTTTTTTTCTTATTGAAAATTCATAACTCAAATGGTTTAATAGTTCATACAGTGACAAAGTAATACAGCTGATAGCTGCCACATTATGTGGAGAACTCTGTTGGCTCAAGTGTCCCGCAAAGTGCAACAGAATAACTATTTGGACACTAAATAGTACTGATAATGAAACCCTCCCTCAAAGAACAAAAATAAAAAACAAAAATATATATCACTTTAAACTTTAAACCCATAACGACGCATGACATGCAGGTCCGTCGTGGGTAAACTTCCCATAAGGACCCATGACAGTCCTGATACGTCATGGGTTAAATGATAGCAGCGCGCCTCAGTGCACGCTGTTATCATAGTGTACAAGCTGAAACTGAGCGCTACAGGACCGGAGCACTCTGTTTCAGTGCTCTTCTCTTCATGCACCACCATTTTAATTCACAAAGGCAATATGTTTCACACAATGCTTTTGTCACTGCTCTCAGAGAGCAGACATAAAATAAAATAATGCAATAGTTGGGGGTATTAACCCCTTCAGTGCTGGTGCTGGGTACAGACTGGATGCAGGTCCATTTCTGACCTGCTAAGAACAACTTTTTTTTTTTTTTTTTTTTTATACATTTTAAACAGAGCAAATATTTTATTAAAACATACTATTTGTTAAACAAATCTGATGAAGTTTAAACAAAAATAATGGGAGTTTTATTGTTGTGGAGCCATGGAATACACTTATACACACCACCAAATCTTATCAATAAAAAAGTGGTAAAATAGGGAGGGAAAGAGGGACATGGGGATTTTCACCCTGGGGGGACAGCGCCCAGTTAAGACTGCCCATTTTGTAGGTATGAATGACCAGTCATACCTTTTATGCAGTCTCCATAATAATTTAACCCATTGCACCCAAATGATAACAAGAGAAAAAATAAAAATGGTGTTTTTTTTTTTAATTTTTTTACCGTTTTCTTTAATTTTAATAAAATAAATGATGTGTTATCCGTATAAATGTGGTATGAAAAACAGCCCTAATTGTGTGCGAAAAAATGGTATATAATTTGTGTGGCTGAAATAAGACTTAGAGAGAAAACACTGTTGATCAAAGACGTAGTCAAAAAGGTCAGAATTGCTCCTGCCCTTAAGTGCAATCCACCCCAGATTTTCCCACTCCTTAAGGGGTTAACCCCTGGGTGATGATGCCTTTTTTTTTTACACTCGAAGACAAAAACAGTTTTGGCGTTTTTTAGTATGCCTTTGTTCAAGAATATTTTCATTTAGAGCACAATTTTTAACCCCTTAAGGACCAGCGGTCCAGGGAAGTTACCTTCCCTTAAGGACCGCTTTGATCCTTGCTGACACGCCGGTACACGTGACCTGTTACGCGTACCGGGCGCGTCGCTTTGAGGCCTAAGAGAGATCTGTCTGGTCTTGGAGCGATCAATTTTAGGCCCCGTTTTTACTTACATCTCTCCAGGTAGAGCACTGTAAGTAAAAAGTACGTGGTGTGCTATCACCGTCACTGATTCTTAAGGGTATAAGGACTGTGACAGTCATAGCACGTCATGTAGTCCTTAAGTGGTTAAGGATAAATAGGGCTTTGTTTTGATAACACTTTTATGTCTATAACCCATCATTTAATTTGATAATAATATTAAAAACGTAAAAAAAAAAATCATATTTTTATATGTTTTCCTGTGAAGATTTGTGCTCAATTAGTGCATTTTTAACAGGGGCTGGATAAAAGGTATGAGTGTTCATTCCTCCAAAATGTCAATTTTTGGGGGGTATTGTCCTTTTGAGACAAAAATCCTTATGTCCCTCTTTTTGAGACCCAAATCCCTCTGTCACTCTTTCCCACCCTCTTTTTGGAGATCAAATTGTGAGTTTTGTATATAAGTGTTTTACTTTGCTCCACAGCAATAAAACTCACATTAATGTTTGTTTAAACTTCAGTGCAAATGGTTATAAATTATTCTGTTGTAAATGAAATCAGGGGAGGGCTGGCCTGGGGGGCAATTGCTGCCTGGGCCAGTCATATGTCTGGGCTGGTGGGCCACTCCCGCTTGTTGCTGCAAATGTATCTACTGTAGTGATACCACAGTGCTTACAACTGACAGGGAGCTACAATCCAAGTAGATCTACAGTAGTAGCATATTATATTAGATAGTATCACTAGTGCAGCTCTACTTAAATTGTAAGCTCTGTAGTTGCACCAGTGTAACCCCATTTCAGTTGTAAGTTTTGTGGTATTGCTTGCCTTACTTCACAACACTAACCCTTTGAGTGCCAGAGGGGTACTCCACACATTGCTTTGTAATGTGTGGCATACCCCTCTTGCACTCAAAGGGTTAATGGCAATTATAAAATTAACAAAAGTGGGTGGGCTGGAATAAGAGTAGAATTGGGCCACTTGATTCTAGTTGCCCTCCGGGCCACAAGTTGCCAGCCCTCCCCTAAATGAAATAAGTTGGTCTTGCTCTAAATTATTTATTCAGACACACAAAGAGGGGTCAGTATGTCATGAACAGGTTTTTTTTGTTTGTTTATTTTTATAAAGCTCTCTCCACCAGTCCACACACACAAACACCACAAACACTGCAACACTACACACACACCACCACCACCATACTTGTTATTTTATTACTGATACATCACATAATTTTGGAGGAATTGAATGAATGTATTTGCTGCAAGTAGATAACTGTATCGTAATTCAATTTCAGGTTTTTCTGATTGTTTCACCTCTGTCTGTGCTATTTAACTGGAAGGATGAGCTGGAGACTTGGGGCTATTTCAAGATAACAGTTATACATGGAAATAAGAAGGAGTTTGAACTTTCCCGGATTAAACAAGGAAAATATGAAATTGCTCTCACTACATATGAGACTCTCCGCTTGTGTTTAGATGAAATAAACAGGTAAGTGGACAGAAGACATTTAAAATGAGTGTTATCACAAATATTTAAAGGGAAATATAAGTGCATATTTTAAATTTTTACCATAAACCTGCTCATATAGGGACATTTTTAAATACTGGTATGTATTGTGCTCTTGAACATAGGCTTGGAAACCCTTTTTGTAAATCTTGTGAGGAAGTCCCAATTACATGTTAAAGAGTGAACACAGTTGTGTTAACACAGCCAGAAATTTGTAATGGAGGTTTCAATTGAATACCATTGCAATCACATAAATACATACATTCTTGTGTGATACAGTAATGTTGGAGCTTGCTGGACATCTGGTGCATCATGAGAGGCTATAGTCATCTGTGTGAAAGGCACTATAGCCCAGCAGTTTATTTTTTATCATTGGTAATATAACCAGTGCCGCATGTCTGTGTTTTGTCACCCATGTAAAAGAAACAGAAAACTACAATACACTATTTTAAAGGATGTAAACGCTAATTATAACATGTTTTTTTCATGCTCAATATAGAAGAGTAAATGTCTTCTTACGATAGATGCCTTGTTCTAAAGTTGTTACAGTGCATTACATAGTGATATAGTTGATGAGGTTGAAAAAAGACAGGCGGCCGTTAAGAAAGTTAACCCCCCCCCATTTCTACCAAATGGGTAAAAAAAAAATCTTTCCCAGCTACAAAAGGCAGTTAGATATCTCCTTGGCTCAACATACAACATGCATGGAAACTATCTGTCATAATAATCTGTATTGTTCTGAGCTAAAAAAGGTATCCAGCACATTTTTGAACATACATTATCTTCCAGTACAGCCTGTAGAGGTAAGGAATGCTAAATCCCAGCCTTAATTTAAGCAAAAAGTGTCTTCTCTGTAGTCTTAAAAGATACCCCCTTGTTTTTTACTCCGTTCTTTTGAGAAGCGAGTCCCCCAGAGGGTGCCTCGTATTGGCCTTGAATATATGTCAGTAGTAATCATAATCTCCACTTAGACACCTTCTCTCTAAAGTAAACAAACATATTTTGCCTAGTCTTATTTTTTAACAACCATTCACAGTCCCTTTATCAGTTCTTTTGTACATATAAAAAGAGAGAAAAGGGGCGCTCCTAGTGTAATATAGTTGTCCACTTGAACCACCACCACTACACCACTGTACTCACAATATGTATTTCCACTAAAAGTGGACAAATGAGGGATTCAGGACAGCCCCCACTCTGTCACTTCTTTGATGGAGAATGCATGTAGCGCCACATCACCAAATCAATGGTGAAGACACAGCCCTTGAATAAAATACAAACAAGACACCAGGAGGGGCACAAACCATAATATACAATAGATACAATATGCCTACTTGGAAAACTACTTAAACCTTGGACTTTGTACCGGTTGTGGAATGCACCCGGTTAAATCAAACAAGGATTTCAAATCCGCCCCAATACAGATTACACTCCTCAGTATTTGGAAATACTAAATCTGCTGTAGTTCCAGTAAAACATTTTTAATATAATAAAAAGATGATTTCATAATAAATCAATTAATTCTCATAAAGGTTGACGCGTTTCAAAGCACAAAGGCTTCTTCCTCAGGATCCAAATTGGCACAAAAAAGTGATATTAACATCATAAATCATAAAATTATACAATAAAAAATACAAATGTGTAAGTCACTCACTGCATCATGAGCCCTGAGTCTAATCCTTTAAAGATGCCAACTAACCACTGTGTGAGCCAAAAATGGACGTCCAAGCGAATTCGCACTAAAAAGCGCAAAACAATATACATCTCAGGATGACACACACAAATATGTTCAACTACATACAGTGGATATAAAAAGCCTACACACCCCTGTTAAAATACCAAGTTCTTGTGATGTTAAAGAATGAGACAAAGATAAATCATGCCCAAACTTTTTCCACCTTTAATGTGACCTATAACGTGAACAATTCAATTGCAAATCAAACTGAAATCGTTGAGGGGGAAAAATAAAAAATTCACAATAACCTGGTTGCATAGGTGTGCACACCCTCAACGATTTCAGTTTGTTTTGCAATTGAATTGTTCAAGTTATAGGTCACATTAAAGGTGGAAAAAGTTCTGACATGATTTATCTTTGTCTCATTCTTTAACATCACAAGAACCTGGCATTTTAACAGGGGTGTGTAGACTTTTTATATCCACTGTATGTCTATAATAAACATGTCATAGACGAAGGACAAGCGCGTCAACCTGGGGCGCAGACCAATACGCTTGATAATAGGACAGATATCGGCCCACACTTAGGTCAAAATGGCAGACCAAAAAGAAAGATGAAGAAACAATGTCATATGGTTATAGATGCACACGTGTTCACACAATTAATAAACAGCTGATATTATAATATGAATCACCATACATGATTTTGTCAATCATAATAATAATAATGAAATGGATATAATGTTTACTTCCAATATTCAAACCTCAAATGTTGAATTTTTGGATGTGCAGCTTTATAATTACTTTGAATTAGATTAACTTAACCCATTAAGGAGAGTGGCAGAGAAGTCCAGGGCCTATCACTCCTGAAAAGAAAGGAAATCTGTGTAGATATGTTATTAGAATGGAATTAGGAAGCACAGCAGAAACACAGACACCCAGATATTTGAATGGCGTGGTCCACTTCAACAAAGTTGCACAACTGGAGGCAGGAGGATCAATTGAGTCAATAGGAAAAATAATAGATTTAGATTTGTTAATCACCAACTCAGAATAGATACCAAACTGATTAATTAGGTTTAAGGCACTGGATAGAGTGACATCAGGATTAGCCAGATAGAGTAGCATATTGTTTGTCCACTAGTAGGACCATTCAGTAGTTTCAAACACCTTGGCTGGTCCAGCATGACCAACACCCTTCTACCAGAATTAGAATGCTGAGCCAAAATGCTGGTAAATTGGCATCTGAGATAATTTACCTTACTGGTCATGAAACAGGTCTGGTATGGATGAATATAATAGAAATTACATTCACCAGATGTAAAACTAAAATGTTTTAAAGGATTTTCAGGTCAAAATTCAGCAGTGAAATAGGGTGGCAGGACTCACATATGTAGGGTCTCTATCGTGTTTGGGAAAGAGGACAAAAAGGGCATCTTAATAGAATTGGGCAGAGAGCCAGACTCCAAAGCAGTGAGGTAAAGGTGGTGTAATCTAGAGAAAAGACTATCTATGTTGTTCTTATGCCAGTATGCAGGAAATTATGTCTGAGGGGAGGTAGTGATAGCTCATCCAGGATATACAGTTTGCAAAGCCACAATTAATTTGAAATGGTGAATTGAAGAAAATAGTGAAGGGATAGAAAATTATCTAATGATTTAGGGTATGCTCACCCCCCTTACTCATCAACAGGCTACTGTGCTAGTAATTTTCCATTTCTGTCTCCCAGTCCAAAGACACCGTAAGTTCCCAGTATTTTGAATAAAGGCAGATGAATCAGTGGCAATAGATGTAGTGTATAACCAAAGAGGACTTAACTACCACAAAGAACAAGTGTTTGGGACATCATAGTCAACATTGATTAAAAGAGGAGAATGATGAGAAGGATCTACTGGTGAGAAACTTCATTTCATAACTAACTGGAAGAAGGCCAGAGGAGGTTAAGGCTAAGTCCCAAGACCTGTGGAACGTAACATAATAGGAGAGGGCTCTCTCAGGGCAGTGCTTCCATTGTGAAATATCTGTAAGGGATAATGCATCAGCACATAAAGTCTGGACTTTATCATAATGGATCATAATGGAAACTCCCCTAGCATAAGAAGAGAAAAACGAATGGTAAGCATGACCAACCTAAGGTTTTTTTAAGGGACAGGCTCCTAACATTCCAGAAGAGAATGTGAATAGACAGAAAGATAAGTAGAAGAAGATGGGAAATGCCCCAGCTAAAAAGGAGGCAACCCATAATAGAATGTGTCCATTGAGTGCCATGGCTCTTTAAAGAATTCCAGACTATGGCCTTGATTCAATAACTCTGATGCAAAAAAAAAAAAACAGCCAAACCCATTTGTTCAAGCAACGTAAGCGATTCAGTTACCTGTGCTATGAAAAAATGCTGCCAAAAAAAATTCCCTGCCGGCCACTAAATATATAAAACATAATTTTGAATATCTAAGATAATATTACCCAAATAAAAAAAAATAAAAGCATTACAGATGCTGTTGGAGGTGCCGAAATTCAGCAAAAGCAACCCACCCAATACCACATGGGCCAATGCCCATTCTGTGGGCAGAGTGAGGGAATTTGAACGGAGACTGCCTTTATATATGGGCAGTCTATGTTCAAATTCCCTCACAGCCGTTGTCTTGGATGTGTGCTTACACACCTTGCAGCCAAACAGCTTTGAGCAGGGGATTGGAGGAACCTGCTCAAAGCTGATTGGCTATGAGGTACAAAAGCACACATCCCAGCCAATGACTGTGAGGGAATTTGAACAGAGACTGACATATATAAGGCAGTCTCTGTTCAAATTCCCTCACAATGGAACGGACATTGGCCCATGTGGTACTGGGGGGGGTGCTCCTACTGAATTTCACCATCGTTGCCGCCATTAGCGGTGCAGAAAAGACAAGTAACATTTATTTTTATTTGGGTAATATTTCGCAGATATGCAAAATTATGTTTTTATATATATGATATGTATATATATATATATATATATATATATAATGGACACTGCTATTGGGAAATTTATATTATTAAGCCACATGACTGTTGTTACATTTTTGCCCTACTGGCTGATTTAGGTCAAGTTATGGAATTGAGCACTATGTTGGGGGATTTTATTCATAGTGCTTATTCAAATAAAAAATCATGTAGATTTGTTTTTTTTAAAGAGGCAGTAAATAATTACAGTGTGTCCTTGAATATATAGTTAAAAACTCTGCTTAACCTAATCTTACTTTCTAACAAATTGCAGATTTATCAGAAAATATATTCTGAAAACACAGAACATCCAGAATGGCATTTTTTTCATTTTTAATATTTGTTAAGACAGCTGTGGCTGCTTGATAAATATTCCCCAGTTATCTCATACATGGGTGCGGGGGAGAGTTACTAAAACCTTTATCTCTGAGGTGTGAGGTGTGAATTGACCCTTAGAGATTTGTGTGATTAATTTACTGACTCCTCTGTCAGGGTAACTGAATTTTACCTTAGTTGCTTTACTGTCATTACAAATCCCTGTACTCATTCTTTTCGATTTATACAGCATTGACTGGTCCGCTGTTATTGTAGATGAAGCACATAAAATTAAGAATCCAAAGGCCAGAGTGACACAGACCATGAAAGATTTAAGGTGCAAAGTCCGTATTGGTCTAACAGGAACCATACTGCAGAACAATATGGAGGAGCTGTGGTGCGTTATGGACTGGTGAGTGAAATAACAATTTTTCTTTGTTGTCCAATACGGGTTACTGGTAACTTTGGGTAGGCGATCAGCCCCTCTAATAGGCAGGAACAATTCTGAGTGTCTGCTGGGTGGAGCGTACCTCCTCTCCTTAGTTTGCAGCTAGCCAATCCCCAACCAGTAAGATTTGTTCCTTGGTCAAGACACAAGCAAGAGAACAGTTCTGCTATAGTTTTAGCTTTTTAATTATTTTTCTGTTGGAAATGGAATACCACCATTAGGCGGATTCCCATCACTGGCAATTCCCATCACCCAAATGTGTATACCTCAGTTTACCAGGTGCTTTTGTGGACCTAAGCCAGAGCTTTCCAAACTTTTCATGTTGGTGACACACTTTTTACACATGCATCATTTCGTGACACACTAATGGAGCAACAGTTATACGGGGTATAACGGAAAAAAATGGTTTGTCCCGTTGCGATTACTACTTTTGCTCCACAACGCAACGGGGCAATTGCAATGCATATATCATCAAAAAGCAGAGTTGGATACAGACATGGGATCAGCAGAATAGGTATACATATCATGCATAGCATCCGCTCTCACAGAGTACAATACAGTTGAGTTGACATGAAATTTTGGAACTTGAATCATAAAAATGGCAGCGCAAAGGCTTTGGAGAATTTTTCAAGACTTGCTCCATGACATGTACCAGAATACTCACTACTACCTGGTTATCAGAGTTACTGTATGTCCATACTATCTCCTACCTCACTGTGTGTTGCTCCACTGTCGCTCCATTTTTCATCAGAGTCTGACTCCTCTCCTAGATTACTGGCCCAGGGCTATATGGAGCAACAGTTATATGGAGTATAACGGAAAAAAGTGGTTTGTCCCGTTGCGATTACTACTTTTGCTCCACAACGCAACGGGACAATTGCTATGAATATATCATCAAAAAGCAGAGTTGGATACACACATATGTAGCAGTTTATGGATACATTGTATCCATAAACTGCTACAACTCTGCTTTTTGATGATATATGCATTGCAATTGTCCCATTGCGTTGTGGAGCAAAAGTAGTAATCGCAACAGGACAAACCACTTTTTTCCGTTATACTCCATATAACTGTTGCTCCATATAGCCCCGTTCCATATTACTCCATATAGCCCTGTTCCAGACTCTGTCTATCTCATCGGTAACAATTTGTTTAAAGGCAAAAAATGACCCTCTGCCTTTTCAACACTGCCAACCTACTGAATGCTGCACAAAGCAGCGACACACCTACACCCTGCAGGCGACACACTAACGTGTCGCGACACACAGTTTGGAAAGCACTGACCTAAGCCCTAAGGGGAAAATCTTGGCTGCAAGTTGTTTCCCCAACTGCTGAAAAAGGTGAGCACCCTTTGAGTGCTGAGGTCCACATGTCCCACGCTTCTCCTCCGCACAGGGATCTCATTTGGAGTTCCTATAACATACTCATGCACTCATTGGGTTTATTTCTGTATGTCTGTGAGGTGGTTGGAGCAAGTTTCTGTGGTATCTTAACCCTTTTGCTGCTGTTTAGGGGGGTTTTGGGCACTTTTCCTATTGGGTTCCGTGTTTATTGGGTCTACTGTTTTTTTATGGTGGGGTTTTGAGTGGTTTACGTTTGGTATTCACCTCGTTAACCCCTTAGGGTCCGACGATCCCGCTGTGTCTGGTCCTTTAAGGACCAGATAGACATATTCAACGTGCCGTCCCACGTGACTGATCACGTGGGGAGGCACATCGAAAGGAGGACTGAAAGAGATCGCTCCGGTCTTGGAGCGATCAATTTCAGTCCATGGTATTACTCACCGCGCTCCTGCAGTAGCTCGGTGAGTAAAAGTACGTGACGTACCAGGACCATCACTGGTCCTTAAGTGCCGGACCAGCGTGACGGTCCGGGTACATCACAGTACGCGAAGGGGTTAACATTATGTTCTGCTCCTTTCAGGCACGCATTTACCGCATAGACGCCATTGCTCCATTCACTTCTATGGGACTTTACAGTTTAAGACATATCTCTGCAACCGCTCCACGTTGCATGGTCAGAGATGACTCAGGTTGTTGGCTTTCCCTTGGTCTGTCATCTGGTTGACGTTCTGGGGATATTGGGGGCTTTAGGGGGCTCTGGGCACTGTTGGGGTACTCTGTCAGCGAAAGTACGTTTCCCATGAGTGCCAGGTTCTCATTCTCGTTTCCGATTGGCTCCTGTCGCGGCAGCCATTTTGTGTATTCGCAGATCGAGTATCCTACACAGGGCTTGGACTCTCCTTCTCTCCTCAGCAGTTTAACCCTTCACCTAGCAGATAAGTCTAAATTAGCATTTCTGGGGTGCAGTAATTATCATACACTCTTTATTGGTGGTGTTTTGATACTTTGAGCCTTTTGACTCTGTGAGAATGTCTACTCCTTGGGGTTAAACTTAAGACTAAGGATACTGGGGTGTCTGTCCCCCCCATTGCTCATTGCGCCTCATGTCAGTCAGGGTTACCTAGAGAATACTCAGGTCATGTTTGCCCAGCATGTGCTGCTGCCCCTGAATCTCCTGCTGGGGCCTCCCACCATGCACTAGAGCCAATATGGATGCAAGAGTTTAAGGCTACTACCAGGGACCTCTGGTCCACCAACTCCTTCCATCCACTTTACAGGGGGTCTTCAATTTGTTGCAGACCCCCACCCCTATCAGATCTTCCCTGCCTAAACCTCCGGGTGTACCTGATGTGTCTGATTCCTCTGAGGAGGAATTATTGGTGGACTCTGATGATTATGACTGTTCATCTCAGTTTTTTTGGGGATCCCTTCAAGACGGACCCCATTCCCTCAGCTGAGGGCCTGATCAGGGCTGTGTTGTCCACCCTGAACATTCCCTTGGTGCAGGAGGTGTCTTCTGACCCCTCTGATGTTTTCCAGGAGCCTGTTAGGCCCCATGCCTGCTTTCCACCTATTCCCACCCTTGACCGCTTTGTGTCAGAGGAGTGGAAATTTTCAGACAAGAAACCTTCTGTGTCTAAGAAGTTTGCTAAACTTTATCCGTTTTCAGAAATGGCCCTTACTCAGTGGGTTCATCTCCCCAAGGTGGATGCCCAAGTTTCCAGGCTTTCTAAGTCAACTGCCCTGCCAGCTTGAGACTTCTCTCAAGGCTGTTTTTATGACAGCGGGCTTCTGACATGTTGCCTCTTCTCTCTAACATTGCTGGGGCTCAGTATTATGTCTCTGCCACCCTGTTTGACGCTGTGCGTATGGTAGCCAGGCATCTACCATGTCTGTGGTAGCCAGAAGGGCTCTTTGGCTTAAGATCTGGTTGGCTGACATGGCCGCTAAGAAGGGTCTACTATCTTTGCCTTTCCAGAGTTCTTCCCTGTTTGGGCCTGAACTCAAGGATCTTATCAATGAGGCCACTGGAGGGAAAAGTTCTCACCTGTCAGTGGTCCTGAGGAAGAAGACACCTGTTAAAAGGAATCAGCTTTTTCGTTCCTTTCAGGCAGACTTGCGCCAAGCGACCCAGACGGTTCCTCAGGTCCATGTCCCTCATCCAAGCCTAAGCAGCAATGGAGATGCAAGTCCTCCACAAAGCCCAAAGCTTCCAAACCTCCTTTTGCATGACTCACCGAACCCGGGTACCCACCCGCAGGTAGGTGGCCGCTTACGCCACTACCTTTCAGCTTGGCAGGCCTCTGTGGCGGATCCATGGGTTTTACAAGTGGTGGCCTCAGGATACAGGATTCCCTTCTCCTCTCTTCCTCCTCCAAGGACCTTTGTTTCTTGTTCTTCCTTGGGAGCAGACAAGCAATGCCTTTTCGAGGAAGCTATACAGGCCCTTCTGGACAAGGCGGTCCTGGAGCCAGTTCACCCTCAGGAGAGGGGCATCTATTTCAACCTCTTTGTGGTTTCCAAGAAGGATGGAGGCTGTCTCCCCATTTTGGATCTGAAGGATCTCAACTCCTTTGTGGTCAGGTCCCTATACCGCCAGGAGTCTTTGCGCACAGTGATATCGGCCATGTCTCCAGTGGAGTTTCCGGACTCTTTGGATCTTAAGGATGTCTATCACAATTCATTCAGAGAATCTGCAGTATCTCCGCTTTGCCTGTGACCGAGGGCACTTCCAGTTTTCTGCCCTCCCCTTTGGCCTGACCACGGCTCCTCAAGTCTTCAACAGAGTCCTGGGAGCTTTGATATCTGTCGTACTTCAAAACATCATCAGAGTGACTCCATATATGGACGACTTCCTTCTGAAGACCTCGTCTCCTGAAGTCCTTCACCAGCAGGTGCAGGACTGCATTCATGCTCTCTTCCATCACTGGTGGATAATCAGCTTGGACAAGTCAGACCTTGTTCCTTCTCAGAAGATGGTCTTTCTAGGTCTCCTCTTCGACACTAAGAGGGGGATGGTGTTTTTGACAGATGAAGTGGCTCATCAGATAGCACTAAAGCTCCAAGCTATCCTGCCTCAGGATCCAGTCCCAGCCAAGAAATTGTCATCCTTGGTCGGGAAGTTCATTTCCACCATAGAAGCAGTTCCGTTTGCCATGGCTTACACCAGGGAACTTCAGAGGTTTCTGATCCTGGCCTGGAAGGGCCGTCCAGATTTCCTGGAAAGATCCCTGTCTCTCCCTCTTCAAGTGGAGCAGAGTCTCTCGTGGTGGCTCAACCTGAACAATCTCCTGGTGCCCTTCTGGACCACAGTGACAATGGAAGCCAGCCTCTCCAGTTGGGGAGCGGTGTTGGGGCACTTGAGTGTTCAGGGCAAGTGGTCTCAGGAGGAATCTCTCCTTCCCATAAATGTCTTGGAGCTTCGGGCGATATTTCATGCCCTACATCACTGGACACGACAACTGGAGGATTGCCCGGTCCGGGTGCAGTCGGACAACGTCACAGCGGTAGCCTACATCAACAAGCAAGGCGGCAGAAGAAGTCTCGCAGCTTGGCTAGAGGTCAAGGCTATTTTGTTTTGGGCAGAGGAGCATGTCCCTGCCATATCCGCAGTTCATATCCCTGGCGTAGACAACTTTCTGGCAGACTTCCTCAGTTGACACACAGTGGACAGCGGAGAGTGGGAGCTGCATCCAGAGGTGTTCAACCGCATCATCCAGCAGTTGGGTCTTCCATGCATCGACCTGATGGCAACCAGACACAACAGGAAGGTTCCAACATTTTGCTCTCGCTGGGCGTATCCCATGGCTTGGCAGTGGATGCCTTATCGATCCCGTGGACTTTTCCTCTGGCTTACATCTTCCCTTCTGTTCCCCTGTTCAACAGAGTTCTTCGGAAGCTGAGACAGGTGCGCTTCCCAATCATTCTGATTGCTCCGTACTGGCCCTGTCAGGTTTGGTTTCCGGAGCTTCTGGATCTCTCAGTGGCAGAACCTCTTTGACTTCTTCCCCCGTCCGGACCTTCTTCTACAGGGTTACCTCTGGAAGGAAGACTTTCATCGTCTGGCTTTGACTTCATGGAGAATGAATCCTCAATTTTGAAGAAGAAACTATTTTCTTATGTAGTGGTGGCTACTGTGCTTAGTGCCCGTAAGCCTGTTTCATCTAAGGCCTACCATTAAGTTTGGTCTACCTTTCTGGCTTGGGGTGCTGACAAAGACCTGTCTCAGGATTTTGACCATCCTACAGTTCTTTCCTTCCTCCAGGATGATGTGGATAAGGGTCTCAGAATCACGGTGTCCATGCTCCCTGTGTTGCTTTCTGTCAGTTTTTGCTATGCAATGTTCCCATTGGTTGATCTACGTTTGGCCCGCCCAGTATGGCCTTTATATACTGGGCTCTGGCACCTATCCGGTGCCCTTTCGTGGTGTTCTTGAGCTTTGTGGATTCCAGTATACCGACTTGGCTTGTTTGACTACTCTGCTTCTTATCTCCTGCTCCTGTGATTCGACCCGGACTGGCTGACGTTCTGGCTCCGTGATCTGACCCGGCTTGTCTGACGTTCCTGCTCCGTGACTCGACCCGGCCTGGCTGACGTTCCTGCTCCGTGATCTGACCCGGTTTTCCTGTTCCAGTGTTCGCTGTGTCGCTTGGGCGACATTCTGACTTCCGCTGTGTCTGGGGCCTAGTATCCATTCTGCTACAGCAGTGAGACAGTTGCTGTGTCCTCTGTTAACTCTTGCAGAGCCTCCGTGTTGCCTCCGTTACTGCTACGGCAGTGTGCCATTGGCTGAGCCCTCCGTTAACTCTTGCAGAGCCTCTGTGTTGCCTCCGTTACTGCTACGGCAGTGTGCCATTGGCTGAGCCCTCCGTTAACTCTTGCAGAGCCTCCGTGTTGCCGCCTTTACTGCTACGGCAGTGTGCCATTGGCTGAACTTTCCGTTAAGCTCTTGCAGAGTCTCAGTGTTGCCTCAGTTACTGCTACGGCAGTGTGCCATTGGCTGGACTTTCCATTTAGCTCTTGCAGAGTAACAGTGTTGCCTCCGTTACTGCTAAGGCAGTGTGCCACTTACTGATTCCTCCGTTAAGCTCTTGCAGAGCATCTGTGTTGCCTCCGTGACTGCTTTAGCAGTGTGTCTTAGTCTCAGTTCCTGCTCTGGCAGATTACAAGTGCTCTGGTCTCCATTATTGCACTGCAGTCTCCTACGTGTGCTATTCTACCATACTGGGCGTTACAGAGAGAACTCACCACAGACTTCTCTGCACAGAGACTGATTACACCTATTGGAGAACTTTAACCCATGCTGAACTGTCGCTTTGGGTATTCACCCTTTCCTGCCTGACCTGTGTCAGTATAAGACCACTCTGAACTTTCTAGTTATACTGGACCTGTGTAGGCACATGCACAAATAACCTGTCTTGTGTCTGTATTATTCTGCTGTAGTACTACAGGGCCTGTGAAGGTTATCTTATTATTTATGATTTCAATAAAACTGTGTTTTATCCTAAACCACTGTGTCTGAGTGTTGAACAAAGCATTACACTCAGTCTGAGTTATCTTAAGGTTCAGACTTATGCGCTCTCTGTCTCTTTTCAGAGGCATCTTGCTATCATTCCTGATGTCAAGGTTTTCTTCCAGGGTGTTGCTCATACCCATCCGGTATTTAAGTCCCCTGCTCCTCAGTGGGATCTTAACCTTGTTCTGGGGGTACTCCAGCATCCTCCTTTTGAGTCCTTGGCTACCATTCCTCTACGTATGCTGACGTGGAAGATGGCCTTTCTCCTGGCGATTGTTTCTGTTCACCGAGTTGCAGAGCTGCATCCCCTGTCTTGTAGACCATGCTTTTTGGTTTTTCTCAAGGGCAAGGTGGTGCGTCCCACCTCACAAGAGTTTCTTTCGAAGGAGTTCCACATCAATCAGGAGATTGTGGTTCCTTTCTTCTGTCTTAACCTTACTTCTGACAAAGAGAGGGATCTTCATCTGTTGGATGTTGTGCGCTCTATGTGCATCGCACTGAGTCCTTGAGGCAGTCTGACACTCTGTAATTCCCGAGTGTCCTAGGGCAGGGAAGACTGCTTCCAAGGTTACCATCGCTTCTTGGATCAAGTCCACGATTCATAAGGCTTACGAACTTTGGAAGAAGCCTGTCCGCATCAGGGTTACTCATTCTGGGAGTCCCTTGGGGTTTCTTGGGCCTACAAGAACCAGGCCTCAGCTGATCAGTTGTGCAATGCGGCCACTTGGTCATCTGTGCCTATTTTTTCTAAACACTATTGTGTGGATGTGCTGGCATTGGCTGATGCCAGTTTGGGAAGAAAGATTCTGGAGGCAGCCTTGCCTGTCTAGGATCTCTCTTAGACTCTCAGTGCTCTTTCACTTTTGAATCCTGTTGGCTCTAGTTCTGTGTGCTGTGTAACAGTTCATGGGGTTTGTTTTACCCCTGTTCAGTGTCTGTTGACACTTTGCGGTTAGTGTGAAACTGTTTATGATCTGTAGGTTCATTGGTGCTCTGGTGACTTTGGGAGTCTGCGCCTGGTCCTTGCCTTTCTTCCCGCCCTGGGAAAAATTAATGGTTGGACATCCCAAAGTTACCAGTAACCTGTATTGGATGACAGAAAAAATAGGATTTTAGTCTTAATTGTTAAATCCTTTTCTCTTAGTCCATACAGGTTACTGGTCTCCCACCCTGTCAAGGGACCATGCTTGGCTCTCTTGTGGCAGAACGTGGGGGTCCTTTCAGGTTCATGCTCACAGGAGTCTTCCTTTACCTTCTTGCTACCTAGTCAATAGTTAGTGTGCAAATCTTACTGGTTGGGGATTGGCTAGCTGCAAGCTAAGGAGAGGAAGTAGGCTCCACCCAGCAGCCACTTCTCAGAATTGTTCCTGCCTATTAAAGGGGCTGATTGCTTACCCAAACTTACCAGTAACCTATATGGACTAAGATTTAACAGGTAAGACTAAAATCCTATTATTATGGCTCTATGTTAAGTAACATATTCTTAATTGAAATAAAAAAATATGAAGTTGGCTGAAATGTTGATTCCTAGTCACACTACAAATCCCTACAAGTCCACTAAGATTAATGAAAAAATATGTAATCTTTTTTGGGGAATCAAGGACTTGAATAGTGTGTAGTTTCCCATTTTAATTATATACATTCATAAATGTTCTTTTTGCAAACCTAAAGCAATATCTGTTTGAAGGAATTGCACACATTTTCACATATAGGTCTTTTGGAGTGTTTAAGAGGCAGCCATAGGAAAGATAGGTTTCTGTGTCCCATTTCCATTGTTGGATGGACACCTAATTCCTTGTGGATTGCCTCCATATTGCAATGGGAATGGTGTGAGGATTTTCTCACTAGCTCCATTAAAGTTAGTTGGTCTTTCTGTGGAGTTGAGAACCCTCTCAGGCAGAAGACACAAAGATTATGGCAGCAAAAGAGTTCCAGGTCACAATAAGTACTAGCATACATGGTGTTAATGCTCTCTTAGAACTGTTGTGACTCATTTTCTCTGTGTGATTTGTGGTTAATTATAGCCTATGAAAACATTGAAGGGAAAAGAAGGGAACATCTTAAAAAAGAGTAATATCTAAATGTATCAAGTTGTATTGACCACCTTCTATGGGAATGATGGACATGAGGGATTTTATAAATAGAACTCAAGAATCAAAAGGGAACCACTCCTACTTTGTAGTATCACTGAAGAAGGAGCACTGAAGCCTTGAATGCATTTGATTGCAGAATCATGGGTCGTGCATTAGAGGACCAGAAAGGACTAGAGAGACGCCAAGAACAGCATTTGGAGAGGTTTATCAGTGGGTCGGATGGCTTATGTCTCCAGACGAACAAATTTAAAGCGCAAACACAATAAACTGTCAAACAGATGTGCAATCGAGAGGGGTTAGGACAACTGATTGTTACATAGTTATTTCTCTGTCGTCCAATACAGGTTACTGGTAACTTTGGGTAGGCGATCCACCCCTTTAACTAGGCAGGAAGAATTCTAGAATTGCTTGCAGGGGGTGGAGCCTACCTTCCCTCCTTGGCTGCAGCTAGAAAACCGGCTCCAAAAAGATTTGTTCCTAGGCAAGCGAACAGTTCTGCTATAGTTTTAGACTTGTTTTTTATTTTTCTGTTAGAAATGGAATACCACCATTAGGCAGATTACCATAACTGACAATGCCCTTAGATGTGGCTAGCTCAGTATCCAGGTGCTTTTTGTGGACCTTAAGCCCCGGGGGGAAAATCTTGGGTTCAAGTTCTTTCTTCAGGAGTTGCCCACTGAGGCTTCTTCTTTAAACATGGTAGTCTGAAGACAGAAGATCTGCAGGAAGGGTGAGCAACCCTTTGAGTGCTGCAGGTCCACATGTCCCACAGTGCACCTAAGCACAGGGGTTTTTCCTTTAGAGTTCCTATTGCACACTCCTGCACTCCTTGGGTTTATCTGTATGTCTGTTGGGTATTTGGAGCAGGTTTATGTGGTAATTAACCCTTTAACTGCTGGTTTTGCATCTTTTGGATTTTTTTTACACTTTCCTTACTGGTTCAGTGTTTTTTGGGTCTCCTAACATGTTCTAGTTATGTTTCATGTATTTTTATCGTACTGTTTAAACTTTGTAAAATTTGAGTTCCAGCTCTCTTTACTGCATAGGCGCCTTTGCTCCATTCACTCCTATGGGACTGTACAGTTTGGGACATATCTCTGCAACCGTTCCACCTAGCGACTTCAGAGATGGCTCATTTTTATTGTCTACCCTTGCTCTATCATCCGGGTCATGTTTCTAGTGTGTTGGGGGGCTCAGGGGGCTTCGGGGCACTGCTGGGGTAGTTTTTCTGGGAAAATGACATTTCCCATGAGCGCTTGCTTTGTGCGCTTGTTTCTGATTGGCTCCCACCGTGGCAGCCATTTTGTGCCTTTTCCAGAACGAGTATCCTATGCAGGGCTTGGAATCTCCTTCTCTCCTCTGCTGATTAACCCTTTGCCTGCCAGACAAGTCTGTTTTAGTGATTTCTGGGGTGAAACTTTAATCCTACACACTGTAATTGGGTGATTTCTTATACTGTAATGTTTTTGACACTGTGAGAATGTTTAATCCGTTGGAGCTTGAGGCCAGACCTAAGACTAAGGATGCCGGCGTCTCTGTATCCCCCATTGCGTATTTCTTTTCCTGTCATTCAGAGTTACCTAGAGAATTCTCAGGTCATTTATGCCCAGCATGTTCTGATGTCCCTGAGAGTCTCCCAGGGACCTCCAGCCATGCATTAGAGCCAGTTTGGGTGCAAGAGTTCAAGGCTGCTACTAGGGACCTTAGGTCTACATTGCACCTCTTTCCAGCCCAGTTACAGGGGGTCTTCCATTCTTGGCAGACCCCCTCTTCCGTCAAGTCTTCCCTGCCAAAACCACAGGGAGTACCTGACATATCAGATTCCTCTGAGGAGTAACTGCTGGTGGATTCAGATGTTGAGGAATGTTCTGCTGTGGGCTCAGTTTTTTGGGGACCCCTTTGAGGCTGTTTTGACTACCCTAAACATTCCCTTAGTTCAGGAGGTTCCTTCTGATCCCTCTGATGTGTTTCAGGAGCCTAAAAAGCCCCTTACTTGCTTTCCACGTAACCCCACTCTTGACCGCCTTGTATCTGAAGAGTGGAAATCTCTGGACAAGACACCTTCTGTGTCCAAGAAATTTGCCAAGCTTTATCCCTTCTCTGAGGCAGCCCTTGCTCAGTGGGTTCATCCTCCCAAAGTGGATGCTCCTACCTTCAGGCTATCTAAGTCTACTGCCTTGCCAGTTTCTGATGCGTCCGTTCTGAAGGACTGGACTGACAAGAAACTTTAGGTCTCCCTCAAGTCCATTTTTGCCACTGCTGGTACTGCCATGCATCCAGCATTCACTGCAGCATCGGTGAACCGGGCCATTGTGGTCTGGACTGAACAGCTCACCCTGGCTGTCCATCAGGGTGCTCTTCAGATACGTTGCACCTTCTTGCCAACATTTCTGAGGCACAGCACTATGTTTCTGCTGCCTTATTTGAGCTTATTTAGTGGCTAAGGTTTCCACAATGTCTGTCATTGCCAGATGGGCTCTTTGGCTCAAGATCTGGACTGCTGACACTGCTTCCAAGAAAGCATTGCTCTCCTTACCTTTTCAAGGTACTTCTTTGTTTGGGCCAGATCTTAAAGATCTGATCAGTGAGGCCCCAGGGGTTAAGAGTACATTTCTACCCTTGGTCCCCAGGAAGAAAACGCCGCTTAAGCGTAATCGGTATTTTCGTTCCTTTCAGACTGAGACATGTCCGGCGTATCAGATGGTTCCCTCAGCTCTGCATGCCTCCTCCAAGCCCAAACAGCAATGGAAGCCCAAGGTCTCTTCCAAGCCTTCTTCGGCATGACTCACCGAACCCAGGTCCCCACTTTGCTGTGGGTGGTCGTGTGTGTCACTACCATAGCATCTGGGAAGATTCAGTGGCAGACCCGTGGGTTTTACAGGTGGTGATGGAAGGGAACAGGATCCCTTTTGTCTCTCTTCCTCCCTTTCACTTCTCACCTTCTCATATACCTCAGGGCGCGCAGAAATGCCGGCTGTTCAACTGTGCTATTCAGGCTCTTCTGGACAAGGATGTTCTAGAGCCAGTTCCAGTTCAGGACAGAGGTATTGGTTTTTACTCAAACCTCTTTGTGATCTCCAAAAAGGAGAGCGATTGTCACCCCATTTTGGATTTGAAGGATCTCAATTCCTTTGTGATCCGGACCCATTATCACCAGGGGTCTCTACGGACAGTGTTGCTGCTATGTCCCCGGGGAATTCCTTGCATCTCTGGATCTTCAGGGCGCGTATTTACACATCGCCATTCAGCCAGAGAGCCGGCAGTATCTCAGATTTGCCTGCGACAGAGGGCATTTTCAGTTTTCAGCTCTTCCCTTTGGTCTAACTACAGCTTCTCAAGTTTTCAACCGTGTCCTTGGAGCCTTAGTGTCCGTCCTCCACCGGGACGGCATCAGAGTTACTCCATACATGGACGACCTGTTTCTGAAAGCCCCCTTTGTGGAACTTCTTCATTAGCAGGTTCAGCTATGCATTCACACTCTCACCCATCACGGGTGGATCAT
Source organism: Rhinophrynus dorsalis (assembly GCA_037306005.1). Lineage (NCBI taxonomy): Eukaryota > Metazoa > Chordata > Amphibia > Anura > Rhinophrynidae > Rhinophrynus > Rhinophrynus dorsalis. Next base: position 434,782,649 of record CM074718.1, read on the forward strand.
CAACATGGACAAGTCGGATCTTGTCCCATCCCAGTGTCTGGTCTTCCTGGGCCTTCTCTTCGACACTCAGAAGAGCATGGTGTTTCTCACAGATGAGGTAGCTCACCAGAATGCCCACAGGGTTTCTGCGGTTTTGGTTCAAAATCCAGTTCCAGCAAAGAAGCTGTCCTCTCTAGTGGGGAAATTCATCTCCACTATAGAAGCAGTCCCGTTTGCCATGGCGCACACCAGGGAACTCCAGAAGTTTGAGATCCAGGTGTGCAGGGGTCAGCCGGACCTTCTGAAGATGTCAGTGTCCCTCCCTCTTCATGTGGAACTGAGTTTGTCGTGGTGGCTCGACCTCTCCAATCTGCTGAAAGGCAAGTCCTTCCTGGTATCCTTCTGGACCATGATGACGACGGATGCCAGCGTCTCCGGGTGGGGAGCAGTCCTGGGTCGCCTGAGTGCTCAGGCTTGGTGGTCTCTGGAGGAATCTCTCCTTCCCATCAACGTGTTGGAGCTTCGGGCGATATTCCATGCCCTCCGTCATTGGACATCTCAGCTGAAAGACTGTCCAGTCCGGGTACAGTCCGACAACCCACGGCCGTGGCTTACATCAACAAGCAGGGCAGAACAAGCAGTCTCGCCGCTTGGTTAGAAGTCAAGGCTATTTTGTCCTGGGCAGAAGAACATGATCCTGCTATATCCGCAGTGAACATACCTAGAGTAGACAACGTCATGGCTGACATCCTCAGTCGACACACAGTGGGCATTGGAGAGTGGGAGCTGGACCCAGAGGTGTTCACCCTCATTGTTCAGAAGTGGGGTCTTCCTTACATAGACCTGATGGTGACAAGACACAACAGGAAGGTTCCGAGGTTCTACTCTCGGTGGAGAGACCCTCTAGCACTGGCTGTGGATGCAATGTCCATTCCTTGGTTATTTCCTCTTGCCTACATCTTTCCTCCCCTCCCAGTGTTGCACAGGGTGTTATGGAAGTTGCGACTGGAACGCTGTCCAGTCTTTCTGATTGCTCCGTACTGGCCTCGCCAAGCTTGGTTTCCGGAGCTTCTGGATCTGTCAGTGGAGGAGCCATTCCTTGCCACCTGGATCTTCTTCTACAGGGTTACCTGTGGAAGGTGGATGTTCTTCGGTTAACTTTGATGGCTTGGAAGTTGAATCCTCAATATTGAAGAAGAAAGGTTTTTCTTCTAGGGTGGTGGCTACTATGCTCAGTGCCTGCAAACCTGTTTCTTCCAAGATCTACCATTGTGTTTGGTCGATCTTTCTATCTTGGTGTGCTGACAAGGACCTGTCTTAGGAATTTCATCTGCCAACGGTCCTGACCTTTTTGCAGGGCGGTGTGGATAAGGCCCTCAGTTGAGTTCCCTTCAGGTTCAGGCTTCTGCTCTCTCTGTTTTCTTTCAGATGTCAAGCTTTTTTTTCCAGGGCGTTGCTCATACTCGTCCAACCTTCAAGAATCCCGCTCCTTCGTGGGATCTTAACTTGGTTTTGGGCGTTCTTCAGCCCCCTCCATTTTTGTCTTTGGCTACTATTCCTCTATGCCTATTGATGTGGAAAATGGCCTTTCTCCTGGCGATCATGTCTGTTCGCTGTGTAGCGGAATTACTTGCTCTGTCCTGTAAGCCACCCTATTTGGTGTTTCACAAAGACAAGGCGGTGCTTTGCACTTCTCAGGTGTTTCTCACGAAGGTGGTTTCGGAGTTCCACAACAGTCAGGAGATTGTGGTGCCTTCTTTCTACCCTGGCCCCACTTCTGACAAGGAGAGGGATCTCCACTTGTTAGATATGATGCGTTGTCTCAAGTTTTATGTACATCACACTGAGTCTATCAGGCAATCTGATGCGCTGCTCGTCATTCTTGAGGGTCCCAGGGCAGGAAGACCTGCATCCAAAGTCACTATTGCTTCTTGGATCAAGTCCACTATTCGTAAGGCTTACGAGCTGAGGACGAATCCTGTCCCCTTTCGGGTCACTGCTCATTCTACAAGATCTATTGGGGCTTCTTGGGCTTACAAGAAGCAGGCCTCCGCTGATCAGTTGTGCAAGGCTGCCGCTTGGTCTTCTGTGCATACCTTTTCGAAACACTACCATTTTGATGGGCTTACAAGAAGCAGGCCTCCGCTGATCAGTTGTGCAAGACTGCCGCTTGGTCTTCTGTGCACACCTTTTCGAAGCATTACCATTTTGATGTGCTGGCATCGGCTGATGTCAGCTTTGGGAGGAAAATCATGGAGGCAGTCTTGCCTGTCTAGGATCTTCTTCGGTTCTTGGTGCTTCCTTGACTTTTGAGCCCTGTTGGCTCTAGTTCAGTGTGCTGTGTAACAGTTTGGGGTGTGGTTACCACTGTTTAGTGTCCATTGACACTTCATTGTTTTGTTGGGCTATCTCTGATCTGATGGTTCATATCTGCTCTGGTGACTTTGGGGGGCTTGCGCCTGGTCCTTGCCTTACTTCCCGCCTCTGGGAAACTCAATGTTTGGACATCCCAAACTTACCAGTAACCTGTATAGGACGACAGAGAAAAGAGGATTTTAGTCTTACCTGTTAAATCCTTTTCTCTTAGTCCATACAGGTTACTGGTCTCCCACCCTGTCAAGGGACCATGCTTGGCTCTCCTGTGGCAGACCGCGGGGGTCCTTCGGGGTCATGCTCACAGGAGTCTTCTTTCCCTTCTACTATCTAGTCATAGTGTCTCAAATCTTACTGGAGCTGATTGGCTAGCTGCAGCCAAGGAGGGAAGGTAGGCTCCACCGCTGCATACAATTCTAGAATTGTTCCTGCCTACAATTAAAGGGGTGGATCGCCTACCCAAAGTTACCAAAGTTACTGTATGGACTAATAGAAAAGGATTTAACAGGTAAGACTAAGATCCCCTTTTTAATGTATTTAACTCTAGAGAGATCTCCAGTGTGTTTCTTCACAATGCACTGAAGTCTTATCTTGCATTCTGATACTTAAAAGCCTCCTATGCTGCTCTTGGTTTGATCCATAATTGCACTCTTTTTAGCTTTCCCCTCAGTTTTGATTTGCGAACATTGTTTTTGTTTTATATCATGTTAATATAAGCCTATAGGATGAAATGGCTGTTTTCTTTGTACGAAAATGTTTTGATAGCAGTAATGAAATTTAAATATATGTATTATGTCTCCTTTAAGGGCTGTACCAGGATGTTTAGGAAGCAGCTATCAATTCAAGGAAAAATTTTGCAAACCAGTAGAGTATGGACAGAAGCACAATGCAACTAAGAGAGAATTGGCTACAGGAAGAAAAGCCATGCAAACTCTGGCAATGAAAATGTCTCCGTGGTTCCTCAGACGTACCAAAGCTCTTATAAGCAATCAGTTGCCAAAAAAAGAAGATCGGGTGTGTGTTATGTTTTATTTTAAATATGATAATTTTAGAAATATAAATTTAATTTTACCTTCAGATTTCCTTTTTCTTTAATTTTATCAGCTATTTTATTTTTACTGTTCCTTCAGCTTTCAGTCAGATGAATGCCTTTTACCTTCAGCCATTTAAGTTTGAGACACGTTGTATCTGAAAATGCTAATAAGACCTGGACCATTACACAAAGTGGGTAACTAGCTAGAGTTCCTAGTTTTAAGGAATGCCTCAACTATGCTGAGCACACCCACATCAGAGTTGTAGGTGTATCCAGTGCAATCCCCATGCCTCTGCACCAGACACATGCTCTTGTTTTATGGTAGATGAATTATTTCCTAGTTTAAATATTCCTTTAGTAGCCATTATTTGTCTGTTGGGTGCAAGGGCAGTAACATGTTGACATGAGACAGACATTACTCACTGGCTTTCCAAGCAATTGAGTCTGGTCATAACGGCAAATCAAACATTCTTATTCCTAACCACAACTATTGTGGTTACCATACAGGCTTCTCACCCATCTTCACCATTCCAGGGCTGGTATCCATAATCAGGATGTATTCATCACCTCTTCAAACAGCTGTCGCCACTCAACAATTGCCTTATCTCATATACCTCCACAGTGTCCCAATGAATTTCCAGACCTATGTACATTACAGCATTCACTTCATTATCTTTAAGTCCCACACTCAACCAGTAGAAGTATTACTTTTACTATACCACTATACCATTTTCCAACAATTTTAATGGGTCATAGGTGGAAGTCAATGGTAAGAAAACTGTGTACTCTTTATGGCATTTTCTTTTCATGTGTGTAAACTGGGAGCTTCCACAGAGGAGAAAAGGGTTTGAATACAACATATTTCAGTTTTATTTCTCTTGATTTTGAGTTTGTGTTTTAAAATAAAATATCATATAGAATGAAATTAGTGTACCATTCATAATAATAACCCTTTATTTATATAGCGCACACAGATTCCGCAGCGCTTTACACTCATATTGGTTCCTGTCCCCATTGGGGCTCACAATCTAAATTCACCTATTAGTATGTTTTTTGGAGTGTGGGAGGAAACCCACGGAAACACAGTGAGAACATACAAACTCATTGCAGATGTTGTCCTTGGTGGGATTTGAACCCAGAACCCCAGCGCTGCAAGGCAACAATGCTAACCACTGAGCCACTGTGCTGCCCAATTCATTAGTGTAAGAAAATGTTATGTATATATATATATATATACGTGTAAATGATGAGAGAGAGAGTAAAGCACCTGCAATGGAAATGGCAGGCCAAATAGCAAGAAGACCCAAGGGGTAGATGGACCAATCAAATTTTTGAATGGATTCCACTTGATACTGAATGCCCAAGAAGAAGACCAAAAACAAGATGGGTAGATGAAATTACCAAATTTGTCAGTACACAGTGGCAACAAAATGCACAGAACCGAAGTTGTTGGAGGCTTGCTATTAAAATTGTTGTTGTAAAGGCTGAACTTTTTTCACCTTTAATAATTTAAGTTAAAACAAGTGCACCATGACTTGGAAAAATAAGGAAAAATCTAAAACTGTCAATGCCTTTGTTGCAGACCCTTTACAATGGGGCTTATAAGAGTGTTCAAATATAACCAATCTCATTCCAGATAATTTGGAAAAGACATTTGCCATCATATACATTAACATAAATTATTCTGAATAACCCTAAATAAATTCAGCTATTTCATTAGCAATTCTTTGAAGGTTTCTTGGTAGCATACTTCAGAAATAGCCATGGTCCAACTAACTATATACAGGATCATATGTTGAAAGGTACAGATCAGGAGTGGGATATAAAATACTTTTGAAAGCATTATATATATATCATGGAACACTGTGAATACCATAATCAGAAGTGGATGAAGTATGGCATCCCCAGGACATACCAAAGATCAGGATGTCCCCCCAAAATTGATGACTTGGCAAAGAGAAAGCACATCAGAGAGGCCAATGACAACCTTAAAGAAGATGCAGGATTTTATTTTCACAAAAAGGACATCAAAGCCAGTATAAATTTCACAGGAAGGCACATTTAGTTTCACAGAACCATGTGGGGAAAAAAATAGAACTTTTTGGCCTGAATTCCAAAATATATGTTTGGCAGAAAGCTAGCACAGCTTATCACCCAAAGAATACAATAACTAATGTCAAGCATCGTGGTAACATCCTTATGCTGTGGGACTGCTTCTCTTCAGTGTGCACAGGTTCTCTGGTAAAGATACAGTGGAAATGAATAGCTCCAAATATCAAGTTATTTTGGCTCAAAAGCTGCTGCTGTCTGTCAGAAAGCAGTATTTAAGGAACAATTTCATCTTTCAACACGACATTGGTCTGAAGAACACTGCCAGAGCAATAGCTGTAGAACAAGAAGAAAGGGGAAAAGCAACAAGGGGCGCCCCTGTGCGTACCAATATTTTCTTAGATAATTATACCACCACTACACCCAATTGTGTACACTCACAATGGGCCTGTGTCAGTGGCGGCTTATACCGGAACCGACAAAACAGGCACAATGGAGAAAAGATTCCTGTCTCCGAAATATTCGACTTCGAATGAAACCATATTATCTGGCTGCTCCCTTAAAGTAACACGATCACCCTCCTCGGCATGATATGAAGAACCAAGAACAATAGTATGGTAACTTGAAAGGTATAATAAAATAAGTATAAATTATACTGACATTTATACGTGGTCAGAGCTCCGATACCAGAGTCCACTGACAGACAGGCTTACGGAGGAATTAACCCGTCTCCGTTCGGGACTTACACGTATTGCAGATTCCTTCGATCAATATGACAGGCAGGACAAGACTATGTATCGATATAAAACTTGTTTATTATAAAATACAATTGACACAATTGATAAAAAACAATAAAAAGGCTCTATAGGCTAACGCGTTTCGCAGCTGGAAAGCCGCTTTTTCAAAGCAAATAACAAGCCTATTGCTGAAGAACCCCACCAAATTCAGGTGGAAGGGGTTTTCATTCACTTTTTCCCCCACCATAACCTTTTCAGTTTATAATGAGATAGAAAGATATGTAGATATCTAGGTAGATACACGTCACAATACTTTTTACACAAATCGGGGCTTTGGAATAAGGAGAGAAATACATACTTCAAGTTATCCTTCTTTACTTTTCTTGGTAGCTCTTGTTCTTAGATCTGCCATAACTACCACAATTAAAAGAAAATTTCTGCTACTTGGCATTATAATCAGATCAGTATAGCAACAAACACTATACCATTCAGCTTGGTAGTTGTCTTCCTGCAGGTAAAATGTACAGAGATTAAGCAGGGTTAGGCAACCTATGGCTCATCAGATTTTATTGCACTTTAATCCCATACTATGCTGTAGTATAACAACTGCTGAAAGGCCACATGCTGTATACCCCTGCTCCACACATCCACATATCATAGTCAGTGCTTTGAAGAACAAGTTAGATGCAAGTCTGGGTGTTTTGGTTTAGGAATTGACAAAGTAACAAGGAGTTGAGATAAGACAGCTCTCAACATTATTGAGCTGGTGGGGATAGGGGATCAAATAATAGGTTTGGGCAGAATAACAGCGCTAAGGGAGACAGTGGAATGTGTCAGGAGGACAAACGGAAATAAAAAAAGATGATAGACGAAGGGTACATGATATATAAATGTGGTAGGTTTACACACCCCTCTGGTCCTCAAGCGATTAAGAAAGGAATTGTTTGTGAGGAGGAGGAATGCAGAGGAGAGAGTTATATATGTGATATGTGTATTCTTTTTTCATTTGTAGATTGTCTACTGTTCTTTATCAGAGTTCCAGAAAGCTGTTTACCAAACAGTGTTAGAGACACAAGATGTGAACTTGGTTCTGCAAGGAGGTGAAAAGTGCAGTTGTAAAAGTGGTCGAAAAAGAAGAAGATGTTGTTACACAGTAAGATGTTTGTTACTGTTATTTTGACCCGTATACCTTGTAATTAGGAAATGAGATGGACTTTTTGAATTACAAATATTTAAAATGTAAGTCTAAATTGCCTTCCTTTAAATGTGAACACTTTTTAGGGATGTATTTGGAAATGTACTGATAATTAATATTACACAAGCTTATCACCTTTGTTAACAAGAGATATTTCAAATTAAAGGGACAGTAATGTCCCATAAAAAAGCTTCTACTTTTATAGAGCTTAAAAAAAGAAACTATGTCCCACAAATCCTATCTCTCAAATCGCTATGGTTTGAGAGATATTTGCACTGAAAGTTCCCCTCTCCCTCCCTTTCTTTACAGCTGGCAGCAGGAGATTCGAGTTGTGCGACTTGAGGAGGCTCTTCAACAGAGCCAAAATCACGTTATTTAAAAATTATTACTTCATTGGAAAGGTCTACAAAGTGTGCTTGCAAACCAGGCACACTTTGTAGAGTAATTTTGGGATTTTGGCTCTGCTGCAGAGCCGCCAACTGGTTCCCCAACCGGGATCTCCTGCTGTCAGCTAGACACTGACATCAGGAGAAGGGAGGGAAGGGAAGAACTTTCATTACGAATATCTCTCAAACCATAGCGGTTTGAGAGATAGGATTTATGGGACATAGTTTATTTTTATAAGCTCTATAAAAGTAGAAGTTTTTTTTTTATGGGACATTAGTGTCCCTTTAAGGGCTCTGAGCCTTAGTATAATAGAAGTGCATAGGCGATAAAACATTTTAACACTTTAAGGACAATTGTGAATCAATGAGTTGCACAGCCCTCTGTCTCTTTATGTGTTTATCTATAATGTGAGGCCTTAATTTCTGCTACTGTTCATGTCCTTGTTTTCAGTCAGTGCCTTTCTACAGCTCTCCAAGTGAATTATGATCCATGTCATATTGGTATTTTAATGCATTTAACTCAGACACAATGTTAAAAATTATTTGACTCTATTTAAATTCTAACATTATTTTAAAATAAATAACAATTAACCTTTTAAGTACCAGTGGGGTGTGTGACACATTGCTTTGCAATGCATCACACACCTTTCTAGTACTTAAAGGATTAGTATTCACTTAATTTTCTGCAATGCCGTACAGGTTGTGTAAGGTGCACATTTTAGTACTTAAGTATCCAAATAGCTGATAATATTAGGGGCCCATTGGACCTATCTGAGAGCCACAAATGGCCCCTTTTTTGTCTCTAATGAATGTCTCTTTTGGCTCAAGGATCATCACCCTCATCTTATGTCAATATATTTCAGAGTTTTAGTTGATAATGATCTCATATATGAATTGTAATACTACAATTTTTTTTCATTACCAGTTTGCAGGTGGTGTAAATATATGGCCAAAATTCATCAAGGTATGAATGGTTCAGTGTTAGTCATTTACCTATTCAGAAATGGCCAGATTGTATCTGTCTTTTACTTTTAATTCATTCATTAATAAGTGATGTCCATATAGTCCTGCCAGTTCCACCCACCATCCTTTTTGGCCTAAGAGATTTAGGCCTAGTTCAAACAGGAGACACTGCATTGAATAAACCAAAATGCTGATCAGTTCTGTGGATTGGGCAGTTCACATGGGCAATTTTGCCATGCTTCACTTGGCCAGAACACGGCTTCTAAACTTCTCCTTGCATTCAGGGCAGAATGCTATACAGTTCACCACCCATGTAAATGCAGTGTAGCATTCACAGATGATTGGATTGATGCATTGCTTACCACATCAATTCAGTCATTGGCTGGTCCATATGGCTGTCAGGCAATATCATATGGCTAGCACTTCCATGGGATAGCCATTAGATCTACCACTGTAACATACCCCTGGTATCATGCAGGCGCAAAAGAGTTAAGTCTGACAAAGGAACTTGAATTGTGCTTCAAAGCAGCACATACAAAGTACTCACATGAACTGAGCCTTATGCAGAAAGCAAAGTATGAACAAATCAACTGCACCATCGGGGGTAATAAATATATTCACAATTTCCTATTGATTTAAATGGAGCTTTAAACCCCTCAAATGCTAGAGAGGTCTCATCCAAGGAGTTAAATTACCCATTTAAATGTATGGGAATTGTCAATTTCCCCCTGGAGTGTAGTTGGTTTGCCTAGAATAGTCCCCATTCCAGGGCTCATACCGCTGTGCCAAGTGTGAGCATATTTTCTTTTTAGAATCTAAGATAATGGATCTGGAAAGAAATATTGCAACATTGCGTGACACTGGAAACCTGGAAAGCACAGAACAGGTAGTATGTGGGGTTCGTGGTGAAGAGGGTGGAATTGCATGTGAGAAGCGGCAGATAGGCAGCTGGGTATCAATGAGGAGGGGAGGTAGTGGGCAGAGCAAGAGGGAGGCCAGTTATGAATACACTGAATCCAACAGATTTGCAAGACTGTGTGCAGATGTTGATGAGGATAGCTCAGAATTTGCAGTACTGGAAAAGGTTTCTTCCTGTAGCAGCCAGGGGAGCAGTCCTCCTTCCAGTTTAGATGGGATGCAGAGTAGACAGAAACCAAGGCAAGTGGTGGTATTAGGGGACTCTATTATTAAGAGGGTAGGAAGGGTAACCTGCTGCCAGGAATATGAATGCTGAACAGTATGTTGTGTCCTGGGTGCTCGGGTTCGGCATATTGCAGACAGGGCAGACAGATTGTTGGACTGGAAGCGATCCAGCTGTCTTGGTACAAATTGGCACCAATGACAAAGTAGAAGGAAGATGGAGTTCCCTAAAGAATGATTTCAGGGATTTTGAGTTCAAGCTCAATGCAAGGACCTCCAGGGCAGTGTTTTCTGAAATACTACCTGTGCCAGTGCAGGTAGGCAGAGGAAGCTCAGGGAGCTTATCCATGGCTAAAGTATTAGTGTAGGAAGGAGGGTTTTGGGTTATTAGAGCACTGAGCTGACTTTGCTCTTGGGTAAAATCTATATGTTAGTGATGAATTGCACCTAAATGGTAGGGGAGCCACCCTGCTAGGGGATAGAATGCTAACAAGGTTGGAGGAGCTTTTAAACTAGGAAGGGTGGGGAAGGTATAGATAGCAAAAATGGGGCAGATAGAGTAGATAGGAACTGGGTTCAAGTAAATGATCAAGGGGGTGGAGAAGGGGTTGGGATAAATGTAGCCAATAGGGAGGAACTCTTATTAAATGAAGATGTAGGAAAAAATCAAGTAGTGGGTAAAATATGTAAAGACTTAAAGGGTTCGTATTGCCTTATATTAATAAACAGTAGTATCGTATATATTAAAAAAATAAATCAATAGATGCCAGTCCGATCCCTTAAACCTTTATGGTTTGAGAGACATCATGTTTTAAAGTCCCCTCCTCCCTCCCCTTGCACTGATGTCAGCTGTAAAGCAGACAGAAAGAGATTTGAGTCTGCCGACTTGAGTCGGCTCTTCAGCAAAGCCTAAATAGAGCAGTCTAAAAAGAAATACTTCATTGGAACAGGCTACAAAGGGTGCCTGGTTTGCAAGCACACTTTGTAGACCATTTCAATGAAGTATTTCTTTTTTAGATTGCGCTATTTTGGCTCTGCTGAAGAGCTGCCTGCCGGTTCTGGGACCAGGATCTTCTTCTGTCAACTAGAGGCTGACGTCAATGCAAGGGGGGGGGCCTTTAAAACATTATATCTCTCAAACCATAAAGGTTTAAAAGATCAGACTGGCATCTATTGATTTATTTTTTTGAATATCTACAATATTACTGTTTATTAATATAAGGCATTACTAACTCTTTAAAAATGAATTGTATGTTGGCAAATGCAAGAAGTATGATAGATAAAATGGGAGAACTAAAATTGCTGGTGGTTAATGAGCATTTGGACATAACTGGTAAAACTGAAACTTGATGGGATGATACACACGATTGGGCTCTATATATTTAGGGCTATTCTCTGTTTAGGAGAGACAGAATAAAAAGAAAAGCGGGGAAGTGTGTTCTTGTATTTGAAATCACTTCTAAATCCAATTTTAAGGTGTGATATTAGTGAGAAAACTGGCCATAATGTGGAGTCCTTCTGGGTAGAAATTGAGGCTAACTGTGGTGTATGAGGTAAAAAAAAAAAAGTGTTGGTGGGTATATACTACAACCCACAAAATATTGATGAGAATGTTGAGGCCCAAGTGCTATTTCTAATGAGAAAAGCTGTGCATATTGGGCATACTATAATTATGGGAGATTTTAACTATCCAGATATCAACTAGAAACATGAGACCTGTCAGAGTGCTAAGGGAAGCAGGTTTGTGAGCATTCTTAGAGAAAGCTACATGTCACAAATGGTGGAATTGCCAACAAGAAATAACAGTGTATTGGACCTAGTACTAACGAATAACATAAATATGGTATCCAGTATTAAGGTAAGTGAACATCTGGGAAACAGTGATCACAACATGGTTACATTTGACATTGGTTTGACAAAGCAAAACTGTATAGGTTCAACCAAAACACTTAGGGCCAGATTTAAAGGCAGCTGATAGCCAAAAAACAGGTGACGGTATTTTTTTCAAGCACTGTGATTTATTTAAAGATCAGTGCTCAGAAGAAATTCCGACAAAAAAACCCTACAGGCTGTTAAATTTAGATGTGATTTGGCGCATGGAAAATAAAAAAATGCTACAAGTTGCCATCTAATGGACTGCATTAGCTGTTTAGATCCAATAAGGGACTCACTTTAGCACATGAAATTTAAGACCCAGACGGTTTTAGCAGGTTATTTTTTTCACTAAAGTCCCTTATCGGATCTTTAGTCAGCCGACACAGCTATTAAAAGGTAAAAAAAAAAAAATCGAAATCACCAGTGGATGTATTGATATGGGGCCCTAAACCCCACATCAATACATCCAAAGTGCCTAAAATGTGTTCTGTGTTAGTAGAATTAACCCTATGAGCGCCAGCGGGTTATAATTACTCTGCTGGCACTCAGGGTTAACCTGACTAAGTAACAAAGCAACATCCCATCAAGTAACACTTACCATTAATCCTGATGTCCAGCAGAGTCCTTAGCATGCTGGTCATCTTCTGTCCTTCTTTCTTCTCTTCTTTCTTGAATCTTCTTGTCTGTCTTCTTTCTTCTAGCTGTAAAAGAAAAAAATATTAATATAAGTTTTTTAGAAATATAGCGGTGAATAATACATTGTTTAACCAAAACAATGCTTTGAGGACTTCTCTGGGGCTCAAAGGGTTAAACTCTGTATTAGTTCCTTAAAATCTGTATTAGTTTCATAAGAATATGCCAAATAAGCCAAGTACAATTTAAGCCATTATAGTAGTCAAATTTGCGCAGTATAACATGTCCGAATGAGTCTGGGAAGACTGAACAAAATTTAGACTGACAAATCACTGGGTTGTGGTGGTATACATCCAAGGGTTCTTTAGGAATTCATTGCAGTGTTAGCAAGACCCCTCTTTTTACTTTTAAAACAGAAGGGAAAACTGCTAGAAGGGATAATAAGGAATTATATTCAGCAAAAAATATGATTATTAGTAGGAATCAACATGATTTTATGAGGAATAGATCATGCCAAACTAACCTTTTCAGGTTAAGTAGCAACCTAGATTATGATAAGGCAGTTGATGTAGTGTTTCTAGATTTTGCAAAGGCATTTGATACAGTGCAACACAGTAGGCTGGGATATAAAATAAGGAGATTAGGTCTAGGGGATAGCCTTTGCAATTGGATAGAAAACCGGTTGAAGGATAGGGAACAGTGTGTGTGGTTGTAAATGGGCAGTTCTCCAATACAGTTAAAGTTGAGAGTGGAGGACCTTAGGGTTCAGTACTGATTACACCAGGTCAGTGTGTGCATCTTGGTCCTGTAAGAATCAGGTGTCTGCTGAGCAGATGTGTAAGGTGGTGACGTGGTCATCCTTTTATACTTTTGTCAAACACTACCGTGTTAATGTGTTTGCGTCAGCTGAAGCCGGCTTTGATGTAGGTATCCTTCCTGATTCTCTTTTGGCTAGTGCAAAAACAAAGATGTTAGTGTTAGTATATGTAATGATGCTGCAGATCCTAATTTACAAATATGACAAAGAAAAAAGAGAGCAAGGCTAAAGTGAATGAAATGGCTCAGGCAAGTTTGTTAGGACAATATATCACTGCAGCCCAGAGATCCGTTCAGCCACTATAAGCCCATTCTGGATACTAGTGCCTCAAACGCATCATAAAAAAGGGGGAAATATTAAAAATGCGCAAACTGCTCACAATAAAATAAAAGATTAGAACAGGGATATGGAGTACGGACTTAGTTAAATAACTGTGACTTAGGTTGTAACAACTTCTATACGACTGATTGGCAGCTAAATATGTGGTTCGATATATTCAGATGATGTATATGAAATACAGGCAACTAGCCTCATCTTCGGCTGCTTGACTAGTAATTAATAACCATGTCAGAATATTTAATACCGGTTATAAGTATAAACGATCCATAACAAATACAATCCACGTTTTATTGTATCTAAGTTAAAAGACATCCACAGGAATGGAAAATCAAAATTATGTGAACGAATACATGATCCGCCTAACACGTTTCATATATAACTTATTCATAGGCTTAGTGTATTACTATAGATCATATAGTTAAATACATATACCAGCGAATAAGAGGACTTCAAATAAAAATTAAAATTCTCTAATAATCAATTTAGTAAAAGATACTTTGATTGGAGCGAGCTTCAACAAAGATGTGATGTCATAATGGATTCTCTCGTAGTAATCAAAATGTCTATGGCATGCTCAGACTATGAGTGCTCAATCAAATCAAAGCCTATACTATCACAAATATACTATATATACTATACTATGCACAAATTAACTCACATCATGTTCAGAGTTCAAACCATTGGGTATTCTCGTAGATAGATATGCAATCCATCTTACTTCTTTCTTGTCGAAAATTGCTAGTATATCTCCTCTTCTGTCATGAGAATATACTCTTTCAATCCCTTGGTATGAAAACATATTTGTGCACAAGTGATACTCCGTCATATGCTTTTTCTACAGAGATATTATGTGGATGGATGTTTCTGATCCAATTATCTTACTTTATTGTAAGTGTTCTCATCCTTTTTAGGATATTACATCTTTAATATCAGCATAATAGGTAACTCCTTATATAGAGCAATTGGATACTTGGTACCTCAGTTAGTATTGTTAACCAGAGGTGTTGCTCTATATATAATAGTATAGGATTTGATTTGATTGAGCACTCATAGTTTGAGCATGCCATAGACATTTTGATTACTACGACAGAATCCATTATGACATCACCCTTGTTGAAGCTCGCTCCAATCAAAGTATCTTTTACTAAACTGATTATTAGAGAATTTTTATTTTAAGTCCTCTTATTCGCTGGTATATGTATTTAAATATGTGATCTATAGTAATACACTAAGTCTATGAATAAGTTATATACGAAACGCGTTAGGCGGATCGTGTATTCATTCACATCATTTTGATTTTCCATTCCTGTGGATGTCTTTTAACTTAGATACAATAAAACTATGATTTAATATGATTTATATCTGACCGGCTAATTATGTGTAGCGGATCCGTTTGAGCACTCCTTTTCAGTGGTCATCTTGTTTGTTCAAGCCTCTGGCCGAGGCTTTTGGGGCAGCACCGGATCCTCAAAGGCCTTGAAGCCGGGTGAGTTATTATTTTTACTATATATAATTAGTACCTATAAAAACCACTTTTTTGTTTATTACGATCCATAACAAAGTCTGATGCTAGTTGGTCTATGATCAGACTATACAATATTAGTTCTGTTGCCAGATCTATTAAGTATGTTACAGAGACTTGTCAGAGTAGCAAATAGATGCTTGGCAATTAGTGAGCTCCGCTTGAATATAAGAGCTAAATGTGTAAGGGGATAAAGTAAAGGCCTAGAATGTCTAGTGATCGCTTCCATGCAACCACTCATAAGGTCACAGCGCCATATTCCAAAACAAGGAATCTCCTCAATTGCTATACTCAAGTGGCAAGTTGATTCCTTGTTCTTGGGTTTGTAGTGTTGGTGTCCATGTGCACCTTTGGTTCATGTTGTACCAGTTCATTTCTGTTGTGTTTGTGTTTGGAGGAGGTTTTCTCTTTTGCTCCCTGGTAGCTTGGTGAATGCCTTAGTATGTTCCTGTGTACAACATAGTACATAAAAAAGGGTATTTTTGTTACTTACCTATAAATCATTTTCTCTTATTCCATGTGAAATTCTACAAAACCCAGAATAAAACCACTGGTTCGAGGCCCTGGCAAGGGATCCTCTTGGGTTCTCTCTTCAAGGGATTCCCTGTCTTGTTCCACTTCAGCTTTTGTTTACTTTTAGTGGTGGCCAAAGCTTTGCTAAATCAGTGTTTTAACTGTGAAATGCGTCAGCAGGCCATTTAAAAAAATGTTAATGGTATTTTATTCAATTTTGTAACAGTTCATCTGTTTGGATATGAAATAAATTAAGTACAATGTATGAGCAGCTTTCTTATTCCTAAAGAACTGGAGCCCTGAGTACCATCAGGGTATTACTCTCCACATGCAAGTTATGTCAGGGATATCACTCTGGCCAACATAATTGGGAGTGCAACTATTTACTTTATACTGGAGGGAATATTAACATATTACTCTTTTGGGCTCCCTTCTTTTCTTCTTGTTTTTGTTATATGTATATTCTTGCTGTGGAGGTGGACGAGTGTTATGGTGGTGCTGCCCTAAGATTCAGATTTGAAACAAGTTCATTATCATCATTACAAGCTTTATTGCTGAGGATTATATACATAATTCCCCAGTCAATCATTTTGTGAGTATACTACCAGAGGGTGTTTGGTGGTGCTGTTAGTGTTCTTTGAAGATTCCACACAAGGTGTGCTCCCCTTTTCTCCCTTTTTTGTGTTTTCCTTGATCCACTTCTATTTCTTTTCTTTCAGCTTTACTATATTTTCAAACTAAACAGTTCTGGGTGTGGAGAAGTGGTACAGGATTGGAGTTTCTGTTTCAGAGAGCTCTTTTGTGTAAGTGCCCTGCCCTGCTGAAGGAAGGGACTTGACCCCATGGCTCCTCTGGGCTCTGCCTTGCTGTTTGCAATAACATTTCCCGGCCACAGTCAAGCCAGTGTTCAAACACTCTGTTGTGGATATTCAAACAGTCCATTGCCAGTGGGGACAAAGACACCACTAGCACTGATCTGTTCAAATCAACTTCACGGTATTCCCATTTTCATGCCCTTTTACTGCTCCACTCTCCTTAATTTGCCATTTTCACACTATGGTTCCATGCCACGTCACTCCCAAGCTCATTAGGGGAAGCCTGGAGGATTAACTGAATAGGGTGGCGCAACTATCCTGGGGCTCCACATCTTCCCACCCAGCCCACAGTACAGGTAGGATTATATCAGTGTAGCCTTGTTTTGATCATATAACAAATTTAATTAACGTTCATTTACAAATAAATGGTGTGTTTCCTTTATTGCAAAGCATTGGATAGCTACATGGCCTCAGAGAATTAAAAAGTTTGACAGTCAATGTTCTATAACATGCAATGGCTGTAGAAAACGATTAATGGGCTAGACTGGTTTTCCAGCCCTGCTTGGTAAATATCCATTCCTACTATAACATAAATATGACCTTAGTGTTTGTGCTTGCTTACAACAAATGGAAAACAAATATAGCACATTACCTATCCTGAAAACAGAATAAAGCAATGTTTTTGGTTAGACTGTAAAAAAGGTCTGATTTTATGATTTGTCCACTGCATTAATGAATGTGGTGAAATATGGGCCGTGTTGTTTTTGGCAAGTTAAACTATTAAACTCATTCAGCCTTAACTAAGGAAACATGCAATTATCTGATGTCATTATTACCATTTGAACAGCCAGCAAAAAGTGTTTCAAGTTGTTTAAATTGTTGCAGTACTGGATGAAATATTGCGTTACTCATAGGCGACAGAAAATGCAAGTACAGGCTAAATTAAAGGGATAGATTATATTATGGCACTTTAACCTTTTAAGTGCCAGAGAGCTATCCATTACATCGGCTACCTCTCTGGTGCTCAAAGGGTTCAGATAAAATTCCTTAGCCCTTTTAAAATGCTCATCATTTGTTTGTATTGTGTGTCTATTTTTTTTAGAATGATTTTCTATACAATTCACCATAACCTTCGGGCTATTTTCAGAAAGATAAAGCGGCGGGTTCTGAAGTACACTAGACAGATAAATGCTTCAGTTGATTTAAACCGGACTTTTATCCCCTTGATTGCTGCAGGTCTCTTCAATGCAGTGTGTTATAGATCTCTCTACATTCAGTGTGTTACAAGGCTCATTTAAATAAACAGAAATGTGGGTACATTTGCCTGTTAATTAACAATAAGAAGTTAACTATACACTGTTTATTATTTCTTCTAAAATTCAGTTTTCTTTAATATTAATTTTTACAAGTTGAACTTTGAATAACCACTCTGCTGTCTGTCATAGGAGCCTGACATGATGGACTCCCTAGCACACCCTGATGGTTGAATGCATGTACTGCATATTCTATTACAATATAAAAATTCACTGTCAGTACAGGTTAAACTTGCTCTTAATTTTGAGGCCGATGTACAAAACAAAAGTGGAGCAAATCAAATTCACCATAGGGAATAAATAAAAATTCTAACACTATACAGAAAAGTAATGGACTACTAGAGCACACTGCCAATCATATACTCATATAAAACCAATAATTATACATAACACCAATATAATATTAGTTACTCTTTTAATAAAATATTCATATATTTCAAAAAATCTTGACATCTGAGAGTACAAAAAACCTATCCCCAACAACCAAAACCCCCCCCCCCCACTCCCACCATTACACCAATAAAAAAGGGAATAAAATATATAGAGACCCCTAAAGGACCACTAAGGAGTAAATAAAACTCCAAAGCGACTTCTAAACTGGTACCAGCCAAAAAGAAAAAAATGAAAAAGTATAGGTGCACCCAAATCCTGAAATAGAACAAATAATATTACTTCCAAAAAAAATATATATCATACAATGTCCATGTAGGTACAAAAAAACATATATCTAATCCAGAACAAGCTGCTGATGTAACAGTCCCCACACTGTAATCAATTCCTTTCGGCATATATTATAAGGTATCATCAAGTCGTTTATGCATAAACATATAGCTGAGTGGATTAAGCATGTTAGTTAGTCGTCAGCTGAACACAGACAAACATCAAGCGGGAGTTAAATTGCGAAGCTGTAGCCATGTAAAGCATTTAGATAGCAAGTTAATGCAAAGCTGTAGCCATTAGAAGTATATAAACAGGAGGTAAGTATACTGGGACTTAATCGGGATTATACCCTTTTCACCCATGTATCCACATCTCATTCCCCTGTTACGTACGGGATACTCAAGACTTTGTCAATAAGAAGGTTTATTCCATTTTTAGGAATTATAAACGTAGATACAATAGACCTGACTCTGGCACATCTGAAACGAGTAGTAGTGGATCTGGATCTGAAAGTGAACAATATTCAGGAAGAATAACTAGAAGTACATCTCGTAATTTAATGGAAAGCAATACAATGGGAAACAAAGAGAATTTTTTGGATTTGGGAGACAGGGACATAGGACAAGACGGGGGGGGGGAGGAAGAGGAAGAAACAGAAACAGAGACAAAGAGAAGAAATTAATATCAAGTGCAGAGAGACAAGTGAGTCAAAGTTGATAAACTTTAGTAATAATGAAGTGGATAATAACAATATAATCAATTTAACAGATTACCATCTTGATGAGGATCATAGATCCCTCTTGAATAAGGGTTTATCCTTCTCCCCAAGAATCTGCGGTGATGAATTTGAAGTAATTAAGGATCTTAACCTCTTCACTAGAAAAATCTTGCTCCGGAAAATACATATAGATCGTAAGGAAAGATTGGTGGATACAACAGATAAAGAGATATGTAAGATTTTAGAGGAGTTACAAAGTGAAGGGGAGGTTGAAGAAAAATTGAGTTTGAAAGATCCGAAATTCACAGATTTAAAAAGAAAATCAAAGTCTATGCCACCTGTATCTCTTAATCCTTATGTTCAAGTTTTTTATGAGGCTATGTATAAAGATATACAAAGCATGGATTTTGATCATCTTTATGGTGATAATCTTTCTAAGGGTGAACGGAGGGCCTTAAGAGATTTGGGCTCCCATCCTGAAATTATCATCAAGCAGAGTGACAAAGGGGGCAATGTGGTTCTGATGACATCAGACAATTACAGTAAGGAAATTAAGAGACAACTTAATGACAGGAATTGTTATGTCAAATTGGACAAAGACCCTACTTTAGATATACAAATGAAATTGAGAAGTAAATTGGAATATGCATTGGCTGAGGGTTTGATATCAAAAAGTGAGATGGAGTATATGTGGGTGGAACTGCCTACTGTTCCAACTATATATATATACTCCCAAAGATACATAAATCCTTAGAAAATCCCCCTGGAAGACCTGTGATATCTGGGATAGGTAGTGTATCCGAGAAAGTGAGTAGATATGTTGACAAAAGATTACAGCCCTTTTTGAAAATGTTACCTTCATATGTGGAGGATACGGGGGATGTGATCCGGCGACTTTTGGGTATTGACGTGGGGGAGAACTCCTATCTGGTTACTTTAGATGTGGAGTCTCTCTACACGTCGATCCCAAATGCCGCCGGTTTGAGAGCATGCAGTACATATTTGCAGATGAGACCTAGGGAATTTTGTCAACAAAATGAGTTCATCATTGATTTGTTGGAATTCATTTTGAATAATAATTACTTTATCTTTGGAGGTCGATTTTACTGTCAGTGTAGAGGAGTGGCCATGGGGGCGACGTGCGCCCCAACCTATGCATGTCTACACCTGGGCTGGTGGGAGCAGTTCGTGGTGTCGGGCATGCGTGGCTTTGGGGAGCATGTCGCCCTGTGGATTAGGTACATCGATGATATCTTTATGATATGGGAGGGTACTTTGGTTGAGTTGGACCTTTTTGTGAAGGAACTTAATATGAATGAATTAAATGTTAAACTTACTGTACATATGAGTCAAGTGGAAGTAGATTTTTTAGATCTTAAAATCTATATACAAGAAGGTCATCTTGAAACCAGAACATATAGGAAAAGTACAGCATGTAATACTTTATTGCATGCAAATAGTTTTCATGTGCCCTCCCAGGTTAAGGGAATTCCATATGGACAGTATTTGCGCCTTCGGAGGAATTGTTCAGATATAGAGACGTTTAAAATTCAGTCTAAAGAGATGACATCTAGGTTTCTTAGGAGAGGATATCATTTTAGTTCTCTTAAGAAAAGCTATCAACGTGCATTGAATCAGGATCGTGATAAAGTACTTTTTGGACATACAAGAGAAAAAAGCTCTAAAGATGACAGAGTACGGTTTATTAGTACCTATGGTACACATTGGCAGACTCTGAGAGGAGCCCTAATTAAAAATTGGAGTATCTTAACACAAAATGATTCTATTAGGCAGATCGTTGGTAATACGCCAGCTTGGTTGCAAAACGGGCGCCTAACCTAAGAGACAGGTTGGTTCACAGCTATTTTAACTCTGAGAGAAAAACAGAGACCTGGTTAAATAAATTACAAAAACCGGGTAGCTGGGGTTGTGGTAACTGTGAAGCGTGTGCATATATGATTCGCACAGCTGTATTCTGTAATTTTGATGGTACAAAGAGATTTAATATTAAACAAAGGATTAACTGCAGATCCAAGGCAGTGATATACCAATTGAGATGTCCTTGCAATATGATATATGTTGGTAAAACGATTAGAGAGTTAAGGAGAAGAATTTTGGAACATCGTAGGGACATTGAGAGGGGTAATGTTGAGAGCCCTGTGGCGCGTCACTTTGCCAAATATCATAATGGGAAATCTGTTGGACTAAAAGCTATTGGAATGGTAAAAGTCCACTGTAATGTTCGGGGGGGCAACCTGGATGCTAGGCTCCTGAGGTGTGAATCCAAATGGATCTACGCCTTGGGGGCATTGGCACCAGGGGGCCTCAACGAAGAATTGAAGTTTAATATGTTTTTGGGGGATTGATGCGTCAGGGGTCTCTCGGCTTTTCCAAGGTTGTGGATTAAGATGGAGCAAGAAAGTGTTTATAAAGGATAATTGTGGTTAGAATTGAGATGATCATTATGATATAGATGAGATTTATTCATCAGATTGTAGTGATACCAAATATGAACTATATACATTTTTGTCTGTTAATTAAGAGAAGCGATAAGAATGATCCTCTGTGTCCCTGTTATGGATGGATAGTGGAGGAACTTTATTCGACACCACCTCATAAGGGTGATGATGGAGGTGATGTGGGTTATACCCTCTTCGAATATACTTTCTCCGATTATAGTCTGTTATTTATATTTATTTTTATTACTTTGATGTTGTTTAGGTGATGTGGGGTATTTTCCATCACTATTAATATTAAAATAAGTAGATTTGGATGCCGTCTTGGTGATATGTTGATCCCCGTGCCCCTCTTGGAAGGGATGTGGCGCTTGTGTACTCGGGCGCCGTGTCTTGTTTGTAGGGGGAGCGCGCGGATCGGCATAGCAGCACATTTGGAGTTAATTGTGTTTAAGTCAATGCTATCAATTATCGGATGATGTATATCCGGTTTGATAGCTATAAAAGGGATGATCCGGAACTAATGGATGTTGACCCTGATGATGTCCGTTGGAATTGCGGACGAAACGCGTTGGAAGGAATTTGTATGCCGTGAGACCCCATATGGATTAAGCGACTTCGCTGATGTGGACATAACAGCTGTTTATTTGAGGTGTCATACTGAAGTCAATGGGAGTGTGTGAGAAATACACAGTGCACTTCAACGGGAGCGACTGGATGAAGTGAGAAAAGGAAGGTAACAGGGGAATGAGATGTGGATACATGGGTGAAAAGGGTATAATCCCGATTAAGTCCCAGTATACTTACCTCCTGTTTATATACTTCTAATGGCTACAGCTTTGCATTAACTTGCTATCTAAATGCTTTACATGGCTACAGCTTCGCAATTTAACTCCCGCTTGATGTTTGTCTGTGTTCAGCTGACGACTAACTAACATGCTTAATCCACTCAGCTATATGTTTATGCATAAACGACTTGATGATACCTTATAATATATGCCGAAAGGAATTGATTACAGTGTGGGGACTGTTACATCAGCAGCTTGTTCTGGATTAGATATATGTTTTTTTGTACCTACATGGACATTGTATGATATATATTTTTTTTGGAAGTAATATTATTTGTTCTATTTCAGGATTTGGGTGCACCTATACTTTTTCATTTTTTTCTTTTTGGCTGGTACCAGTTTAGAAGTCGCTTTGGAGTTTTATTTACTCCTTAGTGGTCCTTTAGGGGTCTCTATATATTTTATTCCCTTTTTTATTGGTGTAATGGTGGGAGTGGGGGGGGGGTTTGGTTGTTGGGGATAGGTTTTTTGTACTCTCAGATGTCAAGATTTTTTGAAATATATGAATATTTTATTAAAAGAGTAACTAATATTATATTGGTGTTATGTATAATTATTGGTTTTATATGAGTATATGATTGGCAGTGTGCTCTAGTAGTCCATTACTTTTCTGTATAGTGTTAATATTTAGTTTTGATGGATATGAGCACCACTTGTAGTGTATAAGTGTATGCCATTTATGATTTAATTATAAGAGTGCTCCAGGATCATTATTATATGTATGAATAAATAAAAATTCCCATTAATTAGAAAGAAAACAAATCCCATTAATTTAAATTGAGCTTTTAACCCCTTGAATGCTAGAGAGATCACCAATGCATTCAAAGGCTTTAAAGGGATTGTAATGTCACCAAAAAAGTATCCTGTGAATGGTAGATGCAATCAAAAAAAATTAATGCTCTTAATCCTTTCTCTCAAAACGTTATGGTTTGAGAGATATAAGAAAATAAAGTTCTCCGCTTCCTCCCCCTTCTCATACATCAGATGTATAGCTGACGACATAAGATCCTGGTCCCGGGACCAGACGGCGGCACTTCAGGAGCGCCGACATAGCGATATCTAAAGAAAAATACTTAATCGGAATGATCTACAACGTGTGCCTTGTTTGCAAGTACACATAGAGCATTCTAATTAAGTATTTATCTTTAGATAATGTTATATTGGTCCCTCCTGAAGTGCCGCGTCTGGTCACACAGCCAGATTCTGCTTCTGACAGCTTTACAGCTCGTCAGGCAGACAGGGGAGGGAGCGGAGGACTTTATTTTCCTGTATCTCTCAAACCATAACGGTTCGAGAGAAAGGATTAAGATCATTAAGTGTTTTTTTATTGCAGCTACCATTTAGAGGATACTTTTATGGGGACTTTGCTATCCCTTTAAAGGCCCATTTAAATCAGTGGTAATTTTCTTTTATGTGCACCAGAATTACACCACTTTTTCTATGTATATAAGCCACACTGACTTTTATAGCTGGGTGTCTTTTATACAATATCTATCTATATATTTTACATTCATTTTGAGGTTTCCTGTTTATAGTGAACGCTATTGAAATCTACCTCTAGACCACACAACCTCACAACAAACTGTAGGCTTAAATAGACCTGAATTACTTGTAAGAGAAGATAGTCCTCATCAGATTATTAATTGAAACAACTTGAAGTGGATTGCAACAGATACCAAATACAAGTGAAAACCGTAAATAGAAACATCACATTGCTGTTTGTTGGAGACCTACATACACACCACCTTTTGATAAATTAAGAGCCTGACTCTTGGGCTGAAGATGCCCTTTAACCCACTGAGTGCAAGAGAAGTATCCAACACATTGCTTCACAATGTGTTGGCTACCCCTCTAGCCATCAAAAGTATTAAATAAAGGGTTGTTTTAGGGAGTCCATCATGTCGGACTTCTAAGCACAGGCATCAAAATTTTAACCCTTTGAGTGCCAGAGGGGTACGCGACACATAACTTTGCAATGCGTTGCATACCGCTCTGGCACTCATAGGGTAAAATGTTGAAGTTAAAAGAGTGAAAATATGTTGTAGGGCTTTTTTGCAGAGTAAAATAAGAGAGCATCGTGTGGAAGATGCTCCAGTCAAATATAATTACAAAGCAAATGAGCATTTTATTGCGGTCAGGTAGTGCTGTTTCTATTACTGTCTGTGAAAATCTGAGTATCTTGTACACAACATTTCCATTGATGGATCTAGGAACAGCACCATCTGGCTACAAAACATCTTGACCTGAAATTAACAGAAAAATACCAAGCTTAATTTGTAAAACATTTTGAAAGAAGTATGTCCCAGCATCATCGGCAATACCACTTTTTACTGAACAGAAAAAAGCTACAACAAAAAAGCTGCTGCTGTTTGGTGTGTTTGACTCTTCCATCCAAGAGTTGTTCCTTGGTCTTTCCATTCACACCAGTTATATGCAGCTGACAGTGATGTTTATTATATCAGGATATCTCTATGTAAAGTGATTGGATTTTCCTGATTTAACCATCATTTTACTTCACTTGAAGTATTTGAAGTACATTACACGACTTTTGTTAACATTAAAAGGACTAGTTCAACACTAAGTATTCATATAGTTCGATATTTTTACAATACTAGAGGGATTTGCAACACATTACTTAGCAATGATTTTCACAAACTTCTGTTGCTCCAGGAGGTCATATAACTGTAGAGGCATACTGAACATGTTTGGTCATTGGTGCTTCTTGCTTTTTTTTTCATAGCCATGCTTTCTCTTACATCCAAAATGGAACACAGGTACCATGGAGTGAGTCCCTACTCTTAGAGGGCAGAACACATCTCAAAAGACAGAGTCTTATGAGTGGAGACTCCCTCCTCCTCCAGCTCGACCCTCCCCTGCCCTGTAATAACCCAGACTTCATGTATCCTGCGTTGAATTTGTATTTATCCAATGTACAGGTGCTGTGTAGACCATTGCAATAAGGAGACATGGAATACATTATGAATTTGCATATTGGCCAGCAGTTCCAGGGCATAAGCGACAGGATTGATCATACGCAAGACACGGAAGGGGTCCACAAATCGAGGAGCCAATTTTCTACAAGGGACGTGTAAGTTTAAGTTTCGTGTGGATAGCCAGACACTCTCCCCCACCTGAAACACCGGTGCTGGTAGCCGTCTACGAACGGCCTGACTCTTTTGCTGCTGAGTGGGCTGTTGCAAGGTTCTCTGAACCTGTACCCATGTGGAACGGAGTTCCCTTAAGTGCTCCTCTAGAGCTGGAATATTCTGTGCCTCAATTGACTCGGGAAGCATTGAAGGCTGGAAGCCATAGTTAATCATGAACGGAGAAGTCTGAGTCGAAGAGTTCATGGCACGATTCAGGGCAAAATCAGTCCAAGGTAACAGGATCGCCCAGTCATCGTGATGGTCCGAGATATAGCAGCCAAGAACTGTTCCAAGGCCTGGTTTGATCTCTTGGCCGCACCATTAGACTGAGGGTGATAGGCGGAGGAGAAGGAGAGTTGGATACCCAATTGCACACAAAAAGGCTCTCCAAAATCAAGACACAAACTGGCTACCCCTGTCTGATACAATTACTTTTGGCACCCCATGGAGCTGTAAAACCTCCTTGGCGAAGATCTTTGCCATTTGCTGAGCGGTAGGCAATTCTTTGAGGGGTACAAAATAAGCCAATTTCAAAAAACGGTCTACAGTCATCAGAATAACTGTGCAGCCCTCAGAAACCTGTAATTCCACCATAAAATCAATGTAAATGTGTGACCATGGATGCTCCCCATTAGGCACTGGAAGAAGGAGGCCCACTGGAAGGTCTTGGTAGTTGCACAAGTGTGGCAAGCTGCCGAGAAAACAGACACATCAGTACGGATACCAGGCCACCAAAATAGTTGGGATACAGACCAGAGCAACTGATCTCTTCCAATGTGCCCAGCAGCATTGGAAGAGTGATATGTTTCCAATAGTTTTACCCTTAAGCCCTCAGATACAAAGCATCTCCCTTGCAGTTTCTTGGCCGGGGTCGTACCTTGAGCAGCCAAAATCTCTGTCCCCAAGGGAGATGTAATACTGGTGCGAATAGTAGCAAGGATACGATCCGGAGGGATCACCGGTGTGGGATCGCAGTCCTCCTTAGACAAGGCCCCGAACTGACGGGACAGAGCATAAGCCCTCACATTCTTGGTACCTGGCAGAAACTATGAAATTAAAGCGGAATAAAAACAAAGCCCACATAGCCTGTCTGGGGGACAGGCGTTTAGCCTTGGATAGGTACGTCAAGTTTTTGTGGTCAGTGAGAATAAGAATAGGCATAGAAGTGCCTTCGAGTAAATGCCGCCATTTACAAATTGCCAGAATAATGGCTAACAGCTCATGGTCACCAATATCATACAGAGTCTCAGCCTTAGACAGTTTGCGGGAGAAGAAGCCACATGGCATGAGTGGTGCCTCTGGAGAAGACCGCTGAGACAGGAGAGCGCCTACTCCCGACTCAGAAGCATCAACCTCCAAAGTAAACAGCAATTTCGGATTCGGATGTCGTAGTACTGGTGCAGCGGCAAAAGCAGCCTTTAATCGTCCAAAAGCCTGTAAAGCCTTTGGGGACCATTCGGAAGCGTTAGCACCCTTGTGCGTCATGTCAGTAAGGGGTTTGACAATCATAGAGAACCGACTTATAAATTTCCTGTAGTAATTAGCGAACCCCAGGAAACACTGAATCGCTTTAAGTCCCATGGGAAGGGGCCGTTGGAGTACTGCCGAAAGCTTCCCGGGGTCCATAGCCAGCCCGGAAGAGGAGATCACATAGCCTAGAAAAGTTACTTGTGACTGATGAAACTCACACTTTTCTAGTTTACAGAAAAGATTGTTGGCCCTTAAGAGTGACAACACCTTCGCAACATCCTTTCGGTGTTGTTCCAAATTCGAGGAGTGGATGAGGATGTCATCCAGGTAGACAACCACGCAACTCAACAACAGGTCCCTCAAAACATCATTAATGAACTCCTGGAAGACAGCGGGAGCACTGCAAAGACCAAAGGACATTACTAAGTATTCGTAATGCCCACTCCTGGTGTTAAACGCAGTCTTCCACTCATCGCCCGTACGGATACGCACCAGATTATAAGCTGCCCAAAGGTCTAGCTTGGTAAAGATCATTGAACCTCGCAACCGGTCAAGGTATCGGATATGCATTCTTGACCATGAGTTTGTTAAGACCTTGAAAATCAATAGATGGCCTCAACTCTCCATCCTTCTTCTTAACAAAGAAGAACCCTGCCCCATCCATGGATGAGGATTTCCGAATAATCCCTCTGGCGAGAGCATCAGCCACATACTCCTCCATAGCCTGATTCTCCTCCACGGAGAGAGGGTATACGTGACCCCTTGGAGGAACAGCCCCTGGCACCAAGTCAATTGAGTAATCGTACGGCCTATGAGGAGGTAAAGTTGTGCCCTGTATCTTGTTGAATACAACACGGAAGGCTTGATACTCCTCAGGTAAAGCGGAGGAGGAAGTGGAGGAGGAGGAAGAGGAAGCCATGCCTAGAATTCTGATAGGACGAGTTAAACAAGACTCCGTAGAATACGGAGACCAAGACAAAATGTCGCAATTGCGCCAGTCCATGACATGAGAGTTTATGACCTGGAACTGAAGTATCTCATGATGGGGGGCTCCAACCAACAGGGATACCGGAATGGTCTCATGAGTTACCTGAGGCGGTTGTAGAGGTCTACCATTAGTAGCCTCAATAGACAGTGGAGATGCCCGTAGTAATAAAGGGATTGCGTATTTCTCCGCAAACCTGGCATCAATGAAATGCCCCGCTGCCCCTGAATCGATTAAAGCTGGGGTAGATACAGAAGAATTCACCCAGGATAGGATAACTTGCAGAGTAGGCTTCTCCTGGAAATCTCCTGGGGACTGAGACACCCCACCTAGAGTCTGCCCTCTACATGACTCTAGGTGCGCCCGTAACCCGGACATATGGGACAAGCACACAACAAATGTCCAGCTTTGCCGCAATATAGGCAAAGCCCCTCCTTTCTACAGTAAGCTCTTTCTTGAGCAGAAAGCCGGGTGAATTCCAACTTCATGGGTTCCCCCTCTCCTAGCTCTGAACCCGGAGGCATGGGAGGAGAGAGAGGAATGGGTGGGCAACTGAAATTCGGAGCCAAACGTGCCAGAGGCCTCCGTATGCGTTCCTTAAAGGAGGGTCTCCCTGATAAGGGTGTCAATCAATATGGTAAATGAGATCAGTTGGTCTAAGTCCGAAGGCAACTCTCATCTTAAACAACATCACTTAAACCCTGAGAAAAAGCGGCTACCAGTGCCTCGTTATTCAAACCTACCTCTGCTGCCAATGTGCCAAACTCAATTGCATACTCGGCCACTGTACGACTGCCCTGGTGGATAGACATAAGGTGTTTAGCAGCAGAGACAGAGCGGGCGGGTACGTCAAACACCCGTTTGAAAGCAGACACAAACTCGGAAAAATTGTGAATGATAGGTTTATCATTCTCCCAAAGCGGATTCGCCCATGCCAAGGCCTTGCCCAACAAAAGTGAGACCAACAGTCCGACTTTACTGCGCTCATTGGGGAACGCTTGCAGTACCATCTCCATATAAATGCCCAATTGGTTTAGGACCCACAACACAGCGCTGGGTCTCCCCCATACTGCTCAGGAAGAGGAGCTCGACAGGATAAACCCCTGATCACGCCTGCATCAGGGGTTGCTTGTACTACCGGTGCCGTACTAACTGAGGAGGCCACCGTAATCTGATGAAAACGTTGGTCCTGAGCCTCAACCCTGCTTAGTAAGTGCTGGACAGAAGGGATACCAGTACCATCCGTAGACATGGCCCTTTCATACTGTCACGGACTCAAGAACGAGAACTGGACCAGTACTGAAGGTAACACAATCTTTATTAAGGTACACAATGTACAGAATAACGGTAACAGCAAGAACACCAGGCAATGTAGATGACGTCAGGAAGGATAGTGCTGCTGTAGTGGTACTGACTGAGTCCAGAAGGCAAGAGGAGAGAAACCGTCTCAGGTCCGCACCTGAGGATCACTACAGGTCTGCACCTGAACAGACAAGATCCTGAGTAGGTTACTGCGCTACAGGTCCGCACCTGTATAGACTACATACCAGGGTAGGCAACTGCGCTACAGATCCGTACCTGTAAAGACAACATTCCCAAGGAGGCCAACTGCCCTATAGGTCCTCACCTGAATGCCTCAGATAAGAACAGAAATGAGAGGAAGTCCACCAGAATCACCAAGGGCACCCACTAAGTTATCCACTGGAGCGTTGGTATGCTGGGTGCTCAGTGGACAACCCCAGGCAATGCCAAGTTGGGTAGTCAGACAAGCCGGAATGGGACAGAGCGAAACGTAACCCAGACCTGCAGGTCTGCACCAGATTGGATGTCAGACAAGCCAAGGATCAAACACGGAGCGGATAGTCAGACAGAGCCACAGGTCAACACCAGATCGGGTACTCAGACAAGCCTAAGGTCATACACGGAACGGTTAGTCAGCCAGAGCCGCAGATTTGCACCAGATTGGATGTCAGACAAGCCAAGGGTCATACACGGAGAGGGTAGTCAGACAGAGCCACAGGTCAACACCAGAACTGATAGTCAAGACAAAACCGGGTACTACACAGGGCAACGGAAGCACAACTGCACTGGAACACCACGAAAGGGCAACTGAAGTGGTGTCCAGGCAGTTTATATACAAATTGCTCCACCCCAAGAGGTGGAGCAATAAGTGTGATGTCCCTTTAAGAACTGGGTCACAACATCATCAGGGAATCTCTGTGATGCGCGCCCGAGTTCCGACGTGGCTGGAGCCGCCAGGGAGAGCAACAAGGAGACCGGTTGCCTGGAAGAACACCGGGGCGCACCGGCACTCCTGACAAGCACTGCAAGCCGCGAGGACACAGAAGCCGGCCGCCTACAGGGTCTGGCGGTCGGCTGCAAGGTAAGCAACCGCTTACAATATGGCACTGTAGTAAGGATGGCTGCTTTTTAGATAATGATTAACCCTTTATCTGCCATTTTGACTATTTTAGTGTTTTCAGAATGTTTTTGAGGTCTGTTTTTCTTCACTTGTACCTTCCTTTTGTATCACCCTTAGACGTTCCCTGGGGTATTTGGGTCTCTGAGTCACATTAGTGATTTTAACAGATTTGTTACAGTAGGCCCTTTAAGAATAGGAGCCAACCCAGCTCCATCTTTGCTCCATTGACATCTATGGGAAAACTTGTTTGGGACATATATCTGCAACCATTTCTGATACGAAAGTCAGAGAGAGCTCTATCTTCTTGTCTCCTCATGCCCTTTTATCTGGTTCACGTCATGAAAGTCCAGGATGTTTGTGGAGTTTCCATGAATGGAGTTGTAGGAGTTGCTAGGCAACAGAGAAGACTACATTTCCCAGTATGCCAGTTTTGTGGGCTTTCTTCTTATTGGCTGTCAGTTTTGCAGTTGCCATTTTACTTCTCTCTTGCTTATCCTATGCAGAGCGTGACTCCTTGCTTTCCTCCAGAGTAACCTTTCACTTGCCAGATAAATACTTTACTGGGCTTTTTAGCGTGATATTTCAGTCTGGGATTTTTTCCAGTATTGTATACTAGTTGTTGGTACATGTCATTGTCAGGATGTTGGACTGTAAGGGACACGGTGTAAATCTAAGGCTTAGGACTCGGGGTGTTCCTTGCCCCCCTCACTAACTACTCCTCATAAAAATGGGGCTCCCTATAGAGTATTCAGGATCTCTCTGCCACTCAGTCACGGATCAATGGGTTTTACGGATAATATCAGAAGGGTACCGTATAGATTTCAGATCCTTTCCCCCATATTGTTTCTTTTTTGTCCAGGGTTTCAAAAGAACCAGACAAGTAACGGCTCTTTCAGGAGGCAGTGGAATCACCACTGGAAAAAAGGTTCTGACTCCAGAACTTCTCCCAGAACGAGGTTCAGGTTTTTATTCCAACATGTTTGGGGTTCAAAAGAAGGACAGCGGCTGTTGTCTCAATCTGGGCCTCAAATATCTCAACAAGTATGTGGTGACTACGCGCTTCAAGGTGGAATCTATGCTTTCTATCATTGCGGCAATGTGCTCAGGGGAATATCTGGTGTCACTGGACTTTCAGGATGCATATCTATACATTCCTGTCCATCCAAACAGTCAACAACTTACCTGCATTTTGATGCCACTTTGGATCATTGCCAGTTCACAGCTCTGACATTTGGCCAGGTTTCCACGCCTCACATTTTTACCAGGGTCATTGGGGCCTTAGCGACCTTCATCCACACCCAAGGCATTTTCATGACACCCTGACACCCAATCTTTTACTCAAGGCTCTCTCGGAAGAGCTCTTTGTCTGTCATGTGAGGGACTGTGTTTGGCTTCTGATCCACCATGGGGTGGATCTTGAACATGCCAAAGTCCTCTCAGTTGCCGTCCCAGGATCGGTTGTTCCTGGCAATGAGGTTTGACACTGGTCAGGGAAAAAGTCTTCCTGTTGGAGGAGAAGATTTTTCTTGTGTTGCAAGAAGTATTTCAGGCCCTGGAGTGGCCCTCAGCCACAAACAGGGAGTACATGAGGGTGTTGGGCAGACTGTTGTCAACACTGGAAGCTGTACCTTACTCTCAGGTCCACATGAGAGCGCTTCAAAGACATGTCATCCAAAGCTGGTCCAGAAGTACGCATTTGGGTCGACAGATATCTCTCTCTCTGGAGGTCAGTCGAGACCTCCAGTGGAGACTATGTCAGCACATCCTGGAACATGGAAAACCCTTTGTGATTCCAGAGTGTACCCTGGTCACGATTGACGCCATCCTGAGCTGTTGGGGTATGGTTCTGGGTCAACTGGTGTTCCAAAGCAGGTGGACAGAAGAAGCGCCGCAGTCCAAAAATGTGTTGGAACTCCAGGCATTTTATCTGGCCCTGGTGTAATGGACCTGAAGGGGAAGCCATTGAGGATTCAGTTGGACAGTGCCATTGCTGTGGCATACATCAATTTCCATGGAGGCACTCACAGTGCAGCTGGTTGGTTCGAGGTGAGGTACATTCTAGGATGGGCGGAGATCCACATTCCCGCCACCTCATCCGTTTACGTTCCGGGGATAGAAAACATCCTGGTGGACTTTCTCAGTTGCCAGGATGTAGATCCAGGCGAGTGGGAATTCCACCTAGAGACATTCTACCAGATTGTGTAACAGTGGGATGTGATAATAGATCTCATGACCAACAGGGACAACAAGAAGGTTCCTACCTTCTGCTCCCAGAGGGGAGATCCTCTTTCCTTTGCCATGGACAAGATGTTGATTCCATGGAACTTTCATTTCACTTATGTGTTTCCTCCATTTCCACTCATCCCCATGGAAGATCAGGGTGGACGGTACTACCGTCATTCTGGTTGCCCCTTACTGGACCAGGAGGGTGTGCTTTGCAGACCTAGTCAGTCTTCTGATTCAGGATCCGCTCCACCTTCTTCTGAGCAGTTGTGCAAGGCAGCAACTTGGTCCTCCTTGCATACCTTTGCTAAACATTACCGTTTCAATGTCCTGGCTTTGGCTTAAGTCAGCTTAGGCCTGAAGGTCCTTTAGGTGGCTCTGCCTGTCTAGGGACCTGCATACTTGGTTGCCATAGTATTGTTCAGTTGTTTGAGCCGTGTTGGCTCTTGTTCTTGTATGCTGTGTAAGTTCAGTGTCTGACACTTACTGCGTGGGTTATTAAGGTATTGGATAGGGGACGTCCTTGAGGTCCTTTTTCCTCACCTCTGGGAGCTTAGTGTTAGTATATCCCCATGGTACCTGTGTTACATATAGGATGTAATAGAAAATAATATTTTAGATTTCTTACCTGTTAAACCCTTTTTTCTTTAGTCAATATGGAACACAAGTCTCAGCAAAAAAATACTTTTTGTTTGTGGTCTTGCCTTCCTGGGCTGTGGAGTCCTTTTTAGAGTTTTTTCCTCGTAGGAGATTTTCTTCTTCTATTCCCCGCTTTCTTTATATGTTTGGCTTCGGTCACATGAATTCTGGGAGTTAGTAGACTAGGGAGGGTTGAGCTGGAGTAGGAGGAGAGAGTTTTGACCCATAAGACTTTCTTTTGAGATGTGTCCTGCCCTCCAGGAGGAGGGAATCAACCACATAGTACCTGTGTTCCATATGGACTTAAAAGAAACTTATTTAACAGGTGAAACCACTAAAATCCTATTTTATGTTGTGCAGTGCTGTGGAATAATAAAGCACTTTATAAATTAAGGATAATAATAATAGTAATTATGATATTTTCCCAGTACCATAATCTGTTGTATGTATGAATTAAAGAGTTAATAAATGTTGTTACAGGAAAATGCTTATTGCGAAAGTGTGAAGACACTATATTTCAGTTACCTGGCTATCCTCCGCAAGGTGGCAAACCATGCAGCTCTTCTACAAACAGACACCAGTACCAGCAAAAAGCAGGTGGGTTTTGCATTCTCTTTTAACACACTGATAGACAACAGGTGGCCCTGAGGCCTCGTCGAGCCCCCAGTCTGTTTTCCAGTACATTGGAAAGAGAAGATACTTCCCCCATACCACACCACACATGTACATACACACATACTATTTACACACCAAAAAACACTCATCCTTTTCTTTTGTCTAATTACATGCCTCCCTTTACATACACTGCTCCACTCGTACTCCTTGGATACTAGAGATCTTCACTTCATTGAGAGCTACATATTGGAGACGTCTCTAGCATACTTTTTAACCCCTTTTTAAAGATATTGTCCATAATGCATGACCCTTAGGGTAGACATGAGGGCCACATATGCAACCCTTACGGGAAGTCTGGTTTCCTGTCACTGTTCTAGCATATTAACATTTAAGGTGGACAAGTTTCAGTTGTATTACAGAAAATTAAAATCTGCTGCTGTGTTGTACTAGCGATTTTCCTATAAAGCACATAGGTTTTGTAAAGTAACCTTTATAGTTTGATGGCATAGTGTGGCACTTAATACTAATTCCATTCACAAAATGCTAATTTGTTTTGTTCTAGACAAAAGTTATTACTTGATGTGCTGTGAGAAATGACCTCAGGGTATGCATGTTATATAGATTTATTCATAGGTCAGTATGTGGTAATTCTTGTGGAATGAGGAATCTAGTTAGCATAAAGCACCACACTGTGCCACCAACAAATATAGGTTCATTTCTCAGAAACATTCTTTCACCAACAAATGGCTAACACAAATCCTAATTCTCCTGAATGGAGCAGTAAACTTTTTTCTCTGTCGTCCAATATAGGTTACAGGTAACTTTGGGAAGGTGACCGCCCCTTTAAGTAGGCAGGAACAGTTCTTGAAAAGAAGTCCTTAGCTGGGCACCAGCCAATCCCCAACCAGTTAGATTTGTTCCTTGCACAGGAAAGGCAAGAGAACAGTTCTGTTTAGTTTTTAGATATATTTATTGTTTTCTGTTAGATATGGAATGCCACCATTAGGCGGATTACCATTACTGACGTCCCAATGTGGAGTGCTCAGTTTCCAGGTACTGTTGTGGACCTTCCAGCCCTGAGGGGAAAATCTTGCATGACAAGTTCTTTTCCTAGGAGAAAGCCCACTGAGGCTTCTTCTTTACAAATGGTAATCTGAAGACAGAAGACCTGCTAAAAAGGTGCTCAACCCTTTGAGTGCTGAGGACCACTTGTTCCAAGCTTCCCCTCCGCACAGGGGTCTCTTTTGGAGTTCCTACTACATACTTCTACACTCATTGGGTTTACATGTTTGTCCGTTCGGTTTATGGTGCTTTGGGTTTCTGTGGTAAATTAACCCCTCGCTTGCCACATCGGGCTCTTTTGAAGTATTATTACACTTTTCCCCTTGGGCTTCCAACTTTTGGAATTACTTTTACTATACTTCGTTATTTGAGTTTGCTTTACCTCTTAGAGGCCATGCCCCATTCACCTCTATGAGACTTAACTCTTTGGGACATATCTCTGCAACCGCTCCACGTAGTGACTTCAGAGACAGCTCATTCTGTTTGTCTACCCGTGTCCTGTCATCCGGTTTATGTTCTGAGTGTTTTGGGGGGGGGCTCTGGGGGCTTCAGGCACTGTTTTGGGGGTATTTGAAGGGAAACTACATTTCCAATGATCACACGCTTTGCGGGCTATTTTCTGATTGGCTACTGAGCGGACGCCATTTTCTAGCTTTCCCAATATCCTACGCAGGGCTTGGACTCTTCCTCTCTCCTCAGCAGATTAACCCTTCGCCTGCCAGTTAAGTGCATTTTCACTATTTCTGGGGTGAAAATGTAATCTTACACCCAGTGTTTGGTGTTTTTCTACCTTGCAACTCCTTCCTAGCCAATTACAGGGGGTCTTCCAGTCTTGGCAGCCCCCTGCTTCATTCAGGTCTTCTGTGCCCAAACCATATTTCAGATGCCTAAGAAGCAGAGTACCTTTTTTCCACCTAATCCCACTCTTGACCAGCTTGTTTTAGATGAGTGGAAAACCCCTGACAAGACATCTACCTTGTCCAGAAAGTTTTCTAAGCTGTACCCCTTCTCAGAAGTGGCGCTAGCTCAGTGGACTCAACCCCCTAAGGTGGATGCCCCAATTTCCAGGCTTTCTAAATCCCTTGCTCTGCCAGTGGCGGACGCCTCTGTTCTCAAGGATTGGACTGATAGAAAAATTGAGACCTTTCTAAAAGCCGTCTTTGCTACTTCAGGTGCATCCCTGCGTCCATCCTTCGCTGCTGCTTGGGCGAACAGGGCCATTGCTGTCTGGACAGAGCAGCTTACTATTGCTGTCCGTCAAGGTGTTCTCACAGCTGACTTGCTGTGGCTTTTGGGCAACATTTCTGAAGCTCATCTTGTGTCTGCAGCTATTTTTGACACTATTCGCTTGACTGCTAGGGGTTCATCCATATCTGTAGTTGCCAGGCGTGTGCTCTGGCTTAAGATCTGGTCTGTGGACACCACGTCTAAGAAATCCCTACTTTCATTACCATTTTTGGGAACTTCCTTATTTGGGCCGGAGCTTAAGAGCCTCATTAGTGAGGCTACTGGGGGAAAGAGCACTTTTTTGCTCTTGATTCCCAAGAACAAACCTCAGGTCAGACGGCATTGTGTTTTTCATACCTTTCAGACTGAGGCACGTGCCACGTCCCAGACGGTACCCCAGGCTCCGCGTTCCTCCTCCAAGCCCAAACAGCAGTGGAGGCCCAAGCTGTCCTCCACCAAACCCAAGTCCACCAAGCCTACTTCGGCATGACTCGCTGAACCCCAGACCCCACGCACCAGTGGGAGGCCGACTGTGCCATTTTCTGTGTCTGGACAGACACAGTGGGGGATCCGTGGGTTTTACAGGTAGTTTCAGAGGGGAACAGGATTCCTTTCACCTCTCTTCCTTCGTTCAGGTTCTTCGCCTCTCACGCTCCTCTGGGAGTGGAAAAGCATTGCCTTTTCAATGGCGCCATCCAGGCCCTTTCAGACAAGGAAGTTCTGGAACCAGTTCCCGAACTGGAAATGGGTTCAGGATTCTGTTCCAACCTGTTTGTAGTTTCCAACAAGGATGGGGGCTGCCGGCGATATTTGATCTCAAGAATCTCAATTCCTTCATAGTCAAATCAGGATGCCTATCTGCACATAGCCATCCATCAGGAGAGCCGTCAGTATCTCAGGTTTGCTTGCGACCAAGGGCACTTTCAGCTCTTCCCTTTGGTCTGACTACAGCCCCCAAATCGTCACTCGTATACTCGGGGTGCTGGTTTCCGTCATGCACAGAGAAGGTATCAGAGTTACTCCGTACATGGACGACTTGCTATTGAAGGCAGAAGAAACAATGATGCACTGACCTATCTAGTGAGTATAAGAGGTGTCACAGCAGTGACTGGGTAATGTGCTTGGTATCAAAATACTAAT
The DNA here is from genome assembly GCA_037306005.1 of Rhinophrynus dorsalis. Lineage (NCBI taxonomy): Eukaryota > Metazoa > Chordata > Amphibia > Anura > Rhinophrynidae > Rhinophrynus > Rhinophrynus dorsalis. The sequence goes on from CM074718.1 coordinate 434,819,942, forward strand.
ATACAAACATAAGAAAAAGAAAGAAAATACCTAACAGCACCAGAACCTCCTCCCAACGTCTAAATGGGCAAATCACGGCAACAGTTGTCAAAAAAGAGAGCATATATAAAATAAAGCCTAACTTTTATTGAGTACTAAAATAAAAGTAAAGGACCCCATATAAAAACAAATGGATAAAGCGAAATACATATCAAGTATGTATATCAGAACATGTCTGAGTAGACAATACACATACCTATATATAGTAATGTGCAGACCTTAGTATTGAGTATGCAGAACCTGTAGTGGGGATTAGATCGTAGCAGAGGTATATGTAATTATCAGGTGGTACACAAAGGAATAATTAATAGGCTGCAGCCAATCTATACTAAGTAGAGTAAGCTCATATACCTCCTATTCGGTAGACAATTATAGAAATGTGTACACTGCCTGCCCAATACCTTGCTGCAATACAAAAAGTAAAGGTGTTGAAATATCTCATTCCCTAGACATAATTATCTGTATACATATGGGTAACTAACATGAATCAGAACTCCAGCCTATTCGGAGTCTGGCTGTCACAGGGTGACTTAGGAATAACACTGACAAGTACAGATACAGTAAAAATGAATATCTTTATTGAGAAATAGAACAGCATAAAATAAAATGTACTTTCCCAACCCTCACTGGACCAGGTGTAAGGACAGTGTCTGGTCACTTCCCCAAACCTCACTAGGCAGGTAAGGAACAAGCACAGGATCGCCCGACTGAATAGAGGTAAATACCACTCTGATTGAAGGCACCTACTAGTAGCAGTGATGGTAGTAGCTACTAGTACAGGAGAAGCTGTAAAGCCCCTGGGAACAGAGAGAAATACACCAGAAATCTTAGGGTGATTGAGCTCAGAGACAGGACTCCCTGGAACGCTAGGGGAGACCAACAGTCAGCTGTAACTGATATTCCCTAGAACACTAGGGTAAACCAACAGGCAGCGGTAACTGACATTCCCTAGAATGCTAGGGTAAACCAACAGGCAGCGGTAACTGATATTCCCTAGAACGCTAGGGAGTCATACACAGAAATCGAGCATCTAAATCACAAGAGCTATAGCACACAGGTACATCACAAAAGGGCAAAGGAGAAGTGGCACGCTGAGGCCTTTAAAGGGGAACTCTCACCTGATAAAAAATTTTACCATATGTTTAAACATATAATCAGTATTAGGAAACGTTATGCTTAGATTTTATTTTTACATACTATTAAAGATATTTGATGTCCAAGACGAGTATTTCTGCATTCAGCGGCACAGTGCATCTTCGGCACAGCTCTCACGACTTCCCAACACTATTACAGCCTCCTCCCACCTCCCTCCCAGCTGCCCCAGCGAGAGCGTTCACGTTTCACTTTGGTGTGGTGTGAACGGCTCCTACCGTTACAGCAAGCTACAATTAGTATTATACTGAAGTTGCAACCAATTGTAGCTTGCTGTAATGGTAGAAGCCGTGCACACCACACCGAAGTGAAACGTGAACGCGCTCGCTGGGGAAGCTGGGAGGGAGGTGGGAGGAGGCTGTAATAGTGCTGGGAAGTCCTGAGAGCTGTGCCGAAGATGCACTGTGCTGCGAATGCACAAGTGCTCGTCTTGTACATCAGATATCTTTAGTAGTATGTAAAAATAAAATCTAAGCATAACGTTTCCTAATACTGCTTATGTGTATGAACATATGGTAAAAATTTTTTATCAGGTGAAAGTTCCCCTCTAAGGCCTAGCATGTAGGTAGAGACTCACTCTGACAATCAACAGCGGCCCATAAGAATAGCAATTGTGCTTCAGCACGACAACCAGGAAGCAATGCAATGTCGCCTGTACACACAGTCACTGGAAGCAATAACGGGCACCATGATACCGGTCCAATTAGAAGTTGAAACAGCTTCCTACGAGGTCTTAGAGATAAGCATATCCTAGCATATACAGCACTGGAATTGCTGTGTACGATTGCATGTATAATGGTATATGTATCATGCGATACGGTACTAGGAGGACATAAGTATACAATGTTGCAAATCACTATCCACATAAACACCCTACCATGTGACCGCAACTGATCGGAGCTCACACAAATAGTACCCCCAGCAATATATTCCTGTAAACAACAGTATCAGGAGTACATACATTATTAACACAACTAAGAATCTGTTTAACTCTGAATCTTGCTGGGGGTACTATTTGTGTGAGCGCCGATCAGTTGCGGTCACGTGGGAGGTTGTTTATGTGGATAGTGATTTGCAACACTGTATACTTATGTCCTCCTAGTACCATATTGCATGATACATATACCATTATATATGCAATCGGACACAGGAATTCCGGTGCTGTATTTGGTATAGTAATACTTAGGATTTGCTTATCGCTAGACTTCGTAGAAAGCCGTTGCAACTTCTAATTGGGCTGGACTCTGAATAGGCTGGAGTTCCGATTTATGTTCGTTACCCATACGTATATGGATAATTATATCTAGGGAATGAGATATTTCAACACCTTTACTTTTTATTTCACAGCAAGGTATTGGGCAGGCAGTGTACACATTTCTATAATTGTCTACGGAATAGGAGGTGTACAAGCTTACTATACTTAGTATAGATTGGCTGCATCCTCTTAATTATTCCTTTGTGTACCACCTGATAATTACATATACCTCTGCTACGATCTAATCACCACTACAGGTTCTGTATACTCGATACTAAGGTCTGCATTTTACTATACATAGGGACGTGTATTGTCTACTCAGACATGTTCTGATATACATACTTGATAGTTAATTTGCTTTATCTATTTGTTTTTATATGGGGTACTTTACTTTTAATTTAGTACTCAATAAAAGTTAGGTTTTATTTTACATATGCCCTCTTTTTGACAATTGTTGCCGTGATTTGCCCATTTAGACGTTGGGAGGAGGTTCTGGTGCTGTTAGGTATTTTCTTTCTTTTTCTTATGTTTGTATATTGCTATTGAAGGCCCCCTCTTCGGAACTCCTTCAGCATCAGGTCCAGGCCTGCATACATACTCTCACCCATCATGGGTGGATCCCAAACATGGACAAGTCAGACGTCACTCCATCTCAGAGGTTGTCCGACACCCTGAAGGGCATGGTTTTTCGGACGACGTGGTACACCAGATCACCCACAAGGTATCTGCAGTTCTGGTAGCCGATCCAATTCCTGCCAAGAAGTTAACATCCCTGGTGGGGAAGTTGACATCCGCCATAGAGGTGGTACCATTTGCGATGGCTCACACGAGGAAGCTTCAGAGGTTTGTGATCCAGGTCTGCAATGGCAACACAGATCTTCTGAAGAAGTTTATGTCTCTACCCCCTTCACATTGAGCTGAGTCTGTCGTGGTGGCTAGACCTCTCCAATCTGATGAAGGGCAGGCCCTTACTGATACCCTTCTGGACCACAGTGACGATGGGTGCCAGCTTATCCGGCTGGGCAGCGATCCTGGGTCACTTGAACGCCAAGGTTGGTGGTCAGCGGAGGAACCCCTCTTCCTATCAGCGTCCTTGGGCTTCAGACGATATTTCAGGCTCTCAGAAACTGGACATCTCACCTAGAAGGTTGTCCAGTTCGAGTCCAGTCCAACAACGCCACAGCCGTGGCATACATCAACAAACAAGGTGGTACAAGAAGTCTAATGGCTTTGTTGGAGGCCAAGGCCATTTTATCTTGGGCAGAAGAACATGTTCCTGCCATGTCCGCCGTTCATATTCCTGGAGTAGACAACGTTCTGGCCGACTTCTTAAATCGACACACAGTAGACAGCGGAGTGTTGGAACTCCACCAGGATGTCTTCACCCTCATTGTTCAGAAATGGGGACTTCCCCACATCGACCTGATGGCAACCAGACACAACTGAAAGGTTCCATTGTTTTGCTTCCGCTGGAGGGACCCTCTAGCTCTAGCAGTGGATGCCATCTCAATTCCATGGCACTTCCCTCTAGCGTACATGTTTCCTCCCATTCCCTTGCTTCACAGAGTGTTGAGGAAACTACCCCTCGAGGGATCTCCTGTTATTCTATGTCACAGTACCTTGTTTCCAGCGCCACCACTTCAGCAACACTCGGTGTCTTTCCACGCGTCATCTGCAGGCAAGAGGCTTCAAGCATGCTGCAGGCCTCTGTTTTATGTGTGTTTGTTTCCTGTAGTCTCCTCCTACCTACTTTCTCCCTCTAGCTGCTACTCCTACCTACTTCCTGTGGAGGGGTTTAAAGGGCAGACTGAGTCCTGACTCAGTCACCCTTATGTTTTTGTTCTGAGCAGTTCATTTTCTAGTATTCCTGATTCCTGTGTATGATCCTGCTTGTCTATCCATCCATTCTGGTGTTGATCTGTGGCTCTGTATGACTGTTCTCCTTGGCGTTCCGATTTGGCTCAGGTATCCTTTCTGGTGCAAACCTGTGGCTGACTACCCGCTCCGTGTATGACCTAGGCTTGTCTGACTACCCACTCTGGTATTGACCTGGGGCCCCATCCACTGCACATCCAGCATACATACGCTTCAGGGGATATCCTATATGGTGCAAACCTGTGGCTCTGGCTCACTTCCCGCTCCGTTTATGACCTAGGCTTGTCTTACTACCCACTCTGGTGTTGGCCTGGGGCTCTATCCACTGCACATCCAGCATTCCATCGCTTCAATGGATATCCTTTTGTCACGGTTTTTTAGGACTCTCAGACCAAATAAGTGAAAATAAAACACACTTTATTGAAGTGAATAAGGCACAAGTACGCCCTCTAGAGGCGGTAGGTAATACACAGATAAATAAACTGTGATATTTACAATGGTAATAGCACAATAGACATAAATGCCAAACAGTATGCACTAGGATGGTATTGACCCCCAAGGAGTTAATGTCCAAATAACAGTCTGTCTCAGATGTGGCGGTTTGACACGCCCTGGATGTTAAAAGGGCTGTGCTGTATAGACAAAGTTCATCAAGTGCTGAGGATAGAGCTGCATTGCCAAGGTGTTGGATAGTAAGCAGAAAGGGAATCAACTTAGCCCCCACGGGCGTAGTTACAGGAACTGCTTTCGTTTGTGCAAGTGCCAATAGCCCCCACGGGCGTAACGGAAACCGGCCGGCGGTGCAAGAGCTAACAGCCTCCTCAAGTGTAATCGAATGCTGGAATAGGAGCGCAAGAGCCACTAGCCCCCTCGGGCGTAGTACCGGATAAGCCAACACTGAAGCCTTTCTGCCAACACTCTGTGTCAAATGATATCGTCGGTAGCCAATAACGGAGAGCCTTAAGCGCCCAAACGGCCCAACTATGTGAACACTCTGCAATGGTGGACTAGAGTTGCCTACGGAGAGCGGCCAACTCAGCAGCAGTATCACGGGTAACGAGGCTCGTACAGGAGATAGCGAGAGTGAATTCGAGGCAGCACTGCAGGAGTTAAAATGCACGTTTACTCGAGGCTTCAGCGCTAATGCAAGGCTCTGCACCGAGAGGAAGGCCCACAGCATACACACAACTCTGCACAAAGAACGAGGCACAGCACTAAATCGAGGGAAGCACCAGGCAAGGCAGTCACTCTGACGCGGGCAGTAGAGACTGGAAATGTCGCGGCGGCGACAACTGAAACGCAGGTCACTGGAACAAGCTGGAAGTCGATCTTCGGAGCAGGAAGTCAGCCGGGCCGGGTCGGAGCACGTAGGAGGCAGTCATACAAGCCAAGTCATACACGAGCAGGAACGTCAGTCTAGCCGGGTCAGGATCCAAGGGTGGTACGCAGACGAGCCGGGTCATACACAAGTAGGTACACTGGAGTATGGTCAGGACAAGCCGAATCGGTACACAGGAACTCAGAATACAGGAACACAGCAACAGCACTACTGGCTCAGGAACACCACGAAAGGGCATCTGACAGATGTGATAGCCAGGTATAAAAAGGTCATCAGGAGGCGGGTCAAACTCAGTCAGCAAATCAGTGACAGCCACAACTGAGAGTGACAGGAATCACAGGCACTGTGATACCTTTCTGGTGCAAACCTGTGGCTCTGGCTGACTACCCGTTCCGTGTATGACTTTGGATCGTCTGAATATCCTATCTGGTGTTCACTAGAAGGCTCTGTCTGTTTGCTCAGTTTGTTGTTCCATTATTCAGACATTCTTCCTAGTACTGACCTGGGGCTCTAGCAGACTCCTAGCTACTGACTGCAAGCTGAGTCAGTATCTCTTGGGTGTTACCTTACCACAAGAGTCCAGTGGGCTGAGGCCTAGTCCCGGACAGTGTGGTGCAGAGATTGGGAGACTGCTATTCCTGATACAGTGCTTGCCGTTTCAATCACCCACTGTGTGTATATTTATATATTGCATTACTGTCATTATTCTCATAATAAAGGTTCTATTAACTATACTGTCTGACTCCTGGTTTTGCTTGCCAACCGTAACATCCTAATTGGTCCGTACTGGCCTGGTTTACGGAGCTCCTTGAACTATCCATGGAGGAGGGAGGCTTCCCTGCAGACCAGACCTTCTTCTACAGGGTTATCTGTGGAAGGAGGATGTGGATTGTCTGGGTTTGACTGCATGGCGGTTGAATACTCAATATTGAGGAAGAAGGGTTTCTCTTCGGGCGTAGTGGCAACTATGCTTTGTGCTCGGAATCCTGTTTCCTCTGGTCTGGTCTGGTCTACTTTTCACTGTTGGTGTATGCATAAGGATCTTTCCTCTCAAGACTATGACCTTCCTACTATCCTGTCCATTTTACAGGATGAAGTGGACAAGGGACTCAGCCTGAGTTCCTTGAAGGTTCAGATTTCTGCGCTCTGTTTTCTTCCTGTGACATTTTGCCATTCTTCCAGATGTCAAAGTCTTCTTTCAGGGTGTTGCTCATGTTCGCCCTGCCTTCAAGAACCCCGCTCCTCCGTGGGATCTTAACTTGTTTCTGGGCATCCTTCAGTACCCTCCCTTCGAGTCTTTGGCTACTATTCCTCTTAGTCTTTTGACTTGGAAGATGGCCTTCCTCCTAGTGTTTTATTGTTTCAGTTCGCAAAGTCGCCGAACTGCAAGTTTTGTCTTGTAAACTTCCTTTTCTGGTGTTTCACAAGGACAAGGCGGTTCTTCGCACTTCCCAGGAATTTCTTTTGAAGGTGGTCTCTGAGTTCCACATCAATCAGGAAATCGTAGTGCCTTCTTTCTGTCCTAACCCTGCTTCTGACAAGGAGTGGGATCTCCACTTGTTGGATGTGGTGCGCTGCCTTAAATTTTATGTACATCGCACTGAGTCTGTTTGTCAGTCTGACGCGGTCTTTGTCATTCCTGAGGGTTCCAGGGCTGGTAGACCTACATCCAAGGTTACTATAGCCTCCTGGATTAAGTCTACCATTTGTATTGCCTACGAACTCAGGAAGAAGCCTGTTCCATTTTGTGTCACAGTTCATTCCACTAGGTCTATTGGGGCCTCTTAGGCCTATAAGAATCAGGCTACTGCTGATCAGTTGTATAAGTGTCCACTTGGTCGTCTGTGCACACCTTCTCTAAACACTACCATGTTGATGTCCTGGAATCGGCTGATGCCAGCCTTGGTAGGAAGGTCCTAGAGGCAGTCTTGCCAGTCTAGGTCTCCTTCTCCTTTCTAGTATCCTCCATTGTTGAGCCCGGTTGGCTCTAGTTCTGTATGCTGTGTTATGGTTCTTGGTGTGTCCTTTGACACTTTTTTCTTATAAGGGCTATCCTATGATGTGATTAGTTCATGTAAGCTCTGGTGACTTTGGGGGCCGACGCCTGGACATTGCCTTCATTCCCGCCTCTGGGAAACTCAATGTTGGTACATCCCAAAGTTACCTGTAACCTATATTTGACAACAGAGAAAAGAGGATTTTAGTCTTACCTGTTAAATCCTTTTCTCTTTGTCCATGTATATTACAGCTCTCCCACTCTGTTAAGGGACCATTCTTGGTTTTCCTGTGACCGAATGTGGGAGTTCCTTCGGGTTCATGCTCACAGGAGACTTCTTATCCTTCTTGCTACCTAGTCAATAGTTACCGTCTCAAATCTAACTGGTTGGGGATTGGCTTGTGCCCACCTAAGGAGAGAAGGAAGGCTCCACCCTGCACTTTTATCAAGAATTGTTCCTGCCTACTTAAATGTGTGGTCGCCTTCCCGAAGTTACCAGTAGTCTATATGGAAAAGGATTTAACCGGTAAGACCAAAATCCTCTTTTTATGAAAACTTGTATGTTATATAGTTTTCCTGCTGAGTAAAACAAGGGCACTCCTACCTCTGTCAGTTTTATTCAAATGTTATAACAGTTCAAATAATCAGGAGGTGAATTTACTGTGTGTTTAATTCCTGATAGTTCTAACTGACAGGAAGTGACTCTATAGTTTCTATCACTTTCTATGGAGAACTGTATATCACTGACTTTCCTCTCCATTAGAATGTAACAGAATAAATAATTGGAATTTGACCTCTAGAGGGCACCGTTGATGTAAAAAAAACACAGGTTTCAACTGTAATAACTGGAAAGATGCATCTCTCTGCAGTGGGAGTACCCTTATTTTACTCAACAGGAAATATCCTACAATATATTTTCATTAAAAGAAAGTGTACTGCCCCTTTTTTTAAATTAACTAAACTGTAAATTTAGGTGATATTTAAAAAACAAAATTGGGGTATATAATTATAAATATCATGTACATCCCACTGGCATCTGTAAAATGTAGTTATTTTTTATTAGATGTCTAGAATTTGATCCTAAACTTAAATGTTTATTGCATGTGTATACCAAGCTATGTAGACCAATGTTGACAAATTGTTTATGTACTGTTAATGCTTTGAGAATAGCACCCACTTTTCTTCTACTTAGAAAGTGTTACCTTACCCATTTAAAATGCAGAACAATTTCTTCTTAGATACTTATCAAGACAGCTAAGGTAGTGGGAGCCCTGGAAAAAGCAGAAATGAAAGACTCCAACGATCATATGTAAGAGTAGATTATAGGTCTTAGGAAACAAATAGAGAAGTTTTACTAATGCTAGCATGGAGTACTAGGAGGGAGATGCACTAAGGTGTAATAAAGTGGAGATGACTTCTCCAAATTCTGCTATTATTCTATGGAGCCTTTGCATTAAGATCTCTCAAGCTGTAGAAATGTTTGTGCTTAGGCTCCATAGAATTGAGAAGTCATCTCCACTTTATCACTGTTTTCTCACACCTTAGTGCATAACCCCCATGTATTAAATTGCGTAAAACTCATGAATATTTTTTAGATGTTAATGTTCTTTTAAGGTGATGTCTCCTCTTATGGCTCATCTCAGATCCATGGGAGTAAACCTGACTCCATATGTAGGTGATCTGTTACTAAAGGCTCTGTCTTAGGAGCTAATTCAACAACATCTTCATCTTTCTTGACTTAAAATTAAAAATTATGGTTGGATCATCAACCTAAGCAAGTCTCAACTGGTGTCATTTCAGCCAATCCTATTCCTAGGACTGGTATTCAACACAAAATTTCAGAAGGTGATATTACCTCAAGAGAAAATTTTGGATCTTTAGGACAGAGTCCAATTTTTCCTCTCCCTACCAGAAGTTTCAGTCAGGCACTGCATGATGATTGTGGGTAAAATGGTAGCTGCAATAGAAGCAATACCCTTTACTCAGTTTCACTTGAGGCATCTACAGTTGGAACTAATCCTCAGTTGGCCCAAAAATCCAAACCATTTTCATCTCATGATGATGATATCTCAGTCCACTAGACAGTCCCTTCACTGGTGGCTCACAAGTTCAAACCTCGTCATGGGAAAATAATTCTCCATAAGAGGGGTAGATAATCACAACAGTTCAGATGGGTAGCTGTGTACAAACATTACTCCAGTCAAGGTCATTGGATTCCATCGGAATCCCATCTACCCATAAACTTTCTGGAGTTACGTGCAATTTACAATGCATTATTGGTATGGACTTTGGTTCTGAGGAATCTTCCTATTTGGATTCAGTCTCTGGGCAGAGAATCATGTTCCAGCATTGTCAGCCATTTACATTCCAGGGCTGGAGAATCGGGAGGCAGATTACCTCAGCTATCAGACCATAGACCCAGGGAAATGGGAACTAAATCCAGAAGTTTTCCTTCAGATAACACACCATTAGGGAGTTCCATAAATAGACATAATGGCATCAAGAAGAAACAGAAAAATACCAATGTTCTATTCAGGAGTAAGGGATCCACAAGCTTTAGCAGTGGATGCCCTAACGTTTCCTTGAAATTACAGACTACTGTATATCTTACAGCGACTTGCTATGATTCCCAGAATACTCTGCAAAATAAAGGAAGAAAAGGTGCACACCATTCTCATAGCTCCCTTTTTGGCGCAGGGGATCTTGGTTTCACCAGCTCAAAGACATGTCATTGACAGAGCCATGGCGTCTACCACAGATTCTAGATCTTATCTCACAAGGACCAGTTCTCCACTACAACTTACTCAACCTCACTTTGACGGTGGTCAACAGGATAATTCACCCAAATAGAGATCCATTCCACAATGGGACTTGAATTTAGTGCTAGAGGCTCTTCAGTCTTCTTCATTTGAGCCTTTCTCATCAGCCTCTATCAGAAATATTTCTTCTTCACTGCAATTGTATCTACAAGAAGAGTTTTAAAAGTATTTTTTATTTCACCACATCTTATCTTTCAAGATAATTTGTTTTAAGAACTCTTCCAGAATTCCAACCTAAAGTAGTTTCCGTTTTCCACATGAAACAAAAAGGGGTTCTCCCTTTATTATGCCTTAATTTAGCTAACCCTAAACAGAAAGCATCTCATACTTAAGATGTTCTGAGATGTTTAAGACAATATGTCCAAGTCACACAACCCTTTAGGACACCAGACACCTTGTTTGTGATTCCAGAAAGCCCTAAGAAGGGCAGACCAGCATCCAAGGCGAACATTGCCTCATAGCTTAAAAAGGTTATCTGACAGGCATACAGACTAAAGTCTGTTCCAGCACCTTTCAGAATCACAGCTCATTCTACTAAGTTCATTTGTACTTCATGGGCCTTGATGAACCAAGCTACTGTTAACCAGTGATGCAAATCAGCTACATGGATGCTAGCTTTGGGAGAAATATTCTGGAGGTCATTGTTCATTAGTTTTCTTCCCTCCTGCTAGTTTGAGGCGGCTTTGTACATCCCTGATCCCTGCATCCCTCAATGACTAGAGAAAATGGGATTTTTTTACTCTTAGTCCATGGAGGGATGCAGGGCTTCCTGACCACAGAAAACTTGTTGGGAGAGGATCAATTGCCTTTTCTGGTGAATTTGTTTTACTGCTATTCCCTTCCTGACTCTGCCATCCAAAAACTGAAGGCAGTTGGGCAGGAGGAGGTGTTAGCAGCTGGGAGGTGAGAGGAGTTTTTTGTTTAGAGTTCCCTGCCTATAGGCACTCTTCTTAACCCCATTTTCCCCACATCCTTCAATGGACTAAGAGAAAATGAAGTTAAAAAAAAATAAATTTTTTTTAGATCTGAACCCTAATAACTTTGCAATTTTAACCTTTACTGTATACATTTGTCTATAAATCATAGTAATACTTCATTTTCTCTTCTGATTGTCTTTATTTTAGAAAGCTCATATTAAAAGAGTCTGCAGTGAAGTATTTTCCAAGTTTCCAGAATTTGTCCAGCAGAGCAAAGATGCTGCATTTGAAACCATCTCTGACCCTAAGTACAGTGGAAAAATGAAGGTATTATTTCCCTGACACTTTGTATAACTTTTCACTGACTAACCAATTCATATAGTTTCTTCATGCATGCAAAATTTTACTTGCGGGCACTATCACTAAATTGTTAATATATAATAATAATAATAATATCAAAGTATTTTACTAGAAAGGATACACTGAGATCATCTCTCATTTTCAAGTATATACTGGGGTATAGATTGTATTATTAATCAATTTAAAGGTACTCGTTTATTTACCTCAGAAGGATGAAAGGCTTAGTTGACCAGGACTGGAAACCTGTGACCCTGAGGTTTGAACAGATTCTACAGCTGGTGCATTATCCAACTTAGCTATCTCACACAACAACTGTAAATGTGCCTTTATATTAAAAGTGGCTAAAGATGCATAATTTTTCAAGTTTGACTTTCTGAATTTGGCTTTATTCCTCCCAATTATAAAAGATAAAAAAAGAAAGTATTTTTACTAGGAAGTAGACTTTATTTAGACAGCAACCTTTTAATTAAGAATCAATTTTATATAATCCTCATACTGTTGTATGCAAAAGTTTGGGCAACTCTGGAAAATGTACATGTCTTGTTGATTTTCTAATTGAAAAGAAGTTAACACACTCTCTGCAGCAAGAAATCTTAAACTTAACATAAATCTGCACATTGTAATGCAATATTACTATTTATTTGCAGAATGTAACGGAATGGAAAAAAATCAAACATTAATTATGGCATCTGCAAAACATTTGGGCACCGTTTCAGTCAGTACTTAGTAACACCCCCTGTGACAGACATCACAGCCTCCAAGTGTATTTTATAGCCAGCTAACAGCCTATCTATTCTTGCTTTAGGAATTTTTTTCCTTGCAGAAGGCTTCTGCTTCAGAAATATTTTTAGGTCATCTTGCATGCATGCGATCTACCCACAGATTTTCAATGACATTGAAGTCTGTGGACTGTGGAGGCCATTCCAAAACCTTAAACTTTTGTTTCTTGAAGAAGCTCATATTTTATTTTGATGTATGTTTTCAATCATTGTCTTGTAATATGCAACCTATTTTCAGCTCCAGTTTCTGCACCAACTGTGGACATTAGCTTCCAGGAATTTTTTTTTAATTATTTATTTATTTTTATTTATTTCCAAAAGTTTATTGTGGAATGAAAGATACATAGATGTAAACATGACTATCATCTAACCAGCATGCAAAGTAGTCAGCAGACTGTCAAAGCAGAAATGAAGAGGTGTTAAATACAAGCCATAATTTTCAAAATTTTGATTTATATGCTTTACCAGGAGTTAAAGATCTGCAAAATATCTTGAATTGTGACATGTGTTGGTAACATTATTATGAGAACAGATAATAAAAGCAGAGAAGAGAGAAAGATGAGGAGAAGAGAAAGGGAAGAAAAGAGAGCTACATCTGTGTAGCAGGGAAAGTAGAGGATAAATATATCATAGAGGAAAGAAAGGAAGACCATGTTCAATCTACCCCACAGTCCCCGAGGAGGCCCGGAGGGCCGTCTACTTTAGTCGTGCAGGCATCTGGGGACCCGAGTGGCCCACAGGAAAAGGAGAAACCTTCTGTTGCCCCATAGTCCATTTTAGTTCCAGTTTTAAAGGGAGCTCAGTGAGACCCAACATCTTGTGGACCAAGTCTGGGTGTACTGTGAAAGAGTGGAAGTTATTTGTGCATGTGTTCTTTCTAAGTTAGCTGTGGTACTTCGTTTGTATGACACTCACTGCTAGATGGAAGGGAGAGTTCCTTCCAATGCAAGGCAATGAGTTATTTTGCTGCCTTGGATAATAAACTAAGGAAGCGTAGTTGATTCTTGGTCATAAATCTTTAGATGACCAGATAAGTCCACCATGAATGGAACATAGTGCCTATCTGTGTATCACATCTCCAACATAATGGAAAGCAAGAAGCAAAGATCTTTGCTAATTTTTGTGGAGTATATTACAATCTTGTGAGAAGTTTGAAGTTGGCTTCTCAGGCTGAGATGTCTGGAGCATCTAAAAACATATAAAGACTGCTTGCCATCTGCGTAGAGGCCAATCCAGAAAGAGTTTTACTAGGGGACCCTGACTCTAACAGCAATTGCCTAAATGTATGGATAGTCAAACCACTGCAGACTGTAAATTGACTAGGTAAGAGTCCCTGAGGGAAGTCAGGATTGCTCCAGATAAAGAGGAGGGAGGGAGTGATAGGAAGTGAGACAACTGGATCTTGACACTGGAAGCAACCATGTTATAATTGTGTGCAAAAAGGCTGGGTAACTTTCATTTGCCTGATTCATCCACAGGAGATTGTATAGGTGAAGTGAAAGTGAAGTTGTAGGGACAGCACACATTCTTTAGAAGCAGACCTTCCAGGAATTGTTGATAATTAGTAGAATTCTTCCTGCGCAATATATGCTGTGCCACTGGCTGCCAAACAGCACCAAAGCATAATAGATCCTCTCCCATGCTTAACAATTGGCATGTTGTTCTTTTTTTCAAATGCATTTCCAAACATACATTTGGTGATTGTAGCAAAAGTATTACATTTTAACTACATCAAGCCACAGCACATGATCCCAAGATGCCTCTGGTTTATTTAAATGTGTTGCATACTGCATACATTGGGGGACATTCACTAAAAGGTGATAAAGAGGTGATAAAGTAGAGATGACTTATCCAGTTTATCACTTCTCCAATTCCTATGTTATTTAAGGAGCCTATGCACTAAGATTTTTTGAACTTGGAGATCATTGTGAATAGGCTCCATAGAATAACATAGGAACTGGATAAGGAATAAACTGGAGAAGTCATCTCCACTTAATCACTTTTTTTTATCACTGCTTAGTGAATCTCCGCCATTGACTTTTATAATGAGATCACAGGTAAGGTTTCCTTCTGATGATTTTTCCATGCATATCATGTTTGTTCATACAACACTGCAGAGTGTACTGGGCACCACCACTTTTGTGGCAGCTAAACTTTCCTGCAAGTCCTTTACATTTATGTTGGAGTTATACTTTGCCTTCCTGATCAGGGTACAAGCTTTTGTAGTGTTCTTTATTTCTGTGCATTGTAACTAAGGGCTAAAGATCTGCCTGGTTAACCAGTCCTCAAAACAGTCCCTTGTCTCTCTTTCATTTGTGGGCATTCAGTTGTTTGACCCAGACCTGAGGAGAGTTATTTGCCATACTTCTATGGCCAGGTGTACTGTTTTATCTCAGACTAGTTGAAGAGCCCGTTACACGGGCCATAGTGCCACAGCCAGCCGGTCGCGGTTCAGTCATGCTCAGTAGAGACTACCCGTGCCGCGACTGATACAGAGCAGTCTGTATCAGCTGCGGCGAGGGCAGTCTCTACTGCGCATGACTGCAGCACGCGCAGCAGTGACTACTGCACATGACGCGGCGTCACACACGATTTAGCGAATTATTATATAGGATTACCCCCAGGCATTCCATTTCTTCTTGGAAGGAGTGCACATTTTAGTACCCCCTCCAGTGACAAGGACTAAGAAAACATGGGTTACTGGAGGTAAAGATCGAAAACTGAAGTGAGGCAGGAAAGGGGGTCACCTGAACCAGAGAACTAAAGGACCCCACCCATCATTTTTCTCGGAGGTTTGTTCTTTTATTTTTCTTACGATATTGTCATTTTTATTGCATATTTATAATACTTGTGAATGTATTGTATGTTATACAGTTAATGGAATTTACCTGGTTAGTGGGCGGTTCATACTTATCTTTATAAGGCGAGTGCATTATATCTTCATATATGACAAAAAGACAGACCTACAGTTCTCTATACAATGTGCAAATGTGTTCCCTTTATTGGACATATATAATACTACTGTGTTAACAAATATGAGAATTTTGTTCCAAACTTTGGCCAAAAATTGTTTAAGCTTGTCAACCCGGTCAAGGTACCTCAATATATATGGCAAGTACCTACTCTAATACACCTGTAAAGCCCTCTCTAAATTAAAAAGAGTCCCTGAAGAGGTTATAATAAGAGTTTTGGAGGGGGACCCTTTAAATATAATGGTTTTAATGCTTGGGGGTTGGCAAGCTTAAACAATCTTTGGTCATTTTTGGAACAGATGACAGATGGCTTCAAAGCAAATAGGATATTGAGCCGGGGAACTATTTGACACACTCACACACACACACCTACATTGGAAATTGCTCCAGAGGGCTTTTTTGTTGCCTTCCTCTGGATCAACAGGGGTGTTATTGGCATGGGCTGGACTTGATGGACGCATGTCTTTTTTCAGCCTTATCTACTATGTTACTATGTTAAAATCCTCATATTTGTTAACACAGTAGTATTATATATGCCCAATACAGGGCACACATTTGTACTTTGTATAGAGAAGTGCATGTTTGTCTTTTTGTATTGCGTTTGCACTTTATGTTTCGGCCTAATACTTGGGGGAGTGGGGGACCATTTCATTCTCTGCTGCTATCTTTACATTCATGGCTGTATTCTTATTTACACTTTATTAATTAAATGTATGTATTGTGGTGAGATAGAGCTGTGAGCTATTCTTTTATATCTTCACATATCGGACTCCAGAGAGTTATGTCCAGCTGAATTCAGTTGTGCTACATGGTTACTGACCTCATTTGTTTGTGAGTGCTTGTTTATTTGTGTGTTGCAGGAATAAAACCTTTTGTATATACTTCATGAGAAGATGCTTTGTGCATTTTTCTTCTCCTGCCTTACTCTGTTTTTTTTAATCTGTCATGCCTGCACTTAAAATGACTGGAAGAACTTCAGACATGACAAAATGATAGACAAGGCATGTCATTTTGGAAACTAGACAACTAGCTACATCAAAGTCAATCTTATTCCCCATCTCCCTTTAACCCTTTCAGTGCCAGAGGAGTATGCAACACATTGATTTGCTTGAGTGGAGAAGCTGGCTTTGATGATTTATCGCCAAGCTAGAATGCCGGTTTCTTCCAAGGCCTATTTTAGTGCCTGCTTCCTATTCTGCCGGTGGTGTGCCTGTTGTGGTTCACATCCATGGCCTTTCAGGTGGTTTGAGATTTTCTTCAAGGTTGTGTTCTGAAAGGTCCTATCCTTAGCTCTATCAAGGTACAGTTTTCGGTTCTTTTCATCTTTTTTCAGTGACACATTGTTTTGTTCTTTGATATGAAGTCCTTTGTCCAGGGGATAGCTCGTGCCTACTCAATTTTTTGGGATCCCACTCCTCCATGGGACTTGAACTTGATATTGGGAGTACTCAAAAAGCTTCCTTTCAACTACTCTGTGTCTCCTGACTCTCAGGATGGCCTTTTTCTGGCCATTGTGTATGTTCGGTAGGTGATTTAACACCATTCTTGTCCTGTAAATCCTCTTTTCTGGCCTTTCACCAGGTTAGGGTGGTTTTATAACCTCCTAGGGCTTTCTGTCCAAGGTTGTTATGGAGGAAATTGTTTTTCCTTCTTTCTACCCAGCTCCTCCCAATAGACAGGAGCAGAAACTCCACCTGTTGGATGTGTTATATTGTTTGAATTGCTACTTTCATCACATTCAGTCATTTCAGTAATCTGACTCTTTTTATCATCCCCAAGGGCCCCTGGGCTGCATCTATGGTTACTATTGCTTTCTGGATTTGGGCCATCATCCACCAGACATATATCCTCAGTAAGACACCTGTTCCTTTTTGAGTCACGGAGCAAACTACCAGATCGGTGGAGCCTCCTGGAGCCTACAAGGATCAGGGCATTGCTGAGCAGCTATTAAGGTGGTGACATGGTCATCTCTGCACACATTTGACAAACGCTACTGAGTGAATTGTCGCTAGGAATACAAGTTATATAAAAAGTTAGGACAACTATTAATTTTTAGGTGACAAGATCCCTTTAACTTACCAAGGGACAAATTGCCTCTTTCCTCCAGATACAGAAGGGTTTTGTTATTAAATTATTTTACAATTCTCTATTTACTTTTCAGTAGGATTCCTCTACTATGCCACATGCATGTAATTCATGTGAACATGCATGTAATTCATGTGAACAGAAATGGGAAGAGTGGGCAGTTAAAACAAAAAAGGTTTTGTATGTATAGTACTTTTTTGTACCAGGATTCCTATTCATTTTTGTACAAAATATTACATTTTAGTTAAGAAGAAAATTTCACTTTTCTGTTTTGGCACGTAATTAAATCAGTGAAATCAGGCCCTTGATCATAAATTCAAAATTCTGACATTAATTATCAAGTGAACGAATAAACTAACACTGCCTAGTTTTAAAAATAGGATTTTAGTGTCAAATCCTTAAGATCTGGTTCAATGTAGTACACAGGAATTGTGGGGCTATATCAAAGCTATCCACCAAGATTCACAGGAAGGAAAAAGAAACACCCCTCCAGTGGAGACTACTTTCTACAGAACTAAACTGGGTACAACATTAACCTCAGGACACCAAACTTACACACTGAACAACTGTAAACGAACAAGAACCAATATGGTTCTGGCCTCTAAAGATGAAAAAAAGGTATTTAGAGATTCTTAAAAGGCAATAACACCCAGAAGGACTTTTTATCCCACACTGGCCTCAGCCAAGGCCAGGACATTCACTCAGTAGCGTTTGTTAAATGTGTGCAGAGATGACCATGTCACCACCTTAATAGCTGCTCAGCAATGCCCTGATCCTTGTAGGCTCCAGGAGGCTTGATCGGTTGAGCCTGTTTGGCCCGCCCCTGGTGACCTTTTTATACTTGGCCATTGGCACCTGTCAGGTGCCCTTTCGTGGTGTTCCTGAGCCAGTATTGCTGTGCTGTGTTCCTGATTTCCGGTGTACCGATTTGGCTTGCTCTGACTACGTTCCTGTGTTCCTGCTTCGTGATTTGACCCGGCCTGGCTGACGTTCCTGCTTGTGACCTGATCTGGCTTGTCTGAGAACCTGATCTGTGATTCGACCCGGCTTGGCTGACATTCCTGCTCGTGACCTGACCTGGCTTGTCTGAGAACCCTGTTCAGTGATTCGACCCTGCTTGTATGACGCTCCTGCTCTGTGACCTGCACCGGTTACATCTACCCAGACTACAGGTCAGCTTCCCACTGTCGCCGAGGCGACATTCTGACTTCCTCCAGTGAACTGTACTCCTGCTGCTGCAGCTGTTAACCCATGCTGAGCTGAGATCCTGCTACCGAGCTGTTTCAGTGCAGAGCTCTTCTCCTCTTACTGAGCCGTTAACTCGTGCTGAGATGTACTCCTCTTACTGAGCCGTTAACCCGTGCTGAGCTGTACTTCTCCTACTGAGCCGTTATCCCTTGCAGAGCTGTACTTCTCCTCCTGAGCCGTTAACCTGTGCAGAGCTGTGTTCCCGGTTCTGAGCCTCCAGTCTGGTACAGAGCGTTGCTATTCCTTGCTGAGCCGTTACACTTCCAACCACTGTTACTGCTAAGCCGGTTCAGTAGGCCTTGTAAGGCGATGGTCCGTATCACTCCTTGCAGTGTAGTTGGTTTACGTTACCGCGCCCGGTAGGCGCTACGGCCTAGCTGCTACTGTGCAAGCCTCTGTTATTACTCCCATGGGGGCTATTGGCTTAAGCTCTTGCAATCCAGTTGCTTCTGTTATCACGCCTGTGGGGGCTATTGGCTCAAGCTCTTGCAATCCAGTTGCTTCCGTTATCACTCCCGTGGGGGCTATTGGCTCAAGCTGTTGCAATCCAGTTGCTTCCGTTATCACGCCCATGGGGGCTATTGGCTCAAGCTCTTGCACTCCAGTTGCTTCCGTTATCACGCCTGTGGGGGCTATTGGCTCAAGCTCTTGCAATGTTTTTGCTCCGTTATTACGCCCGTGGGGGCTACTGGCTCAAGTTCAGCAGGCTCTGGGTTGCAGGTTCTTCCTTGTTGGTCAGTTATCTCAGTATTATGAACTTTTGGTGTTGAGCTTTCTCCACCATTTACTGCCTATTATCACCCTGGGCGTGCCAAACACCACAGCTGAGACGGACTGATTACTGTGTTAACCCTTGTATATCTGTACTCAGTATCTGTATTTGCCTGTGCTGTTAAATCATTATCTGTGTATATTGGTCCTACTGTTGCCTCCGTGCTATTACTCTCTGCTGCCTATAGAGGGCTATTCTTCCATTAATTTTATTCTCAATACAACTGTGTTTTATTTCACCTACTGGTCTGAGTGTCTTGAAAACTGTGACACCTATGCCATCTGCCACCCATTTAGGCAGTGCCATAGTCCCTGCACCCGGGCCCTCACCTTCGACTTTCCCTCCAGAAGTAGCTTTTCCTCTTCAATTGTGTTCTTCTATCTTGTCCACCCTGTTCAGCCTTGCTTTTCCCTCACTACAGGCCAGTACTACCAGCACTGTGTTGGCCAGCCCCGCCCTTTTTTTACAGTTGGCCATTCCTGAGCAGTCTCCTTTTGACAGGACTGTCTCCTCATCCAGTGGCAATTCCACACCACTGCCAATACCAAACCCAAAGGATGATACCTCTCTGGAATTTAAGAGTTAAAATGCTAAATTTAAAGCAATTTGTATTTTTGTTTACTTTTTGTGTGTGTGTGTGTGGGGGGGGGGGTTATGTTTTTTTAATTCTTATTTTTAACCTATGATTCAGTTGGTTGACTTTTGAATTCCCTCAGTTATTATTAGTAGATCAGCTGCACAATTTGCATTGGTGGGAGACTGAGGATTTCTAGCTGTTAGGTGGCTGGGGGTGATGGGATTTGTAGTCCTGATGCAAGTCACTGAGCACATTTGCAGCTGGTATACAGATGCAAGATCAAAGTGATGTACCCATGATGGCTTACACAGCCATGCTGAAGCTTTTTTTGGAACTATTGTGTCTACCAGCTGCTAGTCTGTGAATTGGCATTTGAGAACCACTGGTTTAGAATACATGATGTAAATAATTTTTTCAAACATTATTGGTGCCACTGGGGAGATAAAACCCAGTGTGCTTTGCTCTGAACATTGGCACTCAGAGGGTTATGTGATGTGAAAGGTACTAACTCTTTTCTCTTCAGTTTAATGCATGAGTCAACATCCATTTTGATTCTAAATATTCTGCAAATGCAGAATATGTAAATTCAAATTGCCTATACTTTTTATTTATATATTTACTTATTTTCAGTTTCTCCTCTATTTTACAGTTTTACGCCCCTGATAGAGAGCTTCCTGGATGTCTCTTTCCAGAGAGTTTTCACAGACTATAAAAACATGGATTACCAAAATAGATTGACTGTCACTTTAACAGTTGACTTGTAGAAGTGTGAAACCAGAAAGTATTCTACATGTCAGCTGTCTTATTAACTGTACCATTCATAACCCAAGTTCTGCTGCCTAGAAACCTACAGTAAGTCTGCAGTATACAATTCTAATTCAACCACATAAGATTGGTGTGGAGATGGCTGTCTTAGTAGACTTTTAAGTTAGCCGCATAGAACTCTTTAAGTATGTCTGCTTTGTTGACTCAGAAGTATATGAATACAGTGTAGCTGACTTAGAAGTCTGTGCAGCAGAACTCAGCTTAAGAATGTATTACATTGGTATGTGCAGTACAAATCTCAGCAGACATGACCTGTTGGCTACAAAACGTATAACAATGATTCAGTGATGCAATAGTTAAGAAAAAAGGTCTCTCTTTTTTTTTATTAACCCTTTGAGTGCCAGAGTGGTACGCAACGCATTGCTTTGCAATGCTTTGCATACCACTCTGGCACTCAAAGGGTTAAACTAATGCAAGATTAGTGCACTAAAAACAGACTTCTCTAACATGGCAAAGATCTTATCTCATGTGGCACATAAGTATATGTGTAAAGCTGTTTACACAAGCTTCCAATTAGTGACAAGTGCAATGTATAGCATGAATGGGGTAAAAAACAAATGGGAGATGTGAGTTTCAGTGAACTGGACTGAGTGGGTTATAATATAAGCCTCTGTTTTTTTTAATTTTACCAGTAATTGTTTAAACCTGATAACCTATAGCAACTGTAGCCACTTTCCATGTTTATTTTGAAAGATTTTGGAATTTTCCCACTAAAGAAAAAAAAAAGGCAGAATGTGTGTACCAGTACGCAAAAAAGAGATTAAATGCACTGTATTATTTATCTGCATGTGCAGCCACTGGCCTTCGAGACTAATACCTCTGTAGCCATGCTGCTGGGTTCATACATTCACCCAATATCCATTTAAGGCAAATGTGTCAAGAGAAGATGTTTAATTAGAACTCATGGGGAGAATCATAATTGTTGCATGAAGGCAGGAATCAGGCTGACTGATTATCCCCTTGGATGCCATAAGTATAGTCATTTCTACATGGTTCTTGCATTAGGACAAAAAGCAGATATTTGTGAATTAAATATGTATACATTTATTAAATACAGTTAGCTTTCTTATATTGCATACTAGTTAAAGAGCCCATGTACACGGGCCACAGCACAACCCAGCAACGGCCGCGGTGCAGTCATGCACAATAGAAACTGCCCGCTCTGCGACTGATTTGGAGCGGGGTGCTCCGAATTCAGACTGTAGTTGTGCGCAGAGAGGACTACGGTCTGAATTCTAAGCCCCACTGCGTTATCAGCCACGGCACGGGAGTCTGTTCTGCGCATGACTGCAGCACATGCAGCCGTCTACTGCGCTTGACGGCTTCTGACAAACACACACAAATTATTATATACTAGTGTCAAAACCCGTGTACACGGTCCAAGGTCCGGGTGATGTTAACCCTTTGAGTGCCAGAGGGGTACTTTTTGCAATGCGTTGCATACATCTTTGGCACTCAGAGGGTTAAGAGGCCGGTCCTGCTCTGCCTCCTGCCGCTGACGCAGTCGTGCACTGTAGAGACTTCCTGAAAGCACAGAATGCTCCCAGCACAGAACTCCCAGCATTCTGTGCATTTGGGCAGTCTCTACTGCACATGACGGCTTCTGACAAACATCCTAGTGAATTATTTTATAGGATAGGATTATACTTACATTATTCTTCCACCTCCATTTGCACAATTGGCACATTTCTGGAACAGTCCATCCATAGGGGCAAATAAAATTTCCCACAATACCCATACTTGTAAATGTATTATAGACCTCTCTAGCATTTAAGGGGTTAAAATTCCCTTTTAAATCAATAGTGATGTACAAATGTCTGCAGACAATTAATTTTTGACATATTACAATTCCATTTTAATTTATAAGTATAGCAAATGACTCTGCTGTTTCATAAAATTTATGAATGGATTGGGACCTGGCCGTTTAGTCATGTTCACGATTCACACCTGCTTTTCCATTTCTCAAATTGTAGTACTTAAATGGTAGATTGTAATTTAGTCTTTAGGCAACTGCGTTGATTAATGGTGTAAATATTTATATCTGAGTAAATAAAATTGCTTAAATATTTATTGCCCTCCGGGAGCAACCAGCAGAGCTGGTGCATAAAATTCCTTTTTTCCCTTTGGTGCATTGCGTCAGCAGAGTAACTTGGAACTCACATTGCCAGATGTGGACATGCTTTTCTTAAAAATAACAGTGTAAGTATTATACATACGTCTCCACATTGCTGGCTTCTCCAGCAGAAGAACATCTTGTGAGGGCGGGTAGTTGGCATCTTGAAGTCTGATGAGCATGAGAAGTCAGCATTTGGTATAAACATAGGAAGGAGGGAGAGTGAAGGCAAACATCCCACAGATTATTTTGAGAAGGCTTGTTCCAAGAAGCTTTCACTTTGTTAACAGTGCAGCTTTGCAAACTATCAGTGTGCAAGCACGTAACTCAGAACTGTATCTTTAAAGATCCTGCCTTGGAATGTGTTCCAGAATGCTTTTCAATTCAAGCTCTGTTCTGGACCATCAGTAGGCAATGTTACTGCTTCACCTGTATCTGCAGCTTTTGTATAATTCATTTAATGTGGTTGTTAGTGATATTTAGCAGAGGTTAAAGTGGACCTGTCACATTAAGACACATTTACTTCATTTTATAGAAAAGTAAATAACTGCCTATTTGGTTGTGTGCTAGCCATTTGTTTGTATAGGAGAAATTAGCCTTCATTTGTTGGTGGCACAATATTGCATTTTATACAAATAAGTTTCTGTTCTGAAATAGTATTTCCACACGCTGCTCTATGAATGAATCTAGACAAAGCCCACATACTGGGGAGCACTTCTAACAGCACAGCAAGAGGTAGGTTTTGCCTCAAACTGAATTTATTAGAATACTGTGCCAAGAATTAGTATGACGTGGCATACTGTGCCACTAAAACATTGTTATATACCCCTTTCCCAAGTTTACACGTGGTTGGTCCTAAGGGCTCATGCACTTATTGCCACATCTTTTCTGCATCTTTGTGTGCACGTCTGCATGCTCTGTATTTGTGCGCTTGTTCAGTTACTGAACCTTGCTTGAGTTTGTGTACATATCTGCTTTCTTCTGCTACTGACTTTCTCCTAGTTTCCTGGATAATGACTGAACCTAGGCTGCCTTGAAACTTGGAACTCAGATTATGATTGTATTCAATCTGCCTGACCACAGACCTCCTGATTGTAGTTTATCTGTTGATTGGTTGACTTTCTTCTAAAGGCTAATTTTACGGCCACTGGGGCAGATCTGCTCACTATTTATGCTTCTTCCTTGGTTAATAGGGCTATAGCTGTCTGGAGTGAGCATCTCTTTGAAGCAATTTGTTCTGATGTCCCTAAGGAAGACTTGTTGATTATGCTTGTCAATATCTTGTTAGCTAATGCGTATCTTCCAGAAGTGTCCTTTGATGCTTCCAGGTTTTCTGGTAAGGCTCAGCCCTATCTGTTGCTGTGCCACTCCTTGCTGTTAAATATTTGATCAGTGGACCAATCTTCCAAGAAATCACTGGTCTCTGCCCTTTGCGGGTAAATGTTTATGTGGACCTGATGCCACTGGAGGCAAGTATAGTCCACTGCCACAGATTTATTCTATGCATTCCTTTTTTACAAGGAAGGCACATGGAGTTTGTTGACAACCCCCCTGGCAGTTTGGGACACAGAGAGTTCGAGCCTCTCAGGTCTCCAAGGTGCTCCTTGCCCCAAAGCCCAAATAACACATCCTCCACATGACTCACTGAGTCCTGGTCTGTCGTTATCTGTATCGAGTTGTCTATGCCTTTTTCAAGATGCTGGGGTATCTTCTATGAAGGACCTGTGGGTTTTGTTGGATGTTTCAGGAGGGTACTGCATAGATTTCAAGTTCCTTGCTCCACGTTGCTTATTTTTTGTCAAGGGTTCCTCTTGACCCAGAGCGAGCATGTGTCCTCACTGCTAGACAAGTAGGTCCTGGATTCTGATCCTAGTCCAAGAGCACTTTTCAGGGTTGTTTTCCAACCTTTTTGTGGTTCTCACAAAGGACAGTGTCTGCCATCCCATTCTGGACTTCAAATTCCTCAACCACTATGTTGTTGTTACATTCTTCAATATGGAATCTCTGTCATCTAAGCGATATGTCCAGGAGAGTTCCTGGCATCTCTGGATCTTCTGGTCACTGTCTGATCCATCCAGACCACCAGTGTGTCCTATGTTTTTCCTTTGCATGCAGTTCACTGCACATCCCTTCAGCCTGGCCTCTGCACTGGCTGCATATATCCACTCACAAGGCATCTCACTGACCCCATATCTGGATGATTTTCTGCTCTAGGCTACTTCACAAGAAAGTTTGGCAATCCATATTCAAGAGTGCACCCCAATCCTGGTGCCCCATGGTTGGTTTCTCAATCTCAGGAAGTCCTCTCAGATTCCATCCCAGGTCTTGTTCTTCCTTGGGATGAAGTCAGGGAACCTCCAAGGACAAGTTCTTACCTGAAGAGAAGACCCAGATTCTGTTTCAGGACATATCAACGGTATTGGCATGGCCCTCAATGACAATAAGGGATTACAGCAGGATACTGAGACGAGTAGAGTCCCTTATTCTCAGTTCCACTTTGGGGACAACTCCAGTTAGACTTTCTCAGAAACTTGTCCCTGCATTATTTTTAGCTGTCCCCTCGAATGAGGGAGGATCTACATTGGTTTCTGCATTGCCCTCATCTAACTCAGAAACACGGCTTCATAATTACCAACTGGAACCTGATCATGACAGACACCAGCCTGAGAGGCAGTGCCTGGCACTCCTCCACTGGTCTCAAGTTCTGATGGGATGCCAGTGCAGATTCAGTCAAACAACTCTACAGCAGTGACTCACATAAGTCGCCAGGGAGGAACCCGAAACAAGCCTGCCTGGAAAGAGGTGTGAGCACTCCATCATTGAGTAGAAACTCATGTTCCAGCCATCTCAGCAGTACACATATCAGGCGCAGAAAATATGTTTGCAGACTTTCTCAGTAGTCAAGACATGGATCCAGACAACTGGGAACTGAACCAGGAAATGTTCGAATAGATAGTCCAACATTGGGCTCTCGCAGCAGTGGATCTGATGGCCTCTTGCGAGAACAGGCAAGTCCTTCTGTTTTGCACAAAGATAAAGGATCCATTGGTCTTTGCGAGGGAAGCGATGACCATTCCATGTAACTTTTAGCTGTCCTATGTGTTCCTCCCATTCCTTTAATGCCTGAGGTGATTCAAAAGATCGAGATGGATAAGGATCTAGTCATCCTGATCTCTTCATTCTGGCTCAGTAACAGAATGTGCAGTGGTTAGCTTTGATGTCATGGCTTTTGAATCCAACATCCTGAGGCAGAAAGGATTCTCTGAAGACGTCATTTCCACCATGGTCCAGGACAGAAAGCCTGTCTCTTCCAAATAGTACCATAGGATTTGGTCCATCTTCCATCAGTGGTGTTTTGACTAAGATATGCCTGCTCAGACCTTTGTTCTCCCTTTGGCTGTGGCCTTTTTGCAAGACAGTGTGAACAAGGATCTCAGTCTGAGCTCTAGTAAGGTATAGATCTCTGCCGGATCTTAAGACCTTTTTTCAAGGTGTCACTATTACCTTCCCTTCCTTCAGTAACCTCACAAACCCGTGGGATCTTAAACTGATCCTGAGCATCCTCCATAGACCTCCCTTTGAACCAATTTTCTTGGTTTCCTTGTGCTTTTTTATGTTCAAGATGGCTTTTATCTTAGCCTTTTCCTCTGTACAGAGGATTGCTGAGTTACATGCCCTGCCTTGTAAACCTCCTTTCTTGGTATTTCATCAGGATAAGTCGATACTTCATACCTCTCAAGAGTTGTTACCTAACGTCTTAGATTTTTCACATCAGTCAGGAGATCATCCTGCCTTCATTTTGTCTTGACCCTTCCCCTAAAGAGGAAAATGAACTTCACCTGTTGGATGTGTTTCGATGCCTTAAGTATTATGTGCATTTTATGCAACCTTTCCCCAAGGCTGATTTCCTCTTTGTCTTTCCTGAGGGTTCTAGAGTGGGCCAGGCAGCATCCAAAGTCAATATTTCTTCTTAGATGAAAGCTACCGTATGCCAGATATATGTATTTAGGAAGATACCTATTTTTTCTCTTACTGACACATTCTGTTCAGTAGTTTTAAGCCCAGCTGGCTCTAGTTTGGTTTGTTTGCTGTTATAATAACATAGATCCAGTTTTAGTCCTGTGGAATACTGGTGTCCTGTGAAGAGAGTGTTTTCTCTTTTCTCCTCCCTGGAATCTTAGAGATTCTTTGGTATATCCCCACGGTTCCTGTGTTCCACATTGAACATAAGAGAAAATAGGATATTAATGAACGTATGGTTAAATCCTTTTCTCTTTAGTTCATATGGAACACAGGGCTCCCAACAGGAGAAAAAACTAGCCGTGTTTCCTTCCCTGGGCAGTGTAGTTCTCTTGGGGTCTTTGTTCAAGGGTTTTCCTGTTTTTTTTCCCACTTTTAATTTCTTTTCTGTGCTACTTGTCAAATATGAATCTGGGAAGGCAGGGGTTGAGCTGGAGGAGAAAGAGGGAGTCTCCACGTAAATGCATTGATTTTTTAAGTTCCCTGTCCTCTGGAGGAGGGAGCTCAACTCTTATAGTTCCTGTGTTCTATATGGACTAAAGAGAAGAAGATTTAACAGGAAGTTCACTAACATTCTATTATCAAGGACTATATGACCCATTATACCATAAGACACACACCTTTTTGCACTATAAATATTATAATGATAATACTAATTTTAAATAAGTCTGTGTTCCATAATACTTTTTCACTAAAAGGGTTAGTTTCCGTGCTTTTAGACCTTCTGAGTGTCTGGGGAAGTGAAAGTGGCTATTTACGGTAATTAACTTATGCCAATAATTTGAGGTTGGAGGATACCGGAACTTCTCAGCTTGCAAAGGATGTGTCCTCCTGCCTTTTTTTATATGGTTCCTAGTGTTTCATAAAAATAATACAGACGTAATATACCATGGGTTCTCAAACATTTGGTGGAATTCTGGAACCTTAACAACCAAACCATTAACTCCAGCATACAGTGGGTTAACTTTTCACCAATATCCAGTTTGTTCTTTAAGACTAAATTATTATTTTGAAATTTTCAGATACCACTGTCTGCCACTCCATTCTTATTTCACAGTCTGCGATTACAAAACCTAGTTCCGTAGAGCTGGTTTTATGTCACGGAACTCTGGAGTCCCATGGAACACTGTATGAGGACCATCTGTGAATAGACATGTTTTTACACCGCTTAAAATACATATTGGACATCCATCTGGCACTCAAATTGTTAAATAGATAAGTAACTGAAAATAAATCTCTGCTTCTTGCCTCATAGTGTCCAGTGTTCTCAGTTTTTGAGCCATATTTACTTTGAAATGCTTTACAGTTTTCTGCATCTTTAGTGATGTTTCTATTCCTGCGTAACATTTTCCAGTTTTTGCAGCACTGTTTGACAAATTTGGTTCATTGGTGTCCCCTGCTTCATTTCCAGGTCCTTCAGCAGCTTCTAAATCATTGCAGAAAAAACAAGGATAAGATTCTACTTTTCTCGTTCTCCACTAAGGTGAGCGCTATATGATGTCTGTCATTCTTGGCTGGCCCATAGGTCATGATTGATAAAGCAAATGCTGTCAAGCACATTTCCTTCCTTATATATAATATTTGAACTGTCATTATAGAGAATAATGAATGGTGTGAAGAAAAAAATGTGAAAGTGTTGTGAATGTTACAGATTTAGGAATGAAAAACAAGTGCTTATTTTTAATATATCTTTAACCCCTTGGATGCTTGAAATGTCTCAACGCTTCCCAATTCATTTGGTAATGACTCTAGCGCCCAACGAGTTAAAGAAGCAGTACTTTTTTTTTCAATAAACTTTTTAACGGTATTGCAATAACAAACAGCAATAATACAACACGTCAGGATACTGAAAGTCTTGCAAAGCAGCGAGTAAGATTTACAGTAATTTTTAATTATGAAAAATATTTTCACTGTCGTCCAATACAGGTCACTGGTACTCTGGGAGGCGATTCGCCCCTTTAATAGGCAGGAACAATTATGCAAATGATTGCAGGGGGCGGAGCCTCCCTTCCTACTTAAGCCACCTTCAGGCCAGAGCCACTAGATTGATTTGTTCCTGGGTGCTGTGCACACCAGGTAGAGAACATCTATGCATTCAACTTAGTATTTTGTTATTTTTTATTCAAATATGGAATACCACCATTAGGAGGGTGACCATGGCTGTGAATTGCCCTCTTTAAAGTGGCTGGTGCAGCTTCCAGGGATTTTCTGTGGACCTTATGCCCTGAAGAGGGAACAGCTTGAGTTAAGCAGCTTCCCTACTGGGGAATTTACCTCTGGTTTATTCCTTCTTCATCATGGTCACCTGAAGACTGAAGTCCTGCAGGAAAGGTGAGCCACCCATTGAGTGCTGAAGGTCCACTTGTCCCCACAGTGTCCAGCACTCATAGGGTGTTTTTATTTGCATTCAATGTTTTAATGCAGTTTCTGTGGTATTCTCTGGGTTTTGGAGCTTTGAATAGTGTTTATTTATGTGTTTAATACATGTTTGGGCACTTTTTAATGTTTTGTTAAACTTTATTAAAATTGGTGTTCCGCGCCTTTAAGCGCGGCTTTTCCCGCTCAGACGCTATGGCTCCTTTACTCTCTATGAGATTTCACAGTGTGGGACATATCTCTGGAACCGCTTGTCCCAGCAACTTCAGAGAGGGCTAATTTTAATGCTAGGCTCCTGCTCTATCATCTGGTGTATGTTTTATACGTGTGGGGTGTTCAGGGGGGCTTCTGGCACTGTTTGGGGTACTTGTATGGGGAAAACTACATTTCCCATGAGCGCCCGGTTTGCGCTCGTTTCTGATTGGCTATCCTGACGGCCGCCATTTTGTGGTGCTCTTCCTCAGCGAGTACACTACGCAGGGACCGAGCCTTCTCTCCCCTCAACAGATTAACCCTTCGCTGGCCAGATAAGTCCAAAATTAGGCATTTCTGGGGTGAAACTTTAATCTTCCACACTTTTACTGGGTGATAGAGTTTAAAGTGAGGTATATTGACGCTGTGAGCATGTCTACTTCACTGGAGCTAGGGGCTAGACCCAAGTCAAAGGAGGATGGGGGGTCTGCCCCCCCATGGCGTTTTGCTCCTCTTGTCACACTGGGCTATCTAGTGATAATGTGGGGCATCTATGCCCTAACTGCACTGGTCAAGATAGCAACCCTGGGCTTCCCAGCCATGCTATTGAGCCATCTTGGGTGAGGGAGTTTAAAGCTGCCACTAGGGATCTCAGATCCACTCTTCAACTCTTTCCCTCTCAGGTACAGGGGGCTCTCCAGGTCTGGCAGACCCCCTCTACAATCAGGACCTCCCTGCCTAAGCCACAGGGAGCTCCTGATGTGTCTGATTCTTCTGAGGAAGAACTATTGCAGGATTCTGATGCTGAGGAACGCACTGTTATTGAGTCTAACAGGTCCATTGGGGACCCTTATGAATGTGACCCTGAAGTCTCGGCTGAGGGTCTGATTAGAGCTGTGCTGACTACGCTCAACCTTCCTCTGACTCAGGAATCTACTTATGATCCTACTGACGTTTTTCAAAAGAAACCATCTAAGCCTGTTGTTTGTTTTCCAACTAACCCTACCCTTGCCCGTCTAGTCTCTGAGGCGTGGAAGAATCCTGATAGATCCTCCTCTGTCTCCAAAAAGTTTGCTAAACTGTACCCCTTTCCTGAGACTGAGCTGGCAAAATGGGTTCACCCCCCCAAGGTGGATGCTCCTGTTTCCAGGCTATCCAAGTCTACCGCTTTGGCTGTCTCTGATGCCTCTGCCCTCAGGATTGGACAGATAAAAAGCTAGAACTTTCTCTTAAGTCTATTTTTGCCTCCATTGGCACTGCCATGCATCCAACCTTTGCAGTGGCGTGGGTTAATAGAGCTATTGCGGCCTGGACTGAACGACTGACTGACGCAGTTCGCCAGGATGCACCAGTGTCTGAACAGTTGCAGCTTCTTGCTAATATCACTGAAGCTCAGAATTATGTTGCTGAAGCTGCCTTTGATGCTGTGCGCATGATGGCGAGGGCCTCCACTGCTTCTGTGGTGGCTAGACGTGCCCTTTGGCTGAAAATTTGGTCTGCTGATACAGCCTCTAAGAAAGCCTTGCTTTCCTTGCCCTTTCAGGGGAATTTGCTATTTGGGTCTGAACTCAAAGAAATGATCAGTGAGGCTACTGGCGGTAAAAGTACTCTTCTACCCTCAGTCTTTAAGAAAAAGTTTCCAGCCAAACGCAATCGGTCCTTTCGTTCCGTTCAGACTGAGACACGCTCCTCGGCCCAAACGGGTCCTCCCACTACGCGCTCCTCCAAGCCCAAACAGTCCTGGAAGCCCAAAGTGGCCCCCAAGGCCAAGACCTCCAAGACTGCTTCGGCATGACTCGCCAAACCCGGGTCCGCATCCGGCTGTAGGTGGACGTCTCCGCATCTTTCGCCGGACTTGGGAGGAGTCAGTGGCGGACCCATGGGTTATTCAGGTGGTGTCAGAGGGATACAGGATCCCTTTCTCCTCCCTTCCTCCTTTTCGGTTCCATTTTACTCGTCCTTCTCAGGAACCTACAAAAAGACGTCTGTTCGACGACGCTATTCAGGATCTCTTGGACAAAGAGGTCCTGGAAGTGGTTCCTCCGGAGGACACAGGTTCAGGATTTTATTCCAACCTGTTTGTGGTGGCCAAAAAGGACAGAGGGGCTCGTCCTATTTTGGATCTCAAAGATCTCAATGCCTATGTGGTGACTTCCCACTTCCGCCAGGAGTCCCTGCGCTCTGTGATTGCCGCTATGTCTCCAGGGGAATTTCTGGCCTCCCTGGACCTTCAGGATGCATATCTTCACATCCCTATCCATCCAGAGAGCAGGCGGTATCTCCGGATTGCCTGCCACAGGGGACACTTTCAGTTTTCAGCTCTTCCCTTTGGGCTGACTTCAGCTCCTCAGGTCTTCCAGAGGGTGTTGGGTTCCTTGATAGCTGTGCTTCATCAGGACGGGGTCAGGGTGACCCCCTACATGGACAATCTCCTCCTCAAAGCTTCCTCGGCGGAGCTTCTCCACCAGCAACTGCAGAGGTGTATACACACTCTGACCCGTCATGGCTGGATCCTGAATCTGGACAAGTCGGACTTGGTCCCATCTCAGAGGCTTCTGTTCCTGGGTCTCCTGTTCGACACTCGCCAATGCATGGTGTTTCTGCCGGAGGATGTGGCTCATCAGATAGCCATCCGAGTGGCGGGGATTCTGGAACTGGACTTAGTGCCGGTACTGAAGTTGACGTCTCTGGTGGGGAAGTTCATTTCCACGATCGAAGCGGTACCATTTGCCATGGCCCACTCCAGGGAACTTCAGAGATTTGTGATCCAGACGTGCAAGAATCATCCAGATCATCAGCATCTGTCAGTCTCTCTACCTCCTCATGTGGAATCGAGTCTGCACTGGTGGTTGGATCTCTCCCATCTCCTGAAAGGGAGATCCTTTCAAGTTCCTCGTTGGACCACGATCACAACGGATGCCAGCCTTCGGGGCTGGGGTGCTGTGTTGGGTCGTTTCAGTGCTCAGGGGAAATGGGGGCTGGAGGAATCTCTTCTCTCCATCAATGTTCTGGAACTGCGTGCCGTCCGGCTTGCCCTGAAACACTGGGAATCTCAACTGAACGGTCGTCCGATCAGAGTGGAGTCCGACAACGCCACTGCGGTGGCTTACATCAACAGGCAAGGCGGCACAAGAAGCGCCACCGCCTGGTTGGAGGTCAAGGATATTTTGTCTTGGGCAGAAGATCACGTGCCTGTCATCTCTGCAGTTCACATTCCAGGCGTAGACAACATCATGGCCTAACTTTCTCAGTCGTCATACCGTCGACAGCGGAGAATGGGCTCTTCATCCAGAGGTGTTTCACTTGCTCACCCAGAGGTGGGGGATGCCGGTGGTGGACCTGATGGCCACCAGACACAACAGGAAGGTTCCGGTGTTTTGCTCCCGGTGGAGGGACTCCCTTGCTCTAGCAGTGGATGCCTTGCCGATCCCTTGGGATTTTTCTCTGGCTTACATCTTTCCTCCTCTTCCTCTATTGATCAGAGTCATCCAGAAGTTGAAGCAGGAGCGTTGTCCTGTCATCCTGATCGCTCCAAACTGGCCTCGCCAGTCCTGGTATCCGGAGTTGATGGCCATGTCAGTGGCGGATCCGTTCCCACTTCCTGCCCGCCCGGACCTACTTCTTCAGGGATATCTGTGGAAGGAGGATGTTCACTCTCTCCATTTGATGGCATGGCGGTTGAATCCTCGATTCTAGCAAAGAAAGGATTTTCTCCTTCTGTGGTGTCGACTATGCTCAGTGCTCGTAAGCCTGTGTCCTCCAAGATCTATCATCGCATATGGTCAACCTTCGTTGCATGGTGCTCTGAAGAAATTATCCCTTGATTTTCATCTTCCCACTGTCCTGGCCTTCTTGCAGGACGGTGTTGATAAGGGGCTCAGTCTGAGTTCCCTCAAAGTTCAGACTTCTGCCTTGTCTGTGTTTTTCCAGGAACGGATTGCTATCCTTCCTGATGTGAAAGTTTTCTTCCAAGGTGTGACTCATGTTCGACCTGCCTTCAAGAGTCCTGCTCCTCAGTGGGACCTCAATTTGGTGCTGGGAGTTCTCCAGCGACCCCCGTTTGAATCCTTGGCTTCCATTCCATTACGTCTATTGACTTGGAAGATGGCCTTCCTTTTGGCTATTGTTTCAGTTCGCCGGGTAGCAGAGTTACAAGCTCTGTCTTGTAAACCTCCTTACCTGGTGTTCCACAAGGATAAGGCTGTGCTTCGCACTGCCAAGGAGTTCTTACCCAAGGTTGTGTCCGAGTTTCACATCAATCAGGAGATTGTGGTTCCCTCTTTCTGCCCTAACCCTTCATCTGACAAGGAACGAGATCTCCATTTGTTGGATGTGGTGCGTTGCCTCAAGTTTTATGTTCATCGCACCGAGTCTATCAGGAAGTCTGACGCTCTATTCGTCATTCCTGAGGGGCCTAGGGCAGGGAGACCGGCTTCCAAAGTTACCATTGCCTCTTGGATTAAGGCTACTATCCGTGAAGCCTACAAGTTGCGGAATAAGCATGTTCCCTTCCGGGTGACTGCCCATTCCACCAGATCTGTTGGGGCCTCTTGGGCCTACAAGAATCAGGCTTCCGCTGATCAACTGTGCAGAGCGTCCACTTGGTCCTCTGTGCACACTTTTTCAAAGCACTACCGAGTTGATGTGCTGGCCTCGGCTGATGCCAGTTTTGGAAGGAAGGTCCTGGAGGCAGTTTTGCCTGTTTAGGACTTCTGCTGTGTGATCCTTGGTGCTTCCTTTCTGTTGAGCCCAGTTGGCTCTAGTTCCGTGTGCTGTGTTAGTTCAGGGGTTGTTCCCTTGGTTGGTGTCCATTGACACTTACAGTTTGGGCTATGTATTAACTGGTTCATAGCAGTTTTAGTGACTTGGGCCTTGTTCTGGTCCTTGCCTTCTTTCCCGCCTCTGGGTCAGCTCAATGTTTGTACATCCCAGAGTACCAGTGACCTGTATTGGACGACAGTGAAAATAGGATTTTAGTCTTACCTGTTAAATCCTTTTCACTTAGTCCATACAGGTCACTGGTCTCCCACCCTGTCAAGGGACCAGACCTGGCTCTCCTGTGGCATTCAGTGGGAGACCTTTGGGGCATGCTCACAGGAGTCTTTCTTCTTGCTTACCTGGGGTCAGTTTTAGTGTCTCAAATCAATCTAGTGGCTCTGGCCTGAAGGTGGCTTAAGTAGGAGGGGAGGCTCCGCCCCCTGCAATCATTTGCATAATTGTTCCTGCCTATTAAAGGGGTGAATCACCTCCCAGAGTACCAGTGACCTGTATGGACTAAGTGAAAAGGATTTAACAGGTAAGACTAAAATCCTATTATAAAGCAAAAAAACACAATAAAGCTGAAATTATAGTTCAGAAGTATTGAAATGCCAGATATAATTCACAGAGGATAACTTAAACACCATAGCACCCCCTGTGTTTTTTTTTGGTTATTTAATACATAATTTACGATCAAATCACAGGTGAGTGGTGGAGTTGAAGTTCTCTCTTTAACTATAACTGTTTCCATGCTTGTTATGGCTTGAGTGAGAAATATTATGTTGATTATAATGTAACCTTTTTGCCCCATAATTTCTATTTTTCTTTCGTCCAATGTGGATCAAATGAACTATGGGCTATCCTCCTTGAAGAGGATTCAAGTTTTTAGTGTTCACAAGTCCAGTGAGTAAGTCCCTGTCTATCTGTCAACAGCCCTATTTTGAGGGTCTGTGGTGGAATCAATAGTTCTGCACTCTGCTCTTCTTTTCTGTGAGCCAAATTATCCCTCCCATTCTCTTCAAATGTGACCCTTTCCTTCACTTACTAAAATATGACATACTTTTTAGTTAGTTTCTTTTATGGACGAGCAGTGCCTTTAAGAAACAGTCCCTCTCAGAAGTCATATTGGATGGGGCATCGACAGAAAAGTTAAGATTTCTTCTGTACAAGGTGGTGTCATCTGGCAAAAATGAGCTTGTTGTTTTACAGTTTCTTACTATACTTAAGGGATGCATTTAGGCATCCCACCACTGTTGGGACACCAAATAAACATGATGGATGTAGAGCCACCACTCTATTATATGTTTGGAGGGAAATAAAATGACATTTTCCATGATGTTTTTTTCCAAGCCTCACAACGTAGGGCATACAAGCCTGGATTCTCCTTTCTTGATTCTGCTTTAACCCCTTCAGGTACCTAAATATTTTACTATTACATTTCTGTCTTGTATTCTTTATTTGAGGGCCTCTTGACTATGTCTGAGCACAAAGGACACATGAGGAAGTCTAAAACCACCAGGGCTTCAGGGGTATCCCTGTTAACCCATTATTTCATGTCAGCTGAGTTTTCATAAGTGCTCTGCTGGTTCTTTATGTCCCTCTAGTTCTGTGCTTCCAGCACAACTTCCAGGACCCTTTTCTACTGAAGGGTAAACGTAATATTTTCAGTGAGCAATATACCTTCCTCTGTTCAGGGGATCCTTGAGTCTTGGCTCCAGGATCACCCCATTCTCCCTAAAATATGTTTTAGTAATTTTGTGGGGGGGTTCCTCAGGAAGGGGAAACCAATGAGGACAATTTTGGTTCATCCTGTACCCCTGGAGATTAAATTGAGGAAGACCCTGGCTCACCCGGAAGGTCTTTGAATCATCAATCCCAAGCTTTTCACCCACATATATATTTAAGAGACACAAAAGCGGGGCCACAATTTTCTCTCCTCACTATTCCTTAGACTAGGTGGTTCTGGAAGAATGGAATACGCATGATAAGAGACTATTTATTTCCAGATGTATTTCTCTCTTTGGATCCCCTATCACAGTGGGCTACCCCTCACTGCAGTAGACATTCAAATTTATCACTTATGGATGGGGTGGTCCTTCATGACTAGAAAGATATTCATCTGGATTCTCTCTTAAAGGCGAGTTTTGTGACTTTGGGGTGACTTCATTCCCCACCTTTGTGATTGCTTGGACGACTTGGGCTATTGCTGTTTTGTGGGACCAACTCTTAGAAGCTGTCCAGTCAGACACACCAAAAGAAAATGTTGATGCCTCTAGACTTACTGGGAAGGTGTTAGCACTTTTTGTTGCTATGCGTCTTACTCTGTGGCTAAATATCTGGTTGGTTGGCCAATCTTCAAAGAACTCGTTGGTGTCCCTAACATCCATGAGTTAGCAGTTGTTTGGCCCAGAACTGGAAAGGGTCAATATTACTTAGGTTTACCCCCAGTCATTCCATTCCATTGGAAGGGAAATAAAATTATATTTTTCATGAGGGTTTTTCCCAAACCTCAGGGAGTAAGAATGAGATGCTTACCCACTTACTTTTTTCCCAAAGCTTGGGGCACCAAGGCTGCATTCTTGAATTCTGCTTTAACTCATTCAAATAGCTAAACTGGTCCTTGCAGCAGTGCCGTCTTTCCTGTGTTATGTCCCTATCCAACCGGTTAATGTAGGATCTTCACTGGTGGCTTAATATATGCCATATGTTGTTGGGACTACCATTGTGTTTCTTAATTGGGTGATAGAATGTATGACAGGCTGGGGAGCCACCTTGGGTTCGCAGATTGCTCAGGACCTTTAGACCAAATTAGAAAGTTTTCTGCCTATCAGGGTTCTGGAGCTCTCTGGGTGATTTGTCTAGCTCTGCTGTATTGTTATTAGTCCTTCCAGGGTTTACCAGTGTGGATTCAGTCTGACTATGTGACGGTGGTGGCCTACATTGACAGCCAAGTTGAGAGTGAGACACCTGCTGGTTCTTTCCTCTGTTCACAATGCTGAGGTAGACAGTATTGTGGTGTAATTTTTCAGTTTTCAACATCTAGATACTGTGACCACAATCAGATGGCATTCAACTTTGTAGTCTGTCTGTGGGCACTTCTGATAGTGAATATAGTAGCCTCTCAGTTGAACCTCATTGTTCTCCAGTTTTGTTTCAAGTCCTAGGACCCTCTCACTCTTGTTGTTGTCGTGATGACCATTCCGTGGCAGCTTCTCCCGTGTATGTGTTCCTCCATTTCCTCTGATTCCCAGGGTATTGAGGAAAGACAAGATGGAGTAGGCTTATGTAATTCTGATCACACCATTCTGGCCTCGTTGGGCTCGGTTCTGAGACCTTCTCAGTGTGTCCGTAGCTGAGCCATTTTGGCTTCTGCTTCTTGCAGACCTCTCATCTCAGGATCCTATGTGTTATTCAGAGATGAAGACATTGGCTTTAATGGTTTGGCTCTGGAAGCCACTGTGATAAAGGCTCTCAAGCAGGTGTCACCATAGGGTATGGTCCTTATTCTGCAATGAGGTGAAGACCAGGAGTCATGGCAATGTCCTATTTGTGTTCTGGTTATCTTAGCCCTCGTGCAGACCATGGTGCATCCAGAGGCGTAACTAGAAGCCACTGGGCCCTGAAGCAAGAATTAACATTGCCCCCGACCACATTGCCCACCTCAACTACGTTGGCCCCCCCATTGGCCATCTCCACTGGCCAACTCCAAATTGTCCTCAATCTCCACATTGGCTCCACATTGCCACCACACTGACTCCATCTCCACATTGCCCCCAGTCTCCACATTGCCATCACACTGCCCCCATCTCTACATTGCCCCCATATCCATATTGCCACCACATTGCCCCCACATTGCCCATCTCCTACCTCCCTGGTGGTCCAGTGGCATGGCAGGAGAGGTCTGTGCTTCCTTCCACACAGATCTCTAGGCAGATGGAGCTCTCGAGCGGTCCTCTCATAATGCAGAGATGATGTCATCTCCCAGGGCTCTGCCATATTAGAGTGCCAAGGTAGATCAGCTAGCAGAATGTTGCGGGTGCCAGGCGGTGGGGTCACAAGGGCGGCAGAGCCCCTGGAGTGACGGGCCCTATCATAGGGGCGACCCCTATTGTTACGCCACTGGCTGCATCTAAGGTGACAGTGTCTTATTGGATTCAGGCGACCACTCACCAGAACTCTGTGCCCTTTAGGGTCACTTGTCATTCCACCAGAGAGGTGGGTGCCTCCTGGGCCTACAAGAACCAGGCCACTGTGGAGCAGCTGTGCAAGGTGACAATGTGGTCGTCTCTTCAAATGTTTGTTAAATACTATCATGTCAACTATCTGGCTTCACCTGAAGTCAGTTTTGGGTGGAAGGTCTTACAGACCATAGTGCCTGTGTATCCTTCTTATGTTTATTTACCAGTAGCCTGTTTGTTCATATTTTTGGTTTTAGTGTGTAGGTGGCCATTAACACCTGAGGTTCATATTTGTTCCTTTCTTTTGGAACTGGTCTGTGTTTTGAGGGGGGTTTCTCTCTCGCTGGAATCTTGTTAGGATACTTTGGTATTTTCCCATGGTTTCTGTGTTCAACAGTGGATAAAAGAGAGAAGAGGATTTTTGTGTACGTGTCAATAAATGTTTTTCTTTTAGTCCATAGGACTACTTTCCAGAGAAAAATGAGTTGCTTGAGTCCTGAGCAGTGGGGTCCTTTGTATTCATTTGTTTCTGTTTTCTATCTTTGGTATTCATTAAAACTGAGCATATCTGGGGTAAAGTGGAGTGAAAAGGGAGTCTCCACCTCAAGAGAGCCTTTTAAGGCAAGTGCCCTGCCCTTCTTCTTTGTGGATACTTGTGTTGTAAATGGACTAAGGGAAAAAGTACACCAAATTCCTCCTTTTTTGTTTGATCATGCATGTTTTGTGCACATAATCAACTTAAATTGGCATGGTCAGCTTTTGTATGGCTATATGTTTTTTTCAATCGAACATATTTATTGTGCACAATATCACCCTTTCTTTCCCTAGTAAATATTTTTTACTGGTACCTCTTACAAGGTGTTTAACCCTACAAGTTCTAGTGCTGAAACATTGATCCATCTTTCTCTTTAGACTAAATATG
The DNA here is from genome assembly GCA_037306005.1 of Rhinophrynus dorsalis. NCBI lineage: Eukaryota > Metazoa > Chordata > Amphibia > Anura > Rhinophrynidae > Rhinophrynus > Rhinophrynus dorsalis. The sequence continues at coordinate 434,859,511 of CM074718.1, forward strand.
ACAGGATTAACCTCTTGCTCCCTAGCTGTTTTAGACTAAAATTCCCATGATCCTGCAGGATGACCAACTGAGGATAATGGGTGTTATTGTTCAAAATAGCTGGAGAGCAACAGGCAACTCAGTCCTGGACTTTTACATCATGGTCCACTAGAAATAAGAGGTTGAGCAAGATTTGGTCCAGAGTAGAGGAAGAAATTGGTGGGTATGAGAGAGCCTTTTTACAGAAATAAGGCTGCAGGACACAGGTGTGGAAGAATAGCCTGGGTAGTGTTAGAAAAGAGCTGAGAAATCCAAGGGAATGCCTCTGTAGGAATAACAGACAGTGATGTTATGGGGGCAAAAAGAGGGATAAGGGAAGATGCATGGTTGAGAATTGTAGGGACAATGAAAGTATATCTGCCATAACACAGCTTTTAGTTTCATAACAGGTGTCTAAACTGCTGATACCTTGTGCATTTTGTTTTTCAACAGGTGGAATGGATTTTGAGATTTCTGGTTTAGCAGTTAAGTACTGTTTAACCTCTGCATAGCTGTCTAGCCTTTAGGGCCTAGACTGCATAATTAATGAATCTCCTGTCCTGAAACTGCTTAACCTCCACCTCCTGTGGCTATTAGAACATATCAGCTTCCACCATAGGAAGGGATATTAGTGTAAATCCTGTCACATGGAAAGGTGACAAAAGCTCTTTGTAAAAGGAATTTTAAGGGCATATAACAGATTTGCATGGGTACTGGAAATTAATGGGTGGGATCATAGTGAAAGCAACGAGCAGGGCAGGACTCTTTTTACTGTTTTTTTTTTTATACTCTGATAGCTGCAGGGGAAGTACTGCAGTCTAAAACAGATATCCCTGCTTTTGCACAGGTGTTGAAATAATTGGCTCAGTTTAGGCTCTTTGTAAAAGCAGTTTGAAACCCTTACTCCAAAATAGTTTAATAATAGGACATTTAATTCTGCATCCTTGGCTGTGGTTAACTTAAACCTGTCCAGACCTGTATGATTCACTGTAACTTCAAATCCAACTGCACAAACCATTTATTTTATCAATATTTCCAACAGTTGCTTGATGTTTTGGAAAGATACTGTATGGCATCAGGGTTGGATTATAGGAGACTTGATGGGAACACAAAAGCCGAAGAAAGAGTAAAAATAGTAAAAGAATTCAATAGTCTACAGGATGTGAACATTTGTTTGGTTTCTACAATGTAAGTAAAATATTTTAAAACAAATTTTTTTACCTAATCCCCAAGTCCAAAATTTTGTAAAGAATATTCTAGTTATGTATCCACTTTTATGTTTTTTTCTGTTAAGGGCTGGCGGACTAGGGCTCAATTTTGTTGGTGCTAATGTTGTGGTGGTGTTTGATCCAACCTGGAATCCGGCCAATGATCTTCAAGCAATTGACAGGTATGACATCACTGACATGGCAGCAACATATTGTTGAGCAAGATGCTGCATTGTTTTTTGAAAATTATTCTAACATATCCAATCTGTAAATTGTTTTCATGAATAGAAATACACTTTCATTATAGCATGTTAAGTAAAATAATAGCTAGTTAAATTCTGAAATATTATATAATGGTTTAAAATGGTGGAAAAGAAGCAACATCCCATAGCAAAGGAACTAGGGATATTTCTCTCACTGATGACAGTTTTCATATTTTACTGCCTAGTACCATAGGAATCATTCCTGTTTTTTCTGCTTTGCTCTGAAAACATATGGTGGGGGAAAATATATATATAAATATGGGTTACTCACAAAAGAGCTTTTAATAAAACTACCCAGGTAAATTTATGTTTATATATGTTATTTCTTGAACATTTTACTTGGATGTTTATCTTCAACACATTTAAAAGCTATAATCAAAATGGCTAAAACCACTGTTAGAGAAACAAGGATAATCAAATGTAAAACATTAGGGAATAAACACAGTGGATGAGGTGAGCTCCCTTTTTAAGGAACACTAATCCTTAAAAATCAGTTGCTCTTGCGTTAAAGACAACGCTTTAATAAGACACTCGGGTGGTCAAGGTATGATGCCATCTTTATCAGTTGCAATTGTGTCTATTTTTGATATGATACAATGTTGTTTTTATTAGTTGTATTTTGTTATATTGTAAACTATTGGCGCCTTCTGTTTTTTTGCTTTTTTGGTTTGCTGAACGCTTTAATAATATATGTGTAAACTGTCTTCACATTCAAATTAAAAAAACAGTATTAACTGTTAATAAAAAAATCTGTGTAAATATGTAAATATTTTTCATCTTCATAATAATCTTATTTTTTACATCATAGTCCTGGCCTTAGCTGAGGCCAGCTTTGGCCGGAAGGTCTTGCAGGCAGTTCTGCATGCCTGAGGACCAGCACACTTTGTTCTGTTTAGTGTCCTTACCTATTAAATCCTTTAGTCCATATGGAACACAGGTCTCTCACCCAGAGAAAGGGACCTTTGTGGTATTACTTACCTGGGCAGTCTTCTTAGAGTCGTTCTCTCAGGAGATTTTCTTCTTCTCTTCCCCTTACTTTTCCATGTGTGGCTTTGGTCACATGAATTCTGGGAGTTAGTGGGTGGGGGTTGAGCTGGGGGAGGAGGAGGGAGTCCCCAGCTATAAAACTGTCTTTTGAGATGTGTCCTGTCCTCCAGGAGAAGAGTGATCTGGTTGAGAAAAATGGTGTCCGACTGTAGTACAGTAATTTTATTCTTTATGATTCGTTATTGTTTGTCTGTGCTTGTTCATACATGTTTGTAGTTTTTAGTATGCTTCAGTAATGTAGCATCCTTGGTGGCGCTTATTGCATTGTCATATGTACTACATTCTTGGATGTGCCACAGCAGGATCCTATGATGTTGAAAGTCCCTTTGGTATGGATGGTTATGTTGGATTCACTTATGTGTTTGCAAAGTTAGCAGCAAGTGCCATTGCATTGTTTTGTCAAACTGAATGTATGATCATTGTTACTGGGGAATTTCCGGCTTATTAATTTTTTTTTGTTGTTTCTAGGTTGCGGGAAGAGAATATTGGTGTTTTTGGGAATATTGCTTTTAATCGTGTATCATCAGTCATAATGGATGGTACATTTTTTATTATTTTTCACATACCTTCTAGTACTGGGTTGCATGCAGCTACCAGTGGTATGTTTTTGTTTGTTTTTTCTCCTTAAATTGCAGCAGATTATCCAGTGGTGTTGTAAGTACAGAACTGATTGTTCTGTAAATGTTTTGGCTTTTAACCCTTTTCTTTGAATAATTTCATGGGATCTGGTGGCCTGGCTGTATATGATGACCTTTTTAGTATGTGGTTGGGGTGGAAGCAGGCGTTTTAGAGGTAATTACATCTGTCTGTGGGCTATTTTTGTAAAGATGTATAAATTTTGACCCTCTTCAGTGATACTGTAGTGTCTAGGAAGTTTATAGAGTCTGCAGAATAAAACATTTTTAATTTGATTGATGGGTGAAATGAATTGAATTCTGTCCATATAATGAAGATATCATCGGTTTAGTGGTAGTATATGTAGGGTTTATATTGCAGTGCGGCTAAAAATCTTCATAAACTTACTGGTGTGTTTGGGTGCCATCCTTGTTCCCATAGATGTTCCAGTAATTTGAAAGCAAGTCTCTTTGTTGAAGGTGAAGTAGTTGTGTGTAAAAATGAATCCAATCAGATAATTCACAGCTTCAGGACTGTATTTCTTGTGGGGAGGATGTCCGTAATTTGTAGCACATATGTCTACAGTCCTTCTGAGGAAAGTTGCTGTATAGAGATACTGCATCCATGATAGACAACAGTATGTTTGATGTTGTGAAGTTTGTTGAGAAAGTCTGTGGTATCCTGTATTAAATTGGTGGTGCTTGGTTGTAGGATATTCTCCATAAGCCCTGATAAATTTGTTCTCTAAGTTCTCTATTGTGATGGGTCTGCCTGTATTTTCAGGTTTGTGGATTTTGGGAAGCATGTAGAAGGTTCCATTTTCTGGCTGATTGGGTATTAGTTTTCTATTACTGGTTGTAGCAGGTTTGGGAATGTTTTGACAATGTTTTTAAGTTGTTTTTTTATATTCCACAGTGGCATCTTGGAGTAGTTTCCTGTATTATGTACTGTCTTTGAGCTGTCTTATACTTTCTTCTATGTATTTAGCTTCTTTGTCTGCTGGTTTGATGGTAATCTTGTGGTTGTTGTACAGTCCTTGTATTGCAGAGCTATCCAGCGATAGTAGGTTGTACAGTGTTTTTGGGGTTTTTTTTGTGCAGACACTAGTGAGGTTGCACTCTGCCTGAAATTCACTATTTAGTAGTTAAGTTTGGTATTGTATCCTGCAAGTGCTGTAAAAATGGCTGTTGCTGTTTTTAGTGTTGTATACTGTCATTCCAGAGGTGGTAATCCCTGTGCAAAATGCAGCAGCTCTGAAAGACTCTTCAGATTAGAAACCGGATTCCATTCTAAGACATCTGTTTTCAGGCGTAGGGTCCATTATCCACCCAGCATTTACCTCAGTCAAGCTATGGAGGCATGGAATGACCAGCTCCTTAGAGCCATCCAGGAATATGCTCCTGAAAACGATTTTCTTTCCTTGTTAGGTTATTTACAGGAGGCCATTGCTTATAATGGATAAGTAGCTCTGGAAATTGCCTGGATAGCTGCCAAGTATTCAGCCACACCCATAGCGGCACAGCATAAACTATGAATGGAAATTTGTAATGCAGATACTAGTTCCAAGAAATGGTTAGCATCATGGGAAGCGTACATTGCTTCTTCAGAACAAACAGTGATGTCCAAAATCTTCCAGATGATACAATGTGTCATATTTCTAGAGATTACAAAGGTGTCCCTTCAAGACAGACCAATTTATTTTCCTTTCTTTACTCTGGGCAGATCTAATACCAGTTGGTGCACAAAGAAATCCTCCACCAATGGAAACGTCTGTGGCACCTGCCTTTGTCAAAGAGATACAGCATCTTCTCCATTCGGGAGCAATAGTTCCCAAGGGACACCAATGCAAAGGCTTGTTTTCAAACCTTTTCATAGTATCCAAAAGAGATGGAGTGTTTCAAACAGTCCTGGCCTTAAAAGATCTCCTCACCACCACAAACATCGGCAGCTCTTACTTCCATTCAACTTTGGGCATATCTCTTTAAATTCCAAATCCAGATTTAAGTGATTATTCCAACGTGTGTTCCATCACTGTTAGTGTAGAGAAATCATGTAGGTGCACTTGTCGGAGCTATCCCCAATAGCTCTAAACATACAATTATAACCACCTGAAAATATTGCACTTCCACAGATATCTGTCAAAAATAAAAACAAATTTATTGATGTATTTTCACACACGATATATATAAAGCACCTCCATCCAAATGTTGTCACACTTTTCTACCACATGGAGATACTTGAGTGTTGGAATCACAACCCAGTAGATGACACCATGTCACATCCTATTGATCAACGCATTTCGCGCGGTGAGCGCTTAATCATGATCAAAGACGCCGACCCTTGTGAGTGTTCCGTCTTTTGAATTCTTCGGAACCAATCACCAGCTTCTAAAACATGCTTACGTGAAACACTCTGAATAACCTATCAGGTTTCTAAGTATCAAAGACGTCAATTAGTCTCTTAAAAAACACCCTTTATGTTCCTATGTACCTCACAGTGAGCTATCCAAGAGATTCCTTAACCTCTTCTATGTCATTATAACCCTAAATACAAAACACATATTGTGAAAAAAGGAAAATATATGTGATACACATATGTTAAAAGTAATATAGTACAATATAAACCCATATACCATGTGTTTATCAACCTCCCAAGCGCTGAAGCGGTACCGGATGAATCAACAAAAAATGCAGTCCGCACCACCACGGAACCCCAAAGGGGCAAACATCCACACTTCACCTTCAAATTTATAGTGAAATTAAAACTAAAAGTATGCTTAAATCACAAATATTAATCAGTTTCTTCTCACCGATTTATATTATCCAGATCCTCGTGTAATAACATATTACTGAATAACAAACTTAATATATAAACATATATCCAATAAATATATAAATATGTCTATACTTTAATATCATGACAGATCATAAAACAAAGTAAAAAATAAGCAATATGATATACTCCAAATCTAGTAACATATATATATCACATAATATCATGTGACACATCATATGTAACCATATACAAATACAAACACGATGACATAGATGAACCTACAGAGAATTAAAAAAAACGGAACAACCAGGAGTGTCCCATTTAATGACAATATCCTATTAAACATTATAAAATCATACACAAAATTAAATCTTTAAGAACACTCATGGTGTCAACCAAGAGAAGATAATGATAGTATCCAATTAGAAAATGCGCCGCAACAAAATCATATTCTAATACAATGTCGCTACACATTTACTTTGTCTCATATTTAACCCATCACATTGTATCTTTACTCATATATTTTCATAATATCCTATGCGATGGGGCAACTGTTCAACAAAGATACTATGTTAAGAATGAGCAAAAAAAAGGCATAAACTGAAAGAACAAGTAAAGAAATCATAAATAACAGCATTTCCGATATTAAAATTATCAATCCTTCACAATACTATTACTCCATTATTATCAATCAAATATCAAATGCTAGTATTACTATATCTCTTGTTCATATTCCAAACATGTTCATATATCTCAATATGACTTAAAGCTGTGGCGCTGACCCAACTATATTAATTACCACAATTGCCAAATATATATTCTATCTTCTCTGAGTGAGCACCACAGCTAATGTCATACACTATACAAAACAAAATATCCTTTCTGCAGTTTAATGATTTGCGGTGCTAGCACAGATCCATAAATAACTATAATACTCTAATGATCATATATGCATTTTCTTATCTCTGTGCAAGCACCACAAAAAATATCACACATTATACATAGCAAGATACATCATATTCCTTGTTAAGCCCTAGAGGATACCTAGTTTTTAATACAAATATCAAAAAAACTTCTCTTTTGGATAATTTCTCATCCAAATTCCCTCCTCGAGGTCCCAACACAACTTTCTCTATACCCTGTACTCTGAACGAGTCAATGCCACAAGACTTGAAATGAGAGGACACACGACTTAAATCCTTCGCATCTAATATTACTAAGATGTTCATTCATTCTTTGTCTCATGGGTCTTACTGTTTTTCCCACATATTGGGTTTTACAAGAGGCACATGTGACTAAATAAATAATCCCCTTTGATGCACAATTGATGTATTCCCTCATTTCATACTGTTTCTCTGTAACCGTAGATTGAAAAGTCTTTGAGACATTGACCATCCCACAGCAACCACAACGTCCCCCACAACACTTAAACATACCTGGGGTAACAAGCCAATTCCCTTTCTTTTCATTATTGGTTGCAGTTGTAAACAAACTAGGGGATAAGAAACTAGAGAGAGTGGGGGCCTTTCGTGCCACAAATTTGAAACCTTCAGATACAACCTTCTGTAATGCTGGATCAGCATTCAAAACAGGTAAATGGTTCTTGATAATTTTCACTATACTATCAAATTCCATACTAAACGCTGTTGAAAAAATAATTTTCCCACAGTCTATCTTGGAATTTTTCTTCCGCTCACGCACATCAGTGTCTGATTTCAAAAGACTAGACCTCTCACTGCTATGGGCCTTATTTAATGCTTTCTCAAGCATCCATGGTGCATAACCTCTATCCAAAAATCTACAATATAATTCCCTAGCCTGTGTCTCAAAAAGGGCATCAGTGGAACAGTTACGCCGAAGACTGAGAAACTGTCCCACAGGTATACCCACAATGGTATGCTTTGGATGACAACTATTAGCTCTCAATAAACTGTTCCTTGATGTGGGTTTACGGTAAATATCCGTATGGATAACTCTAGTATCTACATCTCCAAAAATTGTAAGATCCAAGAAATTGATAGACACAGGCATCAAATCGAACGTAAAAACTAAGTTTAAATCATTGTTGTGCAAGTATATACCAAAAGCATCTACATTTTCTAGAGAACCATTCCAAATGAACAACAAGTCATCGATATATCTGCCAAACCAGATGATCTCTTCTCTAAACGGGTTCCTATCTCCAAAGACGTGGGACTCCTCCCACCAACCCATATACAGGTTGGCATAAGTGGGGGCAAATTTTGCCCCCATTGAAGTCCCATGCCTCTGGAGATAGTACACACCGTCAAACATAAAAAAATTGTGTCAGCAAATATTCCACAACTAAAAGAATAAACTCAATCAGAACGCTCGAATATGCACTGTATCTAACAAGATGATATTGCAAAGCTTCAAGTCCTAAATGATGTGGTATTCAGGAATACAGTGATTTCACATCACAACTTAGCCATGCATAACTCTTCAACCATTTCACATCCTTTAGCTTAACAATAACTTGAGTTGTATCTCGCAAATAGCTATGTAGTCGCAACACAAGAGGCTGAAGCACGTGGTCCACCCACTCCCCCAATCTTTCATTTAATGACCCTATTCCAGAGACTATCGGTCTCCCCTCCGAGCTCTCCATTGATTTATGAATTTTTGGTAAATGATGAAAAATAGGTGTGATTGGATATTTGACCAACAATAAATCTGCTTCCTTTCTGGTCAATATTCCACATCTAACACCTTTATCAATAAGAGAGCCCAGGCGGAGAGCAAACTCCCTGGAGGGATTAGTGGGTAATTGACCATATGCCTCAGTGACTCCCAATTGCCTAAGAGCTTCTTTGTTATAAAATTCAGCATCCAAAACCACCACTGCCCCACCTTTGTCCGCATTTTTGATGACTATCTCTCTGACTTGAGCCAGATGTTCTAAGGCCTTCCATTCAGATTTATTTAAATTATGGAATCCCTTTACCCAATTCCCATCGAGGGCGGACAAGTCGGACTCAACTAAACGTTGAAACGAGTCCAAAACTCCCCCCCCCCCCATGGCAATTGGATAAAAATCAGAGGAGGACTGTAATTTAACATCCACATGGATAAGATCGCCACTTAATGCAAACTCACTCCCCTCTGACTTCATCATATCTAAATCTGAAGATAAAGACACATCATTAAAAGATAAACTTGAAGTCAGGGCGTCATTCACAATGACAGATCTCAATATTTGTGTGGGATTCTCATTAATAGATGGATAGATGCTCTGCGCCTCAAAGCCATCACTCTTCTCGGCACCAAAGAATTTTTTTAAAGTAATTTTTCGAATAAATCTATTTACATCAATAATGGTCCAAAACGGGGGCACTGCATGTCATGGTGATACCATGGCAGTACACCCTAGTGTTTGTATTTCCTTTTATTTCTATGATCCCCAGGCTTCTCTCCAAAATCAAGAAAGAACAGAATCACACTATGTTAATAGCTTCATTATGGCCAAGTAGAGTATTAGCATGGTATCATCATCTCCAGGCCATGTCTGTAGCAGATCCCCGGTGTCTGTCTCTTCTGTTGGATTTGCTCACTCGAGGTCCCATTTGGAATTCTGGACTATCTAATCTCCCCTTGATGGCTTGGAAATTAAGACCCTAATCCCGAAACACAAAGATTTCAGCTATCCACACACCATAGAATGTTTTCAAGCCTGTATCCTCTAAAATATACCACAGAATCTGAAGAATGAGCTTCGCATTTTGTGATCAAAATAAGATTTATCCTTGAAGTTTAAATTTCCTCATATTCTGGAATGTTTGCAAATTGGTCTTGATAAAAGCTTAAGAACAAGCCCCTTGAATGTAAAATTTCTCCTTTATTTTACTTCACAAAAAGATTCATAAGTACAGTTCAGACTTTTCTACAGTGTACCATTCACTTTATTCCCTTTTCATAGGTCACCTGCTCCCACTTGGGATTTGAATGTGGCATTGAACTTCAGCACCCTATCTTTAGTATATATATATTTCCCAGAGGTAAATACTTTACTTACTATCCACCCTGGACAATAGGAAGCGCCACCAACACCAAATTATTTACTTATCGTGCAATAAAATACAAACATATATTCAACCTTTATATAATCAATCTTTTACAATACCAAGGATAAGGGATTTTCCAAAAGTCCTTTAGAATCCTATGCAGCTGTTGTGTGGTTAGGGATTGCCATCAATATACTACAAAAAAACAAAGACAGAAAACAGCGCAGGGAGTTCCTTTAAGTGTAGTATCTTCACAATTTCAAGCCTTCACCTTCACCACGTGCATATGGATGGTACTCACTTTTTCGAGAGGATGATACTGCCTCTCAGTGTATCTCACACTCCTGGTTTGTACACCAGGTATGGTAATCACCTCTTAGTCTCCCAGGTATCTTCCACCAATAACTTCTTCTGTGTTTCTTCTTTAGGCACAAAATCTTCTCCTTACTCTCATAAAATGCCTATCTCTGGGTGGGTAATATCTTCTGGGTATATATAGACTAATAGGTGTTATATTAATAAAATATAGCACCACACACCGGTGAATAGGCTAATTATAAATTTATTTTGAATTGTATATAAAAACTATTAAAAATACCAGTATATTTAAAATAATAATAATCAACAGACACTACTAAACCACTTTCTCAAGAGCTACTAATTCAATTAGTAGCTCTTGAGAAAGTGGGCTAGTCCTATGAAACGCGTTGAGCAATTATTTCTGTTGATTATTATTATTTTAAATATACTGGTATTTTTAATAGTTTTTTCAGTATTTTTGTTACTTGCCCATGCTCTTAGCTGCTTCCCTCCCCACTAGTTGCTCAAGTCACTTCCCACTGAACCGTTTTATGAACGTTCTGCCTATTCACTGCATCTGCCTCTCACTACACATGTTCAGATGACCAGTCAAGCAGCAGATAGCTGTAACTACTTCCATCTTCAGGCTTAATAAATTGAACAGGCCTCAATGGAATGTCTTTTTCAGGAGTATTTGCCTTCAACATAGAATGTTGGCCTGGCTCACTGCTTCATTATGCTAACATAGCTGCTGTCATAGCTTCCATACTGGTGCTGGAGACCATCCAGGAAAGGTCTTCTCATTAGCAAATGTTTCCTGCCTGTGTGCCAGGCTATATAGCATCCAATAGATTGATTTTTTTTAATTATTGTGAATTAATTTTGTCCAAGAGTTGCTTTATTTCTGTTTTTATATGTATGAGGAGATACTATGCTCTACTGTGAAATATGATCAATGGGGAAAATTTTTATTTTTAGTGCTACATCCTTCTCAATCCCAAACAGAGGTCCATACCTGCAACAGTCTTCTTTCTAAATCTCCCTTTGCTTCTCAGAGTGCCTCTTCTCATCCCCTCCCTTAGATTATATTAATACTGGTAGTTTGAATGGAGCTGTGATTTTTTAATATGTATGTATAGCTTTATTTATATGGAGCCACACAGTGTACGCAGCGCCTTGCAGACATATGTTACAATAAGGAGAAGGGGATAAAATAAGTGTCACATTCATAGAAACAATAGAAGAGTGGTCCCAGCCACAAGGAGTTTACAGTCTAAATTTTTAGTGGTGTGATTAGTGTCCAACCCACATTAGTGTCAGCATTATATCTTTGGTTAACACCTGTGTTGGTCTGCCATTTATTGGAAGTGCAATGAGCTTCTCACTCTTCTATTTCACCAGTGGGAAGTGATCTGCATTTAATTCATCACTTCTAACCCCTGAGATGCTAGATAGGTCTCCAGTACATTGCAGACTACCGCATTAATGACCTCTAGCATCATAGAGTTTGAACAATAACATAAATATATGATATATTACAAAAGTGATTATATATTTTTTTTTTACAGAGCCTACAGAATAGGACAATGCCGAGATGTGAAAGTGCTTAGGCTTATATCTTTGGGTACAGTGGAAGAAATTATATATTTAAGACAAGTTTACAAACAGGTAAATTATCCTTCACTATAACATCTTGGTTGCTAGAGATGTCTGCATTGAATTGTGAAATAATGCGTTGGCAATATCTCTAGAATCCAAATGGTTAGACTTTTTGTCATATCATGGATAAATGTATTCTCTAATGGAGTCAAAATTTATATTTTATAAATTTGCATTTTAGTGTCTGTTAATGTGAGTAGGACCGCTCATTCTTTTTCTAAACTGGATGAAAGTTACATTTCTAAATATGAATTGATTGCTCCCTTTAGCTTGAGAATCAATAATAGATTATGGTGAGCAGGAAAGGGACAAAAATCTCTCCGTGCCAGCGTATTGTACCTAAATACCATTTGTACATACATTTACATGTCAGGAATAATCATAAAACCTCCAGTAAAGAACACAAAACATTCAAGTTTTCCCATTTAATTTGTAGAATCCCAAAATAAAGAACACAGTAAAATAACTTTTAGATTCAAAACCTTAAACGCTTGCTGTTTTAAAATGGTTTATACAGCAGAATCAAGATACACATAGACAGCTGTTTCAAATCACTTTTTTTTTTTCAATGCGGAGATAGTTCTATAACTCATGATGGTAACTCTTGTAATAGGCCGTATGTCAGACCGTTGATATTGGTTATAATGATAAATAAAGGGACAGAACGCCCTCTATTATGCAGAGTACAGTACCTATATAATGCACTTGTGTGTACACTTACATTTCTTAACCCTGTGAGTGCCAGAGGGGTTTGCAACACATTGCAATGCATTGCGTACACCTCTGCATTTAAAGGGTTAAAAAGATAGAAAAACGCTGCCTCTACAGTCTTGTTCTTCAGACGTTTCTACGACTGCCTCCCTCATCTGCTCTACCCCTCCAACTCTCACTGCTGTTTCTTGAAGTATATAATAGCTGTGTCACGGTTTGTTTTGACTCTCAGACTCAGAGTAAGATAAAAATCAAACTTTATTGAAAAGTTTAATAAGAACCCTCACAGGTCCTGAACACACATATATGCAACATGCACAAAACAGGTTCAAACAGTAGCTTTTACAAAATGCAGTATGGTAGGCTCTACCGGCCTTGCCAATGTACCGGGCAAGGCAGCCTATGGTATGGTACAACAATATGACTAAGGCTCTACTGGCCCTGCCAATATTCCGGGCAAGGCAGCCTGAAAAATGACACAATTGCAGGAATAAGGCTCTACCGGCTTGCCAATATACCGGGCAAGGCAGCCTGATGGATGACACAATTGAAGAAATAAGACTCTACCGACCTTGCCAATATACCTGGCAAGGCAGCCTGCAGGATGGCACGACAATCTGCATGAGGCTCTACCGGCCTTGCCAATATACCGGGCAAGGCAGCCTAAATGACTGAAGGACAGCTCCACTAGTGCTGTATAGTTGGAAGCATCAGCATAAGATGGTACAGTGGAGCAAACCAGTATCACATATAGGACAACCAGGGAGGCCCAACCGGTTCAATAATGGAGACAGCTAGCACCCGGTTAATATGGAGTAAACCAGTACAGTGTACTGGACAACACTAGGAACGCCCTACCAGTGCTGTAATGTAGATGCTAGCAACCGGTGTTATGGAGTAAACCAGTACCGCGTACTGGACAACAGGAACGCCCTACCGGTGCAATAATGGAGGCAACTTGCAACCGGTGATATGGAGTAAACCAGTACCGCTTACTGGACAACGGTAACGCCCAACCGGTGCAATAATGGATGCAACAGCAACCGGTGAAAATGGAGTAAACCAGTACCGCGTACTGGACAACAGTATCGCTCAACCGGTGCAATAATGGAGGCAGCAGCAACCGGTATAATGGAGTAAACCAGTACCGCGTACTGGACAACAGGAACGCCCAACCGGTGCAATAATGGAGGCAACTAGCACCCGGTGAATATGGAGTAAACCAGTACCGCGTACTGGACAACACTAAGCCCTACCGGTGCAGTAACGGAGGCAGCTAGCACCCGGTGAATATGGAGTAAACCAGTACCGCGTACTTGACAACACTAAGCCCTGCCGGTGCTTGTAATGGAGGCAACAGCAAACGGTGAAATGGAGTAAACCAGTACCGTGTACTGGACAACGGAAACACCCTACCCGTGCAGTAACAGAGACAGCTAGCACCCGGTGAATGTGGAGTAAACCAGTACCGTTTACTGGACAACACTAAGCCCTACCAGTGCTTGTAATGGGGGCAGCTGCAACCGGTGAAATGGAGTAAACCAGTGATCAGAATATCGCCCAGGCGACCAAAGTCGAATGAAGGATGACAGTCAGGATCCAGGAGCAGAAACGACAGACAGGCCAGGACAGTACACTGGAACAGCAGGACAGCCAACCCAGGTCAGGAACGGAGCAGGAACAACAGCAACACCGGATCAGGAACGGAAGCAGGAACGTCAGCCCAACCGGATCAGGAACGGAGGCAGGAACCACACAGGAGTGACACTGGCGTCTGGATGAATCGCTGACAATTGTTTTACAATATGTTCAGCTATTATGTTAAGTTTTCCCTCCATTGTAGATGGGAGATTCACTTATGTTACACATATGTACGCAATTACGTCTGTTCTCATACTTACTATATTTGTATTTGTATTGTAATTTTGTTCTTTCAATAAAGATTTTGAAACAAAAAAAAGAAAAGCACAAAATTAGTTTTCACTCTTTCCTTTTGTTATACCTTTCATGTGACTTTTTGCCTACTCCATAGCAAACAGAACATGCATATAAAATCAGATATGTTGAAAGAGGTATACTTTCATTACCATGGCATACATTTCTTGAGATATCTATATATTTATATGAAAAGTTTTGTGATTCAAATGCCTGCTTTTTGCTGTTCTTTGAGGTAATATGTTTTGAAAAAAATCATGTTTCTGGTCAACCTGGCAGAACTGTGCCAAAACCATTTTCTGTTTTTTTGGCAAAAGAGGCTGTAAATTATAAATATAATTGCATATAGCCAGTCTGATTGTCAAGTGAATCACTGGCACTTTTCTATTTGCTGAATAACAAGGTTTGTTTAGATTCTGTGTAATCACTTGCACAGGTACATGTTCTTTTTTTTCTAACAACAAAGCAAGTACCGCATAGGGCGATACCCTTATGTTTATGACTGTGGACCCAATTATAGTTGATCTGTGCCCCAAACTCACTTTGAATTTGTTTATCTTTGAGGTTGGCTTTTCTCCGAATAATGGGGATCCTAATCTTACTAAATTTCACTTTAAGTTGGAGAACATTCATGTAACTGCTCAGACTGTACTTTAATCTCTTCAGTGCAGGAGTTGTTCTTCCTAAGTCTGACAAACTAGCCATATGGGATCACTTTCTCAGTGTGTATTGGGTGATTACTTTCAATGAGGAGTTAGGCAATTATTGCAGTTTCTTTTTTAAAACATGTCACAGACAAGCCCTCCTCCTGACACTTTATCATAATGTCTAAGAACTCTGCATTTGTGCCTCCCAAGTTGAAAGTAAATGCCATATTAACCATTACACTTTCAGTACAACATAAATTGTTCAAATTTGCACTCTTCACCGTTCCATATGACCAGTACATCATCTATAAACTTGATCATGCGTTTATTCTTGACAAGAAAGGATTCTACCTATTCAGAAGGTAATCTTTTTGCATTTACCAAGGAATTCATCTGAATAAGTTGTGGCCACCAGGCTCCCCATTTCGGTCTCCATTCTTTGATGAAACCACATAAGACGGAATTAGATTCCAAGTTCATCTGAAGACCATCCAACAGAAACTCCGTCCCTTCAATACGAGATTTACTCTTTTCCAGAAATTGTCTGGATTGTTCATGGTATGTTTTAGGAAAGAAACCAGAACAAATGGTTTATTCCACTTTGAAATTAGCCACCCTATACATACCAATAAAGTGAGCCCAAATGACCAGTTCTTGACTTATGAGGAGCAATTACTGTATTGAAAGTACGGCTATAAGTACAAAACGCATTGGATAGCAGCGTTCCTGTACGTTAAGATACAGGTCTTCGCTATAAAATATATTTGTTTGGAGACGGGAGATTTTGGTTATGAACAAGCACAGCACTCAATGAACTCTGCACGTAAAACAAAAGCATATAGACAGCAGAGGAAGAAGCTCACACAGGAGTCACTGGCAGCACAAACGGTATATGCACAAGTGTTTGGAAGGCTTGGGAGCAAAGAACAGAACCCGACCTGGTGGCGGAGTTACATATCCCAGGTAACACACTCTGCCCGCAGTTGTTAACAAGAGACGGGAGCGGTAGAAACTGTTTCATTTTGAGAGACTGTTACCATTTAAGTGCCGAGTGTGCTACTGAACAATAACTAAGTTTCCAGTGTATTGGAAGGAGGACTGTAGTATTGCATGAAATATATATACATCGATGAACTGTGTAACCACTGAGTGAAGTATTGATACATTGATGAACTGTGCAGTTACTGTTTCAATTTATAGAAATCTGTACCACAGAAAGATTGAAAAACTGGAAAATTTTCTTAAATATAAAAAATAAATATCCTATATACTGGAATTTGATTGTCTTATAGAGCTGTATCGGAATCTCCATTACAATATTGTTCCCAACTATAGAGAGAAGAGCTATTTCCCTGTGTGATTAGTTTAATATATAGATGTTTTTAAGTTGATGTTTTAATGATTATGGTACCATAAATTATTATTTTTTTATTATAATATTTGTATAGAGGAATATTACCTACTTGATAGTGTCCACTCCACAATAAAGTATAATTTTTTATTGGACCAAGCAGGCACTCTCCTTTCTTTTTTGCTTTTTTTCACAATAAGAACTATGTATACCTAACAAAATAAGTGGTTCTTCATTTTTTTTAAATCAAAAGTACTTACGTAGTTTGTCTCCTTCATTTCAGCAGTCAGGTAAATCAATATTTTTGCATTGTAACTCTATTGTACTCTATAGAAGAACAATTCCATATCACAATCTGATCCTTCTTACATTGTTCTGCTGAATATGGGAGAGGCTTAAGAGTTACTTTTTTATATAAGTATCATATTTGGAGTATTGATGCCTATTTTTCTCTTGTGAGGTACTGTGCAAATATAAAGGATATAAGGACTCCTACCTTGGTAAGTCCTTTTGCTAAAGTACGCTAACACCACATAATAATATAACTTCACTTACGTTACTGTGACCAGAAAGTCTTATTGACATCTATAAATTTTGCTCTTGCTGCTTGGTTCAAGAGATAACATCTTAATTTATTCTCTGTCACATCCTGGCAGGTGTATATGCCCTTTGATGGTAAGACTCCTGAACCTTTAACTTCACCCACTGCATCTAACAATCTTCTGCAGCTCATGTACTCTTTGTGTTTCTATTTGAAAGAAAAGAAAAAAAATGATCTAGTGGGTGCAGTTTAGAGTTGTGTAGTCCTGCTAACAGCTGTCATGTCCTGACCTCAATTGGCAAGACATCCAGGAGTAATTGAAAAAGGTATAAGGGTAAAAATCATAGTAGCCATTAGGATTTTGTGGCCACGGTAAGGTAAGTGAGAGCTTAATAGTAGCTAATGTTAGTGTGTTCCTGTTGAAGTCTCCAGCATCCAGCGGTTTCTCTTTAATGTTCCATGTTTGCTAAAAACATAGGAAGCTTTTGTACAGTATGTAGGTAAATTCCAGGTTAATGTGTTTACATTTGTAATGCAACTGTTTAAATAACTACATAAAGGTTGCTGATATGAAAAGAAAAGTGCACATAGCCAACAAATTTTGTTTTTAATTGAAGTACAGTAATTATTCATGTGTAATCAGCTGCAGAAATGTTATTTCTTTACATTAAAACATATTGTTTTCTTTCATATCAGAAGATACATTGGGGGTTATGCATTAAGCCGTGATAAAGATGTGATAAAGCGGAGATAACTTTTCCAGTGATATCACTTCTCCAATTCCTATGTTATTCTATGGAACCTCTGTGCTAACATCTCCAAAGTTGGAGAAATCTTAGTGCATTGGCTGCATAGAATAACATAGGACTTGGAGAAGTGATATCACTGTAAAAGTCATCTCAACTTTATCACATCTTTTATATACCTTATTGCATCTCCCTTTATGTTTTCATTGTTTCTTCAATGAACAAGCTTCTGTATCTAAGCTGATGTCAGTTTGGTTACATGTGCTTTCTTATTTAATTATACTTAGCCATGTACAGCAATGAAATGACATCTTGATGGATTTGTCAGTGTAGTAAATCTTTATACTTTAGTATTTGTATTTGGAACAAAGGAATTGAAAGATTGTTATAATATTTTTATTTTGAATATAGCAACTTCACTGTGTGGTTGTGGGAAGTGAGAACGCCAAGCGTTATTTTGAGGCTGTACAAGGGTCAAGGGAACATAAAGGAGAACTATTTGGTGTTCACAATCTGTTCAAACTGAGACCAGAGGGGACCTGCCTAACAAGAGATATATTAGAGGTGAGTAATTTGTCATTTTGTTTCCTTACAGCAGCTTTCTACTCATTGAATGCTAAATTAGCTCCAAGTGCATTGCTTTGAAATGTGATGTACTAGAATCCAAGGCGATAAAAGGAAGTACCAAGAACTCCAGGGGGGGTTATGCACTAAGGTGTGATAAAGAGGTGATAAAGTGGAGATGACTTCTCCAGTGATATCACTTCTGCAGTTCCTATGTTATTCTATGGTGCCTATGCACTAAGATCTTTAAAGTTGGAAAAATCATAGCGTATTGAAGAAATGATATCACTGAAGAAGTCATCTCCACTGTATCATCTCATTATTTTAATTAATTACAATGTTTGAAACAAAATATTTTTTCAAAACCTAGGAAAAGGTAACAGAATGTCTTCTGGTAATCAGGAGTTGGTCAGGGTTTAGTGGGATTTTCACACCACAGTAAAGCAAATGTGCCTCAAATGTCAAATAGTTCAGTTAGCTTAAGTTCCCTGGGGTTTTATTTGACCACTGAAGAAGAACAGATTAAAAGTGGATATCTTCTACAGGATTACCTGTGGAAGGAGGATGTTCATTGTCTGGCTTTGACGGCATGGAGATTGAATCCTCAATTTTGAAGAAAAAGGGATTTTCTTCTGGTGTGGTGGCTACTATGCTTAGTGCCCGTAAGCCGGTTTACTCTAAGGCCTACCATCGAGTTTGATCTGCCTTTCTATCTTGGTGTGCTGATAGGGACCTGTCTCAGGATTTTGATCTTCCTACTGTCCTTTCCTTCCTCCAGGCTGGTGTGGATAAGGGTCTCAGTCTGAGTTCTCTTAAGGTTCAGACTTCTTGTCATGCCCCTCTAGCAGCTACCTCCATGTCCCAAGCCATCCACCACTTCTGGGGGCTTCCCAGATGCTCCGCGATCACAGAGTAGGCCGAAGCCGTGGCCTCGAGTAGCAGCGTCTTCTCGCAATCGCGATGGCGCGGTAGGCCTAAGCCATGGCCTAAAGTTGAGGGAGTCTCCAGGGAAGGTATCCACAAGGTGCCCAGATCAAACCATGTTATTGTACACCTGTAGGGGGGAGGTGAAGCCTGCCTCTCTCATCAACTGTCCACCAATAGTGTGTCTCCAAGTAAACAGTGAGACAGGTGCTGTGGTTGCACACCCCTC
This sequence comes from Rhinophrynus dorsalis, assembly GCA_037306005.1. Classification (NCBI taxonomy): domain Eukaryota; kingdom Metazoa; phylum Chordata; class Amphibia; order Anura; family Rhinophrynidae; genus Rhinophrynus; species Rhinophrynus dorsalis. The sequence goes on from CM074718.1 coordinate 434,879,066, forward strand.
TGTTGGCCAATCCAGTGAGAGGTTTGTTCAGCAGAGGGGAGGGGTGAAAACCTATGACACTATAAAAACCCATCAGGCTGTGTCCACTTTGCTTCAGTGCTCCAGAACTTTGGTTCCTGTGTGCTCTAAGCTTCCAGTGCTCAGTGCCTCCTTCCTTGCTTTGCTACAGACCCTCTGCTGGATTTCCCATTGTCTGACCTTCTGCTTGCCTTCTGGACTTCCCTGCTTGCTTGTTTCCTGACCTTGGCTAGTTTTACCGATTCTGCTTGATTGCCGCCTGCCCTGAACCTCTGGACTGTTCCTGACTACGCTTTGCTTAACCCTTGCACTCCTGCTTATCACCTGGTAAGGGTGTCTGGCAAGAGGTAGCATTCCCAGCTCCTACGCTCCAACCATAACAAGCCTGACACTTCTGTTCTCGCTGTTTTCTTTCAGAAGCACCTTGCTATTCTTCCTGATGTCAAGGTTTTCTTCCAAGGCGTTGCTCATACCTGTCCTGTGTTTAAGACTCCCGCTCCTCAGTGGGACCTTAACTTGGTTTTGGGAGTCCTTCAGCACCCTTCCTTTGAGTCCTTGGCCACTATTCCTTTGCGTCTGCTGACATGTAAGATGGCTTTTCTCCTGGCTATTGTGTCTGTTCGCCATGTTGCGGAGCTGCATGCCCTGTCTTGTCGGCCACCCTTCTGGTGTTTCACAAGGACAAGGCGGTGCTTCGCATTTCGCAAGAATTTCTCCCGAAGGTGGTGTCTGAGTTCCACATTAATAAGGAGATTGTGGTTCCTTCTTTCTGCCCTAACCCTTCTTCTGACTAGAAGAAGGATCTTCACCTGTTGGATGTTGTGCGTTGTCTCAAGTTATGTGTGCATCGCACTGAGCCATTGAGGGAGTCTGGCACTCTTTTTGTCATTCCTGAGGGTCCCAGGGCAGGGAAGCCTGCTTCCAAGGTAACCATTGCTTTTTGGATCAAGTCCACTATTCGTAAGGCTTATGAACTTAGGAAGAAGCTTGTTCCCTTTCAGGTCACGACTCATTCTACAAGGTCTATTGGGGCATCTTGGGCCTACAAGAATCAAGCCTCAGCTGATCAGTTTTGCAAGGCTGCCACTTGGTTGTCTTTGCATACCTTCTCGAAACACTGCCCTGTGGATGTACTGGCATCAGCCAGTTTTGGGACGAAGATCCTGGAGGCAGCCTTGCCTGTATAGGATCTCATTAGTCTCTCAGTACTCTTTCACTTTTGAGCCCTGTTGGCTCTAGTTCAGTGTTCTTTGTGTAAAAGTTCCTGCGGTCTGTTTTACCCCTGTTCGGTGTTTGTTGACACTCTGCGGTTGTTGTTGAGCTTTTTATGATCTGTTGGTTCATTGTTGCTCTGGTGATTTTGGAGGCCTACGCCTGGTTCTTGCCTTTCTTCCCGCCCTGGGGAACTTAATGGTTGGACATCCCAAAGTTACCAGTAACCTGTATTGGACGACAGAGAATAGAGGACTTTAATCTTATCTGTTAAATCCTTTTCTCTTAGTCCATACAGGTTACTGGTCTCCCACCCTGTCAAGTGATCATGCTTGGCTCTCCTGTGGCAGAACGTGGGGGTCCTTTCAGGTTCATGCTCACAGGAGTCTTCCTTTAATTTCTTACTACCTAGTCAATAGTTAGTTTTCAAATCTTACTGGAAGGGGATTGGCTAGCTGCAAGCTAAGGAGAGGAGGTAGGCTCCATCCAGCAGTCACTTCTCAGAATTGTTCCTGTCTACTAAAAGGGGCTGATCGCCTACCCAAAATTACCAGTAACCTGTATGGACTAAGAGAAAAGGATTTAACAGGTAAGACTAAAATCCTCTTTTGTGAAATAACATTGCAACAGGGCCAGATTTGCTTCTCATGTGGCATTTGTTAAATTAACCCAGGTTCCTTTAGGATTAACCATGTATTTCCCTGTACCTTTCTCATGAACCCAATTTTGACCTGATCCACAGTTGTCAGGCATTGAAAGTATTCCTTAACAGGGATTTTCAAGTTTGGACATAAGGTCTACCAACATGTCAGGATTTTAGGATTTTGCTGCTTAAAAACAGGTAAGTCACTCAAAATAATGAACCACTGATTAAAGGGGCAGTATAAGGTGCATACAAGACCCTTCTGAATTCTTGGCTGTGCCCTAAGAGCTATTCCCATAGTACAAAACTCCTTCAGTGTGATCCAGTTTGCGTTGTAGATCACAGGAAGATGGGTGATGTAAGTGCCTCACTCTGTTCATGGGAGATTGCCTCTCTAAAGAAGTACAGTGAAGGAAGATTTGCAGCCATGGGACTGCTGTAGACTTAACAGAGAGAAGAGCAATCTCCCATGAGTACCAAGTGAGGTGATGACAACACCTATCCTTGCAGATCATCGTGATCTACAAGACAAACTGGAGCACAATGGAGCATTTTTGAGCTATGGAAACTCAGTTCCCATAGCTCTTGGGGCACAGCCAAGCATTTTAAAGGGTCTTGTATGGACTTTGTGCAGCCCCTGTTTAACTCGCCTGTGCTCAATAGAGGATAACCTTAAATCATGGTCCATTCATAGCCCATTGGAACCAAACTTGGACACCTGTGGTCTATAAAAAGTCAAAAAATCTCTTAACACCTTTATTCCTAAAGTGGATTCCAATACACCTAGGAGTTAAATAATGGCTAGTAATATATGTAAACCAAATAAGCTAGCCTCCATAAACCAAAAGCAAATGTCTGGTGCAGCGACATATTGCTCTGACCACACCCACAATGAGAATGTATGTGACCACTATGACTGAGGTGCTGCTCAGTGTCAGGGGGAAATAAATGGCAAATGGAGCAGAAATTATGTTTTGTATGGATGGTGTGACATGACTGCCATGGGTGATTAGGAAATGTCCAGTAAAACACTACAAGCAATTATAATTTTGTCCTGTTTACAATCAGCAAATATATATATATATATATATATATATATATATATATATATATATATATATATAAAAATATATATATATATAGAAGGTTGGATGGGCACACCTATTCGACCAAATATATTTAAAACTTGCTTACTGCCTGGGTGCTATTTCCAAAAAGATATACAAACTTAGAAATGGTAATGTAATACCATGAAGAAAATGCACGCTCAGGACTTGTGAAAAACTGCTAATTTATTGATAAATCATGTCATAAAATATATATATATATATATATATATATATATATATATATATATATATATATATATATATAGTACATAGGTTTATCAGGCTTTCCTTGCCTATGTTTCATTTTGTTTTTTTGCCTTTGTAGCGTGAAAAACAAGTGGAAGCTGGAATCACAAGTGCCGCTATGTATGTAAATCAGAAACCTATGATGAGTAGCTCCGACATGGTAAGCTTGTTTTTCTTCTCCCTTTACCTTGCCAGTAAAATGGAAACACCTATTGATTTAAATGGTGGATTGTGTCCTGGAGAAGTCTACAGTGCACCGCAAGGCAATGTATCAGAGACCTCTATAGCAAGGGATTAATAGGCCCATTTAATCAACGGAAATTTGGGGAATTTTTATGTGTCTTCTCTAGTACATTTGATTTGCTCCAGAATTGCTCCTTTTTAATGTTTCTGCATATAACCCTTTATCTCTATATTTCAACAGCTTTTGAATTCTGTTACATTATACCTTCAGCTGTCTTAACATACAGCCACTTGCCAGCCTTCCCAACAATGATGTTACATCCGTGTCATTGCTTAGTGGTGCAGAGTGGTTAATATAATAATAATAGCTAGTATTGATATAGCGCATTTCTCCCAGTGGGACTCAAAGCACTTTCAGTGCATGCTCTCAGAATTAACTGAATCGGCAGCTGAATGATAGATGTTATTATTACCCAATAAATGGTACTCATTTATCGACCTTGGAAGTATTGAAGGGCTGAGTTGACGCTGCCGGGATTTGAACCTGCAACATTGCGGATTAAACAGGCTCTGTAGTCAGGAATTTTTAGGGAATGTCCAGCAGGTAGATATGAACATTTCCGTTGCTGAATGCTGAAGTAAGACCCAGAATACCACAGCTTAATGGTTCCACTGAGAGCCTTTCAAGTATTATAGCACTTCCTGGAGGCCCTCAGCTAGTGCACAAGCTCCACACTCCGGCACTCAGAGACATAAATGGACAATTCTTGAGCAAAATAGCTGAATAATGTTTATAAAATGCCCCTTGAATGCCAGAAAACATTTTGCAAAGCAGTATGTTGTAGTCTCAACCAAGAGGTTAACACTTTGAGTGCCAAATGGTATTGTGTACACCTGCGGCATTTAAAGGGTTAAAACGCCCATATGAATCTACTTGAATTTTTATTAGCAACAAATGGTTCATTTGTTTTGCCCCATAAATCGTTTATATGGACTGAATCATTCCTTTATTCATAGAGTGTGATGGCCAATTTGAGTATTAGATCAGAAATTGTGGCAGATTAGTATTTACCGCTTTAATCTTAATGATTTATCCACACATTTCTAACCAATGCATTGGAGACATCACTAGCATAAAGCAGTTAACACTTTCAGTGCCAGATGGGTCGCAACTCATTGGGTACCCATCTGACACTGAAAGAGTTAAAATAAATTAAGTAGCATGATTAAAAAATGTATTGTGCACTTTGACAGTGAACCATAATGGACCAGTTACAAAGGTTCTAGTGCATTATTTGAAATCCTTCGCTAAAAGAAATCATTCTCATACTTTAAGCACAAGTAATAGTGTTGTTATAAAGAGACATTTGAGAAATGTGGAATATTCTGTGGTATTAATTGATGGCACAATGATAATAAATTGCCTTATTTTAATTTGTGTCTCATAGCCATAACAGCTGTATGCTGTTTTACTGCCTGCAGATCATTACGAAGTGTCTAGGCCACAATCTAAATATACATTTTTTATGTGGCTCAATAGAAATGTAAACAGATGAGAATACTGCAATAGCAGTCTCCAAATTAATCTTATGCCAGTTTTGCAGATGTGTGAGAATGTCTGTCTAGATTTGATATACACACACAGTTTTGCCACCTCACCCCTGTGAGTCACTTGCATAGCAGGGATTGGTCATACGTCGCTGCCTTTCATATACTGCTTAATATTTCAAGGGCTATCAGTTATACGCCAATAGACCTCATTTAGTTGAAGATTCCTGTAAACATTGTGGAGCTAGTAATTTAGGCACTGTTGTCAACTTTTCCACATCTCTTACTGAGACCTCAATATGTGGCCCGCTGAGTATACTTTTCTGCAGTACTTAAAAGCATGGACATTTGTAGTTGTGATCATCATTGAGGATTATTAACTTGTCTGTAAATGCCATCACTTTTCCAGTAAATATTTTACTACAGATATATATTTGACAATTTGCTTGTAGTGATGGGCCAGGCAATTAACATTAATAAAAATGTCCCCTAATGGTCTGTAATCAAATGCAGGTGATAAATGTTATCATGATATCCATATTCAGTGGAATTTAGGCCTAGATCTTTAATCCCTGAAAATGAAGTGGGATTATGTATGCAATACCCAATACTTCATGCTAGGATCTGTAATTCTTTTCTGATGCCTAAAATCTAGTCTAACGTATGCTCTGAAGCAGATTCTAGTGTTGCCTTTTCCAAGGCTCTAATACCACAGTAATATTTGAAGTGTTTGTCCAGGATTGTCTATAAATGAGCTAAAAGAGGATTTTAGTGAATGTACCATTAAATCCTCTTGTCTTAGTCCATGTGGAATACAGGAACCATGGATAAAGTTCCCTCCTCCATAGGACAGGGAACTTAAAAAAGGCAGAGTCTTTGAGGCAGAGACTTCCCTCCAGCTTTACTCCCTGCCTCTCAATTTCATTAACAAACAAAAGCCCCTGAACAAATATCCCAAGAGGAATTATCTTCCCAGGGACTCGAAACAATTTTTTTTTTTTTTGTCCGGGTGGGATTCTTATGTTCACATGAACTAAGAGAAAAGGAATTAATGGTAAGCTTGCTAAATCCTCTTTTCTCTTACCCCCCTCCTCCCACCAGCTTTAACCCATGTCCCTCAATTTCAATGTGTGGTAAAGCAGCATCAATAAACAAAAGCCCCTGAAAAAAGATCCCAAGGAGACCCTGTGGACTTAAACCAAATGTTTTTGTCTCCAGGTATGTTCCACATGGACTAAGAGAAAAGGATTTAGAATCCAATGTGGAACACAGGAACACATGGAGATATACTAAAGCATCCACCAATTTTCCTGGGAGAGAAAACGCCCCTCCACTGTAGACCAGTATTCCACAGGACTAACTGCTACCATACAAACCGCAGGTGTCAACACACAATAAACCTGCACACCAAGCAACTGAACAGTGACAGGAACCAAAACAGATGTATTTTGACGGATCTGACTATACCCAATCTGCCCAGTCAATAGAACTGAAGCTACTATGAGCTTCAGCTCTTGCAGGAGGTACAAGATGCTCTGGGAGAACATGTATACTGAGTATTCAGTGAATAAATAGTAAAAGAATGTTATTTAATATGCCTTTATGATAGCTGCTCTTATGTTCAACAGGATTTTAAAACAGTAGTAAAATTTATAAGATCAGTTGTGGCTTACTGTTAATTTTAACCCTTTCAGTGCCAGAGCAATGCATTGCTTACCCATCTGGCACTTAAAAGGTTGAAATATAACATGCAGAATGTTGTTCACAAATTTATTTTCTCAAATGGAACTATAAACTGTTAAATTTACCCCTTAATGTCCAAGGACGTGCAATGATTGTCACAGTATTTGGTCCTTTAAGGACCAGAACAATCTTGGCATGTCATGTATTAAATGATCACAGCATTCCACATGGAGAGCTGTGATCATTCTGGGTACTGGACTGGAGCAGTCAGTTTCAGCCTTTCCCTGGTGAGCTGGTACATGTGATCACTGCTACAGCGATCACATGTACCAGCTGAGCCAAAAACAAAGGTAATGTATGCTGTACATTGCCTTTGTCAGTGTTCTCTGCCTCTTTCTTCCTCACAGTGATCGTGAGGAAGAGAGAAGCAGAGAATAGAGCTGAAGTAAAGAAAAAAGGCCAAGGATGGGGGCAATTTTATTTAAATTACTGGTGCTGGGGGCTGGACTAGGTGTAGGTCACTTGCAACAATGGGACTTTCATTTGGGAGGTATGAATGAAAGTTCATACCCTTTAATTAGCCACTGTTAAAAAGTTTGAGAGATGAACCTGGGGGCTACAATATGGGGGATAGTAATAATAAAGTATTACTATCCCTTTAAGAGGTTAACAGACCTGTGTTCAAAACAAAAATTGAGTGATTATGGGGCAAACCAACTGCACTATAGCAACATATACACATCCCTATTTTAGACTTATCTAGCATTCATGGGGTTAAAAACGCCTCTGAAGAAGCAGTGGACTTTTTTTTTATGAAACAGTATATGTTATGGTGCATCTGTTGCTGAGTAAAACAGTGACACTTCCACTGGTGTCAGTTACTTTAGTCAAACTATATAACCATTAATGTTGTCAGGGAGTGAGTTACAGTGCAGTTATTTCCTAAAAGCCAAACTGACACCATGACTCAGCAGTTTCTAACACAGTCTATATAGAACTGATTGTTGGTAACTCAACTTCCCGTTGATTGCAACAGAATAATTTAAATCTGACCACTAAAGGGTACTGTTAATGTGAAAACCAAGATTTGAAACTGTATTACAAATCGTTGTTCGTACCATTGTTTTACTCAATAGGAAAAGCCCTAAAATATATGCATTTTCATATAAAAGTTTACTTCTCCTTTAATCCCTTAAGGACTTAAGATGTACCAGCCCTCAAGGACCTATGATGATCCTGGCATGTAATGGATTTCCGGGTTCGCCACACAGCTGAACTCCACTGGTAGGGTTGCACCGATACCGATACTGGTATCGGTGCCGATACCGCCATTTGCGTGAGTACTTGTACTTGCGCAAATGCGGCAGATGCCAGCACCGATACCTTGTGTCAAGGTCGGTGCTGCAGAGAGGGAGCCCGAGGAGCTGCTCAAAATGCTCCCCGGTCGCCTCTCCCTCCTGCAGAGTCGGAACGTTGCCACAGGTTACCATGGCAATGCTCCGACGCTGACCTCTGCCGGGGCTCGCGAGAGAACAGCGAGCACCCGACAGAGGAAGGTAAGGGAGGCAAGATGGGGCATTAAGAGCTGGTGGTGAAAGAGGCAGAGAGGGGGTCAAGAGGGAGAAAAAGAGGCAAAAGGAGGAAGGATCAGGAGACAAAAGGAGGGGGGCCAAGAAGAGGCAAAAGGAGGGGGGATCAGGAGAGAGAGAGAGGCAAAAGGGTGGGATCAAGAGTCAAGGAGAAGGAGGGGGAGAAAGGGGGATCAAAAGGGTGAGAAAAAGCCAAGGCAAAAGAAGGGGGCTCAAGAGGGGGAGAATGAAGCAAAAGGTGGGAATCAAGAGGGGGAGAAAGAGTCAAAAGTGGAGAATCAAGAGGTGGTGTGTGTATGTATGTGTGTGTGCATATATATTTCAAGTACTCACCAATACCAATTACCGATACTTTTTTTTGCGGTCATTTGCCAGTTTTCCAAGTACCTAAAGCATATAGGTACTTGGAAAACTGGCAAATGACCTCAAAAAAAAAGTATCCTTAATTGGTATCGGGGAGTACTTGAAAAAAGTATTGGTACTTGTACTCGGTCTTAAAAAATCGGTATCGGTGCATCTCTATCCACTGGGTAACAGTGGAATCCATTAGTCGTTAGGGTTAAAAGAAAGTGACATTTTGGGAATTTGTATTTATCCCATATGGCGCATTTAGTTTGTTCCAGAACTCCAGTTTTTTCTGATCGGTGTCTTAGTCACTTTAAAGAGATAGTAACCCTTAGATGAAAAGTGTATTGACTAAAATATGAGTACTCCCATAGCCGAAAGATGTTTTATTTAAACATTTTTGAAGCTCAAACTTGCATTTATTTGGGTTCACTGTTTCAGTTGCCTGAAATCTTATGGTGGTGCTGTTGTTATTGTAGTATATTAATATCTATGGTCAGCTGACCAGAATCATCCATAGGATGGTGTAGCAACAGCACCACCATAACATTTTAGGTCCTGGAGGTACTACAACCAAACAGTGTAAGTTTGAGTTGCAATAAATTTTTAATAAATGCATTTCACAGCACAATAATCACTGCAGTATGTATTTTTTCAATATTAAGCATTCATCTCCTTGTAATCAATACACTTGTGATTAAGTAAGCGATATCCAGAAAAGTCCCTTTGTTAGTAGTTCATGAGGACTAGGGTTGGTTACCCCAGCTTTAGGTTATTGATTTGGTGGGGATATTTTTGGTTTATACTTTAGTGTATCTTGCTTTGAAAAATATTAAACATTTAACAACTTAAAGGGATAGTAATGTTTCACAACTGTCAGAGTTGTAGTTCAAGAGTAATTGAATGATAAAGTATCCCCCCCTGCCCTTTTTACTGATGTAACACTGCTCACCTCAGAACAGCAAGACTGTCCAAATGGATGGCAGTAAGGGACAATCTTCAGTGAATATAAGGAAAAACCTGCCCTCCTTTGTCAAGGGGGGCAGGGTTTTCCTTATGCTCACAGTAAGAAGATTGTCTCTTGCTGTGAGCTGTCCTGTCATGCGACCCATTTCCACATCTGAGGGGAAGTGGCTTACACTAGGTAAAAGTGGCGTGAGGGGGGTACTTTATTATTCAATTACTTTGGAACTACAACACTGACAGTATTGAAATAATGCTCTCCATGGCCCAAATACTATAAAGATTAATTGGAGCTGATTTTAAACCATTTAAGGACTCGAGGATTATGCATCTAATTGAAAAGAAGAGATTTGCTCAACTTAAAGGGTTAACCTCTTGGATCCTAGATCCTGCTGCAATGGTTGGAGGCATATTTGCCTTTCAAGTGGTTAACCCTTTGAGTGCCAGAATGGTACGGAATACATTGCAAAGCAATGCATTCCATACCACTGTGGCACTCAAAGGGTTAAAGCAGCATAGCATATGCGTCTTAATTACTTATCAATATGTCTGGCCTCGGCTTTGGCCCACCTCTGCTGTATGTTTTTCTTACAAATAACTTGATTATGTAGTGTTTTGGCTTAAAACGTTGTTTAGTTTGAAAAGTCATATAACTTGAAAAGTTGGAATACCGCATACAGAATGAATTATTCCATGCTATAAATCATAGAGTCCACAAGGAAACTTGATTGGATAAAAAGCTCTTTATTCTATGAAAGACAGAATTTGAATGCTTGTTTGTATACATCAAGGTGAGTGATTTTAGGATATTGTCAAAATTAAGTTATATATGAAAAATCTATGCTATATTTTATGCCTTCACCTTAATGCATCATCTGATGTCAGACTTAGACAACTAATGTCTAAGTGCACAGATTATTATGTGTAAGAGCATAACATTTCAATCTATAGATTAATGTTACAAGCCAGTCTGTTGTGGGATTAGGCAAAAATATTCAGCTAATCAATTTCAATGACTTCCAGTACCTAAATATGAAAACTTAGGTGTCAAATCATTGCAACCTATACCAAACAGCCAACAGATTAAAGATTACATTTATCCAAATTAGTTTACACTATGTGAAATAGTATTTTAATACATACATCCTACGCAAAATAAAATCTACTGATCAGTTTTGGGGAAGTTTCTTTCTTTCTCCTCTCTTATGAAAAGATAGTAATCAGATATTAGTAATCCTTTGAGTGCCAGAGGGTTACACAACACATTGCAAAGTCTCTGCTGGTCCAGATTCCATTTTTGAATAGCTTGATTTGCTGTCACCTTCTAGAACAGGGGTAGGTAACCTTTTGCTATCCAGCTGTTGGATGGTTGAGATGATGGGAGTCTCCAACAGCTGGAGAGCCAGATCTAGAAGTACGCTAAACACTTTGCTCATTATCAGAACAACCACAGCAGAGCATCAGACTATTTACATTTGATCCCTCTCTCCTAATCTCCCTAACAAAATAACAGTGCAAACATTTACAGACATTGTTGCAGCCCTTCTTACATCAAATTGTTGTGTATATGGCCCTCATTGCTAATTGTTTTTGACATGCCTTGCCTACAGTATTAATATCTGCAACCTCTGCTGGAATGCTTTTTAATGAGGCTGTCATAATTTTCATAAAGTAATACGCTTATTATTTTAGCTTGCAGCCTAGGTATAATGATAACTGGAGCTTGCTGTAATGATAGAAGGGATTCACACCACACCAAAGGGAAGAGTGAACGCGCTCCCTGGGGTCGCTGGGAGGGAGGTGGGAGGAGAATTAAGTATCACTGGGAAGTCATGAAGAGCTGTGCCGAAGATTCATAATGCAGAAGTGTACAGCTTGAAGGTTAAATATCCTTAAAATATGTAAACTAAAAAAAAAAAGTTTCCTAATACTACTTTAATAACTTAAAATATGGTAAAAACTTTATAAGAGGTGAATGTTCCCTTTAAAATCAAGCATGTCTGATGCAGGTAAAGTGGAGTGGGGAGGTAGACTCTGTCTCCTGAGAGCCTTTTTAGGCATGTGCCCTGACATCCTGGCCAGAGGATTCTTTATTCCATTGTTTCCAATGTACAGAGCAAGAAGAACTCAGAACCCCAAGACTGTCCTATCAGATCAATCCTGTGCAATGCCAGATCAATAAAGAACAAAACAGCTATTATCGCCAACCTTATTGAAACATGTGAATTAGTGTGCATCACAGAATCGTGGCTAGATGACAATGCGGGGCCTATCCTAGCAGCAGCTGTTCCAGGCAATCATACAGTGTTCCACCGCCCCAGACAAGAGCGCAAGGGAGGTGGAGTAATGATCTGTGTCAAATCATCCTTAAACCCCAGGCCAATATCAGTCCACACACCCCAATCTTTTGAACTCGTAGCTGCTAGCATCTCAATAGATAGAGGATTTCGGATACTGTTAATATACAGACCCCCAGGAGATGGGAAGAGATTTCTTCAAGAACTCTCAGACCTTTTGACTGGTTTAATCCTTGAACACCCTAGATGGATTATATTGGGAGACTTCAACACTTGGATTGATGACACACTATCACAACTTGGGCAGGACCTCCCCAGCCTGATGAGTGCGCTCAGCTTCATACAAATAGTTGCCACTTCCACCCACAGAAAAGGTCATACACTCAATCTAGTGTTCCATTGTGGACTAGAAGTGTCGCCAGTAACTGTAAATCCAGTTCGATGGTCAGTCCACCACTCCATACACTTTTCCATTAGATCACATTCAGCCAGACCATAGCCTCAGAACCTGGTCAAACACCGCTAATTAAAAGGGGTGACCCCACTGGATGTAACATCAAATATGGATCTAAGTGAAGTGATGGGCACTTGTGAAGACCCTGGCTCCTTAGTCCAACTCTACAATAAAATCATAAGGGACACCCTAGAACTCATTGCACCATCACACATATGCACTATCAAAACTTACAATAATGCACCTTGGTTTGATAGCACCATCAGAGAATTGAAGAGAACAGGCCGTAAACTCGAGAGAAGGTGGCGCAGGACAAGTGACCCAGAGGACAAAGTTGCTCTTACCAATCACCTCAATGAATATCAATTTAAGATAAGTCAGAAAAAATCCTCATTTTTGTCACACAAAATCACACTTTCCCGCAACAGACCCAGGCAACTGTTTTGCACAGTAGAAAGGCTCTGCAAACCAGCATGCATGCATATACCCACCAACTTTTCTCAAGATAAGTGTGAAGAATTTGCGATCTTCTTCACAGACAAGATTTCCTCCATCCGAGCCTCCATCACAGCAGGCCAACCAGTTACCCACCAGAACCACTACAGTGGAAGACCAGATTCCCCCAGGTTATGGTCTACTTTTACAAATGTGGATATAGAGGAAGTTAAAAGAACCATGCAAAAGTTGCGCCCCACTACTTGTGACTTCGACCCTGCCCCAACTCGTCTTATATGTGCATGTACTGAAACACTTGCCCCAGCCCTCACAAAAATAGCGGCGTGTTCACTAAAAACTGGAATCTTCCCGGATCCTCTAAAAGAAGCAGTGGTAAAACCCCTCCTAAAGAAACCCTCACTAAAAACTGGAATCTTCCCGGATCCTCTAAAAGAAGCAGTGGTAAAACCCCTCCTAAAGAAACCCTCACTAGACCCAGACTGTATAGCAAATTACAGACCAGTATCCAACCTTCCATTTCTGGGGAAACTCATTGAAAAAGTAGTGGCAACTCAACTGGAGGCCCATCTATCAAGCGATAACATCTTTGATCCTTTCCAGTCAGATTTCAGATGCTGCCACAGCACGGAAACAGCGCTAGTCCGAGTGCTAAATGATCTCCTTTTGACGAGAGACAAAGGTGATTACTCCATCCTAATCCTCCAGCTGCATTTGACACCATTGACCATGGGATTTTAATAGCGCACTTTCAGCACATCTGTGGTCTAGGAGACACAGTTCTTAACTGGTTTAAATCTTTCCTCACTGGTAGATCACAGAGAGTAACATCAGGATCTTGCTCATCGGCACCAACAGAATTAGCTTGCAGAGTTCCACAAGGTTCCATCTTGTCTCCTATGCTATTCGCAATTTACTTACTACTACTGGGAGACATCATCAGAAGACACGGCCTAAGATATCATTGTTACGCAGATGACACACAACTCTACTTCTCGTTTGCTCCAGATACTAAAGACCCAACATTCCTCATCAACAGTTGCTTAGCAGACCTCATAGAGTGGATGAATGCTAGTTGTCTTAAAGTGAACCCTGACAAAACAGAGTTACTCTGGCCTGGAACTTGTAGGCTCTGAACTCATTAGTTCAACAGAGGTACGGAGTCTCGGAGTGATGATTGACTCTGGACTGTCATTTAAACAGCAGATCTCTTCTGTAATAAAATCTTCCTTCTTTCATCTGAGAAATATATCCAGGATACAACACTTAATTCCACCGGATGATATGCCAACATTAGTCCATGCATTTGTGTCTTCTCGCCTGGATCATTGTAATGCACTGTACTTGGGCCTCCCAGAAAAAGAACTCCATCGCCTACAGACACTACAAAATGCAGCAGCCAGACTACTGACCAATAAAACTCGCTCATGTCACATAACACCCGTTCTCCACTCCCTGAACTGGCTTCCAATTAAATGGTGAACATATTTTAAAATTGGCCTGCTGACCTTCAAAGCCTTAAATAATCAAGGCCCACAGTACCTGAAAGAGCTCCTGACACCCTATATTCAATCCGGCTCACTGCGGTCAGCCAACAGATCCCTCCTGTCAGTGCCCAGAATAAAGACAACCTCAGGTTCCCGGGCATTCAGCCACACTGCCCCCACATTCTGGAACTCTTTACCGTCCTCAATCAGAGAGGCACCATCATTACAGACTTTTAAAAAAAAGCTAAAGACCCATCTCTTTTATCAGGCATTCAGTCACCTCATGTGACCATAAGGAACCCTTAAATTTTATGTCTGTTTATAGATTTGTAAAGCGCTTTGAGTCTCACAGGGAGAAAAGCGCTATAAAAATCACAAATTATTATTATTGTTATTATTATTATTATGGTTCCTGTGTTCCACATAGACTTAAGAGAAAATTATTTATTTGTTTAAATCAATGGGCTGTTTTTATTTGTCAGATATGGGTCGATTGGTTTACTATAGAATTTCTGAATGTGGTCTTCTGTTTTTAGCACAACACCCTTCCTCTTTTTCTCAGCAGAGATAATCAGTCCCCTCCCCTTTAAAAATGCGTGGCAAAAATAATTTTGGTGCTTCACAGCTATTTATGAGGGAAGAGATAGCCAAGTAGGAGCCTATTAAAAGCTAAACAAACCAGTTGTATTTAGGCTTCCTTATATAGCAGAAAACACCTGGGCTTAGAGGCACTAAAGGTCGAAGATGGCTACGAATGTCAATGTACTGTCGGAGAAGGGTCATAGGCACATCCGCGGTATTCACCAAAGTCTGTACGACATCACATCGACATGATTCAGACAAAAAAATGCCAATATCGACATCAATCCGACATTCCTTCGACTGGTTTACGAATTTTTACTCTTCGCATCGACAATTGCTCATTTGCATATGAAAATGAAGCATAATCAGACACATTTGTATGCAAGGGGGTGTGTTAACATGTTAATGTGACACTTCAACTCATTCAGTCTCCACTTCACCTAACTCAGGCTGTCGTAGTTGGGATCTCCCCTGTACTTTCCTGTGGAGCAACAGCAGGAAGAGCTACGACAATTCTGAACAGTATTCTCCTACATGCATTCTCTGACATACATTCTCCAACATACACTGCAATTGCTACCTCTCTGGTACTTAAAGGGTTAAGTGTTGAATAAAAGAGTTGAGTAAAAGTTTAGTCGACTGAAAATGGAGTCGAATAAAAATGGAGTCGACAAAAAGATGGAGTTGACAAAAATGTGGAGTAGCAAAAAATGGAGTCGACTAAACATGGAGTTGAATAAAAGTATAGTTGACTAAATGGCAGATCCTGAGGTGAAAGTCGGATGGAGTTAGTATGTCGAATATATGCAATATATTTCGACATACTAAGGGGGGGCCACATTGTGTAGTGCTTGGTCTACTAGTTCTGTTTATTGTAACCCTTTGAATGCCACAGGGATGAGCAATGCACATCCCTATGGCATTCAGTGCTGTCCATGGTGCTGAAAGCCTTCTCTGTATTCCCCTACTGGCTAGGTAGAGAAGCACAGAGAATGCTGTACAGAATTGTCATAGTGCTGGTGACGTGTTAGGGAAGGAGATCCCTTCCACACTGACAGCACTTAAAAAATCCTGTATGCTAATAGGAACCTTCTCCAACCTTCCCCTTCCATCCTACAATTTTTGTGAATATGTTGATGTGTCTGCAGATCGAATTGTCGGAGTGATTCGAACACAACGACAATACCATACCGACACGACATTGACATTTTCTTCAAAATCCAGGAGCCCTAGGCAGGGGCTTAGGGTGGGCTTCTGCTTAAAGTAGAACTGTCACTTTATAACACACAAGTGATTTTTTTAAACAATAATTTGAGACGTAGCTTTATATATGCTATTTTATGCAGATTAGAGACTACTGGCTGGCATGTTTGCCAGATACATACTGCTTCCCATTCCACCTGCCAGCCAATACTAGATTATTTGCTTAAACTGAGAAGTAAAGCTGAGTATCTCATAAACTATTAAAAAAATACTAACATAAACATTGAAGCAGAATATCTTAATCCTTTAAGGACCAGGAAATTCTGAGGTGGATTGCACTTAAGGACAGGAGCAATTCTGACCTTTTTGACTATGTCTTTGTTCAACAGTGTTTTCCCTCTAAGTATTTTATTTCAGCCACATAAATTATATACCGTTTTTTCACACGCTAGTAGGGCTTTCTTTTGATACAACACTTAAATGGATAACCCACCAGTTATTTTATTAAAATTAAAGAAAACTGTAAAAAAAAACACCATTTTTATTTTTTGTCTTGGGATCATTTGGGGTGCAGTGGGTTAAATTTTTATGTTGACTGCATGAAAGGTATGACCAGTCATTCATTCCTACAAAATGGGCAGTTTTAAGTGGGTACTGTCCCCCCAGGGTAAAAATACCCATGTCCTTCTTTCCCTCCCTGTTTTCCCACTTTTTTACATATCTATTTGTTAGGCATGTATAAGTGCATTACTTTTCTCTATAACAGTGAAACTGCCATTAATGTTTGTTCAAACTATGGAAGATTTTTTTTTATATAAATTTGAACAAGCTAAAATATATGATTTAAACAGACCAATGTATAAGACACTGTTAGCAGGTTATAAATTGGCCTGCATTCATCCAGCCCCCAGCTCCAGCACTGAAGGTGTTAATACCCACAACTCTGGCCTCAATTTCTTCCTTTATTTGTCTGGTCTCTGCTTCTCTCTCCCCTACTTTCATAGTATGGAAGAGAAAGGCAGAGAGCAGTCACAAAGGTAATGTGTAAAACACATTGCCTTTGTGAATGCAAATGCCGGTACACGTGATCGGTCCTGGAGCGCTCAGCTTCAGCCTATTCAGCATGATAGCAGCTCACAATGAAGAGCGCTGCTATCATTTAACCCATGACGTGCCAGGACCGTCATGAGTCCTAATGGGAAGCTTACCCATGACGGTCCTGGCTTTGTCATGATTTGTTAAGAGGTTAAGGACCATGTGACATGTTATGACCTTCATGCATTTTATACCCTTAAGAACCTGTGATGGACACAGCGTATTTTTTACTTACAGCGCACCTCCAGGAGCGCTGAAAGTAAAAACAGTTTCTGAAATTGACTGCTCCAAGACTGGAGCTGTCTCTCTTATACCCCACTTCAGCGCATCGGAAAGGATCAAAGCGGTCCTTAAGGGAGGGTAACATCCCTGGACCACTGGCCCTTAAAGGGTTAATGAAAGCTGCATGGTTATGCAGCTGTCCCGGATCTGGTAAATTACACAGGTGATGAGTGACATTGTTCCCCAGACACAAAATTGTATCCCAGTTAATACTCAGAAGAAGCATTTACAGTAGATTTAATTGCAATGTTTGCACAGTGCATGCCAACATGCTGTGCCAGAAAAGAAATAATGAAACTTGCTGTAGTTGAACTTCTGTTTTTCCAAATAACTTTAGGTATTGTTTACTATTCTTGTTAAATTCAGCTCTAGTTTTTTATTATACTGAAAACTCTGATTAAAGATAGGTTTCGTTCATTTTTAAAGATGAATAAAAATGTCAGTATGTTGTGCTTGCCATTTGTTTTTTTATATATGGATTGTTTTTGAATAGTTAACCTTTATTTCTTTATGGCACAATGTTACTCTTTATGCTAACTAGTTTCTAGCTTAGTTGATATTACCACACACTTTTCTATGAATGAAGTCAGACAGAGCCCACATTGGGGTCATTTCAATTAGCACAGCAAACAAAATGTTTGGCCTCAAACAGAATTATCACAAACGTACCACACTGTGCCACCAAAATATAAAGGTTAACTTCTTAAAAAGACAACATCGCAGTCAGCGCTCAGAAGGGAACAAATACATATACAAGACAAATGCGCACTCACTATATGTATGCTTGATAGAAAGGCATCTTGGGGTCCCAGCCCCCAAATAGTCATGAACCGTGTCCTTCTTACTCTTTCTCTGTGCCTCCGATCCACGAGGAGAAGAGCTTTTTAGCATCCTCCAGTGATGCGGCGCGAGCCACAGTGGTGCCGTTGTTTATAGGGCTCGAGCCGGGTACACACTATAAAGGGAAATAACCTCTCAGGGGATGTAGGGCGGGACCTGATTCTGAGTGTGTGCTAGTCTGTTCCCTAGCGCTTTCATGGGACACCTCCCACTTCTTCAGGGGTAAAGCATCACTGGAGAACGCTAACAAGCTCTTCTCCTCGTGGATCAGAGGCACAGAGAAACAGTGAGAAGGGCACAGTTCGTGACTATTTGGGGGCTGGGACCCTGAGATGCCTTTCTATCAAGCATACATATAGTGAGTGCACATTTGTCTTGTATATGTATTTGTCTTAATAAATACACTACTCTTAGATACTCTTATATTTTCCTCTTTGTTCCCTTTTAAGCGCTGACTGCGATGTTGATTTCCACTGATTTGATGGCCTTTACAAGACCATGATTTGTGAGCTGCCCAAGGGATAATAATATCATACCATTTGGAGAATGAGTGACCTTGACTGTCTACATCTCATTTCATCTTCATCATCTGTCTTTATTTCATCCCATTGTCCATTCATCATATCATCATTCATTTTTTATCCTTTTCATTGGATTACAAGGTACTATGTGTCTTTTAACACAACATTGACTAAAGGTTCATTAGTCCAATAGGAATACTACTTGATTATTATATATATATTTTCTAATATTGGACTATTTTATTAATATCCAGTGACTTATTTATTTTTATGTATTATTTATATTACTAACATTTGAGTCATCATCTCACTCATTTCATTCCATTTCCATTTTTGGTTCTCATAATTGTCTCATCATTCTTTTATTGTCACTCACTTTTGATTCACTTCTGCAATTTAATTTAGTACACTAGTAGATTGTGATCATTATCACTTTATTCAGGAGCATTCTTAGCACGGGTCATTTTTTATTCACCATTTTATACGTTTATTTTTAGTGCCTGAGCCACTGATACTCTTGGTGGCTCAGTCATTATCCTATTCACTTATCATATTTATATATATATATATATATATATATATATAATTTTTTTTTTCCCTCTCTTTCTCACTATACGGTACACTTATCTTGTTATTACGTAGATTACCTCCATTATTGCTTTTTTGCCCTCAAAGTGATACACTCTCAGAATGGTGGTTAGTGAGCAATATCTGACGTTGTAACTTCTTAAAAAGGGTTTTATATATAAAACAAACTAAGCTTGTCTCAGGGAGACAGGTCCATTTTAAGACATTTTGATTTATGCAGAGATCATTGGCATACCTGTATTTTTAACATGCCGTTAATCCCTGGGATGCTAGTCAGGTCTCCAACACATTACTTTGCAGTGCGTGCGATACACCTCTAAAATGTAAGTGATTGAATGTATAATTATTTGTTTAACTTTATATGAATATCTTTGTCTTGACAGGGTAAAAATATTTATAGTGATGAGGAAACAACAGAAGAACAACTTTATCAGAAGTTTCCAAAAGAGACCTTTGATTTTAGCAGTGATAGCGATGAAGAAACTAAAGGCAACTCAATAAAAAAGTCCAACAAAAACCCTGTAACTGCTGATGGTCATAGACAACTGACATTAGAACAGTTTGGATTTTCTAAATTGCTGGAAAGAGAATGTATAATTGAAGATAAAAACACTTACCCTTCCAGGGGAAGTAAGAAAAATGGTTTCAACAATTCTAGTACAAAGCTAAAGGATACACCAAGTATTAGCAAGTTCAATAGGAGGTCAAGAGACATACGGCAAAGAAAAGCAATGGTTACTTCTGAACTGAATATTTCATCAGAATCAGAGGAAGACATAGAATGCATAAAAAACAAGCATCAGATATTGCATAAAGCTAATGTTGTCCTAGAGACAGAAGGTAGCTCAGATGAGAGTGATGATGTTGTCTTGTCCTCCCAGCTGCTAGGACAAGAGAAAATGGTGCCGTCCTCAACAAGTGCAAGATACATTTCAGAATCCGATAAATCAGAATGTTCAGACTTTGATTGTTACAGTTCCGTCAGCAATAATAGGCAAATCACTTATACCAGTACTGACTGTATTAGTGATGAGTCTGATGACATAGAAATACCAAATAAAAATGTGTTGGTTAGCACACGGGATATAAAACACACTGGGGTTCAAGAAAAACATTCCTCTCATAATATGAGTAAAACACATAGAGATTCTCAGACAATTGATGAATTTTCATCTTCTGATGATGGCAGTCTTCAAAACCAGAAAATTAGACTTTGTAATGCAGACAGTGGACACAAAGCTAAAAAATACAGAATTAACAAGAAGTCTAAATTTCCCAGTTTGATAAGGGGAAATGATTCATTTGCTCAGCCAAAGCTAACCAGAAGGCATGACGATGATGATAGCAGAGTTGTCAGTAAAAAGGAGAAATGCTGTTCTTTGGACACGGTTTTAGGTAATTGATTGTATTCTTACTATGTTAAAGCAAATAATCTTTCAGTGGTTGGCTAAATAACTTCTTGCTTCAAAGAAACCATACGTTTTTTTCTTTTCACTAGAATATAGCTTACACTTGAGCTATGTTGTATTCAGTCATCAAATTCTTGGTAAGAAAGCTCTAAGCTCTGTCATTATTTTTGTTGTTGAATACTATAATCACTATGGGTGAAAACATAACCTCTTTTTCTTGCTATTTTATGCTTTATTCTTACTTTTTAAAGTGTTAATTCAAAAAGCTTCTTTTCTTTTACACTTTTCATATCCACTCACTGGTTTTTTTTTTTAATATTTAGTAGCAGGCAAGTGACATGGCTTCACCCATGTGAATCCATGCGTTACAATGTGTTGGATACCTCTGTGGCACTCAAAGGTTTAATTTTTATTAAATGTCAGGCCTCGTAGTGGGGCATCAGGACCCCCTCCTGATGCCCCCCTAGACTACTGATTTCCCAGCTGATTTACTTGAGAGATCTATAGAGGCAGCACAGGGGAGGAAGAAAACTCCTGTGCTTCCATTATTCCCAGAACCGGGTAGGTGCAGGCTGGATCGGGAATACCCTCTCCTGTCAATGAGTGAAAGCATCCCTCATTTACATGAGAAGGTGTGTTGATCCCACCCACTCCTACCCAGGTTCTCTGTGTAGAATTGCTGCAGAGGAGTTCTCTGGCTTTCCTTCATCTCCTCTAATGATCTCCACTCTGGGGGGCATCAGGATGGATCCTGATGCCCCACCATGAGGTCTAAGTTTTTTTGTTTTGTTTTGTATCTATAATAAACCCCTTCCAGAAAGAGAAGGGACAGGGAATGTTGGCATGTGTCTGCTTGGCTGAGGAGGCAGGGGGAGAAGAGCCAACTCAGCCAACTCGGGTCTGTATGTATGAAAAAGGTGATAATAGGAGAGAGTAGGAACAGTGAAAGTTGAAGTGTATCTGTTTGGCTGAGGAGACAGAGGAGGATCGACTTGGACTGTGTATTTGGTATTTCGCCCCCTGCCTCCTCCTGAAGCAAATAACATTGTGCGTTTGGCCATGGAGCCCCCTTCCTCCTCCTTAGCCAAGTCAAACCTCACCCCACACATCCCATTGGCTGGCTACTGTCAGTAAGCCCACCCCAGGGTGTGGCTGCCACTGATCTAGAAACCCTTTTCAAGGCACCCAACATAGGGTTAGCGTTACATAGATACATATTGCTTTTTTTATTATTGAAACTTTAGTAAACAGGAGAAAATAAATGAGCGTAATAACACTAGTTCAATTTTGCAATTTAGTAAATGTCCCAAATAATTTTATATTAACTGGAGCAGCTCTGAGGCAAACCAACAACACCATAAGGGACAAAGGAAAAATCCCTAAATTCTCATCTATTTCTTTTGGAATTGTAACCTTGTATTTTTTATAGATTTGCTCCAGTTCTTCTACTTACAGTGCATGTGCCTTGCTGTGTGCTGGGAGAGGAAAACAGTGTCCTGCACCTGTCACTTTCCTTTCTTTGAAGTAACAGATAAATAGTGTGGAACCCTTTTTCAAACCATCATGTTTCTTTTTTATTTTTAAGTATTCCATGGGGTTTGAAAGCCAGTAATGTTAACTATATGTCGATCCAGTATCCTGTAGGTATTCTATCTTGGTACTGGCATATTATTTCCATAAAGGGAAATTAAAGCCCCGATCATCCCCAGTATACCCAAGAGAGTTGGAGTCTACAGCTAGAGATCCAACAATTGACAGCACCTGCTGTAGGAACATCAGTGAATACATTCCTAATGCTAACAACCACGTCCCATAAAAAGCATTATAAGTTTCTTCCATTACCACAAATACTCCATGGGTAGCACACAGTGACAGGTTGCAGACACTTGTTCCACTAAAACCATATCAAATCATGTTAGTTAACCCCTTAAGGACCGTCGCATGAACGCATGGCTGCACTTAAGGACCACGGGTGGAGCCCTGAACTCCATGACATGTTAGGACCGTCGCTGGTCCTTAAGTGCCTGCCAGCCATGACGGTCCTGGCATGGCAGTGGTCGTTAAGGACTAAAGTGATCTAGACGTCAGCCAGGTGGAAGGAAAAGATTTATGATTGTTCCTGTTACCCCACCTGCAAAATCATTTGATAGGCAAGTGGCTTGTGGGGAAATTTCATGAAGTGTTTTGATGTTTTTGTTTTATTTAATTATTTATTTAACCACTATTTACTTGTTATTTAATGCTATTTTATATAGCAAATGTAGATGGTCAGCCAGATATTCTATACGACAAGTAGAATTCCTTATACTGCTTACATTTTGCATTTAAGGAAATTCTCCGGGATGGGTGCTGGCAGTCAGTTTCTTAGCTGTGGTTTCCATTTCTCTGAAGGGGGATGCAAATACTGGTGTACAAAGAATAATGCTTGATCCCAGATGTTTGTGATATGATGAAATAGTAATAGAAGCCATAGGGGGAAGTTGAGTGGGGTTGGCAGGTGGTCTTTGTTAGGAGAGTTTCATCAAGGCACATTTAGAGACTTGTCCAAAATGTGTGCACATCACATGCGTATAATATGATTTAATATTGTGGCATACAAAGTGAACACCTACACCTATGAGCATGTACAGAAGATGCATTGTAGTAATATATAGGTGCTAAACACCTTAAGTACAGGCCATCTCTTTGCACTGAAATAGGTGTTGTGCCTGTTTTGCACATATAACTTATTGTGGAAGGAATCAGAGTGGTTTCCTAAAGGTTGCACATTGGAAGATGCATGCCCTTTGTATTGCTGTTGAATGAATAGTTACCTTTTATATTACTTTTACATATTCTGCAAGTTCATACTATGTACAGTCAAACACAGGCTTTTCTGGTTAGCTGACCATCAAAGCAAGGTGTAATACAATATTGTACTCTCCATGCTGCACTGAATACTCTGTATGCTATCTAGTTTACATTTGCTTTCATGTTCTCTGACAGAAAGCACTCTGCAATCAGACCTAGGGAGATCATTGACAGGGACATTGAACTGTAAAAAACTGGTAAAGATTTTAAATAAATAATCAAAAGTACTGTATAAGCAATGTAGACTTTACATATTATGTGATTGCAGAGTATGTAAATGCAAAATAAAAGATTACTATTTCTTTAAACAGTTTTAAGATTTCCTTACAAAAGCCAAATTATGAAAGGATTTTGGTTTCAAGAGAGGCTGTACTTGGCCGTGTTTTGGGCAGCAGCATTTTCAAACATTTCACCTAATCTGTAAAGGTGTGTTTGAGCAGATGGAAGAGTTTATGATAATGACATCAACTGCAATTGTTTTATCATTTGTAATATTTTATTTTTATATTCAGATGGAGTTAAAGAAGTAGCTTATATTCATTCAAATCAAAATGTTGTTGGCTCGAGCAAAGCAGAAAATCACATGAGTCGGTGGGCTGTGCGAGATGTCTTTGAGTTAAATCAGTTTTCCCAGCTTCCTGCTAATATTACAGCCTGCAAAATAAAGGTAAGGATATTTCTGTCTGTGCAAACAGAGGCTTACAATATATATTTTATCAAACAATCTGTCTTTTTCTGGTTAACAGAGATGCATAGTATTTGAATGCAGATGAGAACCAGCTGGACCAGTCTATCTGTTTCTCTATCTATATGAACAGTTCACACTAAGCTGTTCTATGTATATATCACACTTTGTGTAAAGTAGTTTTATTCTCATGTTTCCTGTTAGTTTTTTTTATCAGGTCACATTTTAGCACTTCTCTTCTTCTGAAAAATGCTTTCATCAAACATTATTAGATTTCATATAACATCACCCTTTTTCTGTCTTCCAAGCTATATAAGTTAAGATCCCAGAGTTTTTTTTGTAGTTTTATTATTTTTACAATGCTTTGTTTTAGTAGCCCTTTTCTGAATATTCTCTAATTTATTTATGTTCTACCTAAGATACAGTATTGTCTCAAGAATTGATATTGTACTGTGCATGAGGTCTAACTAATGAGCTGTAAAATGGCATTAGGCCCTCTTTTTCTTCCTATATATCCTAGTGTCTTGCTATATCAGATATAATTTAAAATAAGTTCTCATTTACCCGCCTCCCCCCACTAAAGTCAACCCTATTAATAAAAGTAATATCAATGATCTCTAATGTACTGTGCTAGAAACATTTGCTTCTTCTGAATGTATTCTGTTGAGTCAATACTCTGTCATCTGTCCTTCAGCCAGTACCTTATCCTTTCAACTTACCTTGAGTCCAATCCCAAAACACTCATCTAATGAATTAACTTTTTATGTAGGACAGTGTGGAAATCTAGATACTTTGCATATACTAGTTTGTCTATCATTTGAAGATGCTTTTATGCACAAATGTAGCAGTTGTTAAGCTGCTACATTTTCTTCCATTATGCCATCATCAACACTAGAATGCAACACGTCAACTTCAGTGTTCTTACATTTTTTTTTATAGTACTGGCACTGGTAGTGGTGGTGGAACTTTTGGTGGGACCTTGACAAACTGCATCCTCCCCAGGAGGTGAGGGAGCACCATCATTTATTGCACACGCTTCAGCAACCATGGCTGGAGTCAGTTTCTGGACTACCACTCGCACCTCCCTGCCCTGTTCCTACTCTTTTCCCACTCCCCTTGTGCATTTGATGGACATTACTCAACTACTGTCTGTGTTTTTATTATAAAGTACACAACAGAACTGATGAAATGTGATGATGTCCTGCATTGACCATCAAAAAAAATTTGCTACTCAGCAACAAGTGCAGTTTTTCTCCTGTTTTGCTTTTGAGGCGAAAACTTTTGCTCATCCCTAGTTGTACTCTTGTCTTTTCTTTGAAATACCAATAAAAATCCATTTAAAAATATTAATGAGATTTGTTTTACAAGACCTTCCTACAGTAAGTCTATATAGATTGTGGAAATGAAAACATTCATTCTTTAATAAGGAGGTCCATTCGTTTTTAAAATATTGATGCCAGAATTAAAGGCCTGATTTGTCAGCATCTTCTTTACTAGAGATTTTGTAAAGCTAGATTATATTAGCAATTCTCTGGTCATCCTGAACTATTCTTGCTAGAAATGACTGATTCAGATGTTCAGCTAAGGGTGCTGCAAGTACAGCCCAGTGCTCTTGATCTGGACCAACTGACTTGTCTACTTTAAATTTAGAAAACACATCTAAGTAAAACTTTCTTCAAAAATAGTTCTGATTCCTTTTACTTACACTGCTTCAACACTAGGGTTCAGACAAAATCACATAGATGTTTGGGGATAACATGAAAAATCAGTGATTAATGTTTCAGGAAAAAGTGTGTGTGACAGTGGTGATACAGGATGCTAGATGACAAATACATTATCAATAGGATGTGAGTTGTTTCATGTGGAATGTTAGTCCATGGAGCATCAACTTGCTCATAACACTTGGCTAGGTGGCTGAGTAAAGTTTCCTGTGGAGGTTGCAACTAATAAGGTCTCACACGTGTTTAAAAGTTGGATGGGTCTAGGCCAATATGTGTGGGTCATGGCAGTGTTTTGAAGCCACTGATGTTTTCCTTTGTCTGTCTGTGAGCTGGTATTGTCCTGCTGCAGTAGAGTGCCAGATGTGGTCTGATGAAGAGTTATACAACCATGTCTACATACTGGCAGGCTGTAAGTGAGCCCAGTATGTACCTTATGGGTGTGAATCTGACATGAATGATACTCTCCCACACTGTTATACCATGCAGTTGCATGTTGCTGATTAGAACTCCTCTAGACCATTGTCCAGCTATTGTGATGTCTTAGACAGAATCAGACTTTTTGAAGAGCATCAGTCTTCATTCCTACCACTAATGGCATCTCAAACCCAAAAGCACCAAAATTATTGAACATTTATGACATCATGACCAACCCAAGCACCAATGACTGACATGGACAGTTAGACCTGCAAAAGTTAGATGATCCTGCCTTCCTCATTGAGGGTACGGTTGTATGCTAAAGTTTGGGAACCCCGGCCAAATTAAATATTTTGTGGAAAACAAAAAGCAGTTAAAACAACCTTGCAGAGAACAAATTTAAGCCAGACATATTTCTGCAAATTGTAAAGCATAGTTGCTATTTATTTTCTGAACTTAACAGATGGAAAAAATACAACAGAAAATGTGATGTGCAAAAGTTTAGGCACCCTTCCATTTGATCCACTAGGGTTATTTACTTATTTGACCTGTTAGCCCTTAACCTAAAGTAATTACAATTTCAGAGCTAAGTACATTCTCTGACTCTTCAAATCACTCAAAGTGTTGTGCTGATGTATGTAACGCAGGCGATGGCTATAAAAACATATCAAAACACTTCCTACTTGCAATCTCAACTGTCTGAAGTGTAATTTTAAATAAATGGAAGTTATGGGTAACTGCTGAAATCAGGTCAAGGTCTGGAAACACAAGATATGCTTCTAGACTGGTCAGTAATGCAAAAAAAAAAAAAACATATCACTGCAGAGGACCTGCAGTAGTGATGCATCGATCCAATGTGCAGTTCTGCTTACACAAACATGGCCTGCATGGAATAGTCATCAGAAGGAAGCATTACCTGCAATCTCTTCACAAGTATCCAGCACAACACCTAGATAAACCAGAGGCATTTTGGAACCAAGTGATGTGGTCTGATGAAGTTAAAATAAAAATTTGGCTACAATCAATCACCAAAAGTATGTTTGGAGAAAAAAAGAAACGCACACCTCACCAACACCTTACCAAGCACTGAGGTGTATCTATTATGCTTTGGGTTTATGGCAGCCAGTGACATAGACAATATTGTTCGAGAGAATAATGGATTCTAATAAGTATCAACAAATCCTAGAAACTAATGTCACACAGTCAGTGAAGAAATTGAAGCTGTACAGTATATTGCAACAAGGAAATAATCCAAAACATAACTCAAAATCAACCATGTACTTTTTCAAGAAACTAAAACTTAAGGTTTTGGAAGGGCCTTCACAGTGCCCAGACTTGAATATTATTAAAAATGTGTGAGAAGATCTAAAACATGCAGTGTATGCAAGACAAGCGAGCATTCACGAGTGAGAAAATATTCCTAAAGCAAGAATAGAAAGACTGGCTGCAAGAAAAGTTTGGAGACTGTGATTTCTGTCAAAGGGGATGTTACTTTACTACGTCCTGACTAATAAGGTACCCAAACTTTTGCAGATGCCGCATTTTCTGTTTTCTGTTTCAGCATATAAATAGCAATTGTGTATAACAATTTGCATAAATATATAAGGTTTAAGTTTGTTTGCTACCGAGGTTGTGTTAACTCCTTTTCACTTAGAAAAACTACAAAACATGTGTTTTTACCAGGGGGGCCCACACATTTGCATAGAATTGTGTATATATATATATATATATATATATATATATATATATATATAATTTTTTTTTTTTTTTTTTTTTTTTTTACGTATATGTTATAGTTTAACATGAATGGTAATATTTGGTAATTTTTGTTTGCTACAGAGGTTGTGTTAACTCCTTTTCACTTAGAAAATCAACAAAACGTGTTTTTACCAGGGTGCCCACACATTTGCATAGAATTATATATATATATATATATATATATATATATTTTACGTATATGTTATAGTTTAACATGAATGGTAATATTTGGTAATTTTTTGTCTGCTACAGAGGTTGTGTTAACTCCTTTTCACTTAGAAAATCAACAAAACGTGTTTTTACCAGGGTGCCCACACATTTGCATAGAATTATATATATATATATATATATATATATATATATTTTACGTATATGTTATAGTTTAACATGAATGGTAATATTTGGTAATTTTTGTTTGCTACAGAGGTTGTGTTAACTCCTTTTCACTTAGAAAATCAACAAAACGTGTTTTTACCAGGGTGCCCACACATTTGCATAGAATTATATATATATATATATATATATATATATATATTTTACGTATATGTTATAGTTTAACATGAATGGTAATATTTGGTCATTTTGTGTGAGTATATCCACATTTATACTGTATAGGTTTATTTTAGTAATTATTTTTTACAACATTTTAACATTATATTTGGGATTCATGTTGGTTTTATTTAATTATCTTATTAATTGTTTCACTTATGTTCATTTTCAAGTGATTACATATTTATCCTCTATATATTGATCTTGTATTAGGCAAAATATAGTATAGGTATGCACAAGTGTATTTTGGATTTCATAGTTTAGGATTAAATCGTTTTTTACATGTACACATCACTATTATGTTAGTTCATGATTTTTTTTTTATTAGTTTAATTATGTTATGAATGTTGTATCCATTAGATACACATCGATCTTTGTATATGTTTTATGAATCCCTGGATAGCATGAGTCACTTATTGTAGAATATATTTAATTCATATTTATTGTATGTAGATTTCACATGATTGCTATATACATATATATGTGATGGCTATATAGGAGGTAAATATAAGAATATATGTTCCCTAATATCTAAGTATTTGTGGGTTTTTATAAATGTTTAGAGGAAATAATTGTTCACATTCACACATTATTTATAGTCTTAGTCTCTGACCTATTCAAATCACTTATAGAATTTTATGTTAATTTTATTATGTTTATTATACCCATGAGATACACATCCGTCTATAGGTATGTAGTTTTATATATATACCTGTCTATATGTATGTTTATTCGGATAGGGATAAGTATTTTATTATCTATGTTTTGATTTGCCCATTGGAAAAAGCCTGTTTGAGAAAGAGAGACAATTTAGGTTTAATGATTCAGTTGAATGGTAATTTAGGTCTGTTTGTGTTTTATATAGTTCATACCCGAAATCCAAAAATGTGATAAGCTCCAAGAAATAGTCTATTTTAGGATTATGAAATGCATTGATTGATATTAATGTATTTTTTATGCTTTTTATAATCACATTTTTTTATATCTTAGTGTAATTGTATATTAGCTATTATCTATTGTTTGTCATCCAATTATACACTCATCTCTAAGCCATAAGCCAGGTTTTGGAATATCGAGATGGTTACTGCTTTGTTATATGAATATCATTTATTGACTACACACATTGAAGCATACACTTTAGTTATTGTTTCAGTAAGGATACTGCTCTGAGAATCTGTGAGTACCTTGTTTTGGGAAAGGGTTTGTGAAAACTCCATTGTAATAACTACTATCCTTAGAGGTGCCTTCATCTTGTTTTCTTTCTCTATGTAGTGGCATCTGCATTTGAGGTGATGTCAACACTTTGTGGAATGGCAATATCATTGTTGAGTATGTGGACATTTATTCTGGACTGCCTAATTGTATTTATTGTAAGCAATATTTTCTGTGAAGCTCCATTCCAGTTTCTCTGTTTTCGTCTTCTGTTTTATCTTTTTAAGAGAATCTCATGCCAGAAGAAGATTACTAATTCTGGAGCGTGCCAGCTGCATCATGGGCAGGGAGATATGGGGAATCCCCTCCCCCACATCCTCCCCGTAGCTGTTGATATACTCACAGAATTGTTCATCTTTTATTTTCTGCTTAAGTTACAAAGTTTATAATTTGCCTTTGCAAATGTTCCTTATGGTGCTGTTGATTTACCCTAGAATGGCTTTCAGTTTTTCCTTTGTACATCCTGTATGACTCACTGTATGTATAAATATTATGAAGATGAATGCAGTGTGAGTTGGTATTTATCACACACATACGCATTCTCTCAATCACTCTCTCCAGTGTGTATTCTATTTGAGCAGCAGATGTCCTAATTTTATCTAGACAACTTGCCAGCCAAGGAAGTACAATTTGTGAAACAAATACAAGCAGTCACTCAACAACAAAAACAGGGAAAGCACAGGGGAAAGCCCTAGTGCAATTCAATAAAGACATCCCACATGTGGGTATTCATAATATCAATATGCTGTCAGTCACATACATGAAATAACCGCTATTAGGATTTTTGCCTGATCCAGAAGCAGGATTCTTATCCAACAGAGTTTAAAAGGGCTGCTCCACTCTCTCCTTCCAAGCGGCACAAGATACTCCAAAAAGAAAAAAACACAAAGAGGGAGCCCAATAGTGTGATACAGTATACGCCAGTTAAAATCACAGAGTATATAATCTTTCTACTCACATTTGCAAGTGGTCGGCTAAGGGGATAATCAGAGCCAACTAATACTCCTATGGAGATCTCTCACTGTCTCTACTCTGTATTCCCTGCCAGCTGCTGTTCACCAATCCATAAACGAAATGTCCGCTCCAAAGTAGTTAGCACAAATGTTTAATATAAAAATGTATTCCCAAAATATAAAAACATAAAAATGACTTTCATAAAATAATGATGAGCATCGGCTTACTCGTTTCAAGTATAAACCACTTTGTCAAAGCCACTAGATAAAATTGTAAATATACAGCGCGTGTCTCCTCTCTAATGGCTATTTAAGCAATAGCCTACTGAGATGATTGGACAAAAAGGAAAATATTACCTCAATGCTTCAGCATCTAAACAGGTATTCCAACCACAGCCCAAACACATGTCAACCAATCCCATCCATAACATTGATAGAGCCCACAGTGACATCAATGCATCACAAGGTACTTGATCCCCAATCGGATTGGAATATCAATTGAGCCTTCCAGACTTATAGGTGGAACACTCAATACTATGATGCAAATAGAGCACTGTCATCTGTCCCCAAAATATTGGTCACAGATAACCCCAGGCTTTGCCTAATTCCAAAAGGAAGAGCACAATTGCTGCATGAATAGATCCTGGAGTGGAAACAATAAAAATAAATACATATACATAATATATAAACCCCTTTTATTCGCATGGTGGCAGCCAGGTACCACCCTGCAAAAGAGAAAATCCCCCACAACTGGGCAAGGTATCAAATGGTTCACAGTGAATCAAAAAAGGGGAAGCAACAAACAAAAAAATCAAACAGGAATATATGTAAAATATAAATAAAAAAAATATAATGATAGTGATAATAACCATAGTAAAAATTATTAATGAGTAGTAGACCCCACATAAAAAACAAACATTATCACACTCTTGAGCAATAACATATAGGAAAATGTAATATTATTCAATAACAAATCTCCATATATGCTTATCTATTTGTCATTATAAATACCCATACAGGTACATTTTCCGATGAAAAAAATAAAACTCATATTTTTGATATATATCCAAAATACTGACAACAAGCCTCATTGGTGCTAGAATGACTGCCAAGAGACATAGTCTTCAATAAAAAACAAATATAAATCCCAAACAATAATATCATTCAATGTGACCTAAGCCAATACAATAATATTGACATCCTAAAGTTCTGTATATAAATTCCCCAAAAATATTCTACCAAACCTAAATATAATACCACTTCCTGGTGCATCTGACTCTAATCTAATAGGTTATAGCCATCATAATATATAATGAAACCTAAATATAATCCTAATATAAATACCAATACTACTAAAGTATTAATAGTACTGTAACCTAATCTAACCTAAATCTAATCATATAAAAACTCACCATATTACAAAGTGCTACAAAAATATATATCCTATATCTAATCCTACCTACCCTCCATATCCTAAATATAATCCTTCAAAAACTCCATATATCAAATCTAATATTATGCCTCAAACTAGCCTAATAACTAAATCTCTTGTGTAATATTCCTATATTTGTTGACTAGGCTTCTCCAGACATTCATTCAACCCCAATGGTGTCATCATATTTAAATGGAAAATCCAAAAGGATTCTCTATTTATCAAATATTGTTTTCTGTCATATAACCCTATTGGTTTTATATATTCAGTTGGTGTAATTCTTAAGCCTTCTGGGTTTTTAATATGGAATAACAAAAAATGCCTATATACTCCATGGCATTCAAAACCTTTTAGGATGTTCTAACATTCTGTGTAGTGCGGCCCACATATTGCAGGCCACACACACATGCTAGCAAATATACTACATAGCTGGATCCACAATTCAAAAAATACTTAATGGGAAATGTTTATTTGGTACAAAGGATGAAAAAGTATCTATTTTATGTGAGATATAGGGGCATGTCAAACATCAGGGTTTCCCACATCTACAGGATCCCTTTAAAATAATGCTCACAGACAGGTCCCTATTTATAATTCTTTGATTTTCCACCACTTGTCTTTAACATCTAAAGTGGCTTGGGGCTAAACAATTTCTAAGAGAATAGGCTTTCCTATATACTATTCTCCAATTATCTGAGAGATTCTTTCAAGAAGGGGTCATTCTTCGGAATGTCCCAATGCTTCACAAATATCTCAAAAATCTCCCTTGCCCTACTATTATATATTGTAATATACAGGGGTACTTCCCCTGTTCTTACTTGCAGATTTGGGGACCGGTTTTCTAAAATTCCTTATCTATATTACAGGAATCTTTAATTAGATTTTTGGGATATAATTTTTCTGTAAATGTCCACTGAAGCATTTTAGCTTGTTCTTCATAATCATCAATTTTCTTACGATTTAGCTTTATTATAAAGTCATGCATTTGGGAGGAACTAATCCCAGCGCTACTTGAACTTAATAGAATCATTTTAGGAGACTCTTTGCTAGAGAGAGATCTGGGTATCCTTGTAAACTATAAACTTGGAAACAGTGACCAGTGTCCAACAGCAGTAGCAAAAGCAAACAAAATCCTGTCTTGCGTAAAAAAGAGGTATTGAAGCAAGAATGGATAACATTATTTTGCCATTATACAAATCATTGGTAAGACCTCACCTTTAGTATGCAGTACAGTTTTGGGCAACAGTTCTGAAAAAGGATATACTAGATCTATAGAGGGTACAGCGAAGAGCAACAAAATTAATTAAGGGAATGGAGGACTTGACGTATGAGGAACAACTAGGCAAACTTGGTTTATTTACTCTAGAGAAAGGACAACTAAGAAGAGACCTTATCACATTGTACAATTATATGAGAAGTCAATACAAGGATTTCTGTGCTGAGCTATTCATTCCAAGGCCTGATCAGGTGATACCCCTTAAGATTAGAGGAAAGGAGGTTTAGACTTCACCAGAGGAAGGGGATTTTTACAATAAGGTCTGTTAAATTGTGGAATTCCTTGCCCAAGGAGGTGGTTATGGCAGATACAATGGATACATTTAAGAGAAGATTAGATACATTTCTTTCAAAATGGAACATGCAGGGTTATACTGTATATTAGTAGGTAAATCAGGAAGGTCTGATAAAGATTAACTTATTTGGTAGCAGGAAAGGTATATAATTCTCAGTCACTGGGGTATGAGGCAAAGGTTGAACCAGATGAACTTATGTCTTTATTCAACCTAATTTACTATGGTAAGAGACTTTTCTTAAAGGGATAGTAATGTTTTATGATAAAAGCAGCTGTAATTAATCTTCATAGTATTTGGACTTTGTAGAGTTATTTCAGTTCTGTCAGAGTTGTAGTTCAAGAGTAATTCAATGACAAAGTATACTCCTCCCGTCCCTTTTACTGATGTAACGCCGTTCAGCCAGATCAGAAGGGAGGTGCCCAGGTAGACTGCAGAGAGGGACAATCTTCAATTAAGATAAGGGAAAAACCTGAAAAGTTTGTCAAGAGGGGGCAGGGCCTTCATTGTTCTCATAGCAAGATGATTGTCCCTTTCTGTTATCTGTCTAGTCTTACAACCAGATTCCACATCTGAGAAGAGATGGCTTACACTAGGTAAAAGGGGCGGGAGGGGGAAACTTTGCTTGTGAATATCTCTCAAACCATAAACCATAAGCTGTTCCTATCAATTGATTTAAAGTAGATTCTTGTAACAATATTTGATCCAGGACTTCCCATTAGTTCTAGATCCAAAAATTGGATCTGTTGTACTTGTGAAACTTAAACCCCATTTATTTTTATTCATATATTCTACAAATAAATCCATGTCCGTAGGTTCACCCTTCCATATTATAATAATTTCCATGGCCAATACTATGAAGATTAATTGGAGCTGCTTTTATTGTGAAACAGTACTATCCCTTTTAATCTTTATAAACTTATGATTGGATCCTGTCTTCTTAGAGGAAGATCTAACCCCTGAAGGACCAGACGGTTGCATAATGTGCTGCACACCTCTCTTGGCCTTATATAGTTAAAGTTGAGAGCTTTCAAGATACAGATCTCTGGAGAGGAGGAATATGCAGTATTTTGCAAGTTTAAAAAGGGTTGCTGTTCTGTATTCTATTACCTTTTCACTTTGTAAAAAATTTAAATAACACCCAAATGAATAAACCTTTCACTCAAATCTTTAGGTTTTATAGGCCACAGGGTTGACATTTTTCTTGGTCTTATCCATCTGCAGTTCGCTCTTCAATAGCATGCCAACCAGCACTACACATTAATTAACAACACATAAGTCAGAATTCTGTATAATTTAAATTCCACCTTCAAACTCCCTAAGTTACGTTTTGAGGACTGAAAGATTCTTGATACATGTCGGGAAGTATAATGTTTCAGGATTGTTATGCCGAGGTCTGAGAGTTTTTGTTTTTTCTAACACAGAAGAGGTCAGAAAGACTTTCAGGAGAAAAGTTTCCACAGAATAATTAGTTATAAGCCAGAGTTCAAGGATTGTGAAAAAGCTGATATTATCCCATGTTAGCATTACATTACTCTTTCAATACATGAAAATCTGTTGGTCACAACCCCTGTACTGTACCTGCTACTTATATGCAGCTTTTTTCAATCAGTTGCAAGATTTTAGTTTAAGTTTGCATAAAGTTTTGCTGAAAAGAAATGTACAAAGACAGCTATTCAATTCAGGATTAATCTCTATAGCAACTGAAAAGGGGGAGGGTGCTCTGCTCTCAGCTTCCTACCAGCTGTCATATATGCAACCTCTGCAGCAGGAGTCCAAGCCAAAATATAGATGGGTATCAGCACTGAGAAACCATATCTATAATTTTTATAAATTGGTACAAGTATCACACTATAAAAGAAGAACTTAATCCATAAAACTGGATGACAGACACTTGGCTCTCTTTCTCTTGTTTGACAGAGGAATAACAGGATGCTTTGTAGTAAAACCTGGAATAATGATACACCTCTTTATGATATTACAGTGTGGTGTAAATGTGTATACTAAGCAATGCAGCACTAAATACTATAAATCCAGAACTTATATTAGTAACCCTTTGAGTGCCAGATGAGTGTGAATCGCATTGCAGAGCATCAATGTAGGTTTACAAAAGCAGTTAAATCGGTGGCTCCCCACTCCCATCATCCCCAGCCAGCCAATGATAAAGATGTAGTTTAGCAGCAGCCAATGTTGCCCACACATGGTTTAAAAAGAATAAACCTTTATTGTCATAATTTTTATTTAAATAGCACCAATAAATTACTTTGCACTGTTCAGAATATTATATATTACTATTTCATTGAGAAAAGGGGTTAAAACTGAAAATAGGGTTATAGTTATTAAATTTAAAACTATTTACAAATTGTATTCTGGCATCACAAAACAAGGAGAGCTCCATATTGTGTAGCTGTGTAGTCTGAAGCCCTCTTTAAAGGGGAGGAACAGTTATTTTTGTAGCTGCACTGTTGTTTTGGCAGGAGCAGTATGTTATGCTTCAGAAAATATTTAGCACTAAAATAAATTGCATCCTGGGTGTAGGACACCGTCCTAGTGACCTGTCTGCATACCAGTACAGTTTCATAAGCCTAGCTGAGCACCTCTGACCTATACTTTTGCAGATGTAAATTGCTCTTGGGGTTTGTCACCCTAAGAGTAATGGGGGAATCCAGACATGTACCCATTGCTCACAGGTGCCTAGTGGGATCAGCTGCACATTATCAAGGAGGCCCAATAAGTACAAAATGTGCATCTGGGATTGGCTGCTTCTCTCATTCAGAAAGGAATTGTCTGGACTGTAGCTGTTTGTAGTTTGACTGTCATTTGGACTGGACCAATGCGATATGCTTCAGAATATTTCTTCTCTTTGTATGGCATTTGTGAACTAAAAGAAATTGCATCCTGGGTGTAGGACATCATCCTAGGGACCTGTTTTCATACCGTTACAAGTACATAAGCCTAGTTGAACATTTCTGACCTATACTTTTGCACATATTAATTGCTGTTGGGGTTGATCATCACCCTAAGAGTAATTGGGGAACCCAAAAGTGGACCCTTTACTCACAAGTGCCTAGAGGGATCAGAGGCCCAGTAAAGCCAAAACATACATCTAGGTTTGGCTGCTTCTTTTGTTCCGAGAGAAATTGTCTGGCATTTCATAACTGGACTGTCATTTGGACAGGACCCGTATTAAATGCTTCAGAATATGTCTTCTCTGTGTATGACAATTGTGATCTAAAAAAGATTGCACCCTGGTTGTATGACACCATTTTAGTGAGTTGTTTGAATACCTTTGCAGGTTCATAAGCCTTGTTGAACATCTCTGACCTATTCTTTGCAAAGGGGAAGTGTACCCTGGTGACCGCACTCAAATTTTCAGTGTGTCAATATAGTTGTCCATAAAGCTGGGCTCACCAAACCAAAGCTCCACATGCCCTGTATCTTTCTTTATTGCTATATCAATACAAGCTGTGTTGGGCATGTGACTGATCATTTGGACATCCAGAGTATGCTTAAAAGGGAACTATGCTTCAGTAGTGCTGTCCATTGAATCATGCCTCTACATCGCACCTCCTCACAACAATGGGAATCTATTGACCTGAATGGGTTGGAAGGGTCACTAGTCTTTATCAGATCAAATTCGGAAGCAATTAGCAATAGGCTATAACTGAGGTCAAATGCAAATAAAATGTACATAGAAATAACTGACTGCCTTGTGAAGAACACCTACTGAGGTTAGTAAATTAGGAGCCTCATATTCTTAGGGTAAAGTTCTCCTTTAAAGCTTCGGTCCTTACAGCTCAGTTGGCAAGCAGTATATTGAGTCTGAGCCTAATAACTAGAGTACCTGTTTCAGAGTAGTGTCTGCATTTACTGTAATTTAATTACATAAATACATTTTACCTCTCCTTTCTATATTACTATCTAGCCTACCTCTTATTATTGGCTTACACCATATTTCTGGTTTTCTGTCACTCAACTTTTTTGCACAAGTACTAACTGAAACACAGCATCAAAGGCATGCATTTGCAAGGACGTTTTCATAGAAATGTACATTGTGTATTAACTGCTATGTTTTCATCACTTTATACATACTATAAATGGTACCATGGGAACATTAGTTTATTTTATGTATTATTGATCTGTGGGACACAGCAAGAATTAAAATATAAAATTAATTTGTAATTTTAAGTATAAACCCATTTGAAATCAATTATATTTTTTAGGTGTATTATGCCATTGTTTTGCCCCAAAATTGCACCATTGTTCCTTGTAATTATGATAAAGATCTAACATATGCCTTAGAGATGTACAGCTTTGTTACATCTAATGTATATGGCTTAAGATGAGTGATGAAACAGAATACAAGCCATTCCATTATCACCTGCTCTAGTTTATTTATCACATCTGTGGTTTGTGAGACTGTCTCTCAAAATGTTCATGCACTAAGTGGTGTGCTGATTGTATGGGATACCCTGCTGCTGACCTTTAATAGTACTGCAAGAAACAGAGGCAGGATTACTGATTGTCACCTGATGTTTCATTCTCTTGCTGCCCACTGGTGGGAGGGAAACACAGGGAGAATTGAGAGCTATATAGTCTGTGCTCTGGCCACATATCCGTTGTCAGGTGAATATTCTTACTGTATGAGTTTTCCAGCTCTTTGCCTAGTACACTGTCAGCCTGCTTTTACAATTTGGCACAGTCATCCCTGAAAAAACTGTTGCTTGGTATGCCTGTGGGGTGCAACACATGACATCAGTTTTTTAAAAAATTCTGTTTTCTGCAAAAGAATAAGGAAGCATGTCAACTGCTAACATTTTTGCAACTTTGCCACTTCACAGGCATACATTGGGATGATTTTTGTGACGTTTTTAACTCCTTCCCAGGAACTCAGTATGTGTGGGTTGGCAGTACATGGCAGAAGAAGTGTGGCTTTAACACATGACTTGATGAGGTTGACATGGTGGTGATGGTGGCAGCAGATGTGGGCACTCTTTGACTTGATATCTCCTCCAACAAACTGAGTCATACTCCTGTATGTTTTGCATCTGAAGGACAGCAGCAAGAGCTGTATGTGTTATTTCAAATGAAGGAAATCTGGGAAAAGTCTCTGACACATGAACAGCACTTCTGTTATGTGCACTAGATCCCTAGAAAACTTTGAGTGCTTTTGTTCCTGCTTGTCATGGCACCTCTGACACACTGATAGTGTGACTCACAATCAGACCTGTGGTTGTGCTTCAGGTCAGATCTCAATCAAGATGTGCCTGGGTGTGATCCTGCTTCCCCCTGCTCACATACATTTTACACAGACCACAGATAGCAACATGTTTAGCTTCTGGATTGTGAGTAAAGTATCTCTATACTGTAAAATTCATAAACTGAGGGGTTCCTACTACTACTGGATATAGATGGTACAATTGTACTTCTAGTAGTGTCAAAGGTGCTGCACTTCCAACAGCAGCAGAAGCACTCATTATAGTTAGGGTTTTGAATGTTGATGACTATGTTGCTGATTACTAAACAATAGTGTATGTGTTCAGGATAAGTGAGCTATGTGGGTTATAGGTGATTTCAGAAGGTTATCTCATAGATTTCAAATCTCTTCCTCCTCATTGGTCTTCATTTCCAGAGTCTCTCATGATCCAGAGCAGGAACATTTATACTTCAAGGCGGGCTTCTTCGCTGGTGGATATGCAGGTTCTATTGCCTGTTCCCCCTCAAGAGAGATTCATTGGATTTTATCCCAACCTTTTTATAGTCCCTAAAAAGGGCAGTGGCTGTTATGCCTGTCCTAGATTTGAAGTGTATCAGTCTTGTTCATGCACCTTGGTTCAAAATGGAACCTTTGCTGTCAGTTATTGCTGCCATGATCCAGGGGGAATTTTTAGCATTCCTAGACATCAAATATATTTAACTGTATATTCTCATGCATGCAGA
The DNA here is from genome assembly GCA_037306005.1 of Rhinophrynus dorsalis. Classification (NCBI taxonomy): domain Eukaryota; kingdom Metazoa; phylum Chordata; class Amphibia; order Anura; family Rhinophrynidae; genus Rhinophrynus; species Rhinophrynus dorsalis. Next base: position 434,918,898 of record CM074718.1, read on the forward strand.
TTATCTATTTACCTTTCAAGACCGTCATTTTCAGTCCATTGCACTTTTGGCCTGGCATCTGCTCCGCAGGTTTTCGCAAAGGTCATGGCAGTATTGGTTGCTCACATTCATTATCTGGGGATTTCTCTTACTCCCTATTCTTGATGACGTTTTACTAAACCCTCATTTAGAGGAGGCTCTGTACCTTCAGTCTCAAATATCCTATTCTGGGGTAGCACAGTTGGATGATGAATTTCAAGAAATTCTCTCTAGATCTGTCCCAAGTTCTAGTCTTTATTGGCATGCGATTCAAAACTCTTCATGGGGGACTTTCTGCAGAGGACAAGATTCTGTTGTCCGAGCAGGTGCCTCATATCTTAACTACATGAAGGGGGGGTATCTGGTCTCTACCTTGGAGACAGTTTTGTTTGCCCAGTTTCACACCTGGAAAATAAAGCTGGAGATTCTCAGGAATTGGTACAGAGAGCAGTTTCATCTTGCTTGTGTGATGTCCCAGATTAAGTCAGTTATTTGTTGGTGGCTTCAGGTTTCCAATCTGACTCTGGGTTGTCCATTGGTCATCTTGAATTGGACTGTAGTCAAAATAGATATCAGCCTGAAGGGCTGCAAAAACTCTTTTGGCTCTTAGACAGCTCCGGGTCTATGGTCCAACAGAGAAAAACTTCTGTCCATCAGTGTGTTGAAGCTTTGAACAGTTTGCCTTCTGCATTGATCCCAGCTTCTCCAAGGTTTCTGTGGTGAGGATTCAGTCAACTAATGCAATGGCGTTAGCCTATATCTACCACTAAGGAGGGATGAGGAGCACACCGAATGGTAAGAAGTTTGTCTGATTCTCATTTGAACAGCCTTGCACATTCCGGGGTAGATGTTGTGGTGGATTTTTTCAGCCATTAAAATCAGGATCTCAGGAATAGGGAACTCAATCAGACTGTGTTTGACTCCATAGGTTGACTGTAGGGTATTCCAGCTATGGATTGGATGTCTTCTCAGTCTAACCGCAAGATTACCCTGCTTTGTTCCAGTACCCTGTCACTCTCTGTAGACGCTTTGGGAATTGTGTGTTTCCTCCCATTTCCAGGGTATTGAGAAAGGTTAGGATGGAGTGGACACTTGCTATTCTACTCACCAGGTTTAGTTTAGTTTGAGAGATAACCAAAGGCAAAGTTGTCCCCTCCCTCCCCCCTTCCCTGAAGTCAGCGTTGTACTGACTGCAGGGGAAGTCTGTCGTACGACAGGCTTGCGGCTCTGCAGCTGAGCCGAGATCCCGTTAGTGACAAAGAATTATTTCACTGAAAACGGTCTTCTTCATGTGCTTGGTTTGCAAACACATGTGGAAGACCGTGTCAGTGAAATCATTATTTTTCACTAACGCGATCGCGGCTCTGCTGCAGAGCCGTCTGATGAAAGTAAGGTCGGATATCCCTGCAGTCAGTACAACGCTGACTTCAGGGAAGGGGGAACTTTTCCTTCGGTTATCTCTCAAACCATAAAGATTTGAGAGATGAACCTGGGGGCTATACATTATTTTGCAAATATCTACAATATAGGGGATAGTAATAATAAAGTATTAATAACTAGGTACAAATCATTCATAACTAGATTTGTAAACTATGTTTGTATCAGTGACAAACTTATACATATGCTCCTCATGTCTTTATAATTTTCCTGTTTGAGCACTCAGTGAACTCACCTGTGCTCAAGTTGGGAGATCCTAAATATATGGCCTGTTAGTGGTACTTGAGGCCTGGTTTGGGAACCTCTGTATTAGACATGAGAATGCTTGATCATTTTTGTACTATTTTTTCCATAGTAATACATTAATCATGAGAGAGCAGAGGTGCAGTGGGAAAGAAGAAAAAGCTGTGGAAGGGAAAGAGGAAGGTACAAAGAGAAAGGAGCTTAATTCAGACTAATGTCATTTATTAAATTGTGTAAACAATATTAATATAGAAGTACCATTGTTGATATTTGAATATCTCTAAGAGTGATGTAACTAGCAGTAAAGTGACAAGTACAATTCTAGCTGTGATAATCCAGATATACTTATCTATCATATTTAAGGATTTTCAGCCTTAAGCCAGCTTGTCAGAAACCTGCAGGACAAACCACCTGGACACAAACATGAGCATTTCAGAAGTAAAGTACTAGTTATAGTAATTGTAATTTAGCTATTTTTACTTGTTTTTTTAGAGACCTGCTTGGACATTGTTCAAAGAGATGTCCACCTAGATCACCCAGATTTTATCAGATTTTTGGCATTGATTGAACAAGGGGGTTCTGTGATTTATATTTTACTATAATGCTTTGAAGGCATATCATAGGAAAGATTTAAGAAATATTCTCTTGAAATTAGCAGGGGTAAGATCATCTGTTAGGCCATATATTGATACCTGGGGGTCCTTAATTATCAGGATCTCAATGTGGTCCCCCATAAATGTCAAACCTCATTCCAATAGTTTGTTAGATCTGGATAGATTCATATCATATGAAGAAGTTCACACTCATGTCTGAGAAGACTGGGGCATGAGCCGCTAGGGAGAAGCCCCATTATAGCGAGCTTACTTGGACTATAGTAAGTTCTATGAAATAAAATAAAATAATAATAAAAAATAAATAATTTTATCTGTAGAAGGAATCATATCTGAGAATAATGTCAAGAATATGTACGTACGCTTCATGCAAATTGTAACTATTCTTTTGCCACGTTGATTTGATATTATCTAGGCTAGTTCCTGCAGCTCCCATTAGTTTTGTATAGAATATGGAGATTGGTTTAACCCTTTGAGTGTGTACTGCTGCATTACATTTGGGGTTGTTGCTTGTATGAAAAGGCAAGAAGACAAAATTATAATGTACTTCTTAGTAAAATCTGGCAAGTATTAACAACTTAAGGACGGGTGACATGCCAGCAGATTTGCTTTAAGGACCAGTGACGGCTGCATTCCTGCTCTGCCATCCCAGAAATCATTGCACAAAAAAATAAAAAAAATAATCACTGGTTCTTAATGGCCTCCCCACACCCAATTGGTCTTCAAGGGGTTAAGAAATTATTAGCATGCTGCTATTTATAGAAATAGGAATTTTTAACTCCACAGAAATAACTTCTTTCTCCACAACAGTGAAGTTTATATATTTCTGTAATTGTTGTGCATTTGATTTGTCCCATGGTTGAGTAATTTAGCTAAGTACATTAAGATACTACAGATTGCTGAACAGATTGTAGCTGGAAAAATGAAGATATTGAAGTCTTTTCTCTTTCATTAAACAAGTCAGACAGCAAATGGAACACTCTTTCAGTGTGAGTTTGTGGTAGGTCTTGCAACTGATTGGCATAGATCCCAGAATGCTGATTTAAGACAATTCAAGAATATTTCATGGTTGCCTAAGGCATACACTAGAATTAAATCTTACAAAATTGTGTTTACTGTAACATTGTGTACCTCCAGGCAAAATCCTTGACCAGTTAATGTGAAAGGACAGGAGTTTCTTAACATGTTTTTACAAATGCAATTAAAACATGTTTTATTCTTTGGAGATATAAATGCCATCTGTATTGATTTATTTACAAAGCAAGTTTTTACAGTAATGTTGCTTTATTCTGCCTTGCAGAGACAAGCATGTGTATGACTTTCGGAGTTTATAGGATTTGGATGTTATCCCAATAAATGCGTTTTCATCTTTTGTATTTGAACAGATGTGTAAACAAAAGCATTCTTGTCATGTGCATTTAAGTATCCTCTAGAAAGAGGGTGACGAGAGAAACACCCACAACTAAAGAAAAAAGTTGGCATGAGTAAAGTAGGTTTACAACAAGTTGTTACTGCTCATTGTAAATTTTGTTTAAAAAGGCAAAGTGAATTTATTCTGGAGGGAAACAACTGCACCGCAGGGAGCACTTAAAACCACTGTTGATCAAATTGGGGCTTTTAACTCTTTCATTACCAGAGAGGGCTCCAACACATTGTTTCACAATGAGTTGGAGAGCTTTCTAGCATTCTAGGTTTTAAAAACGTCATTTAAATCAGTGGCAGTTTGGGGAATTTTTATTTCTAATATACTGTGCAGTTGATTTGCTCTATTCTTTTCTGCATAAGGTCTATCCTGTGAAACAAGAAAAATAATGGTCTTATGCAGAAAGCACTATGGGCTTCAGTGACCTGGGCAAAAAAAAATCCTAGCTTATGAACAGCACATGACAAATTCTAGTTCTAATATACACCAGCAACATTGAAGCATTATGTGCATACTTTCTCCATCTAAAACTTTTCATCCAATACTATCCAAAGAAAACAGCTATTTGACAGTTAAGTGCTCTGTTGCCACTGAGAAGTCACTCCACATCCAATCATGCTTCAAAACCCTGCAAATCACAAGGCAAATGCCCAATAAACCACATGAAATAAGGTCACACCATTCCTGTCATAGGCAGCTGAAGGGACATTCCACAGGGTGTAGGTGCTAAGTAGAGTCTCAACAACTGAGAGGTGGACACACGACTGCTAACATAGAGGAGTGCGACACAGTACGAACAACACATAACACACTTTCACTGTCGTCCAATACAGGTCACTGGTACTCTGGGAGGCGTAAGTCCCCTTTAATAGGCAGGAACAACTATGCAAATAATTTGCAAGGGGCGGAGCCTCCCCTCTTACTTAAGCCACCTTCTGGCCAGAGCCACTTTAGATTGATTTGTTCCTGGTGTGCTTCCACACCAGGTAGAGAACATCTATGCATCTTAGTATTTTATTATTTTTTATTCAAATATGGAATACCACCATTAGGAGGGTGACCATGGCTGTGAATTGCCCTCTTTAAAGTGGCTGGTGCAGCTTCCAGGGATTTTCTGTGGACCTATGCCCTGAAGAGGGGACAGCTTGTGTTAAGCAGCTCCCCTGTTGGGGAATTTACCTCTGGTTCTTTCCCTCCTTATCATGGTCACCTGAAGACAGAAGTCAGCAAGGAAGGTGAGTCACCCATTGAGTGCTGAAGGTCCACTTGTCCCCACAGTGTCCCTTTGATGGGCTTGTATTTGGGAGTTTTAATACACTCCAGCACTCATAGGGTGTTTTTATTGCATTATTACTGTTTATGCAATTTCTGTGTTATTATCTGAGTTTTGGAGCATTGGGTATTCATTTATTTATGTTTCTCATGTGTTTCATGCTTGTTTGGGCACTTTTTAATGTTTTACTAAACTTTATTAAAAATGGTGTTCCGCGCCTTTAAGCGCGGCTTTTTCCTGCTCAGACGCAAGGGCTCCTTTACTCTCTATGGGAATTCACAGTATGGGACATATCTCTGGAACCGCTTGTCACAGCAACTTCAGAGAGGGCTCATTTTAATTCTAGGCTCCTGATCTATCATCCGGAATGTGTTTTATTCATGTGGGGTGTTCAGGGGGGCTTCGGGCAATGTTTGGGGTACTTGGACAGGAAAACTACATTTCCCATGAGCGCTTGGTTCGCGCTCGTTTCTGATTGGCTGTCATGACGGCCGCCATTTTGTGGTACTTTTCCTAGGCGAGTACACTACGCAGGGACCGAGCCTTCTCTCTCCTCAACAGATTAACCCTTCGCTGGCCAGATAAGTCCGTTTTTAGAACATTTCTGGGGTGAAACTTTAATCTTTAACACTTTTTCTGGGTGATAGTGTTATTAGTGGGGTATATTGACGCTGTGAGCATGTCTACTTCACTGGAGCTAGGGGCTAGACCCAAGTCTAAGGAGGATGGGGGGTCTGCTACCCCCATGGCGTTTTGCTCCTCTTGCCACATTGGGCTGGATGGCGATAATGTGGGGGATCTATGCCCTAATTGTACTGGTCAAGATAGCAACCCTGGGCTTCCCAGCCACGCTATTGAGCCATCTTGGGTGAGGGAGTTTAAAGCTGCCACTAGGGATCTCAGATCCACGCTTCAACTCTTTCCCTCTCAGATACAGGGGGCTCTCCAGGTCTGGCAGACCCCCTCTACTATCAGGACCTCCCTGCCTAAGCCACAGGGAGCTCCTGATATCACTGATTCTTCTGAAGAAGAACTTTTACAGGATTCTGATGCTGAGGAACGTACTGTTATTGAATCTAACAGGTCCATTGGGGACCCCTATGAGTGTGACCCTGAAGTTTCGGCGGAGGGTCTGATCAGAGCGGTTCTGAATACGCTCAACCTTCCTCTGACTCAGGAATCCACTTATGATCCTACTGATGTTTTTCAGAAAAAGCCATCTAAACCAGTTGTTTGTTTTCCAACTAACCCTACTCTTGCCCGTCTGGTCTCTGAGGCATGGAAGAATCCTGATAGATCTTCCTCTGTCTCCAAAAAGTTTGCTAAACTTTACCCTTTTCCTGAGGCGGAGCTGGCAAAATGGGTTCATCCTCCCAAAGTGGATGCTCCTGTGTCTAGACTATCCAAATCTACTGCTTTGGCTGTCTCAGATGCCTCTGCTTTGCAGGACTGGACGGATAAGAAACTAGAGCTCTCTCTTAAGTCTATATTTGCCTCCATTGGCACAGCCATGCGCCCCACTTTTGCTGTGGCATGGGTTAATAGAGCTATTGCGGCCTGGACTGAACGACTGACTGAAGCGGTTCTCCAGGATGCGCCGGTATCTGAACAGTTGCAGCTTCTTGCTAATATCACTGAAGCTCAGAACTATGTTGCTGACGCTGCTTTTGATGCTGTGCGCATGATGGCGAGGGCCTCCACTTCTTCTGTGGTGGCTAGACGCGCTCTTTGGCTGAAAATTTGGTCTGCTGATACAGCCTCTAAGAAAGCCTTGCTTTCCTTGCCCTTTCAGGGGAATTTGCTCTTTGGATCTGAACTCAAAGAAATGATCAGTGAGGCTACTGGCGGTAAAAGTACTCTTCTACCCTCAGTCTTTAAGAAAAAGTTTCCAGCCAAACGCAATCGGTCCTTTCGTTCCTTTCAGACTGAGACACGCTCCTCGGCCCAAACGGGTCCTCCCACTACGCGCTCCTCCTCCAAGCCCAAACAGTCCTGGAGACCCAAAGTTGCCTCCAAGGCCAAGACCTCCAAGACTGCTTCGGCATGACTCGCCGAACCCGGGTCCGCATCCGGCTGTAGGCGGTCGTCTCCGCATTTTTCACCGGACTTGGGAGGAGTCAGTGGCGGACCCATGGGTTCTTCAGGTGGTGTCAGAGGGATACAGGATCCCTTTCTCTTCCCTTCCTCCTTTTCGGTTCCATTTTACTCGTCCTTCTCAGGAACCCACAAAAAGGCGTCTGTTCGACGACGCTATTCAGGATCTCTTGGACAAAGAGGTCCTGGAGGCGGTTCCTCAAGGGGATACAGGTTCAGGATTTTATTCCAACCTGTTTGTGGTAGCCAAAAAGGACGGAGGAGCCCGTCCCATTTTGGATCTCAAAGATCTCAATGCCTATGTGGTGACTTCCCACTTCCGCCAGGAGTCCCTGCGCTCTGTGATTGCAGCAATGTCTCCAGGGGAGTTTCTTGCCTCCCTGGACCTTCAGGATGCTTATCTTCACATCCCTATTCATCCAGAGAGCAGGCGGTATCTCAGGATTGCCTGCCACAGGGGACACTTTCAGTTTGCAGCGCTCCCCTTTGGGCTGACTTCAGCCCCTCAGGTCTTCCAGAGGGTGTTGGGCTCCTTGATAGCGGTGCTCCACCAGGATGGGATCAGAGTGACCCCCTACATGGACGATCTCCTACTGAAGGCCTCCTCAGCGGAGCTTCTCCTTCAGCAATTACAGATGTGCATGCACACCCTGAACCGTCATGGCTGGATCCTGAATCTGGACAAGTCAGACTTGATTCCATCTCAGAGGCTTCTGTTCCTGGGTCTCCTGTTCGACACTCACCAATGCATGGTGTTTCTTCCAGAGGACGTGGCTCACCAGATAGCTGTCAGAGTGGCTGGAATTCTGGACATGGACGAGATTCCAGTACCGAAGTTGTCGTCCTTAGTGGGGAAGTTCATTTCCACAATCGAAGCAGTACCATTTGCCATGGCCCACTCCAGGGATCTTCAGAGATTTGTGATCCAGACGTGCAAGAATCATCCAGATCATCAACATCTGTCTGTTTCTCTTCCTCCTCATGTCGAGTCGAGTCTGCACTGGTGGTTAGATCTCTCTCATCTCCTGAAAGGGAAATCCTTTCTAGTTCCTCCTTGGACCACAGTCACTACGGATGCCAGCCTTCGGGGCTGGGGTGCAGTCTGGGGTCGCTTCAGTGCTCAGGGGAAATGGGGTCTGGGGGAATCCATGCTCTCCATCAATGTTCTGGAACTTCGAGCTGTCCGGCTGGCCCTGAGGCACTGGGAGTCTCAATTGACCGGTCTCCCAATCAGAGTGGAGTCCGACAACGCCACGGCGGTGGCTTACATCAACAGGCAAGGCGGCACAAGAAGCGGTTCCGCCTGGTGGGAGGTCAAGGATATTTTGTCTTGGGCAGAAGATCACGTGCCTGTCATCTCTGCAGTTCATATTCCAGGCGTGGACAACGTCATGGCAGACTTCCTCAGTCGTCACACCGTCGACAGCGGAGAATGGGCTCTTCACCCAGAGGTGTTTCACATGCTCACTCAACGGTGGGGGATGCCTGTGGTGGATCTGATGGCTACCAGACACAACAGGAAGGTTCCGGTGTTTTGCTCCCGGTTGAGGGACTCCCTTGCTCTAGCAGTGGATGCCCTGTCGATTCCTTGGGACTTCCCCCTGGCTTACATCTTCCCTCCTCTTCCTCTATTGGTCAGAGTTATCCAGAAGTTGAAGAGAGAACGTTGTCCTGTCATCCTGATTGCTCCAAACTGGCCTCGCCAGTCCTGGTTTCCGGAGTTGATGGCCATGTCAGTGAAGGATCCGATCCCACTTCCAGCCCGTCCGGACCTGCTTCTTCAGGGGTATCTGTGGAAAGAGGATGTTCACTCTCTCCATTTGATGGCATGGCGGTTGAATCCTCGATTCTAGCAAAGCAAGGCTTTTCTCCTTCTGTGGTATCGACGATGCTCAGTGCTCGTAAGCCTGTGTCTTCCAAGATCTATCATCGCATATGGTCAACTTTCGTGACATGGTGTTCTGACAAGAAGTAGTCACTTGACTTCCATCTTCCCACTGTCCTGGCCTTCTTGCAGGACGGTGTGGATAAGGGGCTCAGTCTGAGTTCCCTCAAAGTTCAGACTTCTGCCTTGTCTGTGTTTTTCCAGGAACGGATTGCTGTCCTTCCTGATGTGAAAGTCTTCTTCCAAGGTGTGACTCATGTTCGACCTGCCTTTAAGAGTCCTGCTCCCCAGTGGGATCTCAATTTGGTGCTGGGAGTTCTGCAGCGACCACCGTTTGAATCCTTGGCTTCCATTCCATTACGTCTTGTGACTTGGAAGATGGCCTTCCTCTTGGCTGTTGTGTCAGTGCGCCGGGTAGCAGAGTTACAGGCCTTGTCTTGTAAACCTCCTTACCTGGTGTTCCACAAGGATAAGGCTGTGCTTCGCACTACCAAGGAATTCTTACCCAAGGTTGTGTCCGAGTTTCACATCAATCAGGAGATTGTGGTTCCCTCTTTCTGCCCTAATCCTTCATCTGACAAGGAAAGAGATCTCCATCTGTTGGATGTGGTGCGTTGCCTCAAGTTTTATGTTCATCGCACCGAGTCTATCAGGAAGTCTGACGCTCTATTCGTCATTCCTGAGGGGCCTAGGGCAGGGAGACCGGCTTCCAAAGTTACCATTGCCTCTTGGATTAAGGCTACTATCCGTGAAGCCTATAAGTTGAGGAATAAGCATGTTCCCTTCCGGGTGACTGCCCATTCCACCAGATCTATTGGGGCCTCTTGGGCCTACAAGAATCAAGCTTCTGCTGATCAGCTGTGCAGAGCGGCCACTTGGTCCTCTGTGCACACTTTTTCAAAGCACTATCGAGTTGATGTACTGGCGTCGGCTGATGCCAGTTTTGGAAGGAAGGTCCTGGAGGCAGTCTTGCCTGTGTAGGTCTTCCGCTCTGTGATCCTTAGTGCTTCCTTACTGTTGAGCCCGGTTGGCTCTAGTTCCGTGTGCTGTGTTAGTTCAGGGATTGTTCCCTTGGTTGGTGTCCGTTGACACTTACAGTTTGGGCTATGTTATCAACTGGTCATAGCAGTTCTAGTGACTTGGGCCTTGCGCCTGGTCCTTGCCTTACTTCCCGCCTCTGGATCAGCTCAATGTTTGTACATCCCAGAGTACCAGTGACCTGTATTGGAGGACAGTGAAAATAGGATTTTAGTCTTACCTGTTAAATCCTTTTCACTTAGTCCATACAGGTCACTGGTCTCCCACCCTGTCAAGGGACCAGTCTTGGCTCTCCTGTGGCATTCAGTGGGAGACCGTTCGGGCATGCTCACAGGAGTCTTTCTTTTTGCTTACCTGAGGTCAGTTTTAGGGTCTCAAATCAATCTAAAGTGGCTCTGGCCAGAAGGTGGCTTAAGTAAGAGGGGAGGCTCCGCCCCTTGCAAATTATTTGCATAGTTGTTCCTGCCTATTAAAGGGGACTTACGCCTCCCAGAGTACCAGTGACCTGTATGGACTAAGTGAAAAGGATTTAACAGGTAAGACTAAAATCCTATTTTTGTACACACCACACACACGGCATCCACCATTGCAGACACCTACAACATGTTTTTGTTTTGTTTTTTGCACACAGAACATTATTTTTTTTTTAAGTGTGAGTGATTGAGTGATAGAGATTGTTTGTTGGATCAAGTGAGATCGAGTGTCAGTGGGAGTGACTGGGTGCAAGTGGGGTGTACAACAGAAGGTGGGGAAGTGAGGGAGTGTCTGTGAGATTCAGTATGTGAGCGGGAGCAACTGAGTCTAAATGTGGTATATGAAAGTGAGTGGGGAGGAGAGGGATTAGGGATAGAGGGTGTAGGAGAGATGGTAGGAAGAGGGATAAGGTGTGGAGGGGGTTTTGGGTGTGGAACTGAACTGCAGATAAGGGAGCAAGTGGGTACTGATCAGGTAGATAGGAGAAGGAGAGCAAGGCTCAGGGGAGAGGGAAAATGGGTGAATGCAGGAGAGTGTAGCAAGGCACACAAGAGGGTTGGGAGGAGGTGCCAGGGGAAGGGGGTGTGAGAGGAGACACACAGCCACACAACAAACAGGGAGGGCTTCAGTTACAGTCAGTGGCCCAGTATGCCAACCCTGTGCCAGATGAGGAGGTGGAAAAGGAGGAGCAGGAGCATGGTGCAACTGATGATGTGACAGGGTGAGGGGACCCAAACTCTCTTATGCTGAAAACATGACCATAGTCCAAAACATCCTTCAGCATGAGCAAAAGTGTGGTTGGTCAGAAAAGGAGAGCATGTTGGCAGATTCAGGAGGCTGTCAACAGTGTGGTTACCATCTGCAGAACAAAGGAGGCCCTCCAACCAAGCTTACATTCTACAGATGAGAGATGCTACACCTGCCATTCAGTCACCGGCATTCCAAAAAAGATTGGACTCGTGATGCATCCATTCTTCCAGGGCCTGGTAAGAAAACAGACATGTTTTCTTATATTCACCAATTTCTGACATATTGCACCTGAAGATAGCTAGACTATTGCAGTCTGTGTGCTTCCTTTCAGGTATATTTGTGTATCTCACACATATGTGATATTTGACCCCTTCCGCAAGTTAATCAGAAAACAGAGGAAGGGGTTACATATCACACATGTGACCCCATTCCCCTAATCTATAATTAGCGTGGAGATGAATTTACTCCAGGGCACGTTCTGTTCTCTGTGTAACCCTGCTTCCTAGCCACTGGGAACAGGCCTGGAGGAGGTTCACTTTATTTAGTTAAGGGAACAGTAGACTTTTGTTATGATATAGATATTGTAGGGCTTTTTCTGTTGAATAAACTAAGTATACTCCCAGTGCTATAGACTGTTATAGAAACTGCTGAGTCATTCTGTCTGAACTTTCAGGAAGTAAACGTGCTGTAATTCACTTCTTGATAATTTGAACTGTTATAACTTTTGCATAAAACAACAGTAGTGGGAGTGCCCTTGTTTTACTAAGCAGGAAAAGCTCTATGACGTTCTTAAAAAATTTTTACTGCTTATTTAATGTGGCAGCAAGTTTTCTATTACCTGAGCTTTGACAAACTACTATCAGTTAGAAACGCATGACAGGTGCAACATTACCGCCCCTTGAAAGTAATGGAACAGCACCATTTCTGATTATCTTACATGTGGTGGTTATTAACATGCATAAAAGGATTGCTTTTTTTATCACTAATTCAGAGCCTACCAAACATAGGTAGTTGAGGTTCTAATGTGTGGTAAAAACTTTTACTTACCATAGATGAAAAGAAAAACGGTAAAATCACATGCATGTGCAGATAGGCATCCCTACACGAATAACCCACAGATTAATTGATATGGTGCCCAAAGCCCCCCATATCAATTCATTCACTTTGCAAAGAAAAACACCCCATTCCCCACACCAATATCGCAAAAAAAAATATATATATATATATATCCTCCTAACACTAACCTATGGCCCATACCCCCTACCTACACCTATACCATTCCCCAGACCATTACCACCAAAAACAACCCCCCCCCCCAATCCTAACACTAACCTGTGGCCCATGCCCCCTCCCCACACCTGTATTCTGTTTGATGTCGGAAGTCCATCCAGCCTCAGGGGAGATGAGAAAGAGAGAAACCAGAGCAGGAGGGCAGTGACAATTTTTTGCTATTGTTAAATAGGTACAACTTTATGTGTACTTAATTTATTATTGTATGAACAGCTTCAACTTGAGAAGGCAAAGCAGATTCACTGGTATTACTGTAATGGTTAAGGCATTCAACTTGGAAAGGCAACGGGTTAAGGCATTCAGACTATTTATTATTGATATGTCACCCTGTATTTGGCGACCTTTAACCATGCGATATCAGAATCTCGGTGTTTTGATTCTTCCGACATTCTGATATTGCCCATACGATTTACACAACATTTTAAACTCTCTGTTTTCATGATCACTCAATACATGGTGACAGTTCAATAGGATAATGTGCATGCCCACACTGTACCTCTGTATAAGTAAAAGGAGATCCCACAATCCAGGTGCTCACCATGTGTGGGTGTTTCTATCACCTTATTTCCATCCCTGGCTCCTTTACTTACCATGGATGATGAAGAGCAGTATACCAGTTCCCGTTACTCTCTGTGCCACCATCTTGATCACGGAACAGTTTAAACAGATGGTAATATACAGAATGGTGTAAATGGGGCCTTCCAGCATTGCATACAGGGGTGCAGAAGGTGGAGCCAAGAAAAATGATGTCACCATGCTGGGGAAGCTGGGAGTTGTAGTTTAGGGGGTATCACATGACAGTAAAAAGTGATAGAGAGACAAAGCTGTGGATAGGAAAAATGGAGGGTGGGAACGAGATAAGAAGAGGCAGAAAGACAAACAGGAGCAGCAGTGAAACTGATGTAATGAGGAAGGGAAGGAGATGTGAATAGTAGGAAGTAGAGATGCACATGGGGCAGAGGGGAAGGCAGATGTGTTTAAAACTTAGTGGTTCACACTGTATGTGGTATACATCATACACATTGCTGGAATGACTGGTGGGAGGAAGGTTAAAATTCTTGCAGAGATTTTTGACAGGGGTGACCAAGAGGAATTCAGAACCCTGGTCATTCTTGTCAAAATGACACCCCCTTGTATGTGTTGGGGAAGCAGTATGGGGGAGGTAACCATATCTCCTCCTTACTGCTGCCCTGGGGTATGATTGGCACAGACAGAGAATTTTCGGTCATATGACAACATTCTCTTTTATAGCTATAGTTAAGCAGCAACAAAATAGCCAGCAATAGATACCTTAAAGGAGCTTTTAATCAATCATTGATAACAGAAGTGGAAAATTACAAATATAATGCTTCTGAAAAAAGGAAAGTAATGAGAATTTCCAACTAAGAAAGCATTGTTGCATGTTTGAAGTCAAATGAATTGGAAGATACTCTACAACATGACTTCAGTAAAACCTTTGTCCTAAATGGTTATCTGATTAAAATATATTGTAATTTAGGGAAATTGATGTAACAGACAAGAGTCTGGGATCTAAAATGTAATGCTCAAATGTACAGGATAATGCATTTAGTTTACAAAGACTTAGTGGCAGAATACAGGTGTTATACTAGTCTACTGATAAAAATAGAGGAAAGGACTTGCGAGTTATTGTTTCAAATTGCTTAAAGGGGATAAGCAATGCAGTAAAGCAGTTGGATAAGTTAACTTGCTTCTAGGTAGTATAGGAAGGGTAATTATCAGCAGGAAAAGTGAGGTACTAATGTCATTTAGTAGATCACTGGTAAATCCTCATCTAAAGTGCTGTGTAGAGTATTGGCGAGCAAATCCAAGGAGGGGGAATTGTCAAATTAGTCAGCTTAGAGGACAACCACTAAAATGGTGCAAGATCTTCATGGAAGGCTTAATGACATAGCCTCTAAAAACCTTAATATGTATAGCTTGGAAGGTGAGTTGGGAGATGGGTGAAATTACTGAAAAAATCATATATGTATTTGCTAAATGTTTAAGAAAGGAGACAAGCTCTAAATTTAGAGGTTGAAAGACGGCAAAGCATTGTGCAGGAGTGCTACATTATGGAATTATTATAGATCCATGGAATATCCTCCCAGTGGAAGTGACTGGCTAATTTAGTAATGGAATCAAGAAGGCCAGAGTAGAACATCTGTTCTGCAAATTATGTGAGAGAGCAAAATAGGCAGACTGGATTGGTCAGGTGGTTGTTATCAAAATGCATGTCTCTGTGTAAGTTGATTTCTTTTATGGTTTTACTCCTAGAAAATAAGACATGTCTCAGATGAATCATCATCACCTAATACAATGGAAGACTTGGCAACAAAAAGTTACAACACCTTGAAGTACCCTGTTATTCACATGCAAAAGGAAGTACGAAGTATGGAAGAAATTACTTTCTTGGTTGGGGAGACTCCCAATGCAATACGGAAGTGAGTATGATTACAGCAGTAACAAGAAAAAGAGTACATAAATTGCTTCGCAACTTACACCTCTGCTTGCTATCATTAGTACAGAATGAAAAAATAAATGTTATAATACAATAGAGGTTATGTACTAAGTTTATGTACCGTTGAACAGTGTCAGAGTTTTGCAACCCTGCAAGTTTTTGCCTATACATTTTGCCTACATATGCAGAAATCTAATACATAGGTACATAAACAGCCTAATACATAGTTTTCTAAGAGAGTTGCAAGCTGTTAACCGATCGAACAGCAATAAAAACAACCTGGTTGTGAAGGCAGAAGAAATACACATTTTATTGAGTAACATGTTAGAACATGAAGGGTTCAATGTGTCCTAACCCCCCTCAGTGTTCAAAAAACAGCAAGTCTGCAAATCTGCTTCTGATTGTCCATGTCTGAATTCTAGCAGAACAGATTGTCTGAATTGTAATTTCATGGATGAGGTTGTAGTAAAGGAAAATCAGCATGAGAATATCAGCCTGTGTTATTTGAGATACAGGCATTCCTACTCAAGGCATATTATATACCAAGATTTATGGCGTATAATAAAGTATAGGTTGAATGGATGAGCTGGGAAAACTCAAGATATACAGAAGCCAAAGAAGCATGAAATATTCACTCAGAACAAGCAAAAGCATAAATGGCTTCTTCTATGGCAAGAAAAGAGCTTCACATTTTAGATCTCATGTGCCACTGCAAAGGAAAAAACTCACATCTGCATATTAGTCTGATCCTGCCAACATGGGTAGTCCAGCTATGAAATGCTAGTCAACCCCAGTCGCGTTTAAACCCTTTTTGAGCCTTGTCTGTGAGAGAACTCTAACGTATCTGTGAACAGAGAGCAAGGGATCCATGTCTGCCATATCCCTTGTTCTTAAGGGGACACCCTAAGATTTTCAAAATCAAGCCATAGAATTATGAAATTCTCGTTGAGAATGTTATGCAAACATGTCTTCTAGTATGGCTAGTCACAATTAAGGAGCTCCATGTTTTAGCTGTTACAGAGGAGACATTTCTATTTGCTTAAAGGGATAGTAATACTTCGTTTTATCTTTATTTTATTTTGTAGGCATTAAAAAAACATGAAGAACGATATAAGTCTTATCCGTCAAACCTTTATGGTTTGACAGATCTTCACAAGCAAAGTTTCCCCTCCCACCCCTTTTACCTAGTGTAAGCCATCTCTTCTCAGATGTGGAATCCAGTCCATAGACCAGACAGATAACAGCAAGGGACAATATTCTTCCTATCAGAACAATGAAAGCCCTAGCCCCCTTGACAAGCTTTTCAGCTTTTTCCCTTATCTTAATTGAAGATTGTCCCTCTCTGTAGTCTATCTGGGCACCTCCCTTCTACTCTGGCTGAGCAGTGTTATATCAGTAAGAGGGGTGGGAGGGGGACACTTTGTCATTGAATTACTCTTGAACTATAACTCTGACAGTATTGAAATAACACTCTCCAAAGTCCAAATACTATGACGATTAATTAGAGCTGCTTTTATTATGAAACATTACTATCCCTTTAACTGTCGAAACCTGCCCATAAAGGTAAGTCTACCACCAACATAAAAGGCTAGCTACCTCAGCATTATAGTACCAGCAAAAAGTCCAAACATATCAAAAAGGAAGAAAATACCTGTATTTAGCAATGCAGTTCTCTCTCTGTATAGGATCACATTATAAGCCTAAAATTGTGGGTTCTATTTAGAACCAGTTGCCATAAAGGGATAGTAATGTTTCACAATAAAAGCAGCTTCAATTAATCTTCATAGTATTTGGGTCATGGGGAACGTTATTTCAATATTGTCAGAGTTGTAGTTCAAGAGTAATTGAATGATAAAGTATCCCCATCCCGCCCCTTTTACTGATGTAACACTGCTCACCTCAGAGCAGCAAAACTGTCTGGATGGATCGCAGAGAGGGACAATCTTCAGTGAGCATAAGGAAAAACCTGTCAAGGGGGGCAGGGTTTTTCTTATGCTCACAGTAAGAAGATTGTCCCCACATCTGAGGGGAGGTGGCTTACACTACGTAAAAGGGGCAAGAGGGGGATATTTTATCATTCAATTACTCTTGAGCTGCAACTCTACCAGTATTTAAATAACACTCTCCATGGCCCATATACTATGAAGATTAATTGGAGCTGCTGTTCTTGTGAAACATTACTGTCCCTTTAAAGGTAGTGATTCAGACACATTCTTGAGTTAAGTGAGACCTTTTTCAGCCTTCTTTGGCCTTTTTACATATGATTCAGCTGGTTTCTCAAGGAACAAAAAAGCAAAGGATCCATGTCTGGAGTCCTACATGCTTTTATGGAGACACCTACAGATTCAGAATCAAGTGAAAGAAGTTTTATTGGGAATTAAGCTTTTGTTTTGTTATTAAGACAGCCCAGTGCCTTATTGCCAGACAAATCTCTTCTGCACAAGAATTCCATTACCCTCTGCCTTAAACAGACTCTAATTTAATCCCACAACAGTAACAGATGAGTTGAAAATAGTTTAAATAAATGTTTTAATTCACATCAGCTACACTGTCAAACATTAACCACTTTGCATCTTGATCCCCCTTTTGCTTCTTGTGTCTCCCTCTTGATCCCCTCTTGTGTCTCCCTCTTGATCCACCCTTTTGCCTCTTGTGTTGCCCTCTTGATCCCCCTTTTGCCTCTTTCTCCCCCGACCCCCCTGACTCTTGATCCCCCCATTTTGACTCTCCCCCTCACCTCTTGAGCCCCCATTGTGCCTCCTGACTCCTCCTCACCTCTTGATCCCCCCTTTTTGCTTCTCTCTCCCCCTCACCACTTGATCCCCAATTTTTGCCTCTCTCCTTCACCTCTTGATCCCCCTTTTTGTCTCTTTCTCTCCCCCTCTCCTCTTGATCCCCAATTTTTGCCTCTCTCCTTCACCTCTTGATCCCCCATTTTGTCTCTTTCTCTCCCCCCTCCTCTTGATTCCCCTTTTTGCCTCTTTCTCTCCCCCACACCTCTTGATCCCCCTTTTTGCCTCCTTCTCTCCCCCTCACCTCTTAATCCCCCTTTTTGTCTCTTTCTCTCCCCCCCCTCCTCTTTATCCCCAATTTTTGCCTCTCTCTCCTTCACCTCTTGATCCCCCTTTTTGTCTCTTTCTCTCCCCCTCTCCTCTTGATCCCCCTTTTTGCCTCTTTCTCTCCCCCACACCTCTTGATCCCCCTTTTTGCCTCCTTCTCTCCCCCTCACCTCTTGATCCCCCTTTTTGCCTCTCTCACCCCCTCACCTCTTGATCCCTCTTTTTGCCTCTTTCTCTCCCCCTCACCTCTTGATCCCCCTTTTTGCCTCTCTCTCTCACCTCCTGATCCCCCTTTTTGCCTCTTTCTCTCACCTCCTGATCCCCCTTTTGCCTTTCTCCTCCTCATCTCTTGATCTCCCCTTTTGCCGCTTTCACCCCCTCACCTCTTGATCCCCCATTTTGCCTCTTTCGCCCCCTCACCTCTTGATCCCCCATTTTGCCTCTTTCTCTCACCTCTTGATCCCCCTTTTTGCCTCTCTCTCACCTCCTGATCCCCCTTTTTGCCTCTCTCACCTCCTGATCCCCATTTTTGCCTCTTTCTCTCACCTCCTGATCCCCCTTTTGCCTTTCTCCCCCTCATCTCTTGATCTCCCCTTTTGCCTCTTTCACCCCCTCACCTCTTGATCCCCTATTTTGCCTCTTTCACCCCCTCACCTCTTGATCCCACATTTTGCCTCTTTCACCCCCACACCTCTTGATCCCCCCATTTTGCCCCTTTTGCCCCCTCACCTCTTGATCCCCCCATTTTGCCTCTTTCGCCCCTCAATGCTTGATCCTCCCATTTTGCCTCTTTTGCCCCCTCTTGATCCCCCCCTTTGCACCTCTTGACCCCCCCCTTGCCTCAATTTTCCCCTTGCCTGTTAACTTTACAAGTCCAGAGCCGTGCTGGTGCAGTGAAATGAAATCCTGTGTCCTCTGTTCTCCCTAACACTGCTCAGCCGCCTCTGAAGAAAGCCACTGCCAGCCGGGACAGGACCATGTGACACATGTGACTAGCCTGCGATGCGGTGCATGAAGGGTGATTCTACATCTATCTGGGCGCAATTTTCAAACTTGTTCTGATTCAGAATAAGTTTGAAAGTAGCTCCCAGAAAGATGAAGAATACAACCAGCATGCTCCAGGTCTTCGTCGCTGCGTGCGCGTGTCACACAATCCCGGTTCATATGTTATCTGCAGTGACAAAAATTTTCTGGGCTCTTCCCCCTACACCACTGACTTAACCATCAAAGGGGTTAGCGGGGGAAGGAAGGGGTGCAGACATCCCCCCCCCGGCAACTCCACTGCTGAAAGAAACTGTTATGGAGACAAGAGAAATATCAGCTTGTAGCCCCCGAGCCTGGAACACAGCACTGACACAGAGCAAGGAGCAGGACACAGGTCTGGACCGTTGCAAATTGCCGCCCCTGTCAGAGTGCCGCCTGGGTCCATAGACCCACTGGGACCCATGTAAGGGCCGGCTCTGGTGATGTCCCTTAATTTGTTATGTCACACTTGTGTAACTTCTTTTTATTTGTAATGTGATTCGCTTTCACAGTTCAATCTTATTGACACAAAGGTGTATTACACTATAAGGAATTACACAAGTGTGACGTCACAAATTAAGGGACACCACGTTTTGGCGCATTTGGGGGGGGTGAAGGGTTTAAAAAGGCACTAGTAACACTTGTTTGTATCCTGAAGAAGGCTGACATGTCGCAGCCAAAACGTTGATCCAATTAAATAATCTTTTGATTCAAAATCATCCCGTGAAGTCCTGTGAGTGCTTATGTTATAGAGTAAGAAGTATACATATATATATATAGACAGTTGGCTAGTGCAAACTTATCTGCTGTTGTTAGAAGAACGAATCCACGCTGCTACTGATGAGAAGTTAACCAGTTACAGCTTTTAAAACTCCCAGCCAATCACATCATAGGAGTTTATGAAACCATATGACTCCCATATTGATCCCAGTAATATGGATACAATAGTGATATGTGTATGGGAGAGCAAGGTATAATTTGTCAAAAATTTGAGATTTTAAAATGGCTTGTTTTATTTGTACTCTAAGGACAATTATATGATTAATTCGATAACTTATAAGGATAATAATAGTCAAAGCAATTTCTCATGTCCGAGATGACTAAGAGTAGGCTGTGTTTTTATTTGTTTTTTGGCAAAGCAAAAGTTAAAGCTTTCTTGGCAGCTGTAAACAAAATACCAAATTGGAACACCGATAAATAAAAATACAATTTCAAATCTCTTAATCTCCAAAACTCCAAATATTTATTCACTAATCCTTCAGAATGGATTCTGGATTTCTTTAGTAAACAGTGTAATATAATGTTTGCGTGAAATCTGGGAAATAAGAGTGGGAATCTAAAAGTTTTCTTCTTCCTAGATAAAGGAGTGTCACAATATTGTAACATGCATCTAAATGGCTGCTGATGCTGCAGAATTATCTAGAGTATTAGCTGAGAGATACTTTTGGGAGGTCTTTCAGCATTTATTCCTTCACAGTTCTAGAATGCTTAGAGGTAAGTCCTTTGAAGGGCTAGTAATACTTAATATGTAAAATAATATATATTGTAGTGTTTACCCCTTGGGTACAACAAAGGTCCTTCCACTGCTGAAAGATGTTTTATTCAAAAGTTGGATTTTTCAGATATAATATCAAAGTGGCCTGAAATTTTGCAGTGGTGCTGTTCCTATACATACTATTTACAGCTCTGGTCTGTTGACCATAAATCTCAATAAGTTGGTATAGCAACAGCACCACTGTATAACTTCAGGCCACTGTCATATTGTAGTTAAAAAGTTCAACTTTTGGCTGTAATAACTTTTGAAAAAAACGCCTCTCAGCAGTGGGAGTATCCTTGTTTTAATCAGGGGATACACCCTACAACATATTTTTTACATGTAAAGTATTACTTTCCCTTTAAAGCTGATGCAGGGAAACAAAAAATACAGCATGTGGTTGGTGTCTTTCTTTGCTAAATTACATATACTGTGACCAAAATCTATAATTTATAAAAAAAAAAATAATTAGAATATTAAACATGTAAGCTTGAGCCACGTAATTAGAGACAATGCGGGTTATTCACTAAAGTGTGATAAAGAGATGATAAAGTGGCGATGACTTCTCCAGTGATATCACTTCTCCAGTTCCTATGTTATTCTATGGAGCCTATGCACTAAGATTTACAAAGTTGGATAAATCTTAGTGCATATGCTCCATAGAATAACATAGGAAATGGAGAAGTGATATCACTGGAGTCATCTTCACTTTTTCACCTCTTTATCACGCCTTAGTGAGTCACCCCCATTATTAGTATGTGTCCTTGTGGCCGCTGAAAAATATCTATATAAAGAGACAGTAATACTTCCTTAAATAAACCAAAGCATCTATGTCTTTTTGCAATAACTTTCCTAGTTTAACAGTAATCTCGATCTAAAGTTTACCCCTCCTGCCCCTTTTAGCTACGCCAGCGCTCTTGCTGTCAGACTTAGATTCTGGTCTGAGAACCGGGCGGCTCATCTGGAGAGCCAAAATAGCAGTGCATACAAAGGAAATCTTCATGACAATGGTCTACAAAGTGTGCAGGGCTTGAGGCAGTAAACCGTTGTCATGTTATATAACAGCATGAATGAAAATCGATCTGCTTTCCAAAGCAAATTAGGCAATATTTTTGGCAGAATACATATTCCAGACCATCATGAATCTTACTAATCCAGAATTGTACTTTGTGAGCCTCCCCCCGCTTGTTATAGGGGCAGGAAACCCTTATTATGGAAAATATTTTGTTAAGGGCTTATTCTGCTGAGTACAACAAGGGTATTTTTACCGATATGAGATGTTCAGTCAAAAGTTATTACAGAGCAAACATTAATTGTTTTTGCTACTTTGAGGTTTTTTGTTTTGTTTTGTTTTTTGCAGCTAGGTGGCTCTTTCACTATTATAATGGGCATTTTGACATAATGTTGCTATTCAGTAACATCAGCAATTGCACTTGAATAACAATACACAAGAGTAAAAAAAAAAGATTTGGAAGCCCCCTATACACTAGCTGTACTCCTACTAAACATAATAAAAATATGCACTTGTGTTAAGAAAAAAAGAAACATTTGATTAAGACTAGAAACATTTAGAGTAATTATATGTTTCAAACAGAACATGATAACCAAATTGACAGCTTTTGATCAAAGGAGTGATTGTGTATGAAATAATCACATTTAAGCATTTCTATCAGATAGTGCTATATTTTCTGTTGTGACCCATTTAAAAGCATACTTTTGAAAACAAGGAGGGGAATATATGAATAGACCTCTAGGCTAAACTCAGTGACTCTCCGCTCCAGTACTTTGCTCACACCAACAGGTCAGGTTTTAGGGATATCAGTGATTAAGCACATGTGGAGAATTTTCAGTGACTGGTCCACTGATTACTCACCTATTAACAAGCAGAGACAACGTGAAAACCCACACCGTTGTGTGCCCTGAGGATTCATTTAGGCAAACACTGCTGAAGTAATCCAAAAGGACTGCTTTGTGCTCTGAGTCTGCCTAACACCTATGTACACATTTTTTACATGAAAAAATGGCTATTTTGCTCTAACAGGTGGGAAATATGGGAATGGGAATATTTGGGTGTCCCTTCCTCTGTGCCCTGTTTCCCTCTCTACACTAAAAACGCAGAGGAAATTGGAACAACATTTCCTCCTTTTTCTTACACTTGCTATAATATGTTAGGGACCAGGAACCAGACAGGACACAAAAAGGTAAAATGCAATACACCTTTATTAGTGCAACAAAAACAAAAGCATGACCCAAGAGCATAAACCAAAAGACACGCCAGGGTCAGGAACCAAGACAGGTATTCAGCCGAGCCAGAGTCAGGAAACCAGAAGTCTGCGATGTCAGGAAAAAGCCAAGGGTCAGAAGCACAGAAGTCAGCAAAGTCTGGAACAAGCCGAGGGTCTGGAACACAGCAAACAGGATTGCAGGAAAATCCACAGCAGCAACAAGTCAGCAAACAAACATAAGGACAATGAGGAAGTGAGCCAAACTGCTATAAATACCCTGAGAGGGTTGGCTGATAACAGTCAGGTGAGTACTCAGAGAGGTCAGCTGATTCAGCCTGAGCCAGAAAATCAGAAGACAGCAGCAGAGTCAACTATGGATCAGACCTCGTACGCCTCATGGCTGTCAGTGGGCACAGAATGAGGTTGAGGAGTGACCATAGTGAAACAATTACATACCAGAGGTTTCAGCAGCAAGACATGGAACACATTATGTATCCGCATATTGGGAAGAAGGTCTAGGGCATAGGCCACAGGGTTCACACGTCGGAGGATACAGAAAGGCCCCACAAAACTGGGAGCCAGTTTCTGAGAGGGCACTCGGAGGTGAAGACCCTCTCCCCAACCTGGTAGGAGGGTGCGGGTAGGCGTTTATGATTAGCCTGGAGCTCCTGGGATTGTTGTCATTGTTGCAAAAACTCTTGGAGATGATCCTCCAATGCTGGGATCCCCTGGGGAGCGAACAAATCTGGAATCATGAAAGGTTGGTACCCATAATTCACCATGAAAGGGGAGAACCAGGTAGAAGCCGAGACAGCACTGTTATGAGCAAACTCTGCCCAATTTAGCAGGTCAGACCAATTGTTCTGATGGTCTGAAATGTAACACCGCAATAATTTCTCCAAGGCCTGATTAGCCCCTTCCGCTGACCCATTCGATTGCGGGTGATAGGATGAGGAGAAGGAAAGTTGGATAGCTAGTTGCGCACAGAAGTCCCTCCAGAAACTCGAGACAAACTGGCTACCCCGGTCGGAAACTATGACTTTGGGAACCCCGTGTAGCCAATAGACCTCTTTGACAAAGACCGTAGCCAACTCTTTAGCGGATGGAAGTTTTTTGAATGGTATGCAATGAATCGTCTTTGAAAATTGGTCAACGACCATGAGGATGACAGTGTGACCATTAGACAAAGGGAGGTCGACTATGAAGTCCATGGCAGGGTGTGACCATGGCTTCTCCCCATTGGGTATGGGTTGGAGAAGGCCCACTGGAAGGTGACGGGGTGATTTGGTCTACGCGCAGACTGGACAGGCAGCGACAAAGGCAGCAACATCTTTGGTAAGTTCTGGCCACCAGAAGAGACGGTAAAATGACTAGAGGAGCTGGTTCTTTCCAGGATGACCTACTGATTTAGTATTATGGTAGGTTGCACGCACCTTGGTACTGAGGTCAGTAGGTACAGGACAGCACACAGAGGGAGTGTCAGCAGGTGCATCAACTTGGGCAGCCCGTATTTTCTCCCCAACGTGAGAAGTTATGCTGGTACGTATGGTGGCCAGTACTTTGTCCTGAGAAATAATAGGACAAGGAGGACTCTCCTCTTCAGCGCCCGAGAACTGTCTGGATAGGGCATCAGCCTGGAAATGTTTATTACCTGGCTGGTACGAGACCACATAATTAAAATGAGACAAAAATAAGGCCCATCTGGCCTGTCTTGGAGACAAGTTCTTCGCTTCAGACAAGTAGGTAAGGTTTTTATGATCCCTGAGGATTAGGACTGGCATGGAAGTTCCCATGAGCAAATGCCTCCATTCTTTGAGAGCCAGATTTATCACAAGAAGCTCTCAATTGCCAATCTCATAATTGCACTTTACAGGACTTACCTTCTTTGAGAAATACCCACACGGGTGCAACTGGCTCTCAGGAGTAGGACGTTGAGACAGGAGGGCACCTACTCCTGTCTCAGACGCATCAACCTCAAGTACGAATGGAAGCTCGGGTTCCGGGTGTGCCAAAATAGGTGCTACGGCATAAGCAGCTTTAATGACTCAAATGCCCTGATGGCTTCCGTGGACCAGTGAGTGGAGTTACTGTCTTTTTTGGTCATGTCGATAAGGGGTTTTATAATAGAGTAAAAAGTGTGGATAAATTTCCTATAGTAGTTTGCAAACCCGAGGAAACGTTGAAAGGAGCGGAGGCCTACGGGTTACGGCCACTCAAGAACAGCCAAGAGTTTTTCAGGGTCCATAGCGAAACGGACCTCTGAAATTACTTACCCCAAGAAGGTGACCTGTTTGCGGTGGAACTCACACTTCTCTAATTTGCAAAATAGGTTATTTTCTCTTAATTTTTGCAGGATTCGGTTTACATCTGAGTGGTGGCTTTCCATGAAGGAGGAATGGATCAGAATGTCATCTAAGTATACCACCACGCACTGCTGGAGTATGTCCTGGAGGACATCATTCAAGAATTCTTGGAAAACCGCAGGAGCATTGCAGAAACCAAAGGGCATTAAGAGGTATTCGTAATGCCCGTTCCTGGTGTTAAATGCGGTTTTCCATTCATGGCCCTCCTTTATCCATACCAAATTATACGCCCCTCACAGGTCAATCTTAGTGAATACCTTAGACCCTTTCAATCAATCGAATAGCTTAGTAACCAGTGGAATAGGGTAAGCATTCTTAAGCGTGACGTGATTGAACCCCCCTGTAGTCAATACAGGGTCTCAGTTCACCACTCTTTTTCTTCACAAAGAAGAATCCGGCCCTGGCAGGAGATGAGGACTTACAGATGAACTCCCAGGACAGCACATCCGCAACATACTCCTCCATGGCCTTATTCTCCATGACAGAAAGAGGGTAGACTTGACCTCAAGGAGGTATGACACCCGGGTTGTACTTCAATGGTACAATCGTATGGGCAGTGAGGCGGGAGCCCACCAGCCCGGCCCTTATGGACTACATCATGGAACTCTTGGTACTCGTCAGGCAGCAAAGAGACCAAAGATGTGGTTAGCACCCTCCCCACTTTTACTAGACATGTCTTGGAACAGTTTGGTGACCATGCTATGACTTCAGCCCTTGCCCAGTCGACCATGGGATTGTGTTTGCGCAATCATGGAAAACCCAGGATCACAAGATAGTGAGGAGAGTGGATCACCTGGAATTGTAAGGTTTCATGATGGAGATCCCCTACAGTCATAGCAGTTTCGTGGGTGACCTGTGACGGGTGTAGGTGTCTACCATCAATCGCCTTGAGGGCAAGTGGAGTGGTACGGAGCTGCAATGGAATGGAGTGCTTCTGGGCAAAGTCACTGTCAACAAAGAGGCCCGCTGCACCTGAGTCAATAAGTGCCTCTAAAGTAATGGAACTTTTGCCCCAAGAAAGCCCAATGGAGACTAATGGTTTATCAGTATGAATATCTGGGGACGCTGAGACGCACTTAAGGACTGTCCCCTATAAGACTTTAGGTGCGGTCGTCTGTCACGGTTTTTGGATGAACACTCAGACCAGAACGGTAAGGTAAAAATGACTTTATTATAATAGAGTACAATAGCAACCAGTATATGTAATCTGGATGAACTGGAAACAATACTGGCAAAGAAGGTTCTTGTTAGAACCAGAGACTGAAGGCACACAGTCCAGGAGCTGACAGCAGAACTTCGGTGACAGGAGGTCCAATAATGGAGGACTGGCACAACCCAGACACCTGGGCACAGAATCAACCAGAGCGACGCAACACTGACCCTGGCTCTAGATCACAGTAATGAGGCAACCGCGTAGTGGGCAATACTGACCCTAGGTAAGGGTCACCAGGAGACCAAGGCAACTGCTATGTAAGCAAAACCCTAGAACGCTAGGGGTGGATCGAGATAACGGTATATAGATGGAACGCAACCAGTGTCCCCTCAACCTGAGGGATGGTACAATGCAACACTGGCTCTTGAGCCCAAGGCTTCTGCAGTGAGGAACAGTAATACCCTTACGTGGACGATCCAGGTACTCACAGGGTTAATAGGTAATGCCCAGAGAATAACTGCAACTCCCAAAGGGAGTGAGCCCAGCGCTGATAGGGAGGTGGACACAGAGAGTGATCAGAGTAACACAGTCAGTGCTAGAACACTGTACCGGTACTTCGCTTGTGCACACCACCGTAGGCGGTTAAGAGAGCAGCTTAAGCAAGGATGCTCAGCCTTTGGTCGACAAAGTAATAGCTCCACGCGACGCACACCAACAATCGTAATGCAACAGCCCAGCACTTATCCGCGACCTCACGGGCAACCAAGCTGTACAACCGGACACGGTAAAATGTGGAGTGGATACTCGGCCGGTGCAGCTAGCCATGGAGCAGTACACAACCGGATACGGTCAGCTGCGGAGCGAGTTCTCAGCCAGATACGGTCAGCAACGGAGCGGGTTCTCGGTCAAATACGGTCAGCAATGGAGCTGGTTCTCAACCAGATACGGTCAGCAACGGAGCGGGTTCTCAGCCAGATACAGTCTGCAACGGAGCGGGTCCTCATCCAGATACAGTCGGCAACAGAGCGGGTTCTCAGCCAGATACAGTCGGCAATGGAACGGCAGCACACAGGAACTCAGGAACGTCGTCAGGCAGGCCAGGTCATACATGATAAGCACAAATACACATCAGGAACTCATACACCGTGAAAGGGCACCATAGGTAGACATGACAGGGTATTTAAAGGCCATCACTGGGCGGTGACAAAGGTGCCTAGCCAATCAGCATGCAGTAATGCAAAATAGAAGTCATAATGTCGCCGCCCGTAGCTCAGAGCACGGGCACCGTGATATCATCCTGGACGTGTGTGGACAGTTTCGCAGTAGATGCCTTGCCTTACCGCTGTAAAGGCATAGGCCCTCCCTCCTCCTCAAGGCCCTTTCCACAACTGAAAGATGAGTGAACCCAATCTGCATGGGCTCCACATCGCCTGAGGTGTTGAGACTAGGAGGCGTGGGAGGAGAGGAAGGTACGTGGGGGGGACGAAAGGCTCGGAGTCAAACGGATGGGATGCCTCCACAGGCGCTCGCTAAAGGAAAGTCTCTCACGGATTCGACAGTCAATCAGAATACAATATGAGACCAGTTCCTCTAAATCACTGGGAAGGTCCCGGGCTGCAATCTCATCTTTAACCGTATCTGAAAGCCCATTAGAGAAAGCAACCCCTAGAGCCTCATTATTCCAACCAACCTCGGCTGCCAGGGTACGGAACTCTATGGCATAATCGGAAACCGTCCTAGTACCCTGCTGGGTGGACAGTAGGTACTTGACAGCCGAGATGGAGCAGCCTGGCATATCAAATACCCTTTTAAAGGATGCCACAAACTCAGGGCAATTGTATACAATAGGTTTCTGTGTCTCCTAAAGGAGAGTAGCCCAAGCCAAGACCCTGTCAGAGAGTAAGGAAATCACGAGGCCCACCTTACTCCTATCAGACTGGAAGGACTGTGGTACCATCTCCAGATAGATGCCAACCTGATCTGAAAACCTCTGCGTTAGTTAGAGTCACCCCCATAACGCTGGGGAAGCGGGGCAGACCCTGTCATACCTCTAGCAACACTGGAATCACCATTGGCAGACAGAGAGGGAGCGGCAGCAGCTATAGGGTCAGCTTGCGCCAAGGATCGCTGAGGCGGTGGAACCACATGCTCAGTACAGAACAACAAAGCCTGGAGGGCTGCAGCAAACTGGTCCATGTGCTGGTCTACCTGGTCCAGCCTGAAAAAAATGTTTGGTGGATTGCCTGCATCTCCTGAGTTCATAGTCCTTTGGTACTGTTAGGGACCAGGAACCAGACAGGTCACAAAAAGGTAAAATGCAATACACCTTTATTAGTGCAACAAAAACAGAAGCATGATCCAAGAGCATAAACCAAAAGACACGCCAGGGACAGGAACCAAGACAGGTGTTCAGCCAAGCCAGAGACAGGAAACCAGAAGTCTGCAATGTCAGGAACAAGACAAGGGTCAGAAGCACAGAAGTCAGCAAAGTCTGGAACAAAGCAAACAGGAGTGCAGGAAAATTCACTCAGCAACAGGTCAGCAAACAAGGACAATAGGGAAGTGAGCCAAGCTGCTATAAATAACCTGAGAGGGTTGGCTGATAACAGTCAGGTGAGTAATCAGAGAGGTCAGCTGATTCAGCCTGAGCCAGAAACTCAGAAGACAGCAGCAGTGGATAGAAGCGCACTAGATTAGCTCAGACAGCAGAATCAATAGGCAGAATGGGAGCAGCTCAGCAAAACCTTGACATAGTGGTGGCATCACGGCTTTTTCATATGAATTTTTTTTGCAGGTGAAGTGTGTGCTGGTATGTACTAAAGGATTCTGTCAGAACACAAAAGTGCAGTTGCTTCATTAGCTATAAAATATGTAACTATTAACATGAGCTATATAAAGTCACAGCACATATAATTCTCTAGTGGGTTTGTGTGTTCCCTTCTTTGTGTTTGCTGCTTTAACAAAGTTAAAAACAGTTGTGTTTAATTTGTCTTAAATGTAGTTTTCATGTAGAATTAATATATTGTATGCTACAGACATCTTCAGTGCACTACTTTGTAATACATAGGAGATGTCACTGACATCATGGGGTTAAGGCCTAATGGCATGCAATGGACTGTGAACAAAGTTATGATTAAAACAAAGAAGCATATACAAATGTAAGTATCTTTGAAATGTATATCCGTTTGCAATCACATGTATATATTTACCTTTTATCTGAGCACAATGTATTAAATGTTACTTTTTAAATGCTGTAGTCATGTATATCTTAGAAAATATAAAAAATAGTTAACATAAGCTGTACATATCCCTTCTGCAATAAAGCTTAATTGAGATCAAAGAATAGCGCATACATAAAACACCACTTCATCTATAAAAGTTCATGACTTTTGAGTCCCTAGATGGTGTTGCTAATTTCAGTTTATAAAAAGCTGTCGTCATCTCCTATGCAAACTTTTGAATGTATAAAGATATCTTCTAATTAAATGCACTAAAGCACTATTAATTAATTATCATTCTTTCCTCACTCCTCCATTCCCCTGGGTGTAAATGTTTTGAAATAAAGCTAAACATATGTTTGCTTTCTCCCACATAATTTAAAGGGATAGTAATGTTTCACAATAAAGCAGCTCCGATTAATCTTCATAGTATTTGGGCCATGGAGAGCATTAGTTCAATACTGTCAATGTTGTAGTTCAAGAGTAATTGAATAATAAAATATCCCCCTCCCTCCCCTTTTACTGATGTAACACTGCTCACCTCAGAGCAGCAAGACTGTCTGGATGGCTCGCAGAGAGGGACCATCTTTAGTGAGCAGAAGGAAAAACCTGTCAAGGGAGGCAGGGTTTTCCTTATGCTCACAGTAAGAAGATTGTCTCTTGCTGTGATCTGTCTGGTCCCAGGACCAGATTCCACATGTGAGGGAAGGAGGCTTATACTAGGTAAAAGGGACGAGTGGGGGGTACTTTATCATTCAATTACTCTTGAACTACAACTCTCACAGTATTGAAATAACACTCTCCATGTCCAAATGCTAAGATTAACTGGAGCTGCTGTTTTTGTGAAACATTACTATCCCTTTAAGTCTCCTTCAACATAATTTTATCCCAAATACTAAGGTTTTGCCTACTTATACTAATGTAAGAAAATTGTGCTACAGATCCAATAACTTTTTGGTTTTGTTTTTACTCAAAGTGGACTTGTTTCCCATGCTTCACAGAATACCTTGTATAGATTTATTTTTAAATGTATCATTCAGCCTGGCAAAATATGCAATTCAGACATACAGGGAAAGTCATGCTTAATCAATGAGCTGCCTCTTCTATGCCAGGTAACATACCTAAAGTACATAATCTGCCAGGCTAAGCTACAAAAAATGAGAACAATATTCCTGCATTATGTGGCCATTTCAATAGTCTAAAGCATTTCCTTTCCTTGCTTCTACCTACCTGCCCCAAGTACTAATAGGTGACAGTTCACTTTCCAATCTACTTGCTGTTAAAGTTACACATTTTATTGTGGATGAGGGGATTGCACTGTGGTCATTCTATCTTTTTTATAAATGGTAAAAATGTGAAAACTAAAATAATTTACTCTCTTGATTTTGCAGGAAACAATTTGAGGAAATGGTGGCACACTTTAACATGTCTTCAGCAGAACAGCTCGCACAACATATCATTAGCACGAAAGCCGAAACCCGTCAGGATATGCTAAGAGAATTTTATACCAGCAAGTATTCCGGAGTGGGAGATCTTTATCCTGTGCAAGTTCCATTAGTCTTAAATTGTGAAAAGAAAAACACTCACAAAGGAAGGGAACACACAAACGTGGTAAAAAAAAGGAGGCAGAATTGTATATATTTAAATCAGCCCAAGGAAGAGAATAAGCATGCAGCTATGAAGACTATGGGTTCAATTGGCAGTCAAAGGAGCAGAGACAATGTACAACAATTTGATACTGATAGGTATGACTGTGAGTATACACACTCTAGGGATGAGGAAATGTCTGCCAATATAGCACTAGAAAAAATCAACCCTACAAACAGCGATGCAACTAAAGACAACTCCTACAGTAAACTGAAAATCACTGAGACACAGGTAGAACTTTATTCCAAGACCAAAAAGGAAATAGTACAAGACCAGAAACTAAAAGAAGAAAACACAGCAATGAAAAAACGAACAGGGACATGTTCTGTCACAGAGTTGCTTGGGGACACATCAATTCTTGATGATCTTTTTAGCAGTCAGACGAACCGACGAGCAGAAGATCCAGTGAGACAGGGCTGTGAAATTCCACTAACAAAAGTAAAACGCCGCCCTAAAGATTTTTGGGATTTGCTTAGCGAAAAAGATGATGAAAGCCTTAGTAAGCTCACTGATTATTCTGTGATAGAAAAAGCATGTGAAAGCAAATCACTTTCTTCGACAAATAAAAAAGACAGTTGGGATAATGCCCTTTGGATACAAAATGACAAATTTTTGTGGAAAAAAAAATAACTCTGTGTTTGATGTAAACCATGATACTCCGGGTAAATCTTCAGATATGTAGCTTATGTATGTGAACAGATGATGCTGAATATTTATATCTTGTAGGAAGATCTCTGCAAGTATTATATTTGAAATTCCTTTTAAATTATTTTTTCTGTAAGAGAACCCTATCAGTATAGTAATGGTGTAATTTGAAATATATTATTTATACTGAAGCTTTGTAACCAATAACAGTCAGTATTTTGTGGCACACTTGTTTATGTTATACATATATTTAACCCTTCCTTTTATCCTATCAATCTAACACAGCTGATTCACTGAAAGTCCTCTTCAGTTTTTAATGCATTTTTAATATACTGTGAATCAGCCATTTTATTAATTCCATGTAACCCCTTAATGCTGAATGACATACCAGGACGGTCACACAGTTTTGTCCTGCTATGAGGATGGATGATGGTCCTGGAACTGATGGTGCAGTGTAATCGTGGAGATGATGTAACTGACTGCTCGAGGACCGGAGCAATCAGTTACAGCAGTTCCTTGATGTCTTGGCACATGTGATTGCTGTTACAGCAATCACACATCCCAGTGGATCCACATGACAATGCTTTTATCACTGTTCTTTGCATCTCCTCTTCACTGTGATCAGGAGCACTTTTACTGTGCTGGAGGCAGGAATGGTGGGGAGAGCATAAAAAAATGTTTATTCCATGACCTATTCACACTTCTGACGGTAACTGAATAAATGATTTTGAGAAAGATCAAAGTATTTCTCTTTACATAGACAAATTTATAAACACATGTACTGAAGTTTAAACAAACATTAATGTAAGTTTTATTGATATGAAGTAATGTGGGATTGATATTCTCCAGGGAAACCACTTCCTGAATAGCTGTATTGTAGTAGCAACATATTTGATGATGAGGCCAAAAAAAGACATGTGACCATCAAGTTCAACTTTTGCCATATCATTCTTTTTGATTCGGAGGAAGGCAAACAGAAAAAAAACATAATGAAGCCATTTCTTATTAAACCTAAGTTGGTAAAAAAATATCTTCCTGACTCAAAAAGGCAGTTTATTATCTCCCTGGAACAGTATCCTATCTGCATTGAAACTGTAATCCAGTAGAATTTTGAAAGCATTTGAAATATCTGCAAACACGGTTTCCTGTGGCAAATAATGCCACAACCTTAATCCCTTTACTGTAAAAAAAATACCTGCCTTTGTTTTAGTTGAGAGCACCTTTCCTCTAGTCTTAATGCATGACCTGTTGTTTTTTGCTCAGCTCAGAGTAAATAGTTCCCCAGAGCATTCTTTGTATTGACCTCAAATATATTTATCTTTCATACAATGTCAAATACAGGAACCATGGGGTAAAGTCCCATCCTCCAGGAGGGCAGAGTCCCTCCAAAAACATCTGTGAGGTGGAGACTCCTTCCTTCCCTCCACTTTACCCCTGCCAGCTACAACCAGTTTTAAGTTATGTCATGAATGGAAGGATTTATGGGCACTGTTCTCTCAGTTTTTATTTCTATTTCCTATCGTATAGGACTGGTATAATCCCCTATTAGGTGGACTCCTGTTACTGGCTTCCAAATTCATGTATTGTCCAGTACACATGTTTTTTTTTCAGTGCCTTAAAATTGTGCATGTTGGCTTGATTCTGCTTTAACTCACTAAATAACTTTTGTGAAGTTTCTTTCCTTTGTTATAATAGCAGTATGAAGACTGAAACTTGTAAGTTTAACCTCTTGAGTTCTATGGTCCCATATATATGTGTCCCTTTCCTTTGGCATTTATTTCTTTGGTGGAATTGTGCCTGATTTTCAATCTTCACTCCTTCTGTTCTATGTTACTTTCTTTATTTCCAGGCTGCCTTAGATACAGACAATCCGAAAAGGCAAGCACAGTGGAGAGAGATAAGTAATGAAATTGTGTAGGCAACGTCTCAAATGCGTGCATGACAATAAAATGCTTGCTGCTGGCACTAGGGCCCTGAGCCAACTCTGAGTCACAATCAGTTGCTAGGTGCCAAAAGGTGGAACCTAGATCCATGAAGAAAGCCTAAGATGCTCTGTAGCCTGGGTTGGCAAATAAGAAAACAGCTGCACCCATGAGCGGAAAATTGAGAAGGCTGCTGAACAAACAAAAGGTAAAAAGAAACAAAAAAAACTTAAGAGTGGAGCTGGGACAGAAGTAAGGGGTGGGGAAGATGGAAGTGGAAGGAAAAGGTGAATGGATACTTATAATAGGAGGTGGATTATCCATCTAAATGCTTCAGGATTTTGCAATGCACCGCAAACTCCCCCAGTACACAAAGGCCAAATGAAAGACATTGTGTGGGGGGGGGAAATAGAAGAACTTAACCATTTGATTTCCAGAAAGGTACGCAATGCATTGCAAAGCAATGTTTTGCATACTCCTCTGGCATTCAAAGGGTTAATTGAAGAAAAGGAGGAGCAAGCTGGGAAGGCAAGATAATGGGGGAAGGGAAGAAAAAGGGAGTGGAGAGTGTAACGGTGTGTGGGGGGGGAGGAAGCAAGCAGTGAATAAAGCGCAGGGCAGGAAGGACCGTGGTACTGCAATAAGGATGAAACAGGAGGATAGCTGCAACAAAGGGCTGCTGGTGGCTGGATGAGCATAAGATAATCAGACTGGGATAAATAATGGTGCCTGAGCTGTATAGCTGCAGCAGTAAACATGGCAAAACTAGAGATACAGGTCACAGGGAAAAAACAAGAGGACAGAGGCGACTGGGAAGAAAACTAATGAGGGAAGAGGGGACATGAATAGGAGGAGGTGGAAAGAAATTCAGGGGAGAAAACTAGGAAAAAAGAGAGGGAGGGAATGAGAGACTGTGGAGGGGGGGAGGAGGGACAACTGAGTGAATGGGATCAGGAAAGGCAATGTTACTACTTGACGAAAAGGAAGAAAACACTTGAGCGTGCAGTGTGAAGTTGTGCGTCGTTTGGTCTACCAACTGACACCGGTGAGAACAGAGGAAGTGAGAGCACATTAAAGTAGAGTAAATTCACTGAGGTGACGTGACAGAACTGCAAAGTAACAGCCAGGGGGAGGTGTGTAGAGAGTGATAATTAAATCCCTTCAAACCCTTCCACAAATTAGCCTTCTTTCATATGAAGCTATGAGGAGAAAGCATAAATATTTTAATGATTCTGGCCCTGATTGCATGCAACTATTGGGATTGTTGCAAAAATTACACTAGTTCTCCGATTTATAAAAACACCCTATAAATGCATAGTTTTGGTTTTTTGTGTAGTTTGGTATTTATGGTGTAAAAAGTGCAATATACACATTATATTTTAGAAATGTGTATTCTTTTTACTTATTTTATTAGCTTTAATCTTTATTTTTATTAGATGGACTGGTTTTCAGCAACCACACACTGTTATTAATCTTTATTTTATGAGGTGGAACTCAATTTCAGCAACAACACTGGGAACCACGCAGCAGAGTCACCCCTTCCAGGTATAACTGTATTTGATAAGTGCAGCTATGCTAAGATTTCGGAGCAGTTATCTAGCCCCCCCACCAAAAAATAAGTGAGACTTCCCTGTATTGACATGCTCAGACATAGCAAGGAGACCCCCAAGAAGAACTACAGAACAGAAAATAAGATTAATGCATTAATATGCCTGTTGTAGCATAAAGATAAGGTGCCAGGAGAGAGATTCAGCCAAGAAGATATGGAACTGTAAATCAGGTGCCTCATGGGTTTCTCCACAGAAGAGGAAAAGAGAAGCATTAGCTCCTCCCCTTCCTTCCCTGAGGCCTGAGAGAAAACTGGGCCTCATGGGAAGAAACATTCCCTCCAAAAGTTTAAAAAATGGTGCAGTTTCTCTTCTGCCCACCTGGTGCAGCAGGACATGACAATACAGTAACCGATGCCACATCTAATATGGTTCAGGGGTTTTTATGCAAATATTTTTTGTGGTACTGTAAAAAGGTGGCTGTTATCATCTAGTACTAGATCTCAAAGCCCTAAAAAAATTCATACATACACACAGATTCAAACTGGAGTCAACAAATTATACAAATTTCTGACTCTGGACTTAAAAGATACTTGTTTACATTTTTTGATATGTGAAAATCAAAAATATTTATTTTTTGCTTTTCAAAAGCTTTGGCAGGATATGTCAGGTCAATAGGTATTTCAGTTGCACAGTA
The DNA here is from genome assembly GCA_037306005.1 of Rhinophrynus dorsalis. Lineage (NCBI taxonomy): Eukaryota > Metazoa > Chordata > Amphibia > Anura > Rhinophrynidae > Rhinophrynus > Rhinophrynus dorsalis. The sequence goes on from CM074718.1 coordinate 434,954,925, forward strand.
TTTAGACAACTTACCACGGAAGAGCCCAAGTCAGAGCTTCTCCAGTCTTATCCCTGTCCTTCATATCGCTATGGTTATGACCATTTTAGACTGGAAGTAAAAATTGTACCTTTACTAACTAACTTGATTTTGCTAACTACTGGAGCCTAAGAATTGGATTGTAGACAATACTGATAAGAATATGCATTGCCAGTGGAGTTTAAATGTTAAAATAATTTGCATGAGTGTTTAATCTGTCATGTATTATGTATTCAGCCTGCATTCTTATTATGTCTGAAGATAATTAAATTGTCTTGAAAGCTTGCATGCTAGAGCCGCTCAGCCAATGAAGGTATTATTTTCATTCCTGCTTTTTCTATGGCTAACAAGGTACCACCATATACCCATTTTATTGAAGAAAGCCTATTTCAAAAAATATAAAAGAAAAGAGGGGGTGCCTCATGGGGTAATAACGTCACAATTGATCAACGTGAAAAAATTTGAAAAGAAATTCATTCACACTTTACTGTAGCAACTGTAAAGTTGAACAATAGCAAATATGCATGTGGAGGATATTGTGCTGCCTCCACTCGGATAATCTCTTCACAAAAAAAACAAGCCAGCAAAACTGCAACACACAGGGGCACTCTCAATATGGTACATAAAGCATAATAACTATCATTATGTATTACTCACATTAACACCTCAGCTTTCTGTATTCATAACAAGCTGAATTGTAGTAATAGGGGAATGTAAAGCGCACCCCTGTTCGTGTATCTCCATCGTAAATAATGAATGAGTAGAACAGTAGATCAAATTATAAATTATATATACAAGTTTGAAGAAATGGAAGCAATCACTCTTCAAAAAATAATAAATGCCAGGTGCACAAGCCTAATAGATTAATGGTCACATCCAAAAAGAAGAGGCAGCACCAGTGGGACTTTTTTAAGAAAATTTTAGAATGAATATTTATTGTCAAAGTTTGGTCCAAAACCTGGACCTTTCTCAAGACATTAGTGCATTGCAAAGAGTCAATTTTAAAACCCTATTTTCCCATAACGCCCCACACCTTCATGATGTCACTGAAGTGGGAATCCCAGACTGCACGAAAGTGACATCAATCACCCGTATAAACCTAAAACTAGAAGTAAATCTATAGAAGTGTATGTAGCGGACTCTTAAAAAGTGAAAAAAGACAAAGAAAAAGAGAAGCAAATTAGATATGTAAAATGTAGCTTTCTAAGCCATACAGATTAGTTGTTTGGTGAACACATATATTAGGAATCCATCTGGAAACAGTAAGGCTATATGAATAATCAAGCTGCTTTCTGAGAAGGTAGAAACCAGAGTATCTGATAGACACCAGCACTGGGGTGTTGTCTAGTATCTGCCATCTGGAAATTGCGAGTATCATTCCTATCACCGATTTGGTGAAGGCATAAAAACACTCACATATATATATATAATAGTACACTTTCTGGTTTCAGACTTCTCAAAGGCCAATTTTTAGTTTACAGTCAACCATTTTGCCTGTCTCTGCTTTCACGGTCCCTAACAGAAAGCTGTCTCTCTAAACAGACACAGTAGAGAGCTCTCTTTCAGGGATACAAAAGTGTAAAAATATAAGTGAAAAAATAATAGCGAACCAATGTGCTGTGCACCCACTGGTTCCTTAAAGGGTCAGTAATGTCCCATAAAAAATGCTTATAGTTTTGTGGAGGTTAAAAAAATAAACCGTATGCCACAAATCCTATCTCTCAAACCACTATGGTTTGAGAGATATTCACGTTCAAACTTTCTCTCTCCCTCCCCTTCTCTTGGCGTCAGCACTGTGCTGACAGCAGAAGATCCCAATCTGGGGACCAGCCGGTGGCTCTGCAGCAGAGCTGAAATCGAGTTAATGCAAAATAATTACTTCATTGTAATTATTTTTAAATAACGTGATTTTGGCTTTGCTGAAGAGCGTCCTCGATCGGCCAACTTGGATCTCCTGCTGTCAGCTTTACAGCTGACATCAGGAGAAGGAGGGAGAACTTTGAATGTGAGTATCTCTCAAACCATAGGAGAGAGAGGATTTTTGGCATATAGTTTATTTTTGTAACCTCTAGAAAACTATAAGCATTTGTTTTGGGACATTACTGTCCCTTTAAGAGTAAAAGAGTTACTATAGGTAGTGCGTTCCAAAGGACAATCCTCATAACTAATATATACTATTTAGCTCTCAGAATATTAACCAAAACATTGCTCTATAATGGCACTCAGTGAGTCTGAGAAGTGGCAGGGTCAGCTCCATTAAAATGTTCAAAACATACAGTATTTATGTACATGAAATCTGCACGTACCGCCTGCCCGAGATCCAGCTGTATCTTCTATCCTTGCATTGTCGCCCTCATCTGCACTATCTCCTTTGGCTGCATCTGCCTGTGCCTCGGCTGCAATTGCTCCTACTGCTACATGAAAAAAAATAAAGAATTAGCTATTAAAACCAGGTATCACTTCTACCCTTTGCTTGCCACAGAGGTGTGTAATGTTTTGCCATGCAATAGACTGTATACCTCTCTGACACTCAACTGGTAATAGAGTACATACAATATGTACAGGATGTTGACATTATTGTTTTCAGCAGCTAGATGTGACATATCTGGTGCAGCTGAAGGGTCAGGAACTGATTATGAGGGCAAAATTTGTAGGAAATTGATAGAGAACCACCACTGGACCTTGAGCTACCATCCTCTACCTTGGTCTGCAGGCATGGTGTAAAGCTGCCACTTAATGGGGAGACAGATCTGTGGGCAGAAGACACCAAAATGTATGGCCAACACCATGCTGGCAGCAGAGGCACCCAACAAAGTGCAAACAGCATAGGGTGTGGCTGGCCAGTACAGAGCTGGTAGCAGGTGCCTCTAGTGACAACAGAACAGAGTTTGGCATGGAGAAAGGCAGGACTGAAGAGGAACAGGAACTGGAGTAGGGCCAGCCAATGTTGATGGTCCTGGAACAAGGAGTGTGGAACTACCTGGAGGGTCAGCAGATGGTACAGGTGCCATCCTAAGTGGAGAGGCAGACATTGCAGCTGGTGGAAATGCTGCAGCAGGCGTGCCTCTATAATATAATCATAAGGATGGAAGCACTGGAACAATGAAGGCAGCGCTGCTGCACTTTGAGTCTGCTGCTTCCAGCTGCCACATACTTCTTCCTTTTGCTCGGTAGATGCACCAAAGGGGGAGTTGTCCAATCAGATCTCTAGTGTTATGAAACTTTCTATCAGGGCATCATTCACCTCCAGTGTGAATGTGTCTGCTTATGCCATCTAGTCCTCAGGCATAGTGCCATCTGGGTATATGCCCCTGTCCTTTCAACCATCTTGTTTCATCTGACCAAAACAAGAAGTAGGAATGAATACATTGGCAGAAAAGTGTAAATCACTAGGATCTGGGGCTTGATTCTGTTAGTCACGCTAAAATAGTTGTTACATTAAAAACAAGCAATGTGTATTTTGCAAATGTGTTATGCCGGTATTCTATTGCAGAACCATGGTAAAATAAAACTGGCATAGACAGCACATTTCTACAAACTAACAAAATTGCAGCTGTCTGCTTCTATTTAACTACCGCCGAAAAAAAAAAAACAACTCAAAAAATGTAAAAGTCCAAGGAAATAGGTGTACTTTTGATGACAGAAAGATCAAGTTTAGTGATAGATGTGTTCCCCACATTATCAACATCCAACATAGAGTGCCCCCCTTCGACATATTAGCCCCCCCTTTGAAATTTGAATTATAGTGATTTCTTTCACCATTTTTATCCAACAAATATTGTTCACATTCAACATTTTAACACCCCCTTTAAAATTTGATGTACAGTGCTCCCATGACTTTTTCTCCATTTAAATTCAACATTGTTCTTCTACAATTTTTTTCAACATGCCCTCATTATATTGGTATTGCATGAGTAACCCTATGAGTACCAAAGAGGTAGTAATGCATTGCAATGTGTTTGCTACCACTCTGGTACTCATAGGGTTAATAGGCTGCATACCTTGCCTGTATATGTGTATTAATTTTTTTTTTAATTAAATTTTAATTGTATTTCAAATAAATAGTGCAGACCTCAAGGGGGTATCAGGACCCCTCCTGACACCCCCTAGCATTGATCACCTATCCAGAAGGATAAGTGATCAATGCAGGCGACAACTGCTGGCAGTTTTAATAAAGCCTATATAACATATGTGTCAAATATGTTATATGGGCTTTCTTCTTCTTTTTGTGGTTAAATGTATATTAAATGTATAGTTCAGACATCGAGGGGGACACCAGGACCCCTCCTGACACCCCCCTAACATGGATCATCTATCCAGAAGGATAGGTGATCCATGTGGTGACTTTTTTAATGTTTAACATAGGTTACATGCATTTTTATTAATGTTTAATGATTCAGACCTCGAGGGGGAGCACCAGGACCCCTCCTGATAACCCTCCTATCCTGTATCCTCTATCCATAAGGATAGATGATCCATGAGGTGACCTCAAAGGCATTTTCTACCTTCTTTAGTACTGGAGCGGCTGTATAAGCTGCTTCCAGTACAAGTGCTGTCTTGAATGAATAAACCCTCTCACTGGGTCATTCTTAGAAAGCGCAGCTCTGTGCTTTCATCAGTGAATCAGTCACCCGGTCTGACCAATGCTAGGGGGGTTTCAGGAGGGGTCCTGATACCCACCTTGAGGTCTGCACTATTTATTTGAAATACAATTAAAATGTAATAATAAAAAAAAAAAAATGAATACACATATACAGGCAAGTTATGCAGCCACATACTTTGCCTATACAAATACAATGAGGGCATGTCGAAAAAAATTTTAGAAGAACAATGTCAAATTTAAATGGAGAAAAAAAGTCATGGGAGCACTGTAAGTCGAGTTTTAAAAGGGGGGGAATGTTGAATGTGAACAATATTTGTTGAATTAAAATGGTGAAAGAAAGCACTATAATTCGGATTTCAAAGGGGGGTTAATGTGTCGAAGGGGGGCACTCTATGTCGGATTTCTATGCTGTGTACTGTATTCTGTACTGCTTTTGTTGAAGCAACGATGATTTTGAAGCCAATTGCCAAAACTTTTGACCGCTAGTGTAGGTGAACCAGCTGTGAATTTCTTCTGAATAGAACCAATAAGATCAAGAGTTACAGTACCAAAAAAAACTTAGAGTTTGATCAGGTGAGACTACTTTTGTGATTTACGTTATTACCTGTGGATGCGACATTCAGTATGTTGGCTGCACCACTAAGTCTCTAAAGGATCAGTGTAGGCAACAAAAAATAATAAAGAAAAAATCCACAGATATTAATTATTGTTCTCTAGGTGGTTTGAGATATTTTAGCATAACAGGGATTGAACACATTCCCATTTCAACCTCTAATCGATCTGCAACATTATGTCGCAGAGAAGCATACTGAATTTTTCACAAAAGCTTGAATAAGGAACTTGAAGTTAGTAATTGTTTACAGTAACTTTATACTTTTTTATACTTATTTGGTTCACTTTGGTATATATTTTTTGGAGGTGCTCGTACTTATTTTTAGACCAATCCACTGGAACATTTTATATTTTAGAATTCCTTGTCAAGGTTTCTGAGTTATGAATGAGTAGATGCTACTAAAGATGACCAATAACCATTCATAAAATTAATCCCTCCCAAGTAGTTTGTACAAAGTGACAATATAAACATATAATTAAATTATATCAGTGATAACACACTTAGTAAATAAAATATAAAATGTATTATACACTGATTATAGAAATAGCACACAATAATAAATTGATTGAGCTACAATACAATAAAACACAATAATAGATTAATTAGTAATAATACAGGCTTAGTACAGAACAAATACCTGGACAAAAACATATACACAGTTATGAACACCCTTCAGTTACAGTTGCCTTGGGCCTACAGGAACATGGGTATTTTATCTAATGAATCAACTCTTTTACAACACTAGATATTACCTTAACCACATATTTCAGGATATCTCTACTTTACTTAAACCCAATAAGCATAGGTCTAAAATACTAATTGTAGTGTCCTAACTTAACTGGTTTACTAGTTTCTCTGCATAGTATATGTAGGATGATATATGACTAAATCAAATATTCTACAGTAGAGGAAACAATATAATTTTCAATGATAGCTGAATCAATATTTTCTGTCTGCAGTTAGAAAATCTGACACAGCTAATATCTACTCTATCCTTAAACTTTAAGGCAATGTAATTAGATTGTTCGTATAACAAATGCAGAAAAACTAAAATAAAATATATAAAGTTTAAGAGATATATATATATATATATATATATATATATATATATTTACCAGCCCTTTTACAGGTCTTGAAATATGGGTGTGGAAGAGTCACTTCCCCTGAGGTCTATCTGTCTCTGCCTGGATATCTTTTGGGTATGTCTGGGGATCTGGCCTCTCCTGTGGAACTCTGGACTTCTTCTGGATTTCTGACTTCCACCTGCTCTCTCTTGGGTATCCCTGGATCTCCTTGGGTCTCCCTCAGTTTCAGTTCTTCCTCTGTTAGTCCATCAGTCAGTCAGTCTGTCCCTTACTGCCCTCTGGCTCCCCTTTTTATTTTGTTTTTCCACATGTTAAGTGGAACACTCCCAAAATGTGTGGTGAATATGTGTTCTAATCTAATTGGATATCTGAGATCCACCTTAGTTAATCTTCTGGCATGTGGTTACCTCTGTTCATCACATGGCCACTAGGTGGCACCCTTAGCCCAAGAGTGTACCATGGTTTTATTTCAATTTAGTCAACAGAGAAATAAAATGTGTAGTAATATATATATAATATGTATATGACATGTATGTCCCTTAAGTCTTCCAGCACACATGTTGATTTCCCCAAAATATGAGAAACAAACCTTGTTGTCAGACAACTCTGGTCTAATCTATTTAAGTAAGATACACTATGATAGATTAGACTGGATTTTGAGTATGACTGTCAAGGATACATTAGTGATCTATATAAATTAATGGTTGTCAGCATAGATGTGCATAGAGGGAAAGCATGCCCCCATACCCATACACAGATATCTGTACAAACACACAAATATCCATGTGTTTAAATGTTTAATTCATATAGTCACTTATAAGGTTAGCTTGAACTTCTGACCTGAGATCCGGTTTTCTTTTTGTCTTTCACAGCCCTGGGTGATAATGTAACTTTTAGAAGGGGTTTGTGGAGTCAACAGAAACTCTTAATTAATTTTCACTGGCTATGCACACCTGTATCTTCCATTGTCTCTGAGGCCTGCTGAATTAATCACCTATTTGTGTAGTTAACGAATGGTAAACAAAACTGGCCTGGGGAACCAAGAATACACAGTTGTAAAAGACATGTTTTCTTGGGAACTAATTGTACTTAAAAAAAAAGATGAATTCCTATATCTACAAAGATACACCTAGGTCCCATCTTTAGCTCTTTTTAATTTTTATATAGAAAGCTATTCTGACATCCTTATCATTACCACCTAACGGGGCCAACTCTTGAAAGTATATTATACATAGAAAAAGAGAAATATACTCTCAATATTCCATTACTAGTTTATTATTTGGAAGTATATATTGTGATTTTATATATATATATATCACACATACACAACATTTCCATGGATGACACCAGAATGAGGTGTAAATGGAACTTTTTTGTCTCTGGTTTCAGCCTCATTGTGGCGTGGTTCACTGTAGTAGACTCTGACATGTTTAATGGTATGTTCTTAATCTATATGTTTGTATTTTACATTGTACTTTTATCTCCTGATGAAGTATGTTCTCACCGCATTGGGAGAGCCAAGATTGATTTATCTACTTCTCCATCATCATTTATTGGATTTATGTCATTTATAAGTGATATTTGTTGTTCCCTCTGGTGAGTAGATTACATTTGGGGCTATGTTTGGGTTACATTGCCTCACAGGTTTACCTTGAGGGCTCGTTCGCCTTTGGTCTTTCCTCTATGTTTAAGAAGACAATGGTGGGATATCCTAACTTAGAGTCTGAACAATTGTTATCATCTTAGACTGTTTCTATCCTCGGGAAAGGGCTGATTACCAGCTTATAGATCTTTAATTACATAGCATTGTCTGAGGCCTTATAACAAGAATTGTAAGTACATTTGAACAACAGCAGACTACATCTTCATCTTAGAGATTGCTTTCAGATTTCTTGCGCTCTTCTATCCCTTTTTCCCTACGTGTCTACTCATTTGGATAGGTTGAACTTACGAGTCTATGTGAAAGACCTCAACATGTTACAAGCAAGTATTGTATGATTTCAATTTATATCTACAATTTATGGATTACAAGTCCATGAAATTGGTTCAATGATCCTATGAGGTTGTGTTTACAGATATATGTGGCAGACCTCGGGATTTTAAAACCTCTGATACGATTTAAGCTGAAGTCTATGGATTCAGATTAGGACTCCATACAATTGGTTTAGCAAATTACAAGTTTGAGCTTACAAGTTTACAAGGTAGGCTTAAATGTCAAAGATTTGGGGTTACTAGTCTACATTCTCATAACCACTACCACCACCGAGTGACAATGAACTACTGAGCAGTTGTTTTTGTAAAATGCAGGATATCACACTTTGAATACAAAGATGGATATCATGTTTGCCAAACAATATCGCACACAGTAATGGTGAGAAATGCTCTTGTGATGATCTGATCTAACGTGGCACATCTGTACATAAACAGTGCAAAGCTAAAAGACCAAGCTTCCCCTTCAGATACACATTACTTATGTAGGAAGATAAAGTGGCATTCAAGGGTTGCTACCATTTCCAGATAATTATAAGGACATATCCACGTAACCTAACATGTGTTATATTGCACAGTGAAGTCTCATCAGAGATGAATCTAAATTGATATATAACATTACATATACAGTAGACCATTTTGAATGAAGTTTTCAAATATGCAAACTTGAATTCAAAGTGATAGGTCCACTTTAACTAAAGGCATTAGAGATAACTATGCATTTCACAACAGTAGAACATATTTCTGTGTATGGCAAAGTAAGAATGACATTCATATCCTCTGTCCTCTATTCTCATCAGACTAGCACTGTATTCAGCACTTGACCCTTATATACTTTGTATGTCTCCCATTACCACTTTAGATTGTAAGCTTTCTGGCAGGGATCTAGTACCCAATGTTTCACTCTACAAAGCACCTGTAACCCTGTATTGTTGAAACCCTTACATTGTAAACTGCTGTGTACACTTCATTAATTCATTCATAAGTGTATATTAAATAGATTTTGTCTTTAGGAATGTCCAATTTTTCAAGCTAAAAGATTGGTCAAGAAAGTTAATGTATTTCTTTATTTTGTTTAGCTGTGTAAATTCTACTACTGTAGTAATGGTTATTGAACAGAAAAAAGATACATTTATGATAACTTCCGCATACTTTTTTTTGAAGGCCACATTATCATAAAATAATCAAACAAGCTTGTGATAGAGGGGTGGATATGCTAATATAATTTTGCACTAAAATATGAACAAGAACCAATTTTGTGTGTACTCTGCCAGCCTAATACCTTCTTACTATGATATTTACATACCAAAAATATTTGACTTATGCCGATTGTGCTAAGGGTTGATCAGTGTGGAATGGTTGTTTCTGGGTGTTCTCATAACATGCTAACAAGGCTCTGAGAAAACTGGCATAACATTTGTCCTTTTTTCTCTGCTTAGAGGTTGCTTCTAGGGCTTGCTTGTATTAAAGTCTTAACACTGGCAGAGTAAGTGTGCCAGTATGCACTAAATCAATTGTACATACCTTTGGGGCAGACTCATAATTTTGAAAAACATATAAGTTGGTATTAGGCTGAAGCTTTTATTGAGGTAGGAAATAAGGAACCTTATAAATAAAGGCAAAGTAGAACAATTCTGGAGTAAACCAATTGTACTCTAGATGACAAATAAAAATGCCTTTAACTCCTTGAATACTAGAGAGGTCTCCAATGCATAGTTTCCTCATGTGTTAGAGACCTACCAATCATTCAAGTGATCAAAAGGCCCATTTAAATCACTAGTTCAGTTGGTTCATCAACATTGATGTGTTTATATAATTAGTACTAATAATGCAAGTGCTGTAGGTGATCACAGTAGACTTCTTCACAATGAGAAAATTAATTTTCTCCAAATTATTCTTGCAGAAAACTTAAGCACATTTGGTTGAATTTGGTTGAAAGCTTTTTTTCCAGAATGACATTAATTCAACACTATTCCTTCTGTGAACTGACATTGTAACAATATTCATTCAAATAAATTACATAAAACTTGGCCATGCATTCCATCTGGGTTTTCATCAGGGTACATGAACAAATAATAAAAATAAATATAGATAACAAAGGCCTGCATTTTTATTTGATTTTATTATATGTTCATGTTCAAAATGAGTGCGCCTAAGGAGCATGCCCATGAATATATTCCCCCCTCAAAAAAATGCACTCATCTCTGAGAGTAAGAATGACATTGTTAGAAGTACAATATAGGGGATAGTAGGTGACAGAGATGAGAGTTTTCATTGTAGTACCATCAGCACCAGCATTAGACCAATGTGGACAGATACAATCTAGAACAATCTATTGACTGTAGACAGCAATGGCGTGTCTGGAAAACTGCACATGCACAGTGCCTATTTGTGTGCAGTTGTGCACTTAAGTTTGAAAAGTAAATCAAATTGTCCTTTCTTTAACATTAACTTAACACACCTAAGCATATTATCTGGAGACAGCAGTTGAGTCTGGATAGAACAATATATGTGCATACTGCCTATTCATGTGTGCAGTTGTGCACTGAAGTTTGAACAGTTAAAGTAATTGGAGTTTTTTAAAATTAAATTAATACACATTAATAACAGATGTAGTTGCTGGAGACAGCAGTGGAGTCTAGATGGAGCACTATGCTTGCACACACTGTATTTTGTAAAAAAATAAAATAAAATTAACACACTCTGCATCAGGGATAACAGGCAGAGTCTGGAAGGTACACTGCATTAGTGCACCTGCACAGTTCCTATTTGTGTGCACTTAACTTTGCACAGTAAATGTTATGTTTTTCCATTTTTCAAATTATATTAACACAGAGTCAGGAATAACAGGTGTAGTTGCTGGACTTTTATTTAACTAGCATACCTACCTATATAATAATCCTTTATTTATTTATATAGCGCACACAGATTCCGCAGCGCTTTACACTCATATTGGTTCCTGTCCCCATTGGGGCTCACAATCTAAATTCACCTATCAGTATGTTTTGTAGTGTGGGAGGAAACCGGAGTACCCGGAGGAAACCCACGCAAACACAGTGAGAACATACAAACTCATTGCAGATGTTGTCCTTGGTGGGATTTGAACCCAGGACCCCAGCGCTGCAAGGCAACAGTGCTAACCACTGAGCCACTGTGCTGCCCATACCTATATATTGTATTTGCTAGCTAACCTAGATATTAATTGCATGCTAACCCACTTAATTAATTATTATTACCTGCTAACTTAAATGTGGCTGCTGCTATACTAACTAAAACTACTACAGCCTTCCTCCAGCACTAAATGAATTGTTTTTTCTAACAATGCAGGGAGATCACTAGTCTGTGACACTGCTTCTCTTACTGCTGTGAAAAAAGAAAGTAAAGAAAAAGCTCTGCATCCATATTGTGTAATGTTGAGGGAATTGACCTTTGTATATCACATATAAACTATAGCAGTGGTTACCAATATTATTTTGCTCAAGGCACCCCTAACACACCATCTGTAATTTTCAGGGTACATCTAATATTTTATAATTAATTTGTCACAGAAGTAAAGAGGCTATAAATACATAACTATATATTTGGTATCCACAAAATTACAAAAATAACCTATTATGCGTACCAATTTCTATAAATATATATTTGAAACTTAAGATTAACGCTTTTGTCAAAGTCTTTATAGAAAAAAAAGGGGAATCCTAAGTGAACATCCAAGGCACACCAAAATTCCATGGCACACTGGTTGAGAACCATTGAACTAGGATTTGCAGGCTATTGCAACAATTAGTCATATCCATAACAAGGTGACTGTCCCTGAACTACCGGCCAGCATTATGTTGGCTACTTTGTGTATCAATCACTTCTCTCTACATTCCTACACAGTCCCTTCCCTCTTTCCCCACTGAAATGGCGCAAAAGTAATGAACAAATCGATTTCAACAAAAACTATGAAATTGTCATTTGTTATTCTATCATTTTGTTCACCTTCCACTTTGTATGTCATTTAGTCCGAATCTCACAGAATATGTAATTTTTGTTACAAAATAAAAACATACGTCTAAATCACAGTACTTTAGATTATGTTTATCAAGCGACATATTCTGTAGCATTCTAGAGATGGGTAGTTATAATTAGAAACAAAGTGGGAGCGCTGCTCATGAGAGTTTAAAGTTAGAGCAGTATTCCCCTACATCGTCCTATCATATACATTAAGTATAAAAGAGAATTGTTTATTGTACCCCCTGTGCATTGCTCCATTTACTTCTAAACCCTATTGCAGCTTCTTATCCCTATTCCGTACAGCAGGAGTTATGGTAATGGTAACCTGACCTAATTATGGAAGAGCATTTTGTCATAGCAACTGGCTCTCAATCCATTGTTCTTTTCTCAGTCTGGCCCATGAGGAAAAATGTTTGGATATTTTTGATCTACCCATTTCATTATTGGCAGTGGACTGGTGTCAGCATGCCGGATCCGAGATTTTAAATTACAAGAATACTGTTACCCATTCAGTTCTGTATTAATGCACAAGTCTTCTAGATGATCTGACATGTATTTAGTTTTAAAACAGAAGATCTGAGAAGTGGTGCTGGATTTTGTGGTCTGGATTAATGCCCAGAATAAAATCATCTTTAATCTGATATGTATATTTTTAAATTAACATTATAGCGAGATTCAGTTTTACTATTGGAGAATTGACATACATTTATTGCCACATGAGATATCATCTTACACGTTTTATGAAAAAAACAATCTGTTATCACCTTGTACCTGCTAGTGGAAATACTTATCAGGTACAATACATCAGCTATGCCTCGCTTGTTTCCAAACATTGAGTCTCTTGGCTCAAAAGTCATCAGCTAATGACTCATTATTCACTTACTTGAAATGGACTATTGTTAGAGTTTAAAACTCTATGTAGAGGAAAAGAGAGACAGATGTATGAATATGTTTCAGATTTTTGGCATGTGCTAAAGGTCAAATCTTGTTTATTTGCCAGTTGTAGAGAATTAAGGATTATACAAAACCATTCCCAGTTTTTTTGAGCTGTCACAACATTATTGGCTCCAGGGCTACTGCTAAGTTCTTAAACTGTAGTAAATCTTTAACTTTGTATATGTTATTTTTTACTCCCATGTCTTAACACAATACTGGCAACATATGGGGTGCAATATGAAATGGATTCCTGTAGATTTTACTGTAGTACAATTCTTGGCAACTTGAGTACTTCCAACATTTTTTTTTTATTACAACTCTATCATTGGCTGTCTGATGATGATGATGATGATGGAAGCTGTAGTCAGACAACAGCTGGAAGTCTGTATATTGCCCAGCTCTGTCATAGTTTCTGGCTCTTCAATAATTTTCTATAATTAGCAAATAAACATAACTGGAATATGTTTGGCTAAAGGTGCAGTAAACCTCTTTTACAAAATAAAAAAAGTGTTATTTTTCCTGTTGATTAACACCTTTAGTGCCAGTGGGGTATGCAACGCATTCAAACTTTTAGAACCAAGATAATTACTCTGCAGGGATATTTTTCATTCAAAAGGTTTTACAGCTCAATTTATTTTTTGTTACCAATTTTTTACCACTTAAACTTGTGAGTGGAGTGCCTCAGGGTTCAGTGTAGTTAATTTGTTTATTATGATCTTGACATAAGTATTGAAAGTAGTGCTTCAATCTTTGCTGATGACCTGAAGCTGTGTAAGTAGATGCATGCCGGAAGATTTGGATAAACTGAGTAAATGGGCAGAAAAGTGGCAGATGAAGTTTAATACAGATAAATGTACGTTTATGCATTTGAACTTCAGAGCCAAACATGTTACATATACATTAAATGGGAAACTAATTGTTAGAAAGATATTTAGGAGTACTGATAGGCAATAAACTTCACAACAGTGGGAAATGCCACTCAGCCACTACAAGAGCCTTCATGTATAAAAAGGATGTAAGTGCACAGGATAGGAATATAATTCTACCTATATATTCAAGGCCAATGCAAAGAGCTCTTTGGGGACCTATTTACTCTAAAGTGCTCAATAAAATAATATTAATTAAAAAAAAAAACGATAATACATTACCCCCCTTAAGGACTCATGATGTGCCAAGACTACCACACCTGTCCACACGTTAAGGATCGGTGATGCTTCTGGCACATCATGGATGTTTGTGATTGCAGATTGGCTGCACACCACACTGTGATCACAGATCACATATATATGTAAAAATGTGCCCTGGTCCTCCAGAGCAGCCACCCGCGGAAGAAGGTTATGAAGAGGCTAAAGGCATTTTCAACTAAACAAAAGCAATGATTTTTTTTATAGGAAGGAGTTTTTGGCCTTGGAAGACTATTTCCATATACTGTAGATGCTTTCAAAAGAATACTGGATAACTATCTAGCTCAAAACAGTATTGAGAATTATGTTGCTTTGAGTGTATAAAAATGTTGATCCAGGAAGATATCCATAGCTGGGAACTCTCTGGGTTTGCCCCGGAGACTCCGGTTTTGACTCTGAATTACCGGATCTCTGGGGCAGAGTCTGATTCTCTGGATGTGGGGAGTTTCTGATGAAACTCTGCCCACTTGTGCTCCTTCCCTCATTGTTCCTCCCACTCCCCACCCTCTTCACCTCCTTCCCCAGGATTAAGCCATGCCCCAATTAAGATGCAAATTGCGTCATTTCTCTCACTTCATCGGCACCACAGGGATCCCAGACCAAGAAGTTCCCAGGTATGAAGATATCCTTCTGTCTTTTGGACTCAGGAAGGATTTTTTTTTTTGGAAATGGCTTCAGTTGGGAGTTTTTTGTTTTTGCCTTCAACTGGACCAATAAAGATGATCTAGCAAAGGTTCACCTTGAAAGAAGCATGTCTGTTTCTGGCCTCATCTACTATGTTAGTATATTAATTATTAGTAACAGTGCCAACTGGTGTTCAAAAGGCATTTTTTTTTTAAACTTCACTCTGTGGAAGATCGTGAGTCATAGATGACTGTTATTCATATAAAATTATAGTAACAGCACTAATTGTTGACCACAAAAGAAAATTGCTTTTTTTTTCATAAGAAGAAACAAGTCTGCGCTTTGATAACTTATTTTAGCAGTGGCAATACCCTTGATTTTCTCAGTATGAAATGCTCTATATAATATATATAATTTTTATAAAAAGTTCCTTGGCTCCTTCACCTCAAATATCAGTTTCATAAAAATAGAACAATTAAGGGAGTTGTAGTTTTTAACCCCCTGCCTGTTAATTCCCCCAACATATTGCTTTACTATGCATTTGGACATCTCTAGCCCCCAAAAGAATTAATAATAACAACTACATATAATGCCTTTCTTTAAACCTTTATGCAAATACATTGTAACATAGTTTATGAGGCTGAAAAAAGATATTTGTCCATCAAGTCGAGCTCATGCCAAATCACCCCTGTTGATCCATAGGAAGGCAAAAAACATTGAAGCCATTTCCAGTTAAGCCCCATGGACTTCCTGACTCAAAATAGTAGTCAGATATTTCCCTGGATCAACATTCTAACTGCTTTAAAGCCAGCTGTCATAATTCTCAATATTGTTCTATGCTAAATAGGTATCTATTTCTTTTTGGAAACCAGTTACAGTACCTGTAAACACAGCAACTGATGTAACGAATTCCATAAATTTACTTCCCTTACTGTAAAAAATCCCTGCTCTTTTTATTAGAAAGTGTCTTTCCTCTAGTCTTAATGAATGACCTCTTCTTCTTCTCTCAGCTCTTTGAGTAAGCAGACAACTGGAGAGTTCTTTGTATTGACCATCAATATATATTTGTTGTTTTGTCTGTTTCCCCATAGCCTGCCATTGTTGCTTCCTTTATATATGCAAAAGAAGAGAATGTGTTTAAGGTGTCAGCCATAGACTTATCCTCACTAATCATTTCACCTGTTTCAGCATTAAGAGGGCCAATATCAACCTTAATATTTTTATTATTTATATACTTGTAGAATGTTTAGGACGTGTCTTGCTCTCTTTTGCAGTATCTTTTTCATTTTCAACTTTAGCTAGCCTAATTTCTTATTTATAGATTTTATTACATTCTATATGTTTTTTAAATTATGCATCTGGCCCTTCTGACTTAAACACTTTAAAAGCCTGCTTCTTATTTACCTGCAAACCTCTTTATTAATCCACAATGGTCTTAATTTACACCCCTTGTAGTTATTCCCCAATGGTATATATTTATCTAAGACATGACATATTCTTGTGCATTTTGATCATTGTAAATTACATCCTACTGAATATCCGTTAATACTGCTTTTGGCTTTGTTAAATTATCCTTTTTAAAATTGAATGTTTTGTTTAAACTCTTGCTCATGGGTTGCTCATAAAAATTTTCAGAGTATACAATATTGTGGTCACTGCTGCCTAAATATTCCCTTACCTGTATACTGTTTGTCATGTCAGAATTGTTTGAGAGCACTAGGTCCAGCAAGACCTCTTTTATAGTTGACCTCTCTAATATTTGGGACATGAAATGGTCATTAATCATACTTAAAAAGTAATTTCCCTTTGTTGTGCCCGAAGTCATAGTTCTTCAGTCAATTTTAAGATAGTCGAAATCTCTCATTATGATTAAATTTCCTGATCAAGAAGTATTTTCCATTTGCAGTAACAGATGGGCTTCTTCAAAGTCCCCAGTATTAGGTGGCTTATAGCAAATCCCCATTAACGTCTTCTTATTATGTATGTAGTCAATGTGTATTTCAACCCACAGGGCCTCTACATTCTCACTGGACCCTTCATGAATATCTTCCCTTATGCTAAGTTTTAAGGCATGATTTACATATAAGCATATCCCTACCCTTTTATTAACCACCCTATTCTTCCTAAAAATTGAAAAACCCTCTAGATTGCCAAATCATGTATATCATCTAACCAGGTTTCAGGTACACCTGTTATTCTGTTTTTTTTCTTTTTTTATAGTAATATAGTTGATCAGGATGAAAAAAAACATGCTTCTATCACATTTAGTATTTGTCTTATTACCTTTGCTTTGGTTGACCAAGAGGAAGGCAAAAAAAAAATCTATGGAAGCTTGGGGAGGCTAAGATATGTCTGCTGATGTAGCTCTCCTCCCAGCTCCTACATGTAACACTTCCCAGATGATCCAGTGGGAGTCACTGTTGCAACATGAAAGAAGGACCAAGGCACTACCATCACAGGGTGCCCCTGTAATTTTAAGCTTTCCCTGTGGTTTGCCTCCTGGATTGACATGATGTAATCCTCAGTGAGGCCTCAAAATTTTGACATCTACCAATGTGTCAGCTATTCTCAAGGGGGGAATATAGACCATTTCTCAAAGGGAAGACAAAATCATTTTTGCAACAGGGGGGGGAATCAATGCAGCCATCTTGGTTATGCTTTGTAAAATCTGGACTGCATCACAGTCGTTGCTAGGTGGCACTGTTGCCCATGTACACGGTCTCTTTAACTAGTACATTATATATGGGCAACCTAAGGCCCTCCAGCAGCTAAGGAATGCAATCCACATCATTCGTTTGAGTGCACTGCAATGTTTTACAGCATTCAATGCTTTGGATACCCTTCTAACATTTAAGGGATACAAATGAAGTTAATGGGAGTTTGAGAAATTTTTTTTCTCCTCTATAATACAGTTGATCATCCCTAGACTTATTTTAGCTCTTCATACCACATACATCTCAATGCCTTTGCAGAAGGATTAAACACAACAATATATTAATATGTGAGAACAAACACTGCAGTCAGATTTACAGTAGGTAGCACTGGGATGACTGCCCTAACAGCTTGCAATGTTTATGAAAATAAGGATGTTACAGACACAGATGGAGATTAGTAAGAGTGTGTACATGGAAGAGTAGCTTGAGGTGTTCTGGCTGGAGGTCTTAGTTAAAAGCCTTGTGGAGCTTCTCAAAATAGTCCCTAAAGGGGAATTTCTAGACAGATATTAAAAGTTGAGAGTGTTAGATCATGATAGATATTAAGCAGTGGTTTGTTCCTTGCTTGTGACCAAACTAAAGAGAAGACTTTAAAGATCTAACAACTCCCACTTACGTTACTATGGCCAGAACATACTAAGGGTTCCTATGAATACTGCCCTTGTGCTTTTTGTTAAAGAGATAACATATTCAGCCAGTCTTGGATGTTATATCCACTGAGGTAGTTTTTTCAAAGTAAAGTAGGCAGGCTGTTGTTCTGGTCTGGTCTTGTTTCCCTGAAAAGGTAAGTTTTCACATAGCATCTTAAGGCTAGGGGAGAGCCTGTTGGGATAGGGGAGGGCATTCCAAAGCTCAGACATAGCATGGGAGAAGTCTTGCAGGTGGGAATGGGAGGATGTAATGAGAAATGCAGAGATAAAAAGATAATGTGCAGAGCGAAGATGGCAGTTGGGAGTGTATTTGGAAGCAGGACATGAGATGTAGGATGGTGCAATGTCATTAA
Organism: Rhinophrynus dorsalis; assembly: GCA_037306005.1. Classification (NCBI taxonomy): domain Eukaryota; kingdom Metazoa; phylum Chordata; class Amphibia; order Anura; family Rhinophrynidae; genus Rhinophrynus; species Rhinophrynus dorsalis. The sequence continues at coordinate 434,973,693 of CM074718.1, forward strand.
GAGCTGAGTAAGTCAGCAATAGTATTTTGATTTCATTATCAAGGAGTCCCTTTTGCCATCTCCACTGCCTTTCCACTGATGTTCCTGTTGGCCTGATAAGTACATCTGAAGATAATATTTGTTTCATGGTTCTAATAATTTACTGGGACTTTCTGGACATAGTTTCTAAATGCAAAGCAGACAATCTTCCCCCCTCCTAAGAGTTGCACCTTTCCATTGTGTCTTCCTGAGAATCATGCCTTGGCAGACTATATCCAGGAACATATCAATAAAGGGTTTAGCATTCCTTTTACAACACCTGCTGGAGCAGGATTCTTTTTCATGGTAAAAAAAATGTCTCCCTGTGCCCCTTTATTGACTACAGGGATTTGTTTGACCAACTCCATGGCAAGACCATGTTTTGATAAACTATATCTCAGAGCAGCAAATAACCTCATCTGGTCTCCCCACACTCTCTCAACTTTTAAAAAATTTAAACAAGCATTTTCCCTCAGCACCCATTCTAACCCACTCCTCCTTTTACTATTGAGCATAATTCTTTGACATCTGGGGCAAGAGCAGTCTTAATCCAGAGAGAATAGACTACCGGTACATTCCTACCATGTTCCCCCTTTTATAGATGTTTCTCTCCAGTGGAAATAAATTATAATGTTGGCAACAGATAACTTTGGCAGTGGTGATGTCTTTGGAAGAATATAGACACCTTCAGGAGGACTCTGGTCACTATCCTTAAAGATCATAAGAATCTCCAGTATCTGGAATCTGCATGCCAGTTATGCCATAGACAGACCAGATGGGTAATATTTTGTAGCTGTTCTAACATTATTTTGTACCAACTATGTTAAAAAAAATCAAAACAGATGCCTTATCTCGCCAATTACATGATAATTCCACCAGACCACATAATCTCTGCTATTATCCCATCCTTCCTAAACTCCATAAAAGAGGCCCAGTACAAAATTCCTCAGACTTTGTCCCCTCCTTCCCCCAAGAGAGAGAGACTATCCTTGTAGTGGTAGACCTATTAATTTGACAGGCTCAATTTATTCCTCTCTTCTTCAAATTTTCCTTAGGGAAATCTATCACCATCATGGCCTTCCAAATCAAATTGTTTCAGACAAAGGGTCACAATGTCACATGTCTAGTCTCTGGATATTGTTCTGTGGCCCACATTTTGATCAATCCCCTCTACTCATTTCCATATCATCCCCAGGGCAATGGACAGACAGAAAGAATTATCAAACCTTTACAACAGTTGCTCTGTTCTTTTGTGAACAAGCTACAGTCTAATTGGTTTGATCTCCTGTCTTTGGCAGAACTTGCTTTTGACAACTGACATCATTCTTGTTTATGCTACTCACCATTCTTTGCCACTTTGGTATACCACCCATGTGTTTTACCAGAGTCCAGGACTCCAAGATCTTCATGATCACTGGGCCAAGATTCTCTCCAACCTCCTTCAGACATATTCCTTGCAGAAGAAAGCAGCTGACAATACATGTAAGCCTTGCCCCCCTTACATTTTGGTGATCAAGTTTGTCTTTCTACCACAAATATCAATCTTCTCCAGGCTTCTACCAACCTTGGCCCCAACTATATCAGACCCTTTAAGATCTTTCCACAGCATCTCTGAAGACACCTCTAGTGTTCCTTGTCTCTTTTTCTCAGCCATTCATCCAGAATCAGCTTTCAAAAAATACTCTTCCTCCTAGACCAGTTCTCATTTAAGGTCTCAGATCACCCAAGGAAAATTATTCTGTCTTAATGAATGGAAGGATACAGCCCAGAAGAGAGATGTAGGGTTTCCATGTGGTAGGTCTATGCACTTGACCATTTCAGGGAGTTCCATCATTCTCACCAGAATAAACCTGAGGGGGCGCTGTGTATGTCTACTTTAAGTCCCATTTTTTTTCTTTAGCGGGATTGAAAAGGACTTTGGTTATGGACTTGTGCTTTACACACTGAGTCACTTTATGTTTTTGTGATTGAAATGCTTATTACGTTTTCTTTGTGTTGTTTGTTTTATTTACATTGAATTTTAGGTGGCGGGAGGGCATCCAGGAAGACACAACAGAGAAACAATTAGTTACAAAGGACAGGAGAGAAGGGAGAGGTCTGAGGAGGAAAAGTAGAGTTGCATATCATCAACATAGAGATGGTGCTGGTACCCAAAGGAGATTATTAGTTTCCCAAGGGAGGAGGAGGAGTAGATTGAAAAGAGCAAGGAGCCCAGGACAGAAACTTGTGGCACTCCAACAGAAAGTGGAAAATACTAGGGGCTTGATGCAATTGTCTCCTTCAGGCCAAAAAAAATCCTGCTGGCATTTTTTCAAGTAAGTGATTCAATTTGCCACGAAAAAATGCAGACAAAAAAACCCTTGTCGGGAGATAAAGTGAGGGGCATTTTGGCCCACTGAAAAATAAAACAAAAGCCACAAGTTGCAATTCAATTGACTGCATTAGCCCTTAAGATCCGGTAAGGGGCTCACTTTATCGCAGGAAATATAAGACCAAGTTTTTTTCTTACTAAAGTCCCTTATCGGATCTTTAATCAGCCAACGCAGCAATTGAAAGTAAAAAAAAAAACCTGTCTCCAGTCTCCAAAGTACAGTGTTAGTAGAATTAACCCTATGAGTGTCAGTGGGTTAAAATGACCCCATTAGCACTCATAGGTAAGGATGGCCGAATATTTTCGCCTCAAACTGAAATCGGCGAATAATGGCACTTTCCTTTTGGTGAATAATTTCCTGTGAAAAGTGCCATTTTTCCTCTTTTTCCCGCCTTTTCCGCCCATTGAAATCAATGTGAAGGAAAATGTTTCTCCACCACAGGAAAGTTTTCTACAGCCATATAAAAGGCTGTCAGGCTCTCACAGCAGCCATTCTGTGTTTGTGAAAGGAGAGAGCAGCATGTTTTTGAGCTAGAGGAGATAGGCAAATAAAGGGGAATTGAAGCTTAGTTTAGGGAGTCATTTAGGTAGAACATTTGTTCTCTGTATTAGGGGAGTCTGGGGGCACTTTAGGGAAAAAGAAGGGAGGAAGGAGGTTGACCCCCAAATACTCCAAAATTTCATGTGACTGACTGGCAAGACACAGGCAGATAGCGACCTATTTGCTTGCTGATCTTGCAGTTATTATCTCTGTGCTGGGTGGGAAAGTCTGGGGAAAGACATTGTTGATTTTGTTTTTCAGTTATAATTTTTTTTGGACAGACTGTGATAAGACAACTGCGTGGACAACTTAAAAAAATAAATAAATAAAAAGAAAATAAAAAAATAAATAAAAAAGAATAAAAAATAAATATCTTAGGTGACAGTGACTGGGCTTAGGCAAGGCATCATACAGCTGCATCAGTTGTGTTGTGTACCGTACAGTAAAAAAACACAGTGTAGTTGCGGAATGTCCAGCAAAAGCAGAAAGGGGAGAGGTGGAGCAGTGTAGGGACGTGAGAGTAAAGTAGTAGTTCAAAAACTGACTGCTGCAATGGTTGCTGCAGCATGTGCAATCAATGGTGATTATCCCTCTACTCCAAGGGAGGATGCAGTTTATCAAGGTCCCAGCAAAACTAGTTCCAGCACCACCAGTGCCAGTAGAAATATAGATACTGGCAATAGCATAATAGAGAAAGGTGTACCAGCTGAACCGCCTGCTGCATCAGACAGTGAGACAACCAAGCACCAAAACACCTGTCTTCAAAATAGTAGGGAATTTTGTTACAGTAAAAGTAAAAATAACTTGTCTGAGACCTCTAAAAGCTTAGAGGAATATAATGGTAGTAGTGGGCAAAAACTGTCAGGTGATGCTGATACTGCTGAGGATGACCTAATGATGACTGATGGTGATGATGCAGATCTAGAATATATCCCTCAAGCATCCTTCTCTTGTTCAGATACAGATGAAGTTGAGAGTGAGGATGATGACAGGGCTATAAGGTTAGCAGAAAGTTAAAGGCTGTATCTTCTATTACTTTTAAGGAGCACTGTGCCTGTCTATAAAGTGTTTGAGAAAGCCATTGGGAAGCCTGACCCTTTACAAGTAGAGATGTCAAAAAGCACACAGTCACCCTATCAGTCATCATCATCATCATCGTCTCTTCAAAGTCCAAGTCCCACTCAACCACAAACACACCTGTTTTAAGTACTCAGCAACACAGGTTAACATCCACAGTGTTAGATTTGATGAGTACCTCTGGTGCTGCTGCTGTAAGTGCTGCACCTTTGACACCTAGTAGTATTAACAGTAGAATTACATCAACATCTAGCTCCAGTAGTAGTAGTAGCAGTAGCAGAAACCACACATGACACACAAAGCCAGGACAAATATATTAAAAGCAGCACAGATGAGGAGGTGGAGGACGGATGTGAAGAAGGTTTGCCACCATCTTCCCTACTTGAGACCACTGCTATGACCGATAAGTAGTGTGTGTCAATAATCGTCATGTTTTCGCCAAAAGTCATGCGGGAAATTTTTCACACTTTTCGCCCATCCCTACTCATAGTGTTAACCCGACTAAGTAACAAAGCAACAGCCCAGAGAACAAACACTTACCATTAATCCTGATGTCCAGGAGAGTCTTCAGCAGCCTGGTCAGTTACTGTCCGTCTTCTTTCGTCTCTTCTTTCGTCTCTCTTCTTCTCACTTACTCTGTCTTCTTTTTCTTCTAGCTGTAAAAAAAAATACATAAATAAATGTTTCCTTAAAATAACAGCACATTTATGCATAGTTTAACCCCTTGAGTGCCGGAGGGGTACACAACGCATTTCAGAGCAATGCGTTAAGTACCTTTCTGGGGCTCAAAGAGTTAAACTAAGTATACATGTAAGGGTAAACAAAACAACATGCCCCAAGTTATGAAATTGTGCCCATGTTTTTTAACAAATCCTCATTATTTGTAATAAAAGTATTATTGTCCAGTTCTATCTGTCCACCACTGTGTGTGGCCTCGGAGGCTGCAGTGGTGGAGAAACTGAGTTGCAGCAGAGCCCCCCTCTTTTACCTTACATGTTCCACAATTAGGGAATTTCGGCAGTTCCAATTCTCCCACAGCCATTGGCTGGGATGTGTGCTTATGCACATCCCAGCCAATCCGCTTCGAGCTGAGGTGCTTTAAGCTGATTGACTGGAAGGTGTCTAAGCACACATCCCAGCTAATGGCTGTGAGGGAATTGAAACAAAGCCTGCCATATATAAAGGCAATCTCTGTTTAGTGCTCTGTGCAGGGCTTTCCCAAGTCAGGGCTTCCTAAGTCAGCTGTAGAGGTTTTCCTGAGTTTGCCTGAGCTTGCACTGAGGACACACCTGACTACATCTGACACAGGAAGATTTCAGTTTTCAACAGAACCACATCCTGGAAAGCCTGTCTGAAGATAAAGAACTAACTCTGGAGTTTTAGGATTACTGTTTCTAAGCACTTCATTTCATCTGCTTGGGAATTCAGCTGATCTACAACCACAAGCACAGGACAAAGTGGGAAGATTCAACCTACCATTCATCCACTCCAGGATTTTAACTGTTTCATTGACATCTCATCAGTGTTGTCCTCACCTTTTAATCAATCCTGGCTGCAACTGAATCTACGGATCGTCTGGTCTGGTCTGGAAGGTAAAACTGTACTACATTTCATCTAGACAGCTGAAGCTATATGCATACAAGTCACTGATCCCCTCATCCCCAACCTCTCACCCATTTGAACTTATATTGTCACTAAACAATGCATCTATTAATTTTCTTATTATTGTTTCTGACATCTCAACTGTGTAAAATATCAAAAACATTCAGCCCTCCCATCTGCTCATCAATCTCTATATCTCCATCCCTCTTAAACTATCCAATGATTTGTTCTCATGAGCTTCTCTGTCACGTCAGCTATTTATTTCCATCCACCAAGAAACAGCCCACACCTTCTCACACATGCAAATCCTCCTCTCACCTGCTTTTCCTGACTGCAACTCTTCTCATGGCTACAGGTGACATCTCTCCCAACCCTGGCCCCACTTACATTCCACCTGTGTCCACCCTAGATTGTGGCCTACCCGCACCTCTTGTGGGGCAGACCCTAGAAATCTTCTAGCTATTCCCTGCCTCCCCCCATCCCTTCCACCCTTCTCCTGTGCATTATGGAACGCTTGCTCTCTACTAAACAAACGCCACACTACCCACGACCTATTCCTCTCTAAGTCTCTAAACCTATTTGCTATCACTGAAACCTGGCTCTCACATTCTGACTCATCTGCCAAAGCTGCTCTTTCCTATGGTGGCCTATCTTTCTCCCACACTCCTCGTCCTAATGGCAAGGGTGGGGGTGTGGGACTTCTTCTCTCTCAGCTCTGCCGCTCCAGGCCTCTGTCCCTTCCTCCATCAGTCTCCTTCACCTCTTTTGAAGTTCACACAGTCCAGCTCTTCTCCCCTGTCCCTCTCCTGGTAGCCATGATTTACAGGCCCCCAAGCAACTCTTCCTCCTTTCTCTCTGAATTTGAAACTTGGCTCTCTGTCTTTCTGTCCTCAGACACTCCCACATTACTCCTTGGAGACTTCAACCTACACACTGATGATACATCCTCATCTAGTGCCTCCCGATTTCTCTCGCTGGCCTTGTCCTTTGGCCTTCAATAGTGGACTGCTGCCAGCACTCACATGGATGGTCACTGGCTAGATTTAGTTCTCACCAGAAACTGCTCAGTCTCTGACTTCACAATTTCCCCATTTCCACTCTCTGAGGATCATCTTATCTCCTTCACATTATCTCACACACCTTCCCCTGCCCTCCCTAAATCACCCTTCCTAACCAGGAACCTACACTTGATCAAACTACCAGACCTGACATCGACTGTGCAGACTTCCCTCTCTTCTCTCTGCCCTACTGCTACTACTACTAACATAGACACTCTGGTCCACGAATATAACACCTCATTAATGTCCTCCTTGGACCTGTATGCTCCCTTTCAACGTCGGCACTCCCGCCCCAGGAATCCCAGACCCTGGCTAAATTCAATCTGCATGCTACGCACCTGCTGTCAAGCTGCAGAATGTCTCTGGTGAAAGTCTCGTTCTTTTGCCGGCTTCCACCATTACAAATTCATGCTATCCTGCATGCTACACCGCTCTCACCCAGACTAAATAGAAATACTTCGTAACATCATCACTACCCACAAATCTAACCCCCGTGACCTCTTTAAAATCTTCGATTCTCTTCTCAATCCCCCAACCTTGAACTGCTCCTCCTTCTCCAACACTCCACAGGACTTTGCTGACTTTTTTAAAAACAAGGTACAGTCCATCCAACAAACGATACCCTCTACATCCTCTCCTCCTATGCCTCTGATTCCTAGTCCACCCCGAGCAACCCTCAGCTCATTCTCTCCTACAACAGAGGAGGAGGTATCTCTTTTACTATCCTCCTTTCCACCCACTACCTGCCCCTCGGATCCCATGCCCTCTCACCTTGTTAAGGCTCTTGCAAGTACTCTTGCTCCCAGCCTTACTAATATCTTTAACTCCTCTCTCTACCGGAACTTTTCCATCCTCATTCAAACATGCAATAGTCAGACCTCTACTCAAAAAGCCCTCAATCGACCCCACCTGCCTTTCAAATTACTGTCTGGTTTCACTCCTCCCCTTTACATCTAAGATCTTGGAATGCCTTGTATTCTCCCGCTTAATCTTTTTTTCTCAATACGAACTCTCTTCTTGACTCTTTACAGTCAGGTTTCTGTTCCAACTATTCCACCGAGACAGCCCTAACAAAAATTACAAATGATCTATACACAGCAAGGGACAAAGGACACTTTAGTATACTAATCCTACTAGATCTATCTGCTGCTTTGGACGCTGGTGACCATGCACTCCTACTGGACACACTGCATACCCTTGGCATCTGTGACACACCTCTAGAATGGATTTCCTCCTATCTCTCTAAACGTACTTTCAGTGTTTCATTTTCTCATCTCCCCTCGACCTCTCAGTAAGTGTACCTTAGGGATCAGTCCTGGGACCACTTCTTTTTCACTCTACACCCTCTCACTTGGTGACTTCATCTCATCTCTTGGATTTAATTACCATCTGTATGCAGATGACATACTAATCTATCTCTCTGTCCCTGACCTCACTCCAGCTGTGCAGGCTCAAGTCACTCAATGTCTCTCAGCCATTTCATCATGGATGGCCCACCGCCACCTTAAACTTAATATGGCTAAGACAGAGCTGGTGGTGTTTCCTCCTAAAACCCATCCACCAACCCCCTTCTCCATCACAAAAGAAAACTGTGCTGTACACTCAGTATCGAAAGCACACTGTCTTGGGGTCATACTTGATTCTAAATTAACCTTCTCCCCCCATATCCAAGCTGTCACTAGAACATGTCACTTCTTCCTAAAAAATATTGCAAAAATACGTCCGTTCATCTGCATATCAACAGTTAAACACTGTCTCAGGCACTTGTTCTCTCTAGACTTGACTACTGCAACATTCTACTCTCTGGTCTTCCTGCTTCTCATCTCTCTCCACTTCAATCTGTTATCAATTCAGCCGCAAGAATCACCACATTTGCTCCCAGATACCTTCCATCTCATCTCCTCCTGAAATCCCTCAATTGGCTACTTATAAAGTATCGTATTTCTTACAAGATTCTCTTCCTCTCCTGTAAGTTACTCTGTTCTTCAGCACCCTCTTACATTTTTGCCCTTATCTCCCGCTACACCCCTTCCCATCCCCTACGGTCTTCTCAAGGGTTCTTCCTGTCCTCTCCCTACACAACTCGAGCCATCTCTCGACTACAAGCTTTCTCACTGGCTGCTCCTCATCTCTGGAATGGCCTCCCCATCACCATTCGCCAATCATCCACAATCATCACTTTCAAGCATCTCCTCAAAAGCCACCTGCTCAGGGAGGCATCTCAATAGCAATGTCCTCCTTCTGCACACTGACAGTCACAGCAGAATCATTCTGCACTTCTTTCACCACATCTTATACCTGCACTTATAATTCTCATCCCACTGTCTCTGTCATTATGAATTCAGCTTAGATTGTAAGCTCCTTGGGGGCAGGGTCCCTTTCCTAGTGTATGATTCCCTTGCTGCACTTTCCCTCACAAATAATGTAATCATTGTACTTAACCGTAATGCTCTTAACCCAGTTCTGTCGTTTTGTATTGTATTATTTCAACTTCTGTTAAGCACTGTGTACATGTATGCTGCGCTATATAAATAAAAATACATACAAATGCCCTCATTGTGAAACAGGCATCTGCCCTTAAAGGGTTAGTAATGCCCAGAACAAAGTTTATTCTATATGGTAGATTTTACAAAAATAAAGTATTTCTAGAAAGTCCTATCTCTCACACCTTTATGGTTTGAGCGCTATCCTCTGCTAAAATCCCCCCTACCTTCCCTTCTCCTGATGTCAGCGCTCTGCTGACAGCAGGAAATCTGGGTCTGTGGACCAGCCGGCGGCTCTGCAGCAGAGCCAAAATCACATTATTGGAAAAGAATTACTTCACTGGAAGGGTCTACAAAGTGTGCCTGGTTTGCAAGCACACTTTGTAGACCGTTCCAATGAAGTAATTCTTTTCCAGTATTGATATTGCGGCTCTGCTCCAAATACTTTATTTTTGTAAAATCATATAGAATAAACTTCATTTTGGACATTACTAACCCTTTAAGGTAAAAGAGGGGGGCTGTGCTGCAACTCAATTTCTCCGCCTTCACTGCCACACACAGACGCGGGGAAATAGAACTGGACAATAATATTTTTATTATAAATAATCAGGATTTTTTTAAAAACATGGGCACAATTTATCCATAACTTGGGGCATGTTATGCACTGTTTACCCGTACATTTATACATAGTCTTACCCTTTGAACCCCAGAGAGGTACTCAACACATTGCTCTGCAATGCGTTGTGTACCCCTCTGCCACTCAAGGGGTTAAACTATGCATAAATGTGCAGGTTATTTTAAGGAAACATTAATTTATGTATTTTTTTATAGCTAAAAGACAAGAAGATGGAGGAAGAAAGAAGAAGGAAGAGAGAAGAAAAAAGGAAAAAGAAGGAAGGTAGCTGAGAGACAGTGGATGACAGGTATGCTTAACACAGATAACTCGATATACTTGACAGTATGTCAGACACCGATAGTTAGCTTTTTCCTTTTGATATTCCCATCTATGATGCTGTTTAGCAGTGTTTTGGGAACTTAGGGCTCGATCCAAACGTTGGCGTCGCCAGAAAAAACTGGAGACGCTGGTTTTAACGTCAATTGAGCAATGCAAATGTTCTACTAGAAACAAGCGATGCCAGTTCTGAAACAGACATCGCCCGTCGCCAGAACAGCAAGATCTCACCCATAGAGGATAATGTACAAGCGACGCCAAAAGCGATTCAAATGTTGGAGTTAGGGCTAACTCCCATTAAATTGCAACATTTCTCTCCAGAAATCTAACGCCTATTTTTTTTGGAGTACAGCACACAAGTAAGAGTAGAAAACCCACGTCTCCAGTTCTGAACAGCTTTCTCTGTGCTTTTCCCTACCCAGCCACTAGGGGAACACAGAGAAGGCTTTCAGCACCATGGACAGCTTTGAATGCCATAAGGATGTGCACTGCTCACCCCTGTGGCATTCAAAGGGTTAAAATCAATAAAACTAGTACACCAAGCACTACACAATGCCCCCTTCCACATCCCCCCCCATTACTATGTCACATATATTGCATATATGTGACATACTAACCCCATCCACATCCACCTCATGGACTTCCATGTAGTGGACAAATCTGTCGTTTATTCCACAATTAACCCTTTGAGTACCAGAGAGGTAGGAAAGCATTGCTTAGCATGTTTCCTACCCCTCTGGTACCCAAAGGGTTAATAGGCAACGTATGGACTACATACCTTGCCTATATATATATGTGTGTGTTTGTGTGTGTTTTAAACTTTTTTTTAATTAAAATACTGTGATTAGACAGTTTAACTTAGATCTCATTCATTGTTAACCCCCTACCTCCTGTGTCCCATTGCTATTAGTACTTTTGCTCCACTCTTCTTCAAACTGAGAGTGGAGCAAAAGTACTAAAAGCAAAGGGACACAGTAAGTAGGACATTATGAATGGTTGAGATCTAAGTTAACCCTTTGAGTGCCAGAGTGGTTCGCAACGCATTGCAAAGCAATGCGTTGAGTACCACTCTGGCACTCAAAGGGTTAACATACAACTGAGGGAGCAGCCTGCACTGTGAATGCAGCGCTTCCCTCAGCTTTAATTATACATTCCTTATTTTTTAATAATTTATTTATTTTTCTTATTTATTCTTATTATTTATTTATTATTTATCCTCTTGCTGCGGGCGGCTGTGAAGCCCGCAGCATAATAAAACCCTGGTGCATACAGAGGCATTGGCGAAAGCGGGAGGAGGGGACAGAGACATTGGAGGAAGCGGGTGGTAGGCTTGTATTTGCTGCCCGCTTCCTCCAATACCTCTCCTCTTGCGTTGGCATTGTGCCCAGCTGCCTGGCGTCGCCTTGTGCAACGCCTTGTGCAAAGGGACGAATTTTTTAAAAAAAGTTTAAAACACACACAAACACACACATATATATATAGGCAAGGTATGTAGTCCATACGTTGCCTATTAACCCTTTGGGTACCAGAGGGGTAGGAAACATGCTAAGCAATGCTTTCCTACCTCTCTGGTACTCAAAGGGTTAATTGTGGAATAAACGACAGATTTGTCCACTACATGGAAGTCCATGAGGTGGATGGGGTTAGTATGTCACATATATGCAATATATGTGACATAGTAATGGGGGGGATGTGGAAGGGGGCATTGTGTAGTGCTTGGTGTACTAGTTTTATTGATTTTAACCCTTTGAATGCCACAGGGGTGAGCAGTGCACATCCCTATGGCATTCAAAGCTGTCCATGGTGCTGAAAGCCTTCTCTGTGTTCCCCTAGTGGCTGGGTAGGGAAGCACAGAGAAAGCTGTTCAGAACTGGAGACGTGGGTTTTGGATTTTCTGACTGAACTTGATACTTTGCAGTGCTGTGATTGGCTGTGGTGCTAGGTAACATTTTTATCGTGTGTTTTTAGGTAAGATTTTCTATGCGACGCAGGTTTAAGATTAACGTGTATTTTGTTGGTTATCGCTCGTTAGGCTTTCTAGGTAAGGAAGATTTGAATCTCACGTTACCTGGTCTTGCTTAACGAGTGAAGGCAGTTTTTTTCTTCACGTTGGTTTTAACGCCAACATTTGAATCGAGCCCTTAATGTCCAAAATGGACATTCAAACACAAGACCTTTTCTGTGGCCCAACGTCTGTTGTGCTTTTAGCTGGTAGGGCAATTGAATAGTGCGCTAGCACTTTTTGCTAACAGGCCAGTATCCAATTTTTCACTACCAGCTGTTTTACTGGGCTCAGTTTAATCGAACCCTAAAGGAGTTGCTGGAGATATAGGATAAGAACCAAGAGAAAGTGATGCCATAGAGATGAGGGTAGTGGGATCAAAGTAGGAGTGTGTAATCCACTGTATCAAAAGCAGCTGAGAGATCCAGGAGATCAGAAGAGTATAGTTGTCTTTTGGAAAGATTTTCTTTTCACAGTAAATCCATGATTGACTTTACCCACCTATACTTTCAATGACTGAGATAATTCCCACCCAAATACTGTAAAATTACACAACTTTCTGTTTTGTGTGTGTGTGTCTGGGATGTAGTTGAAACAGAGAGATAATGAGGAAAAATACTCCGTGGAGTAGTTGTGTAGTGTGGGAGCGTTAGTTGCTGTTAGTTGCTCTGTGTGTGGGAAAAAGTTAGTAAGAGGTGTTAAAGTAATGCTGCTGATTTGGAAGAGTCCATTAGCAGACACAGAAGTCCTAGTATTAGCAGGAGTTAGCATCAGAGCCCACCAGATAGTGCTTCTACAGCCTACCACCCCTACCACATGCCCAAATCTCCTGTGACTGTACAACACCACAGCCCCCCCAGCAGCAGAGATTGCTGCTGCTACCCTCACCTCATGCTCTGTGATTAAGAGACTGTCACCACCCCATCACATCCCCTGCTATGAGTCAAAGGAACCAGAGCCCACCAGCAGAACGTGCTGCTGCTACCAGCACTACCACCACACTCCCTGTTACTCATAGCCCAACAACAGCACAAATATTGTTTCACTTGTCACCACCCCAGTGCTTCCACCACATCCCCAGGTCCCTTGGATAAGTTTCTGAAAGTGAGAAATGTGTTTTTACCCAGTTGACTTTGTGCAGCAGTAGCAGCAGAATGTTGCTGCCTGTAATTGAGACTGGTTCTGCTGTGTTTGTGAGTGTGACACTGTCTGACTTCCAGTCCCACCAACACCAGAGCAAGATCAGGCTCATGTGTCCACCATGCTGGGGGTATTGGTGAGAGTGCAGTCTTAACCATCTCAGACTGTGGTGGTAGTGGAATTACAAGCACTGATATAGGACAGATGGATATTCCACTTCCTACTGCTAGTACAACAGGTGCCTCTGAGAATTACGTGTGCATTTGAGAAGATCATTCTCTACCTTTCCCACTGAAATCTTGGGTGCAGGAATACTTTTCAACTGAGGCAGGGATTGTGCAGTCATATATAAAGCACTTCAGAAAAACCCACACTGATATCTTGAACATGTGAAGCCCTCCCCCAATAAAAAAAAAGGTTCTGCTATCACTGTGCCCCTGGTTGCCCTCACCACCATGAGAAGCATAGTCCAAAAAGATACTACAAAAATGCACAAGGCAACCCTTCACCTGTCCAGAACATAGATGGCTTCACCTGGCTTGTTGTTACTTAGTCCTAAGGTCTTCTATACTTGTAGTAATGTCCAATCCCCCTCTCCCAGTCCATCAGGGTCCTCCTTGGCAGTAGCACTGTCACAGACAAATTTGCCACCAGTATCACCAGCAGACAGAGAATCTGCAAATATCTGAATCTGGAACTATACCTCCACACACTGTTTGTGTAGTACTGTGACCACACATGGCAATGCAATGGAGTCCAGTAGCATGCATAGAATAATGGAGCTGACTGATCATCTGGCAGAATACGCCAAGCTCATGTCAGTCAGTGTCAAATATTTTTATTGAGTGGTAATGAATGACCCATTGTAATTGTCAGTCATCCACTGCCTCCCTCCCCACCACTATTGACATTACCTGATTTCTTGGGGATGATTTAACATGATTAATTAGAGTAGATGTGCCAAAGTGTGTGATCCCAGTCATTCCTTCTCTTCACAACCTTTTACCATGTCCATTGCCGTTGTTTATAATAACTGCACAGTCCCTCAATACCTTCAAGGAAATAGATTCAAACACCCATGATGAATGAAAAACTTCTCCTCCCATGGTGCAACTGATGTGTCAGTGGCTTGTGCTGTTACTGCCTCAGAAGCACTTGTGCTAGATGGAAGGAAACAACACCATCTGCCCCATGCCATCACTGGTGCTGGTTCCACTACCACAGTCTGTGGAGATGATTATCCCAGTCCTACTCCCAGCACCACCACTACTACTACTAACTGTCATATAGAATAATACATCAGCCTGACCTTGTGATGTGACATTTGATGCTTAGACAACTCATCAACTGGAACTTAGTTAGCAAACACCTTAATGTCACTGGTGGGTGTGTTATAATGGTCCTGGTGTTGGCTAAAATATCCATAGTAGACCTGCAAGCTATATTTTCAAGGCTTGTCTTGATGTAGGCATGATAAAACATTTTCAAGGCTTGCATTGCTGTAGGTTTGAGACATTTTTTAAGGCTTAACTTGTAGTATTTGGCTGCACTACCAATTTCCCTAACGGTATTACCCGTATTTATAATTATTTTTGCATAGGCTAACCAGTGTGCAAGCCACCATTCTAATTTTTGGAATGGTTTTGCCTTTAAAGTAGCTGAAAAAAATATATTTTGAAATTCCTTTTGTTAATACCATTTATAAGTTTCAAGGGCCATAAGCTTTTTTACCAAAAAATCCTAATTTTTATAACGTTTTGTTCTGTAAATTAATGCTCAAGATTATTTTTCTTCCTCTCTTCATGAATATGCTGTTGTAGGCTTGTTAGTTATTTTTAGAAAGTCATATCAGTCTGTACTGCTATCCGAATCAAAATACATAAAAATATTACTCTTGAAACCATAATTTTAAAATCATATTCATAAACATAAACTTTGATGGCACTGAATTATAATAAAAGTATTATAATATAAAATACTGAATATAATGTGATGGGTTGTATTGGTGAACAATATATGATGTTGTTGATTATGTAAAGGAAGGAATGCTAGACAACATATATGCAGTTTTGTGTATGACTCCAGTAGAACCTCTCATTTGTCATTTATTTATCAGTGTTCATAGCATTACTCACAACAGTCAAAAGTGGTGGCAACTGCCAAAAATCCCTCCTCTCCTCCCTTCTTAGTGCTGCTGTTTCTACATGTGTGATATCCTTCTCTGTCTTGTGTATTTTTTCCACTTCTGCTACATGATATTCAATGGGATTCCACTTCCATTGAGGGTCATCGCCTGTCTTCTACCACCTGTAATTTATCTCTTTCCACTTAACACTTACCGCTTATTGCTTACCACACATCACCCTCCCACCCCCTCCACTACCTACTTAACTTTCCTCTAGTCCCACTTTATGCCACAGCTCTTCTTCTCCCCCTCCTCTTACCTCCCCTCACCCTAACCCCCAATTCTGCCCCCTAATGTACATTCTTCTTTGTCTCACCTACAGGGACCTAAGGCCTGCTCCTATACCTCCCCACTACTTCCATGGTTACTCAAAGGTTGGCTTCCTACCCTGCACACACTGAAAAACCATCCTCCCTGAGTTCCTTTCCATCCCAAAGTGACAAAGCTCATTGCTCCCTTGTCCTATCTTCTTCTACCCCTTTTCTTGCCTTTCCCATTCCCCCTTGTCAAAATATGCAGCTAAGTCTCATCTTCATTGTTTCAACATTTATGTTTAAACATTGATATTACCCACCCACCTGGCCCTCTTCCATCATCACCCTCCCATTCCCTTCTCCCTGCCTACCTGCTTCCATTAGATCCACTTAGTTGATTTCATACTGCTGAATAAATTGGATTTCTACATTTTCCTTCTATTTCAACTTTGTACCTGCTCTTTACCGGCTGCATTCCCCCTTTTTTCTTTCTTCTGCACCCCTGATAAACCTAATAAAATCTACAAGTTAAAAAAAAGTTTAGTATGACTACTACTGGTAGTGGAATTTTCATATGACTTTTACAATCAACCTCCTCACAAAACGAATATCATCATCATCATCACTTACTGCACAAGCACCAGTAACTATGGCTGCAGTCACTTTCTGTCATGCAACTTTACTACCACTAACACCCTCCTCCTTCTCCTTTCCCCTTACCCCTAGCAGGGATAGAAGTGTTGATTTTTACTCTAACGTATACCACATAGCTGTTAGTATGTGGATTCTTAAAATAATGTATGATCTCTGTTTTTGTTTGTCACTGTTACTCTCAGTCGCAGCTCAGGTAACAAATCTCCTGCTCATATCTTAGTGTGTATCATTTTTTTAAACTGTCACTGTCTGCCAGTGTTACGATGTGCAGATCACACCCACACTCATAGTGATGTCCGCGCGCCTGAGCTGTCAGTCCCTTTTGTTGCCAGCCGGCTCCTAGCAATGCCTCCTAGACCCGTCTGGGACCGACAGCGCAGGCGCGTGGACATCATTATGGCAAGATGCCTGCGCTCCGTGCTGCTGTCAGCATATTTCTTTTGAATAAGGTAATAATTCTGGGGACTAGTCCTACTAAGCTGCTTGTCACCAGATGGGGAGTTATTGAAGTTAAATTGTTTAAGAGGTGCTAGTTCTGCTTTAAATATAGAGGAGAGTTATACTGAATGTTTTTTAATGAAAGTTTTGACTGCAGAGTCTGCTGTATATTGTTTGTCTATGTACTGCTATTGCTATGTAAGGATGGGTGAACATTTTCACCTCAAACTGAAATAGGAGAATAATGGCACTTCCTGCCTGGTGAATAATTTCCAGCGACAAATGCCGATTTTCCGCTTTTTTTTTTCGCCTAGCTCATTCCATTGAAATCAATAGGAACATTGAATTTATACACAACACATAGCAAATATTTTTTATATCACAAAGGCATAGTATAAAAGAGGCATGAGGGTGCCTGTTTTGGTGGGGTGCGGGGAAAGAATTAGTTAAACAGGGAATTGGGGGGTTTGTTTACTGGGATTGGGGGGCAGTTAATAGAAAATAAATCCTAGATACAAATAAAAAACCCATAATACAAGGGGTCTGACAAAGGTGCCTATGTTGGTAGTTGGAGAGTCTGGGGAATGAATCAGTTCAATAGTGAATTTTTTTTTTGTGGGGTGCTTGATTGTTATTGGAGGGACAATTAATTAAAAAATCAAAAAATCAAATAAGAAATTTGTATGTAAACTGATAGAGACAAGAATCCCCTGACATATGCTACCACTGGGGTGGACTGATATTTGCCTTGATAGAGTATTTTGTAGAGGATGATTTGTTAGATTTGTTGTTAGAGGCCCAAGCCCTGAGGAAACATTGATTTGCAGGACTTAAGCTTATTTGACACAAGCCCTAAGGAAACATTGATTTGTAGAACTTAGGCTTGTTAGAAACAAACCCCCAAAAATGTTTTTTTTTGTAGGACTATGTTTTTATTTATGTATTTTTTTATTTTTGTTTTTAAAGCACACACACACTGAAAAAAAAATGCCCTACTGGCATAGTGCCAGCAAGTCATGTTGGCCAGTGGTCACTATTGTCAAATGGCTTCCTGAGTCCATAATTGCAGAGTTTGCAAATGCTGTTCTCTCTGCTGCTGCTGAGTTGTTTAAGTAGCAGAATGATTAAGCAGCTGAAAGGGAATGGGATCAACAATAGCAATAACATGGGTGATTGTTGATAAACGTTCCATTTGCCATGACTGGCTCCAGTGATGCTGCTGGCAAAGGAACCTGTCCTAATAATCCTGCATCACTTGTTGACCCCATTCCCACTGTATCCACATGGTCTGTGTACTACTACTACTACTACTACTACTACTAACACCAACCACATTAATTTCAGCCCTCTTCACAGTCACTATTAATAAGAGGATATTGATTACCCCCTCCTTCACTCCTAATGCTAACAATCTGCTGGCCCTTAGTGGTATTAGTACTAGCACTGGAGGTACTGCTCAAGGATGACAAGTGTGACTTAGGGTCCTGATACAATTAAATGTACTTATCTATCTACTGGAGCTGAACCTCAGTGTGGGAGAGCCTTTCCACGCTAAACTCCGTAGTATCGTTACAGCAACACACAGGTTTGGATGAGGTACAATCTCTACCTCTCAGACTTGAGACCAGGTACACTCTTCCCTAGTCTCCAATGGCTCTAAACTCTGTTGTCTTGATTACAGGTTAAAATACAGGCTACGCCCTGAGGTGTCTAAAACTGCGCATGCGTATGTGCTTGCTTATATAACACTGCATATAGGAGATATCACTAACTGTCTCTCATAAACATTACGTGGCCTCACAGTGCCTGCCCCTCTGCTATTGCTAAACTAATGCAGAGCATTAACCCCCAACTGACCGTGAGGAGAACACCTAAAACCATCCCTTACAGGTCCCCTGCTGTCACTCTTGGTATAATTTCTTCCTCCCCCCTCCTGAGTATTACAATACACACTCACAGCAGCTTCAGCACTGGTGGCAACAGGTACAACACTGGTGGTGACACTGGCAGCAGAGGTAACACGTCCGAAATCAGGCACAGCACATCTTACAGCAGGTGCAGCACATCTGGCAACAGGTGCAGCCCGTCTAGCAGCAGGCACAGGCAGTTGACCTGTCCTGCTCTCACTACTACTACCCTTTTGTTCCTCCCTTGACAGAAGTTTCCCCAAAAACCCTAGAAGTGATTTAGGGGGACTGGCCAGTATTGGTCCTGTAGAGCTCACTTCCTCCTCTGACTCAGACTCAGTGGACACATAATGGTCCTTCCAGTTCCTCCTTTTATTATTTTTAAACCTGCTAATTGTGATAGCAGTAACTATGATCTTCTCCTGCCTCAATTTTGCTAAAAGATCACAGCAGAACAACACATCTACCTTGCTTTTTAGCTGCTTCTATTGTGTTTTACTTCCTGGAATATGTCTCGTTTTTACAGAGAAAAGGTGAAAAACACATAAAAAGGGAGGAAACTTTCTAGGCATCGGAAAAAGGCCGAAAAGTTTTGGCTAATGCTCAAAAAATGCAAAGATTTTAGTTGCAGGTTTTACAGAGGATTTTCCCACGATAAAGCAGGCAAGATCGTGGTTTACATGGAATTTCCCTCTGGAACATGGCGAGGGATTTCTCCCACCCCTTTTGCTATGTGCTTAAATATTCTGAGGAGTATTATCAACATTAAATGCAATTTTGAAGATTTACAGACTGTAAAATAGTTTTTTCCTTGAGGGATATTTATCAAATAGCTGCACCTTTGCGGTAGCAGCATAGAAAGAACTGGGGATGTTCAAAGGATCAACAGGTAGCTAGGTTACAGATAGACATAGCAAGTAGGGGAAGAAGAATAGGGAAGATGCTCCTGTGTTTACTCATCCTAACAGATGATGATGTTGGGTTGTTGGCACAGGAATGACCTTACAGGAAAGAACTGTTCTGTCTAAAAGCTGGGAGAACAGCCCCACTAGCATTGATGGTATGTTGAATGCAAGCAGACTGACACAGGTGTTGATGTTGGTGGGGGATTCCATAATTAAGAAGAATATAGGGTAATATGTTGCCAGGATTGCTACAGTCAATTAGTCTGCTTTCTCCTGGGTGTTCGGATTCAGTATAATGTAGATTGGGTTGATTAATTGTTGGCATGGCCAGACTATCGTGATATATGTTGGCACCAATGACAAAGTCTGTAGAAGATGGTGGTCCATTAATAACTACAGTGTTTTAGGTCACAAGCTGAAGCGAAGTACATCTAGGGTGGTATTTTCTGATACAGTACACAGCAAGTGTATACCCACTTCTCCAGAAAGGCAGCTGGAAATTAGGGTGTTAAATGCATGGCTGAAAACTTCATGTTAGCGGTAGGCGTTTGGTTTTCTAGTGCACTAGGCTGTTTTTTTTTTCCCTTGGAGGCAATTTAAATTGCACCTTAATGGAAGGGAGCTGATATAGTATGGTATAGGATGGTTTGTGGGTTGAAGGAGACTTTAAACTATGAAAAAGGGGGGTGATAAAAGCACAGGGTCGACAGTGTTGAGAGGAAATTGAATTAGATAAGTGGCAGGCAAATGGAGAAGTAGGAAGGGTGAGTTCAGCTAATAGGGAGATGTCTATATTTTCGCCCAATAAAAGGTAAATAAATAATATTCCTAAGAATGCAAATCTTTAGAATGGTAGGGATACAAAATGTATACTTCACATTGCTCATTGTCTGGCTTGTAAGACAGGGGGACTGGAATAGAGTGTAAGGAATGAGCAGTATTATCTCATAGGTATTAATGAAACCTAGCTGGATGATACACATGACTGGGTAGTCAACCTAGAGGGATATTTTTTTAGGAGGCATAGGTGGATTGGTATGCCTGTATATAAAGCAAACTGTAAAACCTAGTATACTGGAAACTATTAGGCATCCAGTGAGAATGTAGAGACCCTGTGGATTGACATGCACACTGGGAACATACATAATAACAAATGATGATCATGAAAATTCGCTACAAGCCACCTGATTTTGGGCAGTGTGAAGAAGCCCAACTTCTGGAAAAAGCTTCTCAGTTAGGAAATTTACTCATAATGTACTGAAATGTACTGGAGAAATGAAACTTCCAGAACAACAAATGGAAATCCTTTTATAAATATGCTTGATGACAACATCATGCCCCAAGTAAAAGAGGAGCCAAGTAGAAATGAGGCAGTGCTGGACCCATTGGTCTCAAGCATTTTTTAAATAGTATACAATATACAGGTAATGAGAGCACTGACCATCACTTTTGATATTTGTTATGAAAAACCCAATAACAAATGATCAACTAAGTAATTTAACTTAAAAAGGGCTAATTTTACAATGCTAAATGCAGTTGTTAGTAGACACTTAATGGGATGTTATCTTAAAAGGTAAAAATGCACAAGAAAGATGGAATCTGTTCTAAATACACATCAGTCTATAGCACAGAATAGGTACAAATTATGGCATAATGGAACACAGGGAATGAAAAAGCAGGTTTTAAAATTTTAAATTAAAGTCCGAAGGGTCAGTTGCATCATTTAACAAAATATAAATAATTCATAACAACCCCTAAACATAGCTAAAATTAGCTACATTTGAAAATGAGAAAAATATTGCATAAGAGAGCCAGAATACTTCTAACCATTTCTACAAGAATATATATATATGGCAATTGATACTATTTTCTTACTTCTGTATACAAAAATAAAGCAGTAATGGCAGACAAACACAAAAATGACAGAATTTCCACCTTCATGTAGATGGCTTGCTGAGGACAAAGTTCAATGTTCAATAAGACCCTGAACCAGAGGTTATAAACCCAAGGGCATTTAAAGGGATAGTAATGTTTCATAATAAAATCAGCTCTAATTAATCATCATAGTATTTGGACTTTGGAGAGTGTTATTTCAGTTCTGTCAGAGTTGTAGTTCAAGAGTAATTCAATGACAAAGTGTCCTCCTCCCGCCCCTTTTGCTCATGTAACACAGTTCAGCCAGATCAGAAGGGAGGTGCCCAGGTAGATTGCAGAGAGAGACAATCTTCAAGTAAGATAAGGGAAAAACCTGAAAAGCTTGTCAAGGGGGGGGGCAGGGATTTCATTGTTTTCATAGGAATAAGAGTGTCCCCTTCTGTTATCTGTCTGGTCTTACAACTAGATTCCACATCTGAGAAGAGATGGCTTACACTATGTAAAAGGGGCGGGAGGGGGAAACTTTGCTTGTGAATATCTCTCAAACCATAAAGGTTTGAGAGATAAGACTTATATCGTTCTTCATGTTTTTTTAATGCCTTCAAAATAAAATAAAGAAAAAAATGAAGTATTACTATCCCTTTAAGGAGCATAGTTCACATATAGCAAAAGACAGAAGAATCAAAGGGGAGCTCATCGTATAGTCAGTCCCAAAGTTGAAGAATATCCTGAAAGAAGTTAATCCCTAGGAGGGCAGGCATAAGTACCTGCTTGCGATATTGCCAGCTTGGATTCTGAGGCCAGTAGTTTACTATATATATATATATATATATATATATATATATATATATATATATATATATGTATATATATATATATATATATATATAAATTCAATAATTTTGCTTGATGTTTGTCAGTTCTCCCACCTGTTTTTTGCTTCAGTTATAGCAGAACCATTATACTTAATATTTTTTTATTCACTCTCATCGGGCAAATGGCCCTGTGATTTGATAAAAGAAGATGCAGTTCCATTATTACAAAAAGGGAGAAGTTATAAAACTGGAAATATAGACCTGTGATTATGCATTTGCACAGTTTATACTAGTAGCTTCTAGTACCATACTTATTTTTGTTCATGTTGCATGCTATTGAGCTAGTGGCCTAACTAGTCAATGGAGGTCCCCGGCGCAAATATTTTTTTGGCTCCCACCAATTAAATCAATGGGAGGTTACATCCCCTTTCTATCACTGAGTAGCTGGTTTGCCCCCAACAGCTTTTTTATTAATTTATTTATTATTCTTATTATTGTTATTTTATTTTGTTTAATGCTTTTAGAGCTGTATTCAGGAGGCTAAAGTGGAACAATTGTGCATTACAGGGAACAACTAGAGTCCTAAATTTGCATTGAATGGCATGCAGCAATGTGTTGGGAAGCATCCTAGGAGTTCATGTGTCCTCTATGGTGCATTTCCTTTGCTCTAGAACTGCTATTCTTTAGCTTTCTGAATATGGATGACATTTTGTCTTTTATATAGAAGACTAGCAACATGGGACGGCGTTGCCCGTCATGTTATGACCATTGGGCGCATGTGTGTGAAATGCAGACACACTGATAAACACAGACATATGCAGCATACAGGCAGACACATACCATACATCCCAAGTGTCCCTCTTTAGGAGGGACAGTCCCTCTTTGAGGGCCAAATCCCTCTGTCCCTCTTTCCCACCCTGTTGTCCCTCTTTTTAGGAGGTCAGACTGTGTGCAGGGCCGGCTCCACCTATAGGCGAGGTAGGCGCCGGCCTAGGGCGCACACGTACTGGGGGCGGGGGCATGCAGCGGAGAAGAGCTGCGCCCACACACACCACGCCAGGAACCACAACACAGTCAGGTCTATGTTGCTACAGCGCTCCCTCATCTGGTCGGATCTTTAGTAATGCAGAGCGTGCTGGGAGTCATGATCTCCTGCCTCGCTCTGCATTACTGAAGAGAAGACTGCGCGGGAGATACAGGTATGTGATGGGGGGCAAGTTGGAGCTGAGGGGGCATAGTGGAGCTGAGGGGGCAAGTTGGAGCAGATGTGGGGCAAAGTGGAGACGATGGGGGCAAGTTGGAGCTGTTAGGGGAAAGCTGGAGCTGAGGGGGCATAGAGGAGCTGGTGGGGGCAAGTTGGAGCTGATGAGGGTCAAAGTGGAGCTGATGAGGGTCAAAGTGGAGCTGAGGGGGGGCAAGTTGGAGCTGAGGGGGGGCAAGTGGAGCTGAGGGGGGGCAAAGTGGAGCTGGTGGGGCAAGTTGGAGCAGATGGGGCAAGTTGGAGCTGCTGGGGGCATAGTGGAGCTGATAGTGGAAAGTTGGAGCTGAGAGGGCATAGTGGAGCTGGTGGGGGCAAGTTGGAGCGGATGGGGGGCAAAGTGGAGCTGATGGGGGTAAGTTGGAGAGGATGGGGGGCAAAGTGGAGCTGATGGGGGTAAGTTGGAGCTGAAGGGGCAAAGTGGAGCTGAGGGGGCAAAATGGAGCTGGTGGGGGCACGTTGGAGCTGATGGGGGCAAGTTGGAGTTGATAGGGGCAAAGTGGAACTGGTGGGCCAAAGTGAAGCTGATAAGGGGCAAGTTGGAGCTGGTGGGGGGCATCTCTTACAGGCATCTCCAGAACAGGGGCAGAGTGGCTCAGGGGGCAGAGAGAGGACAATCATGAAAAGAGGTTGGGTATAAGTAGGCAGGGTATAAAGGGGTGGGACACAAGAGGCGGAGCGAAATGGGCGGCAAAATTAGGTTTTGCCTAGGGTGGCAAAAATCCTTGCACCAGCCCTGACTGTGTGGTGTGTATTACTTTGCTCTACAGCAATAAAGCAATAAACTTCAGTATATGTGTTTATACATTAGTCTGTGCAAATTAAATACTTTGGTCTTGAACTAAATCATTTATTCAGTTACATAAATAGCCAGTAATAGGTCATGAAATAACCTAAAAATTCTTACTAATGCCCCGCCCACCAGCCACACCCCCAATAATATCACCTAAAACTAACGTGTCCCTCTTTGGCCCTGTGAAATGTTGGGAGGTATGCACATACACACAGTGAGCGGCAGAGACATGCAAAACACATGTACACACAGACACACTGGAGATGCACACATGGACACACATATGTAACAGAGATGTACACACACAGACACGCAACATATATGAGCAGAAACACATGTGCTCATGAGTTGTGTACCCCTCTGGCACTCAAAGGGTTAAGGTATAGAGAGGCATGTCAGAGTTAAATAGCAGTGGGAAGTGTGTTCATACCTGGGAACACTGACTTGTGAAGTCCCTAGAGGGGTCTGATGTGGAGAGACAAATGGGGCAATCTGGGTTAAAAGTGGGTGGGGCTTAATCGCGAGTAGGGGGCGGGGCTTAACATAAATGTGAAAAAGTTTTAGTAATAGGCTGGGGAAGGAGGAGAAGTGGGAGGGAAATGCAAGTTTACAGTGTGAGGGGTTTTAACACACTCCATGAGGGGTAAAACTTGATACAGAACCCTGTGGCAGTCAGTGGGTTAAGTGTGAATCTGATGGCTGTCTGTCCTGTGTCTTGCATGGCAAATGGTGACAGTGAAGAAGTAATTCAGCAATGAGGGCCTACCTTAACCCTTTGAGTGCCATTTTGTTCCCCTGGTGATGCAGCACCATTCAGTGGCTTTACTACAGGTCCTGCTGAGGCCACTGGGAGTCAAGGTGAGTGACTGTGTGTCAGCCATCTTTCTTTCTGGCTTTGTGTGTGTGTATGGGTGTTTGGTGCTGTGTGAGTGGGGCATGAGTGTGTAATACCTGTGAACTTTTACTTGTGGAGTCCCTCATGTGGTGCTGATGTGGAGAGAGCAATGGGGCAATCTGGGTTAAAAGGGGGTGGGGCTTAATCGCGAGTAGGGGTGGGGCTTAACATAAATGTGGAAAAGTGTTAGTAATAGGCTGGGGAAGGAGGAGAAGTGGGAGAGAAATGCAAGTTTACAGTGTGAGGGGTTTGAACACACTCCCTGAGGGGTAAAACTTGATACACAACCCTGTGGCAGTCAGTGGGTTAAGTGTGAATCTGATGGCTGTCTGTCCTGTGTCTTGCATGGCAAATGATGACAGTGAAGAAATAATTGAGCAATGAGGACCTACCTTAACCCTTTGAGTGCAATTTTGTTCATCTGGTGCTGCAGTACAGGTCCTGCTGAGGCCTCTGGGAGTCAGGGTGAGTGACTGTGTGTGTGTGTCAGCCATATGTATTTCTGGCTTTGTGTGTGTATGTGGTGCTGTGTGTGTGAGTGGGGGCATGTCTGTTTGGTGCTGTGTAAGTGGGGCATGTGTGTGTGTTTGTGTGGTGCTGTGTGAGTGGGGCATGTGTGTGTGGTGGTCTGTGTGTGTGAGTGGGGCATGTGTGTTTGTCTGTGGTGTAGGAGCAAGTGGCGGCCATATTGTTTTTTTCTGACTTTGATAGTGGTGGGCGGGCTGCATAGTGGGGGCGGGCCAACTCCCTGCATGACTGAATCACCCAATAGGAGTAGTAACTCCTGCTTTATGCCTCCCCTGGGTGTGTTTTGGCAGGCACAAAGTCTTCTTTTATATATATAGATTGTGTAAATCAATGCAGTTGGCTTCTTTCTGTTATGTATGCATTATCATATTGCTAGACAATTGCACCAAGCCCATAATCACTGAATATAAGCATATCCAGACCCAAGCATTTAATTTTCTATTAATATTTTCAACATCTGTAGGGTCAGCTCAGCATCAAAATAAAAGTTTTCACCAGTGTTAGTTACATAAACGCAAAATTATTTTTAGCACTGCTGTGGGAATAGTCTGATCAATAATACAATTCAGACTTCTAATGGAATTTTAAAAAGTTAACAAAAACGCTTTTAATTCACAGCATGGTAACAGGTATAAATCAGTTCATTGCTGTCTTGCATATTCATTGACATGTGCTGTTTTATCAGCATGCCGTGGTTTAATGCAGAACAAATATATATTTTCCTTGGGTGAGTGGAGAAGTAAAATTACAGTATTCATTCCAAGCCGGCAGCCAAACCACCACAGACAGATCCAAACCACAGAGAGCCTGGAATTTTTGGGGGGCTTAGTGGTGAATGGGAGACAGGGTCGTAGCTAATTGTGTCAGGAGTTATATCATGGTTACATTATGAGCAAAGTACACAAATCACAAGTATATTATCATAACAAATTAAGCTGCAGATAGAAGTTGTAATCCATGTCCATTTATTATTTCATTCTCAGCTTTCTCTTTGTTTGACAGTTTTAAGCGTAAATCAGGTAAATCATTACTCATTTCTATGCATTTTTTCCAACACTTTATATATCATCTGTATTGCATTTTGTCCTTCCAGAGTACAAGTAATGGTTCTCTGTCTTTGGGCTAAACCCTATACAATTACTAATTATGGCTGAGTGACTAAAACATATTGTTCACTTCCTACCACATACTTCCTCCCTTATTGTTCATAATAGAGTGCATTTATTATGTTCTTGTTGTCAGGAATGACTTTATAATTATTGGCTAAGTATGTTCGTAACAGATTCGATTGTATAGAGGTCACCATTTCATTAGAATGTACAGAAAGCACTGCACAATCTTGCATGTACACCTGTTAGTATGGAAAATTGTCATACTCAAAGAGCGACAATGTTTATCCTGTCTCATATGTATTTTCCAAATTTATGGAAACATAAAATATTAGGGTGTATGAGAACCTGCTCCCCACATATCCTGTTCTGCTATTATATTCAGTATTGTCTTCCTTTATGTACATACAAACTCCACTCACATTATCACTTATGCAGTATGTACTTGTACTTTTGACTGCCTTTCTGTACACAACCATAAGGCTTATATCTAGCACTGCAGTGCATATTTAACATTTTTATACTGACTAGATGTCCAGAGCCTTGTTTCCTGACTCCTGTGCTTAACCCTTGCTTTGATTGACCACCGCTTCAGTCTGCCACCTGCCCGAGATTTCAGCCCAGTTAAAAGGATTACTGCTTTTGTCTGCTGCCTGCCACCAACTACTGTTATGTTAAAATACCTCTTCCTCTCTGTATATATATATATATAATCAGAAAAAACAAGTAAGCACTCACAGGTTTTTTTTTTAATTTTTAATTGAACGATGTAAACGTTTCAATGCGTAGTCCATATTTTCATCAGGACCACTTGGTCCTGTGGTCTATACCTTGAAACGTTGATATCTTTCAAGTAAATGTTTTTTTTCCAAAAAATCCTGTGAGTGCTTACTTGTTTTTATCTGATTTCTATTCATTTATCCCTATGAGTATGCACCCAGATTATATATATTTTCAAATAAGTGAGAGTGCTTTTCAACTGGTATATATGTATGTATATGTATATATATATATATATATATATATATATCCATGTAGTTAAAGAGGCACTCACGCTTTCAGGGTCCATTGCCTGGGTGCTAAATTCCAGCCTTATTACTATCAAAGTCAAAATAAGAAAAGCACTCTCAGGTCTTCTACATCAGTGGAAAGTGAGTTTAATTACAAGAAAATCAACGTTTCGGTTATCACATTGTAACCTTCATCAAGGATGTAATACAAGAAAATGAACCTTCCTTTTATCCCCTAAGTGAACAAACTAGCGCTGAAAAGGCGCTAAATGACAGGACATGACGTTATCTACACTAAAAGTCCTCATTGTGATTGACATGTGCAAATACCAATACAAAAAAGACATAGTATTAACATAAAAATAACGAAAAACCAAATAGTACATCGTGAATAAAATATAGAACCATCATGTTAAGGATCTAGTTGAAGCGAGCTCTTCAAAGGTAGATACATAAAAAGTTATTATTCTCACCAAAGAATTCTGTGGTACAATGCGGCTCAAACAACAGTACACATCTCAGGAACTCCAGCGCATTGCATCGCATGGTTAATTCCATATAGTACATATGTAGTTATATTCCCGCATCAAAACCACAGTATTTGAATAAATAATATAATCTAGAGCCACTAATCTCCTACATCCTCAACCTGTGGCGAGAATATTACTCACATAATATTCAGAGGATCAATCGGAACCGACTATCCCGGCAGCAATGTAAAAGGCAAAGCCCGTTCCATGTGTAGAGAGAGGAAAAAGGACCAACTTTTATAAATAATAGTGTAATGAATACACTTACCAGACTAAGTTTATACTTCGATCCAGCAAAATGATCATACATGTAAAATCGGGTCACCAATACATTGCGGTATTTGGATGGCCCAAATCCATGCACATTTCACACTGAGTCAAAGGGTTGCATTTTAAGTACAAGCACAGGATCACTATCTCCAATAACATCTCATAACATAGGATCTAATGGTTAATACATCGCTGTCATCGCCTATGAGAGAAATTCCCAAGACAAGGAAAACTCGAAACAAATTAGATCAAAAATAGAAAAAATAGTGGACCTATTTAGCATTCAAATGTCTTTCAAATACACCTAGTCAGAGTACGGAGTTGCTATGAAAGCAGGAGCTCGGAAAAAAATACAGATTTATAATCCATCAGGTGGTACTCTAGCGAATGAGTAGCTAGGTCCAGTAATTAAATACTAAATGGCTATACCGCTACCCAATATATGAACATCCTGGCAACTGTATCACAAAAGAAATACAGTGTAACATAACGCGTGCTACCCAGTTATAGGAGAAATCTCCTTCATCTATAAGTAAAAACACCTGACCATTTATGGAAAGGCAACATGTAATGATAACTGGGTGTACTTAAGAGATTCAACACATCGTAAGGAAGCCAGTCTAGTAGACATTTAGTAAATATGGAAAAATTAAACCCCTTAAATCCCCTACTTGTTATTAAGTTATGTATCAATATTTCTCGCGTTCTTAAAAACATTCAACTTTGAAACTGAACTATCTGAAAACAGGCAGCCTACAGCGATATATTATGTGTACATTATGTGTATATTATGTGTATAATATACACATAATGTCAAAGGGGTAGAAGCACTAGTGAGATTTTGAACAAAGAGGACAGCACCTGGTGCTACTCTCTTCCTTGCTCTCTCTCTCTCGCTCTTCATATTTATTAAGTAGCCTGAAGGCTGCTCTGAGAGGGCTTCCCCCCATTCCGTATAATAATCCGGAGTTTGGAATTCTATTGTGTATTATACAAAGATTTTCTAGCCATGCTGGATATCCAGAATGGCTGCATTAGCAGCAACTTGTCTCCCTGGAAAATCTAAAACAGATCTCAGATTAGCAGTGAAGGTGTCCAGCATAGGGATTGTCTGTCAAGAACAGGTGGGCTGCATCAGTAAAAGCAAAAATATTGGTCTGAAGATGAATATCAACAAAAGGCAAGTCATGTTTAACAAATTTACTATAACAAGAAAAATTAGAGTAGATTGCGCAGTTGTACATTTTCAGGATTTCCATCAGTAAGTACAGTTGGACTAATTAAACTGACTGAGCCACCAATTAGTTTACATGTGCTCTGGCTGAGATACCCTGTACTGTTGGTAGATCTAATATATATATACTAGCAGAGGATTTAATTGTAGGTCAGGTTAGGATACTGGCTAACAAAATTCCTCACCCTCTCTTCTTTCATTCTCTCCACTCCCTAGGCCTCTGTGACAGTGCCCTCTCTTGGTTCTCATCATACCTCTCCAACCGCTCCTTCAGTGTCTCCTACTCAGGCTCCACTTCTTCACCCCTCCCAATGTCTGTTGGAGTGCCACAAGGCTGAGTCCTGGGCCCTTGCATTTTTCAATCTACACCTCTTCGCTTGGCAAACTTATATAGTCGTTTGGGTTTTGCCATCATCTCTATGTTGATAACACCCAAATCTCTCTTCCCCCACCAGACCTCCTGTCCTGGTATCTAATTTTCTCTCTGCTGTGTATTCGTGGATGTCCTCCCTGTCATGTAAAACTTAACCTAAGCAAAGCCAAACATAATTGTCCCTCCCTCTCCAACCAGCCTTACCTTGGATATTGCCCACTCTTTTAACAGCACCACCATTACACCAACCTTTTCTCACCCAGGAGATTGCCTCTAATCTAAACATCATCATATCCTGTCTTGAGTGATGTAACTCACTCCTAATTGGCCTTCCTCTCTCTGGACTAACACCACTACAGTCTATAATGAACTCTACCAACATACTAATTTATCTCACACATACCTCCTCTAATACTTCTTCTCTTTGCCAATTCCTACACTCCCCAATTCCTACACTGGCTCTCACCAGCATATGGAGTTAAATTCAAAATTCTGGTGCTAACTTACAGAGCCCTTACTAACACTGCACCCCCTATATTTCATATCTAATTTCCAAATACATTCCCATTCGCCATCCTCTCACTGCACAAGACTTTCTTCTCTCTGCTGCTCTTATTACATCCTCCCATTCACGCATACAGGAATCTCACCTGCTGTGCCTGAGCTCTGGAATTCCCACCCCTGTCCCATCAGATTCTGTCCTAGCCTTCAGATCTTCAGCCTATCCACTACCTCCATTACAGTTATGAGCAAGGCCAGCTCAACAGCCTGTCCAACGTCTGCTCACTGTCATACCCTTCTGAATTCTCTTCCATCTATAACCCCATAGTTATACATATTTTTTTCTCCCAAACAGACCCACTGCTTGCCTGGGCCATTGCACTTAAAAGCACTTCTTTCTCCCTCTCACTGACTGGCAGTTCATGTGGCAGGAGGCACTTACACCCAATAGCACTTACTCCTTCTGTATTCCACCTACCTTCCTCTAGACTGTAAGCTGTCACGAGCAGGGCCCTCTGATCCTTTCATTTCCTATGTTCCATTTGTACAATTTAATGTCTCTCTATATCTATTCCCTATTGTATAGCGATACGGAATAAGTTATATAAAGTATAATAATAATTGGGGGCAGGGCTTACAATTTTAAGCCCTTTGCTACTAGCCAGACCTGAAAAGTTACTCGCCACTGCAAGCCATAACATACCCACCAGGGTTGAATTTCTACTCGCCAGGGCTGAATTTTCACTCGCCTTTGGCCAGTGGCAAGTGGAAATTTTGAGCCCTGATTGGGGGGCTTCTTTATTATGTCAGTGTTAGTTAAACTCCCCATTGCCAGTGAGTTGACAACACACTGCATAGCAATACAATGGAGGCTCATCTGGCAACAGAAGGGTTAAGAAGAATATTTTAGTGCGTGGGAAAGGTGTTTGAGCTCACTTGCTTGGCACTTGGGGACATGGAGCTCAGCTCCCAATGTATCAAATAGCTTTAAGAAGTCAAAACAGAATTATATCAATCGGTAGCCAAACTAACAATATTAGACTATTCTACTGCAATGTAATTGCTTGAATGGTTGTTTCCAATTGTGTTCTTTTGGTTGTTTCAACAGCTTTCTCTGTGTCCCCGGGCGATCTCCCAAGGAGGCTTAAATTGATTACTGGTTATGGCTAGATATAGAAACAAAGATCCCTGTATAGTTGATTTGAATTATTTTGGCTCCAGATGAGACATTTGTCTGAAATGTAATTTAGCCCCCTGTAAAAAAGAACACTGTTAGTCAAGTTCATAGTTCTAGTATGGTTGCATTACTGATGCTCCACAATGTCTTTAATCACCAAGCAAGTGGCAAGCTATGAGACAAGGGATAATATGCACAAACACAAACAGTAGGATTCTGGGGTAAACAATAAAACACAATAAAAATATACAGTATTACAACTGCTTTCAATGGGTGTTTTTTATATGTCCTTGAATGTTAGAGAGAGCTTCAGTGTATTGCTTAGCAATGTTTTGGATTCCTCTTTAGCATTTAAGGAATTAGGAAACTCATTTGAATCAGTGGTCTTTTAATTTTTTTTCTTTTGTCCCCTATGGAGCAGTTGGTTTGACCCAGAATTGCTCCTCTTTGTCCTTGTGCACAGTGGTGTAACTAGTCATTGGAAGACTCTAGTGCAAACATGTTTTGTGCCCATATGACAGAGGCATGACTAGAAACTATTGGACCCTGGGGCAGATGGGCTCCTATGGATGCAGGGCCCTAGTGCAACTGAACCCTCTGCTTACGCCTCTGCTTGTGAAAAGAGGCCAAGATGTGCTAAAGTCACTTCATCATACCAAATTAAATTTACCTCTTAAAACTGTGAGGATAACCTGTATAATTGTTGTTGGTAATGGGTGTTTGTAAATCAGGGTGTCCTGAAC
Source organism: Rhinophrynus dorsalis (assembly GCA_037306005.1). NCBI lineage: Eukaryota > Metazoa > Chordata > Amphibia > Anura > Rhinophrynidae > Rhinophrynus > Rhinophrynus dorsalis. The sequence goes on from CM074718.1 coordinate 435,006,391, forward strand.
ATCTACATACACTTTGCACTATATGTTTTTTTTTAAAGCGAATATGTTACCTTTCCTAATGCTTACCTCAGTGTTAGCATCCATTCTGATATACTTTGCATGATTATTCCACTTCTTTGGTAGAAGCCATTATGTTCTGGAAGCCTTGGAAAGGGGACAGAGTAGTAGACAGGTAATTTTAAGAGTGGTGAGTAATGAACTATGTGGGCTATGCCAAACTGGACTGAGATTGTAGCTCTGCTGAGTGGAAAGAGTTCCTAACTACTAAATCCAAACTATTTAAAACCATTACATTGACTGAAAAACAATGCACAATATATAGATTTCTTTAATGAGATTGAAACTGTGTGATGATAGAAACACTGTGAAACATGATTTACTGATATCATAAATAATGTTTTAATTTCAAAAAGTAAGAAACACTTATATTCTTCTAATGGATGATATAGCACAAGTTCTTTTTGTTTTTAGGAAAGAAAAAAGACTCATAATCCCAGGTCTATATCTGAAAAGTTACCTAATTTTGAGCATTTTTCTTATAAATTTAACCACTTCTCACAAGTATTCCTTTGAGCCAACTAGCTTCACTTGATTGTTGTAATCTGTGACCTTTTTTAATTATAATAATAGTGAAGTGGTCTCCAGTATTCTTCTAGTATTGAATGAGGTAAATCACAAACTATTTAGGACTGCTGATGCCTTATTGAGCTTCCTTGTTCCACAGTTACTAGCTGTTTAATTAATGTAATTTAGAATCTATCTATCTATCTATCTATCTATCTATCTATCTATCTATCTATCTATCTATCTATATCTATGTGTCAGTCTGTCTAGCTATCTATCTGTGTGTCTGTCTATCAATCTATCTATCTATCTTAATCTATCTTTCTATGTAATATATAGAATTTGCATCCACTCTCTTCCAAAAAGGACATGTGAAAAAAAAGCAAAGTAGACTGATTTTGGTACAAACCATCTGCACTATAGGAAACCAATAGTGCGGTTGGTTTGTACCAAAATCGGTCTAGTTTGCTTTTTACATGATCTTTTTCAGAGAGAGTAGATGGAAGCTCAAAGTTTAAGTGGAGCTTTTAATATTGGTATTGGAGACCTATCTGTCATTCAAGTGGATAAAGTCCTATTTAAATCAATGTCTGTTTGGAGAATTTCTATTTGTCCCCTACAGTGCAGATGGTTTGCCCCAGAATTGTTCTATATATGTTTCATACATACATCACTTTATGTTTTAATCTCTCCATTGCATTGCTTAATGATGCATGAATGTCACATTTAATTTAAAAGGGTAACTATTCCTTTAATACTCTTACATCCAAAAAATACATCTGTTTCACAAAACTCTCTCACATCTCAGCAGTGCTGTTTGTATCTACAATTGTGTTATTAGGTACTCAGTCCTAAAGCCCTATTCAACATTTGCCAAACTGGCCTGCTGTCATTGTTCTGTGCGTGATACCTGCTGAAGTCCTATTCCTGAAAAAACATTTAGAGATTCAAAATATTTGATGAACATTGGGAATTATTCTCTTGCAGTGAACATGTCATGGATATGGAACTTTCAAAATCTCAAAACATTAGTTAAAGGCATGGTAATGTCATGTAAAAAGTAATAGCTATATATCGTACATATAATAAAAAGAGATTACTTGAGGTTATTCTTATCTCTCAAACCTTTATGGTTTGAGAGATATATGAAAATAAAGCTCTCCGCTCCCTCCCCTTTCTCATACGTCAGCTGTATAGCTGACGGCATGAGATTCTGGTTCCGGGACCAGACAATGGCTCTTCAGCTGAGCCAACATATCGATATCTAAAAATAAATACTTCGTTGGAACAGTCTACAATGTGTGCCTGGTTTGCAAGCACACTTTGTAGTCCTTTCCAATGAAGTATTTATTCTAATATATTGCTGTGTTGGCTCAGCTGAAGAGCCACCGTCTGGTCCCGGGACCAGGATCTCATGCCGTCAGCTATACAGCTGATGTATGAGAAAGGGGAGGGAGCGGAGAACTTTATTTTCATGTATCTCTCAAACCATAAAGGTTTGAGAGACAGAAATAACCTCAAGTAATCTATTTTTATTATAGCTACGATATAGCTATTACTTTTTACATGACATTACTATCTCTTTAACAGAATGAGTGTTTTATGGAAATGCTATATAGTTTCTAGTCTACCAATCTCTATTACTACTCTTTGTTTATCCATTCTTACTTTACACTCCTTCCCATATATTTTTTAAATGTTTTTTTTTTTCACTCCTTTCCTATTTTTTAAAAATATTTCTATATTTCTATCCTTTGTCTGAAAGCTAATAACATTGGCCCCCAATATATTTCTAACCTAGCGATATGCAAAATCTTACTGTCCTTAAGGTCCGCAGTATTGCTGTAAAAACACATCTTCATCAGGAACCAGAGTACAGAGAGCTCAGACATCTTAGAGGAAATGTACTTCTGAGGCTGCGCTGTCTGTCCTGTTCACTGCCAGCATTGGTGGTGACTTAAGTTGGTTAACTTAGAGGGATAGTAATACTTTAATATTACTATTCCCCATATTGTAGCTATTTGAAAATTAATTGAATTGCCCCCAGGTTCATCTCTCAAACCTTTATGGTTTGAGAGATAACCGAACACAAAGTTAATGAAAGCAAATAGAATGAAGCACACGTTATGTAAATAACCTTATACTTTAGCATGTAGCCTCTAATGGCTAGTATTGTCGTGCCGCTTTTGGATCGGAATGGAGTAAAAAAAAAAGCCCATGAACCTTTGACAGTTTCAGAATTCTTGTGCTCCATCAGAATCTGGCTTATTACACCCATTGCAAAAGTATGCCTATTACTATATGCAGTAAAAGCAGTACAGGAGTACCAAGTTTTACTGGCTGTGGTGTTATTTTGTTGAATGCCAATAATAAAATAATACCTGGGTTTGACTTTCAGTGTTTATTTCAAGACTAGTTGAACAGCCCGTTACAAGGGCCACAGTGCCACTGCCACCCGGTCGTGGGGCAGTCACGCGCAATGGAGACTGCCCGCGCCGCGGCTGATACAGAGCTGAATGCTCCTTCAGAGCGCCCAGCTCTGTATCAGCCACGGCGTGGGCAGTCTCTACTGCGCATGGCTGCAGCATGTGCAGCAGTGTGTACTGCGCATGTCGGGCGTTACACACGATTTAGTGAATTATTATATAGGATGAGTAACCCAGCACTGAAAGAGTTAACCCTTTAAGGACCCAAGGGCTTTGCAGTGCATTGTGAAGCACCCAGGGATGGCGAACAATGTGTAATGTTTGTATCAAGCAGACATACCAGCCAGTAGCGTTTAACCCTTTGAGTGCCAGAGTTGTATCCAACGCATTGCAAAGCAACACTTTGTATACCCCCCTGGCCACTCAAAGGGTTAATGTGCATATGCTGACAAATGAATAGAGCTAAATATCTCATAACTACTGTACTGTAGTCAATGGGGATTTAGGACTTTTATCCCTTATTGTGCCGCCGCTTAGCTCCTGAATTACCCAAAGGGCATATTCAGCAAAATAAAATAAAATAATAAAATCCACCAAATTCACATTGATTTAAATAGGATTTTAACTCTATGAATTCTAGAAACCTCTCAAAATCCCCATTTATAACTATTGGGCTTTTAATTAATTCCCTATGGGACATTTGGTATTATAGTGAGATACCTATTGCAGAAATGAAGTACATAAATTACCTACCGGTATAATAGAGCTGGCTTGACAAGACCCATAATAAAATAAAAAATCTAATGTAGACCTGTCACCTTGAATAACTCAGTTAATTTTAAACTTAGTTAAAAACTGCCTATATGTTGTAAGATTCATTTGTTTGTTATATTGTCTTTTGAAAAATTAACCCTTATTTGTTGGTGGCACAGTGTAGAACATTAGGTTACTGAGATTCTGTGCTGGAATTATAATACCACGTACTGTGCTATGAATGAATCAGGCTGAACCCACTCACAGGGAACATTTCCAATAACACAACAATCAAAAGTTGAGCTTTGAGCAGAACCTATTAGTTTAAAATGCCATAGTGTGCCAACAAAGGAATAAATGTTTATTTCTTAAAAAACATTTACTTTACAGAAAAGTGGCTATTAAAACACATAGGCAGATTTTTAATTCTATGAAAAGCAAACTAAACTTGTGTTAAGATGACAGGTCCACTCTAACACTCCTTTAAAAAATGATCATAATGATACATGTTTAACAGACTGCTACAACAAAAGTTACCTAAGCCCTTAAATTCACTCCCATGGCTTGTTACAGAAAGCTTGAAGGCTTAAGCCCCTAAATTCACTCCCATGGCTTGTTAAAGAATGCTTCAAAACTTTAATGATGTCTGTCATCATGTTCATTTTGGTGACTGTGTTATGGGAGTGTGAGAACAAGGAAGCAAGTACTGGATCAGCAATCTGAAATTGCACTGTGTGTGGTCTGAGGTTACAGTATGTCTTGAGAAGAGAAATGCATATGTTTCATTCCTAGATACAACAGGACTTTTTCATAGCTGAAAGAGCTCCTTATCCACTATCCATAACAAGGCTGGAGAAAATGTTGAAGGTTACAGTGGGTAGACTGCTACTGTCAGCCAAAAACAGTGGGCCTTATGTATAAACCAGCTGTACCATAAGGTGCAAGTGAAAATTCCCAAACCTCTCACACAGATAGGGTTTTAACCTCTTGAGTGCCCAAAGTCTCCAATGGATTGCTTGGCAGTGCATTAGAACCCCTAACATTCAAGGGTTTAAAAGTGCCACTTAAAGGAATAAAAATGTTTCACAAAAACAACAGCTCCAATTAATCTTCATAATATTTGAGCCATGGAGAGTGTTATTTCAATACTGTCAGAGTTGTAGTTCAAGAGTAACTGAATGACAAAGTACCCCCCTCCCACCCCTTTTACCTAGTGTAAGCCACCTCCCCTCAGATGTGGAATCTGGTCCTGGGACCAGACAGCTCACAGCAAAAGACAATCTTCTTACTGTGAGAACAACGTACATCCTGCCCCCCTTGATTTGTTTTTCAGGTTTTCCCTTATTCTAACTGAAGATTGTCCCTCTCTGCAATCCATCCGGACAGTCTTGCTGCTCTAAGGTGTTACATCAGTAAAAGAGGCAGAAGGGGGATACTTTATCATTCAATTACTCTTGAACTACAACTCTGACAGTATTGAAATAACGCTCTCTATAGCCCAAAAACTATGAAGATTAATTGGAACTGCTTTTATTGTGAAACATTACTGTCCCTTTAAATGAAAGGAAATGTGCATTTGTCCCCTGTAGTGTGGTGTAGTTGGTATGCTCCAGCATTTCTGTACTTGGACCTGATTCTGGAACAAACAAATTGCACCATAGGGCAAAATAAAAATCACCATTGATTTAATGGATCTTGTAACCCTTTGAGTGATAGACAAAGCAATGCACTGGAGACCACTCTAGCATTCAAGCTTTTAAATGCACCAATTAAATCAATGGGATTATTTTTCCTTCCCTATGGAGTAGATAGTTTGCTACAGACATGCTCCAGTTTGTTTTTATACATGAGGTCCAGTTTATTTAGCTAAGCAAATGTAATAGTTAAACATAAGTTCTCAAAAATCTTGGATCAGTTGCGGCTGGCAAGGAAAAAAAAAATAAGCAGTGTCAAATAATATCCTGCACCTACCCTGAAAGGTAGAATTATGATGTGTCTTTCAGTGTATTGAACTGTAATGTCTGGGGGGGGGATGAAGACAAGTCTGTATAGTCAACCTGTTAATGAAAGGTCAATACCTGATAGTTCTTGCAGTTATTTATTAGGGCAGTTGTTCTCAATCTTGTATTACTCAAGGCTGTCTGAAACTTTCAGAGGACCCCTAACATATATTATGTATTTTTTCAAGGGAATAATGAAGAGTATAATACATAACTATTCAGTTATTATTAGGTAACACAGTTATAATAACAAAAAAAAACATACGGTCCATAACAGTTTCCGTAAATAAACTTTTAAAAGTCAATGTTCTTCATACAAAAAAAGGTGCAACCTACATGGATGCTCATGGCACACAAAAGTGCCACGGCATCCTGGTTGCGACCCACTGCAATATAGCAGGGAAGGAAACTGTATGTATAATCAGTTCAGTCTTTTTCTGGGAGAGCATTAGTGGTCACATTTCAGAACCCCTTTGTATTTCCAATTGTAAGTTACAATTGGTCCTTCACAGTCCACAGCCCTTCACAGTCCACAGCCCTTCACAGTGCAGCTCAAGCTTCTTTAGGTCTGCTCCCTTTATAATGGGGCACTATCAGGTTATAGTTGCCCTTTAAAAGGAATTATAATAAAAATAGGAATGAGCTGACCATGCATTTTCACTTAAGAAAGGCTACTCCTAAGATAGGAGTTCTCTCCTTCTTGAGTTTCAGATAGGATTTAAAATGGGAATGAGATGAGTCTGATCAATTAATTATTGCTTTGGGCATCAGGAGCCAGCCATTATCAACCTATTGAACTCCAGAGAAGTCTCCAATGCACTGCAAAACACAGACCTTGTTGGTACATCAGGAGGCATCTTCCTCCCAACTTCCTGGTAAGAGTGAGCAGGACTGGGGAAAGCCTCCCACATCATGTCACCGATGATGTGGAAGGCTTTCCCTGATCCCACCCACTACTACTCGGTACTTCTGTATGATGGAAGCAAGAGATACACACTACTACCCTGTGTAGCCTATGTTGATCCCCTAGCAGAATCAGCTGGGAGATCAGTAGCTGGGAGAAATCATAACGGATCCTGATGCCCCTGAAGAGTTCTGAATTTAGATGCTTGAGTGCTAGAGAAGAATCCAATGCATAGCAAAGCATTTGATATCTGTCTGGCACACACATATTTATAAATAAATAAAACATGCTTAAAAAAATAAAAAAATAAAATGCATTTTAGAAAAAGAGTGCCAGAGGGGTGTTCGACACAATTCTTTGCAATGCATTGGATATCCCAAAGGAAATCACACACACTGACTCCCCGCCAAGGTATGTGAACCCGGGTACCGTTTTTTGGGGCTGCGAGAAAGTACAGAATATAGCTGAAACTTCTATAGTCTTCAAAGATTGTGGTATCTTAGAAGTGGTGGAAATGTAAAAAAAAAAAACATTTTCTATAGTGCAACCTTATGATAATAATTGCACACATCAACCGAAGGGTAGAAAGGCAAACACCCCCATTTGATGTGGATGAGTTCCTACTTTCCAAAATGGTATGACTTGCATACATTTGTTCACATCAGTTTATGGGTAGAAATGCAAGTGACCCATCATTTAATGCAGAGGGGTCTACCTTTTCTCCATTTTTGTAGTTGGTACAACCATTTTAGTACAGGAAAGTCATGTTTGGAAAAGATGAGAACTTGTAGTTGGTGTGTATGTCAACTATAGATGCCATTTTTCTCATAAGAGCAGTAGCAACTGAGTACAGTAGAAATTCCACAGTTTTCAAGGATTTCAGTACATTTGAAGTGAAAAAAAATGCTAACTTTACTTTAGTGCCACCTTCTGGAAGCATTTGTGCACACCAAGCTAGGAGTAGAAAGGCAAGTGGCCTCTCATTTGATACACTGGGATATCTACTTTCAGGAAACATATACTTTTATATAGATATTGAGCTGTTTCAGGGTAACCAGGTAACCAATGGAATGTGCATTTTAGCTTATAAAGTTGAAAATACCATTTTGTGCTCCTGATAATTAGGGGTCTGTGCAGGACATGCATATAGGCAAACTTATGCATATTGATATTTTTGTACTTTGGACATTCAAGGCTTGTAAATGTAACTGAAATTTTATCTACCAACATAAATGTTTTGGATACATATTATATAATAGTGGAAAAATAAGTAAAGTTTTACTTTTGTTTGTATAAATGACATCATATTTGTTAGGTGCCATAAAAAAAGCTGACTATAGTTTTCCATATTTAACTAGAAAGTCACCAATGTAAACCATGCCTAAACAGATGGATAGCAAAAATGTTGAAAATTAGTCTGGCTAGCAGGGTGCAAAAAGTTTCCTAAGTCTCTGGCATTAAAACGGTTAAATCAATATAGTAAAGATTAATTCAGTCATCATAAACAGCAGATAAGACATCTCACTTGATACTTCAAAAGCTTAAACATGTTACATTAGAGGCAGAGTTGTTCTGATAAACAGAAATGCTTGGGTAGCATCTTTAAGTTTACAGTAATTTATGTCTAAATTCAGTACCAATCTTTATCATTTTCAATAGGTTTGTGTTCACTTTCTTTTCATTTTCCTAAATGGCACAGTGCTACATTACTATAGCATAGCCAGGGCCGGATTTATAATAAGGCAGAGTAGGCATCTGCCTACAGGCGCACCCCACAGAGGGGCGCCTGTCATTGGGATAGTTTTGGGTTTTTTTACACTTTTTTTTTTGGACTGTTTTTTTTTTTTACATTATTTTTTGTGCTTAACTTTTTTTTTATTATTTCATTTTACAATTAACCAGCCTTTTCCTTGGGGGGGGGGGGGGTGGGATCGGGATGCTGCACCAGCCGACTCTGTGACACGGAACTCGAAAAGACAGGATTAGTTGTGCCGCCCAGCAGCCCCACAGCCGCTGGATACTGCTGTCTTCCTGCACTGATGACATCCGGAGCGCAACCACTCCAAACGCGGAGACGCCGCGTGGAGCGTGCAGGTATTTTCTTCCTCTGTTCTGAGGCCAGTTTAAAACTGGCGCCCAGACAGAGGAAGAAAACCCCTTCACGCTCCATGCGGCGTCTCCGCGTTTGGAGTGGTTGCGCTCCGGATGTCATCAGTGCAGGAAAGTGAAAAAGAGGTACGGGGGAGAGATAGAGGCACAAGGGGGAGAGAAAGAGAGAAGTACATGGGGGAGAGAGGCACAAGGGGAGAGAAAGAGAGAAGTACATGGGGGAGAGATAGAGGCACAAGGGGGAGAGAAAGAGAGAAGTACATGGGGGAGAGAGGCACAAGGGGGAGAGAAAGAGAGAAGTACATGGGGGAGAGAGGCACAAGGGGGAGAGAAAGAGAGAAGTACATGGGGGAGAAAGGCACAAGGGGGAGAGAAAGAGAGAAGTACATGGGGGATAGAGGCACAAGGGGGAGAGAAAGAGAGAAGTACATGGGGAGAGAGGCACAAGGGGGAGAGAGAGAGAAGTACATGGGGGAGAGAGGCACAAGGGGGAGAGAAAGAGAGAAGTACGTGGGGGAGAGAGGCACAAGGGGGAGAGAAAGAGAGAAGTATATGGGGGTGAAAGAGGCACAAGGGGGAGAGAGAGAAGTATATGGGGTGAAAGAGGCACAAGGGGGAGAGAGAGAAGTATATGGGGGTGAAAGAGGCACAAGGGGGAGAGAGAGAAGTATATGGGGGTGAAAGAGGCACAAGGGGGAGAGAGAGAGAGAGAAGTACATGGGGGTGAAAGAGGCACAAGGGGGAGAGAGAAGTACATGGGGTGAAAGAGGCACAAGGGGGAGAGAGAAGTACATGGGGTGAAAGAGGCACAAGGGGGAGAGAGAAGTACATGGGGGAGAAAGAGGTACATGGGGGAGAGAGGCACAAGGGGGGTAGAGAAGTACAAGGGGGGAGAAATAGAGGCACAAGGGGGGGAGAGAAGTACAAGGGGAGAGAAGTAGAGGCACAAGGGGGAGAGAGAGAAGTACAAGGGGGGAGAAAGAGGTGCATAGACCCCATAGTAAAATAATAACAATGACACATGTTAATGTGTTAAGTTTTTTATTCTGCTGTTTGTTTTTAACACTGTTCATTAAATCAGTTTAAATAATGAAAAATTAGCATTTTTTTTATCCGATTAATCGATTAATCGAAAAATATTTCAGTCAAAACTTTTTGAACTTTTTTTTTTTTTTTGGCGGGGGGGGGGGGGGGCGCTTCAGCTTTCTGTGCCTACAGGCTCCTGAGATGTAAATCCGGCCCTGAGCATAGCTGGTTATATTTTTTTCTGTTTTGTTTCCTAGCAGTCAGTAAAAAGTCTTGCGTTCACTACAACCTGAAACCCAAGGAATGGTAGCAATTTAATTTATCTTTGAAAATCCATGTTAAGCAATTTGCGGAAAAGTAAGGAACAATTTACATATTTTTGTACTATTTAGTAACTTAAAATGTACCACTGACTGGTGAGATCAAGACTGGGATTTAGCCCCAATCTTGGTTATAGGAAATTAGTTCATAAGCCTGCTTGTGCCATCTTACTTATTTCAGCTAGAGAATATGAAATGTGCTTTAGTTACAGCAAGTCTGTGAAATGTAATTGTAGTTAAAAAAGAAAACTACCATGAGAGGGTAGCCATCTTTTGCACAATTTAAAACAAGATAAGTAATTTATTTATTTCTAAAATATTTTACCTGGAAGAACACATTTAGATTTCTCTCATTTTCAGTTATCTTCTGGAGAGCTTTTACAGTGAGAAGTTACATATTTACACAGAAAAGAAAAACAGTCCTATATAATAATTCACTAGGATGTTTGTCACGATGCAGTCATGTGCAGTAGAGACTGCCCACGTTCAGGCAGTCTCTACTACACATGATTGCATTGCATGAGTGAGGCGACGCAAGACTGCATCGTGTGGAGTAGTGAAGTAGCAGCCGCTTAACCCTTTGAGTGCTAGAGGGGTACACAACGCATTGCAAAGCAACCATGGCCCGTGTACATGGGCTTTTACACTAGTAACAATATAAACACAAATACAAAAAAAATTACACACAGTCAGAAATTGTTGTTAGATAAAAAGAAGCAGTTATTTTTAGGCATTTTAGACTGGGAGAAGATCCTGGGAGAAGACTCTTTGGAATTCTGAAGCAGAAGTCAGATCGACTGGCTTCTTTCTTGTAGTGTGGTCTACTCAGGGCTCGTTTCAATAAGGCACTGTAAAACAGTCATTAAAGGGATAGTAATACTTCATTTATTTAGGCTTGAATATTGAAGGTATTAAATAACCAAAGCATCCATGTCTTTTTGTGATAACTTTGCTAGTTTAGGAGTAATCTCTATGTAAAGTTTACCCCTCCCACCCCTTTTGGTATGTCACTGCTCTATCTATCAGACTTGGATTCTGGTCTGTGGACCGAACGGCTCGTCTGGAGAGCCAAAATAGTAGTGCATACAAAGGAAATCTTTATGACAACGGTCTACAAAGTGGGCACAGTTTGAAGCAGTAGACTGTTGTGATGAAGATTTACTTTGTATGCACTGCTATTTCGGCTCTCCAGGTGAACCGTCTGGTCCACAGACACTGCCTGTGTTTGGATGTTCTGAAGCTACAGCAAAGGGCCCAGGAGCAGAGGATAAATATAGCATGTGTGAGAGAGAGGAGCACATATTGGAGAGAGGTCGACTTAGAGTGGGGAGTGGAGTGGAGAGAATTGCATAACAAAAACACATAACATACTTTTGCACATACTGCACATATCACACACGCAACTTTTGTTTTTGGACACACAACACATTTTATATTTTTAGTTAATTCAGTGTGGCTGGGTGAGTGTAAGGCAGTGGCAAAGAGCGATTGTGACATTGTGTCTGTGTAAGTGAGTGGATGTGTGAGGGAGGTAGGAGAGTTGTAGTCAGATAGCATGGAGAGGAGTGGAGGCTGGAGGCATAGAGAGAGGAACAGGAGAGGAGGAAAGAGAGCAGGGGATCCCTGGTCAGGGAAAGAGGGAGAGCAACAGAGAGGAAGGGTATCCAACAACAGTCAGCATTACCATCTGTTGAACAATACGTTTTTATACCAGGGGACTTAGGCAGTATTTTTTTCTGAACAGAGTGCGTATGTTAGGATAACGTTTCAGGTGTTCATTTATCAATATGAAGAACAAATCTGAGGTTGGGATCAAGCCACATACTAATATATTTGTGGGAGTGAAACAGAGCCAAGTTACAATAAGACTTTGTTACAATGGTTAAATGTGTATTGTGGAGTTTAAGTAGTTTACGCTTTGTACCAAAAACCATTGCGACCGTATTGTCAATATTTAAGAACAGTTTGTTTTTAGCTATCCATCTTTGGATTTTTAGTGTAGATTATAGTGTCATCTGCATACATGTGCACATAAAGTAATTGTTATGTTATTGTCTACATTAACATTCTCTATTTCTCTATCATTCAAGGAGGAAAGACAAACTGTTTATAAAACAGTTGAAGTCAATTACTGAACAGTATTCCAGTCCACCTTGAGGGTGTTTGTCAGTGTTCCATGTGGTATAGTAAGCAAGTCATTTTTGGGGCATATGTATAATGGAAAACGTTGAGCAATTGTTTGACAAAACAAATGCACCATATATATAAAAATATAAGATCCCATTGATTTAAATTGAGCTATTAACCCGTTGAGTGCTAAAGAGGTCTCCCGTGTATTGCTTCACCTCTTTATAATTCATTGGGAATCTTATTTGGTCCTGGTTTGTTATCCTCAAATTGCACCAACATCGCACCATTTTCTTTATAGTTATGCCCGCTATCCCTTACGTCTTTAGAAATAGAGGAACAGAATATGATTCCAGACAATAATAGGAAACAATTTAAAGTAAGTGCTGTTGGGCAGGAGCAACTGAGAGGCAGAATAACTGTGACAGAATACAGTGCTATACAGCCTGCCTCAATATGTCAGGTCGATGGAAACAGTTAACATATATAGTATTTTATTGGATGAATGAAGACAATGAAGCATATATGATACAAGCTTTAAATATGTTGTATTCAGCACCACGTGGTACCAACGAGATAGGTGACATCACACCCATGCAGTTAGAGCTCTGACTGCAGGGAATGATGTCAACACCGTAGAGACCAATCAGCTGTGAATTCAAAGCATAGGAAGAAGAAGACAGGAGAATAAAATTAAAGATGTGTAAAATAAAAAAAAGTAAAAGAAAAAACAGCATAAAGTAAGAGCATGAAAAAGACAGTGTCACAAATGCATAAATTAGAATAATAGATAATGACAAAGACCAAAGATTGTGTTCTTCTGTCTATTTATTGTTCCTCTAATTAATACACATTGATATAAAAAAAGGATGATTGTAAAATAAACTAACAAGTTTACTGAGGTGAGAGAACTAGGGAAGCAAACAGTAAACAATTAACAGTACTTGCAAGATTTACAGTTGTTGTGTATAAGATTACTGGAGCAGTACAATGGTGGAAAAAAACAAACATTTTTAATGTTTTAATTGAGCGAATATGTAATCACACTGATTTATCACAAAAAAATGATTTTATTGAATTCCTTCAGTTTGTTAATACAACATCTATAGGCATAAGTACACTGCCTACCAATACCCTCCACAGGTGTCACATGTAAGAAAAATGGAAAATCACAAACATTATCAAAACTTTTCAGATGTGCATATGTTCTTGGTTATCTGAATAAAATATTCATGAGAAACTGAGCTGATTAGTTCTTTGGATAAACTGTACTTTAAATAATTTTTTAAAATGTAGACTCCTTAGAAAATTGTGTATTGAATTGTCTCATTAAAGCAGGGGTAGCCAATCTTTGGATTTGCCACTGTTGCAGGCTACAACTGCCTTCACCTCTCACGAGGCAACAGCTTGAAATCCAAAAGATTTCAGAAATATAAGGTTTAGTGCCTCACAAGAATATCTTATTGTATGTACCATCATCCTGTGTCCACACCTGGAGTTTCACTCACCAGTCACCACCGCATTTATAGTATCCAACAATAGTAAGGAGATGAGGACTACAGGAACTTTAAAACAATAATTATAGCTTTTATGTTCAGATCTGTTGTATCCCTGCACATCAGTTTTGGGTGCAAAGGGCACAGGTGATGTGTATCTTTAAATGGTTAATAGGTCATACCTTGGTTGGAGTTTTATTAAGGCTTAGGTGTTTAATGTATGCATTTTTGTTCACACTGTAAATATTACACATGATGAAGGGTTATTACCATGGAAGAGTTCTACAGATCCCAAATGCAACAATTCTTTTAGCCCACGGCTGTTTGCAGTTTTTGCGTTAACATAAAGGAAAATAGTAACCAACTAATATACAGTGAACATTATATATATATATATATATATATATATATATATATATATATATATATACAGGGCTTATAATTTTAAGTCCTTTGCTACTAGCCAGACCTGAAAAGTTACTCGCCACTGCAGGACAAAACACCCACCAGGGCTAAATTTCTACTCGCCATTGGCTAGTGGCGAGTGGAAATTTTGATATATATATATATATATATATATCATAGCATCATTTAGATTGGCTGTCATAATTTTGCCTGCACATGATGTGTTATACAATGAATGACTGTATAAGCCTTTTTTTTTATCCCCTTTAGAAGTTGGGTAGATCTCAAACACATTGTGAAATATTATGTTGGAAGCCTCTCTAACATCCAAGGGATTAATGTTCCTTATTATTATCAGTATGCTGCTAAATAAAAAGACACATTATTATAATGTAAAAATGTATGTAGACACAGTTGTAGATACATTCTATGAATACAGCCAAGAGAATGTTTTAACACTGCTCACTGGTTTGGAATGAAATGTTTAGATCAAGTTGATCTATTCTACTAATCCACTAAATTTGTTCAGGACATAAGTGAAATGATTTACTGTAAGAAAAATTGTAGTGCAGTGTACACTGTTAAATCCCCACACACAAAAGCCTCTTTTTTTGCAAAAGAACATGGACACCCCTTCAAAGTTTCCTCAGCTTTATATTTTTTACTGATACTCTGCTGGCCTCTAGAGGGGGTTTATTAAAACAGTCTTACATTCTAAAAATGTAAATATAAAAACAATTTGCATGAGTGTATAACCTGTCATGCATTTTGTATTCAGCTTTCAGACTAAATATACCTGAAGAAAAGACCAAAGTACTCTTGAAAGCAAGCATCCTTGTACCACTCAGTTAACCAATAAAAAGGTATCTCTTTTACTTTATCAGTAACCTGTTTTTTCTACCGCTAACATGGTACCACCTTTTACCTATATTCTCACTAATGTAAGACAATTAACCATTTTTTTATTATTATTAATATTTATGTATATAATGCCAACAAATTCTGCAGCTCTTTACAGTAGGTAATAGACATACAGAAATATTAAATAGTACAATCAAATGTGGAGAACAGAAGGATCAGAGGACCCTGCTCGTGAGAGCCTGCAGTCTAGAGGAAGGTAGGTATGACACAGAAGGAGTAAGTGCTATTGGGTGTAAGTACCTCCTGCCACATGAACTGCCAGTCAGTGGGTGGAAGTGAGAAGTGCTATTGAGTGCAGTGGTCCAGGCAAGGGGTGATTCTTAGTGATAATGTTTATTGAGGCAGTTGAGCTTCCTTGAAGAGGTGAGTTTAATAATTCTGGTACAAAGCCACAGAAGGAGATGGGGAGAAGTTAACATTCCCATCCATTTAAAAAAGAGCTTTTAACCCTTTGAGTGATAGAGGGGTATGCAATGTATTGCTTTGAAATGCGTTGTGTCCCCCACTGGCAGTCAAAGGCTTAACCCATTCATAATATGTTGTAGACCTTTCTAGGATTGAAGGAGAACTACGTCTTATTTCAATCATTTTGAAACAGGCAATTTGACCTTCAAAAAAGGCAGGTCTGTTCATTTCAGCCTTTGCCCTTTGTCATTGAAACCATTTCCAAATTTGTCTCGAGGATTGGGGAGATGAATACTATCTAATTAAAAATTATAGGGGAGAAATACAAATTTCCATTTATTTAAACAGGCCTTTTAACCCTGGGAATGCTAGAGAGGTCTCCAACACACTGCAAAAAAAGTTGCAATTCATTTGCCCCAGAATTACTCCATTTCTACTTTATACATCAGCCTCGGTACTTGTGTTACAACTAAAGATTCTTATATTGTCTATGACTCATATATTTAATCCTTTGCCAGAAAGGTATCCAATGCATTGCAACTCAATGAGTGAAATACCATTATGGTGCTCAAAGGGTTTAATTATGTTATTATATATCCCGGTTCTGCCACAAAGACACTTCGGTTCTGTGTGGTCCATTTACTGAAGCCCAAGTGGATGTTTGCATATTTATCAAGACAATATATCCTTGGGCTTGCTTATTTATCAATTTAACTTCAACAATAAAGCACTCAAATACTGCAAAGAGCTTATACCAGAGCAGGGAAAGGCAATGTTATAAGTGGGAACAAACATACATGGTGTTAGTCAGACTTTACTACGAGTAAAGTCGTATGTATCTTCTGTCTTACAGTAAGCAAATGTACTATATGCCAGTGTAGAAACATGATCACTAATGAATCTGGGAAGCATTTATCTAGTGATGGTGTAAGACAACATCAGAGAGCAACATAAATAATTTACTTTAGTTTCTATTTATTATTTTGTACATAGTGTTTTTCTTTTAAGGTGGTTTGTTTTGGTCTCTAAACAACTGAACATATATGTGGGACCATAGCGCCAGCCAATTAACAGATGAGTATGAACCACTGAAAATGCTACAGGGTTTAAAAACTTCAGCTCTTCTGCCATTGATAACGCAGTCTTTCCTTTGATGAAATTTGTTAGTCAAGAGAAATACATTAGAAGATACAATGTTATTTATTTTTTGTCATTACTTTTAAAGAGAACTCACTTTTATTTTTTGCTTTATTTATTATTGTATTGTTTTTGTTTTTCATTTTAAGTCTTTTTTAATAATTTATACTAAAATCACACCACATGGTAGTGTCTGTAGAGGGAGTACCTGGTCCTCGATCAAAAAAGGAGGGATAGATGTACAATATACCACTAAACCACTTTCAGAATAGGGTGGAGTGTCGGAGAACTCCACCCCCAGTGTATTTAATATAGCATATAAAGAATAGAGTGTTCTCTCTCTCACACACAAGCACACATACACATCCCATTCTCCATTCAGAATCACACCAGGGTAGGTTCAGCATGAGCAGAGCCATTTGTGCAGTTCAGTCCATAAGTATTTGGTCAGTGACACACTTTTTATTGTTTTGGCTTTCTACTCTGGCACATGGGATTTTAAATGAAAGAATGACTGCCCTTTGCCAGTAAAGCAGGCCATCACGAGAGGCTGAAATATTGGATTAAGTTCATCAAAGACATAGCCAAAACATTAGGTGTGTCAAAATCAACTATGAGGTACATTGTTAAGAAGCAAAAACACACAGGTGAGTTCAGCAATAGTAAACGACCAGGTAGACCACAAAAGACCACTGTAGTGACTGATCAATCAATACTTGCTACTGTGAAGAAAAAAGCCTTTTCAGCTGTTAAAAAGATCAAGAACACTCTCCAGGATGTAGGCATCGAGGTGTCAGAGAGTACCACAAAGAGTAGACTACACCAGCATAACCCCAGAACATTTACTCAAGATGCACACCACTGATAAGCTTCAAGAAAAGAAAGGCTGTGTTACAGTTTGCTAAAAACTACATTAAAAAATCTGTAGAGTTCCGGATCAAAATTTTATGAACAGATGAGATTAAGATTAACCTGAGCCAGAGTGATCAAAAAGAGGAAAGTGTGGAGAAAGAAAGGAACAGTACATGATCCAAAGCATACAACCTAATTCTGTGAAACATGGTGGAGGTAGTATTATGGCTTGGACATGTATGGCTGCTGCTGGAACTGGCTCACTTGTCTTTATTTATGATGCGACAGCTGATGGCAGTTGTAGGATAAATTCTGAATTGTACAGAAACATCATATCTGCTCAGATCCAATCAAATGCCTCAAAATGCATTGGAAGGCACTTTACCTTACTGCAAGACAACGACCCCAAACATACTGTTAACTAGTCTTTTTCACATTTGGGTACCCAGGGAAGAACATACATTTGGAAGCTATACATACTGGGTATCAGTGTTCTCATGATATACTGTATGTGGCATTCATATTTCAAATTCTTTTAGTTTTTTTACACTAAACTGGCTTGAGATGATGTATAGTAAATTGGGACTTTTTATCCTTGCTGAAGCAGCCTATTTTTAAAAAATATCCTTGTTACATCATTATGTGTAGGAAGAAATTTCAGGTATTTTCTTATTTTTAAGTTAGTCTACGTTAACAAAATATACACTTTTATACATTGTAGAGCTGTTTTAGGGTAGTTTTACCAGGTAACCAATGGAATTTGCATTTTTAGCTCATAGAGCTGAGAATAGCCTTTTCTGCTCCTGTTAAAAAGGGGTCTGTACAGGTCATGCATATAGGTAAAAACTAAATATATTTGTTATTCTTTGTACTCAGGGGATCCAAGCTTTTAAAACAACATAACTCTCTTTGATATATAATGTATGATACTAACAAAATAAGCAATTTTTCAATTTTTTTTTTGTCTCATGATAGAAAATATACTTCTTATAAAATAAAAAACAATATATAACTTTTCATATAACTAGAAATTTACCATAGGAATCATACCTGAACAGATGGATAGCAAAAATGCTGAAAATGTGTATGGCCTCCAGGGTCAAAAAAATGCCCCAAGTCCCTGGAACTGAAAAATATCTCTTGGCATAGCTGTATAGCAATTCGAGGAATTAGAAAGTTTGAGCTTTTTTAAGCAGATAGGGAGATAGACAGAGTAAATGGGCCAAACGGTTCTTTGCTGGCAAATTGTATGGAACTTATTTATTAAACTAAAGAGAAACATCTCTGGGGCAAGCTAATGGCACTGTAAGACAAATAAAAAAATCCCATTTATTTAATTGGTGTTACTTACCCTTTTAATACTCAAGAGGTTTCCAACTCATTACTACCAAATGCAAGGGGTTAAAACCCAGTTTAAATGTATCTTCATTAATGGTGATTCCAGAGAGAGTGAATAAGTGAGCAGGTTCCCACAATGTGGTGAATAGACAGTCACCAAGTACTCAACAACTCCTACCCTAATTAAACATTGATTTATTTCCCTAGCAATTGTTAAAGATCTAGCACGATGCATCTCTTCACTGGTCCATTTGTATTCCTGTCTTAATCAGCTTCAAATATGCCACCACCAGAGCAATACAGATTTATATGCCACCACCAGTGCAATACAGATTTACATGCCACCACAAAAGCACTAAAGTTAGGTGCCATCACTAGAGTATTACAGAGTTATGTCACCACTAGAGCAACATAGTTATATGTCACCAAAGCAATTCACCACACCCAGAGCACTACAGTTAGATACCACCACCAGAGCAATAAAGTTATGTCACCAGCACAGCAAAATGCCATCACTAGAGCAATAAAGTTATGTCACCACCAAAGCAATACACCACCACCAGAGCACTACAGTTAGATGCCACCACCAGAACAATGCAGATTTATATGCCACCACCAGAGCAATAGTTATATGTCACCAGAAAAGCAAAATGCCACCACTGGCAAATTGTATGGAACTTATTTATTAAACTAAAGAGAAACATCTCTGGGGCAAGCTAATGGCACTGTAAGACAAATAAAAAAATCCCATTTATTTAATTGGTGTTACTTACCCTTTTAATACTCAAGAGGTTTCCAACTCATTACTACCAAATGCAAGGGGTTAAAACCCAGTTTAAATGTATCTTCATTAATGGTGATTCCAGAGAGAGTGAATAAGTGAGCAGGTTCCCACAATGTGGTGAATAGACAGTCACCAAGTACTCAACAACTCCTACCCTAATTCCCCTGATATTGTTTTTTATTTCTGATATGACAAAGAAAGTGTTCCGGGGATAGAACAAATAATAAAGTGTAGAAAGGGCAACCTGATGGGTACCATTTTGAATCTAGAAAAGAGGATGGGGACACCTGAAAGGTAGACAGTGGTAGAGGGAAATTTGTGTAAGGCCTGGATACCATGAAATAGAGGGGAATAGCCATCCAAATATTCCAGAGTCACAAAAAGGAATGACCAAAGAAGATGAACCAAATTTGATCTGCTTCAATTTTACTCAGGAAGGCATTTAATCTGTTTGCTAAACTTTTCATGAACATTTTCACATCCCAGCTTAACAGGTAGATTGGCCTACAATTCTTAGCTAACACTGGATCCCAGTCTTCTTTAGATAGTACTGAAATACTTACACCATGTCAGGAGTGAAAGGAGTTCCATGGAAGGTAGCATTGAAAGAGTTGAACAGATGGGGAAAGATATCTGCATTCATGGATTTGTAGAAAGTTTAGGTTAAACCTTCTGGACCAAGAGCAGTATGCAGTTTGAATTGGTGGAGGGCAGTATATAAAATGCCAAGTAAAATTGTGGTATTCAATTTTAATTTTTACCAGAAACATCCAAGCAGTGGCGACTCTAGGATTTCTACTGAGGTGGGGCACACATGGGGCCAGAAGAAAAAATGGGAGGGCAAATTTAATGAGCAGTGAAAGTCTTTACACCTAAAATAATGACATTCAGGACAGTGGGTATGTGTGTACGCACATTATGTCAATGGAAAAATTGGTAGACTGGTAAAACATTGATTTATTTCCCTAGCAATTGTTAAAGATCTAGCACGATGCATCTCTTCACTGGTCCATTTGTATTCCTGTCTTAATCAGCTTCAAATATGCCACCACCAGAGCAATACAGATTTATATGCCACCACCAGTGCAATACAGATTTACATGCCACCACAAAAGCACTAAAGTTAGGTGCCATCACTAGAGTATTACAGAGTTATGTCACCACTAGAGCAACATAGTTATATGTCACCAAAGCAATTCACCACACCCAGAGCACTACAGTTAGATACCACCACCAGAGCAATAAAGTTATGTCACCAGCACAGCAAAATGCCATCACTAGAGCAATAAAGTTATGTCACCACCAAAGCAATACACCACCACCAGAGCACTACAGTTAGATGCCACCACCAGAACAATGCAGATTTATATGCCACCACCAGAGCAATAGTTATATGTCACCAGAAAAGCAAAATGCCACCACTAGACGTCTCTTGTCTCCAGGGGGTTCATATAAAAAAGTGTAATTTTGCATTGTAACACTAAGCAGTAGACTGGCATACTGAACAAGTTGAAGGTATTTGCAGCATTCAATGAGTTAAAGAAACAACATCTAAACATAAATATGGGGAACTCCTTGAGTTCCAGAGGAATAAGCAATGCACTGAGAAGCATTGTGTTGCTCAATCCTCTGCCGCTGAAACCTGAACCCTTTATAGTGCCAGAGTACTTGCCCAACACATTGTTTTTCAATGCGCTGAACACTCCTGTGGAACTCAAAAGGTTAAATAGCGCCATGCTAAACTCAGTCTCTTTTCTGAGGCCTAAAATTCAGTCATACACATGGGACCAGGGCCGGACTTGGAATAACAACCAGCCCTGGATACCAGTCCCACATTTCATCAAGTGGCCCATTTCTACAATTACTCTGGCCACTGTCCCAGACAACCCATTTTGTTGTAATGAGAAGGGGAGGAAGAGAGGCAAGAAGAGGGAGAAGGAGGCAAAAGGGATAAAAAAAAAGGGGAGAGAAAGAGACAAGAGTGGGATAAAGAGGAAAGAGAAGTAAAATGGGGAGAAAGATATAGGGGTAAAAGGGAGAAAAATAGTTAAATATGGATTAAAGAGAAAAGCAATGGTCCATCAACTGTGATTGGACTGTAATCCATTGTTATGTTTGACAGATGTTTACTTTTTCTCTGATGTCATGGTTGCCTGCAGTATATTCTGTATGCTTTATATTGTATTTTATATTTCAAAATTTAATAAAAAAGTTTTGAAAAAAAATATGGATTAAAGAGAAAAGGCAAGGGGGGGAAAGTCTTTCTCCACTCTTGATCTTCAATCTTTTTTCCAGTCTTGCCTCATTCTCCCCCTCTTGACTCCATCTCCCCCTTTTGTCTCTTGATCGCTCCTTTTGCCTCCCCCCCTTGACTCTTGATCCCCCCCTCATGCCTCTTTCCACTTCTCTTGCCCTATGCCCTCTTTCTCACTTCTCTTGTCCCCACATGTCTCTTTACACTCCTCTTATCCCCATGTCTCTTTACACTCCTCTTGTCCCCCCATGTCTCTTTACACTCCTCTTGTCCCACATGTCTCTTTACACTCCTCATATCCCCATGTCTCTTTTTCACTCAACTTGTCCCCCCATATCCTTTACACTCCTCTTGTCCCCCCATGTCTCTTTACACTCCTCTTGTCCCACATGTCTCTTTACACTCCTCATATCCCCCATGCTCTCTTTTTCACTCAACTTGTCCCCCCATATCCTTTACACTCCTCTTGTCCCCCATGCTCTCTTTTTCACTCCTCTTATCTCCCATGCTCTCTTTACACTCCTCTTATCTCCCATGCTCTCTTTTTCACTCATCTTGTCCCCCCATGTCTCTTTATACTCATCTTGTCCCCCCATGCTCTCTTTTTCACTCCTCTTATCTCCCATGCTCTCTTTACACTCCTCTTATCTCCCATGCTCTCTTTTTCACTCCTCTTATCTCCCATGCTCTCTTTTTCACTCATCTTGTCCCCCCATGTCTCTTTATACTCATCTTGTCCCCCCATGCTCTCTTTACACTCCTCTTGTCCCCCCATGTCTCTTTACACTCCTCTTATCCCCCCATGTCTCTTTATACTCCTCTTATCCCCCCATGTCTCTTTATACTATCTTATCCCCCCATGTCTCTTTACATTTCTCTTGTCCCCCCCATGCTCTCTTTACACTCCTCTTGTCCCCCCATGTCTCTTTTCCCTCCACTTCCTGACTGTGGAGCAACATGGTGAAAATTTAAGAGAAAGACTAAGACTTTCGGAATCCGGAAACCTATTGCTATTTGTTAAAAAAAACATCAGATACCACTTTAGCTACTATTCTAAAGTGGTATCTTGTATTTTTTAACCTAAAAGAAACACGTCACCACGCTGGGAAAGAAACAAATAATAATGTTGATTATGTCGAGTAGCAAACAAAATAATTAGTCAAAGAAGAGTCTCAGTGGCTCACCCGTCATTATGACTGTGTTCATTCGCTCTGCCCGAATGAAAAAAAAAAAAATGCTGTGAGGGAGGCACTGCAGGGACTGGGAGCACTTATTTAAGAGGACAAGACAGTGGAAGTGAAGTCTGAAGAAAATTGGGGGGGGCACATGGGGGGCACAGTAGAATGTAGGGGGGCTCTGCCCCCCCCTCTCCCCCGGTGATGCCACTGCATCCAAGCAAAGTTGAAGTGACTAAATGTTACTGAATTCAATCAGAAAGGGAATACAGCAAAATTGTATCATCTGTGGAATGGTCATAAAGATTAGAATAGTTAGAATGTGGGTGATCTCGACTGGAACTTTTTCTTCCTATGTTCCTCAGGCACATACCCTTTTTTTCTATTTGGAGAGTATGTGATGAGGTGGTTTTTATGAACTTGTGCTCCATACAGGTGGTACTATGGAAAAGACTACAAACACAATCAATGGGGCCTGTAGATGCTCCTATAAGGCAAGTGAGGCAGATATCCATAGGTACCACTAGTGGACCATTCTACAGGGGAAAGGATACTTACAGTGCTCCTGATGGACTCCATAGAGAAATCAAACAAGAAAAGTAAGCTTTGCACCCTCTCAACTAGAGAGATTGTTAGCTGGCCCTAATGGACTAAATAGATGGATCTAATTGACTCTGTAACATAAGATAAGTGTCTTTGCGGAGAAAAAGAGAGAGATAACTGAAGTGATGACTATGAAGAATGGACAGTACTTCCTGGGACACAAGCTCCTATTACTTCTGTTGTTGAAAAAACTGAATATTTTCTGCTTCAAAACCCCTTGATCCATATTATTTATTTGGAATGTATCACACACACATGGATATAAAACAGGGCCCTTATCCTGGGGAATGCTTCAGAGGCCCCAGAATAAATTGGTTTTAGCATCCCCCTGGCCAAAAAAAGTGCTGCAGCACAAATGAATTGCACAATGGAAATGGAACCTACCTCAGAGGCAATGTATGTGGATGGAGGATCAGGTAACTTGTGAGGTCCCCCTGTGTTTTCATTCATATGCTTCTAAGTGGGATAAGTGTACCTGGCTGTAGAGGTGCAGTTGTCCCAGGTAGCAAGTGAGGTTGTCATTTTCTTCAAAGATCCCCTGCAGCTGTGGAAAGTCAGAGTAAAGGCTCACTCTGCCTTTTCACACCTTTATTACACCATTTTGGTGCCCACCACCTGAATCTGTCTGGATGGGGCCATGTTGCCTTTTGTGAGCAATGACTTTGCACCCTCCTTTGTGGACAGCTCCTTATTGACCCTGCAAAATGGGATCTGAGGTCTGAGCTAGACAGACAGCAGAGTGCATGATAGGGGAACTTTCTAGAAGAAGAGTAGGGGTAGTAATCATTGCCTCCTGCAGTTGTGGGAGCAGAACTTTGAGCCTCTACCCAAAGGGATCACTACAGACGATGGCCAGTGGTGGATCCTGAATTTTCTCAATGAGAATTTTCTTACATCTTTGGAATCCCCCCCCCCAGGCATTGTGGGGCATTTATTTGCAGTGCACATCAGTTCTGTTTCTTTTTTACTTCTGGGATAGGTTAGAGCATGTATAGTCTGAGTATGTCAGAAAAATGTGGTTAAGCAATGCCAAACCATGTTTTTCCTTCAGGTTCCAGGACAGGGACCTGAAGATTTTGTTCATTTTTAACCCCTTAAGGACAGGCGGTCATGGGACATTTCCGTCCCATAATGACCGCATAGGCGCACTTGGAAGCGCCGGTACACTTGACCTGTCGCGTGTATCGGCGCGACACTATGGGGCCTGATAGAGATCGCTCCAATCTTGGAGTGGTCAATTTCAGGCCCTATTTTTACTTACAGCGCTCCCGGTAGAGCGATGTAAGTAAAAAGTACGTGACGTACTATGACCGTCATCGGTCCTTGAGTATTTCAAGGACCGTGACGGTCCTGGTACGTCAAGGGTCCTTAAGGGGTTAATGTGTGCAGTGCAATGTGTTTCCATGTTGTCTCTCCCTCTAGGTTTTATGTTGTGAATCTGAAGATGATGCAACAAATTGGATTACTCACAGAGAAAGGCCCCACCCACAGTTCTTTAGTGCCTGTAAGCATTTTAGAAATTCCACTCTCCCTCCAACTTTATAAAACAATTTTAATGAAAAATATATAGATATACCAATTGTATCACAGGGATGAAATAAAAAAAAAATCCTAAAATTCCCATTTATGAAAATAAGGATTTTAACCCCTTAAAATTAGAGAAGTTTCCAATACATTGGCTTGCAATGCATTGGATCAATTTCTAACATTGAAGGGGGTTAAAAGCATCATTTGCATTAATGCATAAGATTACTTGTTCTCTATGGTGCAGTTGGTTTGCCCAAGAATTGCTCCATTTTCTTGTATGCACTTTTTTCTCCAGTGAATATGTTATTG
Organism: Rhinophrynus dorsalis; assembly: GCA_037306005.1. NCBI lineage: Eukaryota > Metazoa > Chordata > Amphibia > Anura > Rhinophrynidae > Rhinophrynus > Rhinophrynus dorsalis. The sequence goes on from CM074718.1 coordinate 435,031,826, forward strand.
AAATGTACATCTGTGCTTTAGTGATGTTATGCTGGGGTTAGGAGAATAAGCAGACCTGTGACTATCAGGTCTATAAAAGAATAAGATGTGCAAGTCTGCTTTCCTATATTTGGTCATTTTTTTGGTGCGGAATGGTATGAATATCAATATAATCCAAAAATCTCAGTACAGCTGCTATTCGTCCATCCCATCTGGTTATGTTCAAGCATGGTATGAATTTAAAGGAAACACTATGTGCACAATATCTTATTCTCATAGTGAAAATCAGAGTATTCATCTTTTTACTGTATGGATAAAGCTTTGGCATGCCCATGATTATGTTTGTTGTCCTATATGAAATGTATAAACCACAAATGCTATTCTGCTGAGGTTTGTGTTATGTTTGAATATTGTTGTTTGCACTTGGGGGAATATCATCTAACACAGTGATCAGAGACTGCAATGTGACACTGCATACCAGATGTGTATTATCTCACTTAGGTGATGTACTAAGAACTGAAGTAATTCTGGAGAAAACCGGCTGCACCATATGGAACAAATCCCACAAATGTCTATTGATTTAAAATGAGTATTTAACCCATTGAATGCTAGAGTGGTTTGAAATGCATTGTTCACAATGTGTTGACGACATCTCTATCATTCAAGAGGGGTTAAAAGCAACATTTAAGTCAATGGGAATTTTTATTTGCCCCCTCCACCCCCCATGGTGTAGTTGGTTTACCCCAGTATTGCTCCAAATATTTATTGTACATCAGCCCAATGCTGTGTATTCACAGGATAACATAGTCCTGCATAGCTTCATTTTCCTCAAAGTGGCTTTAGAATGCAGTGCTGTAAATATGGAAAATGAACACAGCATGTGATTTGCATCCCCTCGAGAGAACTGTGTTTATGTTTTTTGCAAATTAGTGAACAATATGTCTTTGCTATCAACACATAGATTAATGAATAAACACACACGAATCATATGCATATGTCTCTGCAAACTGCAAATATAAATATGAACCTGTTACCTCCAACATCCTAAACACATTATCCAGATACACAAATCAATTTGTAGTTTGCAAGATTTATAGCTGGTTGCCTGCAGTTTTGATGACACTGAATTCTCTGCATGTAAACTCTATGGAGAACTTATTTTTAACCCTTCGGATGGTCAAGACATCTCCCATGCTTTTACAAAACAAGGCATTGAAAACATTATTAGAATCCCAGAGGTTAAACTGATGATTTCACCCCCACAAAATGGGCAAATGTTGAAAAGAAAAATGTAGTCATTCTGGGTCGAAACATCTGCACCACAGTAGAGAAATACAAATTCCCCAAATTCCTGTTGCTTTAACCCTTTCAGGACCTGAGGGTTGTGCACACATTGCTTCCCAATGCATTGCACACCCCTCTGGTTCTGAAAGGATTAAACAAGATCTGTATAAACCCTTGAATGTTAGAGAGGTCTCCAACACATTGATTGTCACATAAATAGTTTTTTTGCTAAAGAGGTGCAATACTGGAGCAAACCAATTGTATCACAGGGTTTAAGTGAAAGTTAAAGCGGAACTTTCACCGAAACACATGTGTTCTTTAATTCACTTACATTGCCGATTCAAGCTTTGCTGGGTTTCGGTTTTAAAAAAAAACTCAATAGAAATCAAGTTTGAGGGTTAACTTTATCCCTCTTCTCCTCATTCTGATCAGCACCATTTTGCCGATGAGAATGCAGGAGATCCTCCTCCCCGCTGGTCCGTCAGTAAGTTGGAGAACTCTCATTGGCTAGATATCGATCTCTACCAATGAGAGTTCTCCAGCTTACTGACAGACCAGCGGGGAGGAGGATCTGTTATGTATTCTCATCGGCACAAATTGTGCCGATCAGAACGAGAATATGTGAAGAGGGAAAAGGTAAACCCTCAAACTTATTTTCTATTGCGTTTTTTTAAAAAACCAAAACACAGCACAGTTTGCATCGGTAATCTACGTGAATTAAAGAAAACGTGTTTAGGTGAAAGTTCCCCTTTAAATAACCTAGCCAGTATATTGTGGATTCCTTTGCCTCGGGTAGGTTAATTTCTGCTAAGATTTTGATCCATGGAGATATCTGTCTTTTGGCGTTTGGAAATTATTCCATCCTCACTTGCAGTTTAGTTGGAGATGACTTCAATAGTTTTTGGGTTTTTTTTGCCTTCCTCTGGATCAATAAAGCTGATATGGTAAAGGCTGAACTTGATGGTGCCTATATTTTTTTTCTCAAGTAAGCCACTTGTGTAGTGAAAGTCCCTCCTGCCTAAATTACCCAAATATATCACAATTAGTAAATATCTCACTAAGGGCTTGATTCAGTTGTCCCCGTTAGGCTAAAAAAACCTCATACACCATTTTTTCAAGCACTTTAAGCCATTCAATTCACAGTGCTATGAAAAAATGGCAGCAAAAAAAAACCATTGCCAGGCGATAAAGTTACAGGCATTTTTGCCCATTGACAAATGAAACAAACATCAAAATTGCAATTGGATAGACTATAAGGTGCTCAGTTTAGCTCTTAAATTTAAAGGGATAGTAATGTTTCACAAAAACAGCAGTTCCAATTAATATTCATAGTATTTGGGCCATGGAGAGTGTTAGTTCAATACTGACAGAGTTGTAATTCATTTACCTAGTGTAAGCCACCTCCCCTCACATGTGGAATCTGATCACTTGACCAGACAACTCACAACAAGGGACAATCTTCTTACTGTGAGCATAAGGAAAACCCTGCCCCTGCCCCTCAGATTGTCTCTCTGTGATCCATCCGGACAGCCTTGCTGCTCTTAGGTGAGCAGTGTTACATCAGTAAAAGGGGTGGGAGGGGATAATTTATCATTCAATTACTCTTGAACAACAATTCTGACAGTATTGAAATAACACTCTCCATGGCCCAAATACTATGAAGATTAATTGGAGCTGCTTTTATTGTGAAACTTTACTATCCCTTTAAGCCCTAGATTTTTTCTGCCTATAATCCTTTATCGGATCTTTAGTCAGCCCACACAGCTACTGAAAGCAAAAAAAACAAAACATATCAATACATCCAAACTACCTAAAAAGTTTCAGTGTCAGTAGAATGAATCCTATGAGTGCCAGTGGGGTATAATTACATGTTGGCACTCATAGGGTTAACCCTACTAAGGTGCATTTCAATATCATATAAAAAGTAACACTTACTATTAATTCTGATGTCCAGCGGAGTCTTGAGAATCCTGGTCAGCTACTGTCCATCTTCTATATTCTCTTCATCTTTCTTCTGTCGTGTGTCTCCTTTCTTCTCTCCTGTCGTCTCTTCTTGTCTTCTGCTGTGACGGAAGAGAAAAGTATAGAGGAATCAGCAAGCACTTGGTTAATGCTGATAAATGTATATAGGGAGGAAGACCCAGAAGAAAGGGAAAAAAAATTTAGTGGCATTAACTGTTTCCAATTCCTCTGAGATTTAATACATGTGGATAAGAATTAAAGAACGATCACTCTGTAACTTTTTACACTTTTAATTTTTCCCAGTTAAGATCATGATGGTGAACTATTTGAGGAACTTTATAGGATCACCAACATTATGAGTATTTGGGATTATTTCCCTTATTATGAGTTCATGGATATATCATTTAGATTTATCGGCAACATGGATATACAGTTATTTATTTAAAGGGGAACTATCACCACTATACAACTTTGGCTAAAAAGTAACTTTATATAACAACTAGCTGGTGTACTAGTGTCATTTAAAAAAAAAAAAAAGTTGTTTGGCTGAAATTAAACATTTAAAGGGATAGTATAGTCCCATAAAAAGTATGTCCTAAATCGTAGCTGCACTGAAAACACATTCAATGTGCTTAAACCGCTATGGTTTGAGAGATGTAATAAAATAAAGACCTCCACTCCTTCCCCCTTCTCATGCGTCCGCTTAGCGGACATCATGAAATCCTGCATGCAGGACCAGATGGCAACTCTTAAGGAGCGCTGTCATTGAGATATCTAAGTACAATTACTCCATCGGAATGGTCAACAACCTGTGCTTGCAAGCCAGGTACACGTTGTAGACCATACCGATGAAGTAATTATACCTAGATATCTAGATGACAGCGCTCCTGAAGAACCGCCTATAGTCGGGTGACCGGATTCTGCCTCTGACAGCTTTACAGCTCATCAGGCAGAAAGGGGAGGGAATGGAGGACTTTATTTTCTTATTTCTCTCAAACACATTATGGTTTGAGCGAAATGATTAAGCACATTGAATGGGAATTATTATTCCCTTTTTAGTGCAGCTACGATTTAGGACATACTTTTTATGTTCCTATACTATCCCTTTAAAGATGATCCTGTCCCTTCCTTCTGGACATACTGAGGGTACAGCTCTGTACCGCAGTCTGTCGCTGTTCCTCTGCTCCCCTCCCACGTAGCATCTGGATCCAGCCTGTCTTGTAAGATGGAGCACTCTCTGGTCACTGAGAGCTTTAAATGTTTAATTTTGGGCAAACAACTAATTTTTTTTAAAAATGACACTATTATGCCAGCTAGTCGCTATATAAAGTTACTTTTTAACCAAAGTTGTATAGGGGTGATAGTTCCCCTGTAACTTATTGAACACTGGCTTGATTTTACTATTTCATGCATTATATCATCTACCATTCATAGTGGATTCATACATTTGTTTTTTCATGGAGAATAAATATAATTCATCCTTCATTTCATCTATTCATTTTATATTAATTGCATTTTTAGCATCTATCCATCTAGCACTTTATTCAATGAATTATTTTGAGATTTAAGATCATGGTTACATTTGTATTGAAGGATTTATACAAATTTGAGTAACTCATTCATTCTCTTGTGGATCCAAATCATTATGCATTAATATCAACGTGTGTATTTACTCAAGGTTCAATTCTTTATGTATATTTCAGATCACTGATTTCTCCATCAATTTAGATTTTTACCATTTTATATTTTTTCACCTTCAACAATGGCAGGCTATGGGCAAACAGACAAATTTCCTTCTTCATGTATATGGCTTACTGAGGACACATTCCAAAACAGAGTGGAAAAGTTTATGGTGAATATAGCACCTGGTGGTATACAGCCAAGTGTACTTAAAGGGATAGTAATACTTCATTTTAACTTTATTTTATTTTGTAGGCATTAAAAAAACATGAAGAATGATATAAGTCTTATCTCTCAAACCTTTACAGTTTATGAGATATTCACAAGCAAAGTTTCCCCCTCCCGCCCCTTTTACCTAGTGTAAGCCATCTCTTCTCAGATGTGGAATGCAGTCTATAGACCAGACAGATAACAGAAGGGGACACTCTTATTCCTATGAAAACAATGTAAGCCCTGCCCCCCTTGACAAGCTTTTCAGGTTTTTCCCTTATTTTATTTGAAGATTGTCCCTCTCTGCAGTCTACCTGGGCACCTCCCTTCTGCTGTGGCTGAACAGTGTGACATCAGTAAAAGGGGCGGGAGGGGGACACTTTGTCATTGAATTACTCTGGAACTACAACTCTGACAGAATTGACATAACACTCTCCAAAGTCCAAATACAATGATGATTAGAGCTACTTTTATTATGAAACATTACTATCCCTTTAAGGAACTTGCTTCAATAATAGCAAGACCATTATACTTACTATTGATTCATTTTCATCATTCATAGTGCCCTGTGATTGTAGGAAAGCTGATGTACTATCATTGTTCATGAAGGGGGCCAGATCCAAACTAGGAAATTATAGACCTGTGAGATTGGCGTCCATAGTGGGTAAGATAGTAGAAGGGTTACTGACAGTATTCAGAACTATGTGAAGATCAACAATTTATTAGTAGGAGCCCTCGTGGTTCTATAAAGAATAGATCATGTCAAAATAATTTGGACGAAGGAATTGCTGTTGATATAGTATACTTGGATTTTCCAAAAGTCTTTGATACAGTGCTTCACAACAGGTTATTGCATAAATTAAAAGGCTTCAATTTGGGAGGTGATATATGTGCATGGACAGAGAACTGGCAAAATGATAGATGGCACAGAGTTGGGTTTTTCTTGGGTTTTTTCAAGTTGGTCTAAAGTTGTAAGTGGGGTGCTACAGGGTTCAGTCTTGGGCCCAGAGCTTTTAATTTGTTTTTTAATTACTTAAAATTCTGAATTGAAAGTAATGTCTTAATCTTTGCTGATGACACAGCTTTATAAGGAAATACATACAGAGCTGGATGTTTTTCTCTGCAGAAGGATTTAGATAAACTGAGTGAATGGGCAGAAAAGTGGCTTATGACATTTAAGGTAGATAAATGTAAGGTTATGCATTTGGGCTGTAGAAACAAACATGCTACATATACACTAAATTGGAAACAACTGGGGTAATCCTCATTAGAGGTTTTTCATGGTGGCCATGCAGGACATACAATAATAAAATATCTGTTTAAACAGATGAGTTGTAAGCATGTTTTTTTGTTTCAAGAATTTTTGGAATTCTTTGCTCAAAGATGTGGTAATGATAGATACAATGGATACATTTAAGATAAGATTAAATACATTTATGGCAGAAATTAATATATAGGGTTATACTGTGTATTAATAGATTTTAGAGTCAGGAATGAGTATGCAATTGAAATTTTCTGGATTATACTATGGCAAAGGTTTAAAGGGATAGTAATACTTCGTTTTAACTTTATTTTATTTTGTAGACATTAAAAAAACATGAAGAATGATATAAGTCTTATCTCTCAAACCTTTATGGTTTATGAGATATTCACAAGCAAAGTTCCCCTCCCCTCCCCTTTTACCTAGTGTAAGCCATCTCTTCTCAAATCTGAGTCTGGTTGTATGACAGTACAGATAACAGAAGGGGACAATTTTCTTTGTATGAAAACAATGAAAACCCTTCCCCCCTTGACAAGTTTTTCAGCTTTTTCCATTATCTTAATTGAAGATTGTCCCTCTCTGCAGTCTACTTGGGCATCTCCCTTCTGATCTGGTTGAACAGGGGGGGGATACTTTGTTTGTGAATATCTCTTAAACCATAAAGGTTTCAGAGATAAGACTTATATCATTCTTCATGTTTTTTTTAATGCCTACAAAATAAAATAAAGTTAAAATGAAGTATTACTATCCCTTTAACATGATTGGCTTGTGTCTTTTTCCAACCTAATTTATTATGTTATTATATAAGTGAATGCTCTAGAAAAGTGGTCCAAGTCAGAACTGGTAAATACTAAGTGAACCAACAATACTATAATAACTCTGTCAGGAATATGAGGATCTGGAGGTACATACAGGTAGGTTTGATACTGGTTATTTGAGCTATGGTAGTCAATCAGCCATCACTGAATTAAGCTGATCAATTTACAAGCTTCCATAACATTTAAAAAGGCATTTGCTTGTGCTTGTTCAATTGTGTTGCTGTGTTTTCCTTGTATTACAATATTTGAATGGATGGATGAATGGATGGATAGATTGATTTCTGTTGATAATAAAGGCATTAAAGCACAAAGAAAGTTTACAGTTATCAGGCATCATACAAAAGGTTTGAACATTTTCTGGGGAAAAGAAAAATTGGTACTCTGGAGGAGGACAGTTCCACTTAGAAAACAGACCCTCCTATATTCCAAGATTTCATTGTTTGTTATTGTTGGATTCCTCTGTAACTGTATCTTTCTTTAGTTCTTGTATACTTAATTACATATTACAGATTATAGATCCATACAAACGTATCTAATAATCAGTTTGCCATTTTAACCTGCTTTACTTCTTGTATACTTTTTCCATATTACAGATTTTATATCCATACAGACTTAACTAATACTCAATTATGTCATTTTACACTATATTACATTGCATATGATTAATGTTAAAACTGGTTTTATCCTACTGAAGTCTATGGGGACAATTGTAGATAAAGTAATGATAAGGTTATCAACTACAATGGAACCCAGGCATTTTATGTGAGGCTATAACCACAGAATAGTATTACAATTATTAATATAAATTACTGAAATGTTTTAAATATTTTCTTTACTTAGTACATATTATATAGATATTTCAACCATTCCCAAAATGTGCACTTCCAGAAAATCCACTTCAGTCATTTCAACTGTAAATCCTTTTCCTGAAAATAATTGGTAAAGAATATACAAACACTTAATAATCAGTAAATTCACTCCCTCATTTCTCTCCACAGGTGTGTTTATTATTTGCCTGAGAATATTCCACTGTTACAATATGCCTTAGTTCTGTTCTAGACACTTTTGATTAAACTTTTCTGTTGTCTTTCTTGGGAAAGGAATATTCATTAAGTTTTAGGCTACAGAGATCTGTTGTGCTAAAGACAATCAAGATCTTTTTAATGGTACAGAGTGAACAGACCCTTGGCTAGTTACTGATACTTGAGACAAGGTTCTTGATGGATTCTGGTTTTTATCAGCTTTGTATTGAAGAGACCTCTATTTCAGAGACACTTTTAAAGACAAGTGGTATGTGAGAAAATTGCATTAAGGAGTGAGAAAAAATTAGTGCTCTTCTGTGAAACTGTGTAGCTCTAATGTAACCTATGGATAAAACATTTATTGAGTACTTTAATGACACCAGCAAACCTAAGTGCTGTGTTACTATTTGATTTAGAACAAAAGTAGTTTAACTTCCTGCTTTTATGATTAGTCTCAATTTCAGTTTGCCCATAAATATGGACACATATGTCATCCATTGGGTTCTGCTTTTTAGAGGGAAGGACCAGGGTTTTTTTTATTGGTGCACTCGAGCACTCAATAAATAACAGCACCTTTGTCTGCAGCATACGTGGACCTAAATAGATACCATTCCTCCCTTTCGGTTGAAAAATTAAAAATTATATCCAAGCTCTGCCAGTGACATTGTCATCATATAAAACTAAATAGCCCCTTGCCCAAGACAAAAAGCAGTCAAGGAAATTAGGGATTGCAATTTTTTTGACTGCCCGCTCTTCATGCTAGGGCCAAAGGGAGACAGCATATATACTTAATACAAATATATATTTTATTTAATTTGGGGTTTTGTGGTTTTGAATATTGCACTGAAAATATGTATAACTATTGCACATACATTATATTGTACTGTGCCTATAATGATTGTTTTACCCAGCAACTACTTGTTTTGTTCAGTAAATTATTGCAGAAAGCTGATGTTAGATTATGGATGTACAAACCTGACTTCAAGGGATGTACACAGGCTAGGATAGAGGGTTAGCCATGATTAAATACTGTTTATTATTTATTGGCTCTTTCACTTTGACTAACCAACCTGTGATCGAGATGAGACACCAATAAAGGAGTAAATAGTTTAATGAAAAAAATATGTTTTCCTGTTAAGCAAAATAATAGTACTCCCATGACTGAAACATTTTAATTCAAAATATATTTCAGCTGAAACATGCATTTTTTTTTTTTAAATTAAACTGTTCGTAAGAGTTCCAAGTATTATTCAAAAGGCAATTTGTTATAACGCACTCTATGGAACAGCTTGAATAACTGACTGAGGCACACCATAGTTCAATGAAGCAAACAAGTTTAAGCTGTAATAACTTTTTTAATGGAAAATCTCGCAGAACTGGCAGCACCTTTATTTTACTCAACCAGGGAAAAACTGTCACATTTCCTTCTCTGATGTATGTATTTGAACAGCTGTTTCTGGTCCTCGATTTCCATTGGTTGTGTGCTTTCACTTGCTCATGCTTGATCGTAGAGCTACTACAAGCATTTGTGTGAGGAGTATAGTGTTTTTGACCTCACCATTATCCAGACCATCCACCTGTCTCCAGTCCTGAACGGTACTAACTCTTCCAACCATCTGATTTGGTTTTACATTTTTGTATTGGCCTCCAATTAGCTTAGCTTGTTTAACATCTCCTAGTGTATCACTTCAGTGATCCTCTTCTTCTTTGCCCTGTACACCAGCTTCTGGGACATGGCCAACAGTCCACTGCTCCATCACATTGTTCATCAGTTCCCGCAACTGCTGCTGTCCTCCATTCTGTTGTTCTGTTCACCAACTTGGAAGCATCGCTCCAGTCACTTCCACCTCTTGCCTAAAATTGAGTACTTTGCAAATTACTTAATTCGACCTTGGAGCAGATTCCAGCGTCTTCTGTCAGTTTGCTTTAGTTTTCCCTTTTGCCTCCTGATGAATCGCCTGAGAGGTGCATTCCCAGCACCACTGAGACAATCTTTTCTTTCTCAGAGACCCCCCCCCAGCTACAGGACATCTGAACATAGATACTCTACCTTTGGTTCTACTCTGTTCAACAGTACATTATGTACCTATCCTGATCTGCCTTCCAGCTCAACTGGGGGCATATATCCAGCCTTGCAGCTTGCACATTTACTCTGGTTTCAATCACAGAAGAGTATGCCAGAAGCTGTCAATGAACCCAAGCAATGCACTCAAGCAGTGACCTTTCATGGAATATAAATCTGAGCCCCAAATGACAAAACCCTACATTATAAACTTTCTTTGTTTATTACTCCTTTAAATCTTTGCCGATGAAGCTCTTGAGGACAGACTTGTAAACTAACCATAAGCATTGTCTTATTAACCCAATAGACATTAATACATCTATAATTTCCTATGCAGGTAAATTGTAGAACAAATTATCAAATATAGCCATGCAGAGTTTGACGTTGGCTGAAATGTCTGCCTCTTATTGCTATTCTTATGATCTTATGATAGCAGAACTACAGCTGGTGCAGCAGGCAAGTATATACAGCCAGCTTTAAGGACCCACTGAAGGCAAGTATATACAGCCAGCTTTAAGGACCCACTGAATGTGTATCACGGTGCCCGTGATTTGCTGCAGTTACTTGTCTGTCACCAGTAGGGGGCTTCTATTGGCTGTCTGCAGATAGCCCGCCTCTTATTGACTATTTAAACCTGGATTGGGCACCCTTTGAAGGCCCTTTCGTGTTGTTTCTGACCTTCTTGCTATCACTATGCTAGTGATAGCTGGGCCTCTGTTCCAGTGTTCCTGAGTTCCTGATCTCATGTGTTCCTGAGTTCCTGATCTCTACTGTTCCAGTGTTTCCTGCATGCTGAAGTACTTCCAGTCCTGGTTCCGGCCTAGTCTCTGGTGTTGCAGTTCCTGCTGAACTTCTCTGCTGTTTTCTGACCTGACTGATCGTTGCTGGTTCCTGTCATCTCATCACCTGTCTTCAGTATCCTGGCGACCTTCTGCCTGGTCGCGTTGGTGACATTGCTACAATTCCGTGTTGGTCCCAGCGTGCGGACGCTGGTTTGCTCCTAAGCCTTGCGGCTATACAAACTCACTTGTTACACCAGTGTGCGGTCACTGGTTTGCTCCAAAGCCTTTCAGCTATACAATCTGTGTTGGTCCCAGCGTGCGGACACTGGTTTGCTCCTAAGCCTTGCGGCTATACAAACTCGCTTGTTACACCAGTGTGCGGTCACTGGTTTGCTCCAAAGCCTATCAGCTATACAAATCTGTGTTGGTCCCAGCGTGCGGACGCTGGTTTGCTCCTAAGCCTTGCGGCTATACAAACTCGCTTGTTACACCAGTGTGCGGTCACTGGTTTGCTCCAAAGCCTATCAGCTATACAATTCTGTGTTGGTCCCAGCGTGCGGACGCTGGTTTGCTCCTAAGCCTTGCGGCTATACAAACTCGCTTGTTACACCAGTGTGCGGTCACTGGTTTGCTCCAAAGCCTATCAGCTATACAAATCTGTGTTGGTCCCAGCGTGCGGACGCTGGTTTGCTCCTAAGCCTTGCGGCTATACAAACTCACTTGTTACACCAGTGTGCGGTCACTGGTTTGCTCCAAAGCCTATCAGCTATACAATTTTGTGTTGGTCCCAGCGTGCGGACGCTGGTTTGCTCCTAAGCCTTGCGGCTATACTACTCGCTTGTTACTCCAGTGTGCGGTCACTGGTTTGCTCGCTAAGCCTAACGGCTATACTATTCAGTGTTGTTTCCAGCGTGCGGACGCTGGTTTGCTCCAAAGCCTTGCTGCTTAACGATTCTGCTAATTTGCCAGTTCCATCTGACTGCTGCTATTATCTCTGGGCTGCCCTGCCCGGTATTGGTAAGGCCGGTAGAACCTTTTGCCACATTCCATCTGAGGTTGCCTTACCCGGTATTGGCAGGGCCGGTAGAGCCTACATTGTGTATCTATTGAGGCTGCCTTGCCCGGTAATTTGGTAAGGCCGGTAAAACCGTTATGCTATTCCATCTGCAGGTTGCCTTACCCGGTATTGGCAAGGCCGGTAGAGCCTAAAGACTGTCCTGTCCGGTATATTGACAGGACCGGTAGAGTCTGCCTTCTGTCCGTGCTATATTCTGTATATATATATGTATGTTATTGCCATCCTAAGTTATCATTTATTATTTCAATAAAATTGATTTTTTTTACCTAAAACTTGTGTCTGAGAGTCATAATAAACCGTGACAGTACGAAAGGGCCATGACCTCAGACAGCAAGGGTGAAGGTAACGCACAGAATATCCATTGGAGGATGGATGTGCTCGAGCAACGTTTGGATCAGTTGGCAGTTGCAATTCAAACGATCCTTGAACGCACGGTACCTGCTGACCAATCTAGCTCTAGCCCGGTGGTCTCGCCAAGTCAGACACCGGAAAGTGATACCAGACCCCTAGGGGGTACTGTTAAAGGGTTAACGGCTTCTGCACCCTTGCCGCTAAGATATGATGGTGACCCTAGTCTCTGCAGAGGGTTCATCAATCAACTCGAAATCTTTATGGAATTGACGGCACACGCATTTCCCAATGATCGTAGTAAAGTGGGGTTCACGATATCACTGCTCACTGGCAGAGCATTGGCTTGGGCTAACCCCTTGTGGGAGAATGCTAAACCTTGTACTAAGAACTTTAGTGAATTTGTGCGTTCCTTTCGAAGAGTGTTTGAGTCTCCTGGTAGAACCACCTCTGCTGCCAAACGCCTTATGGAGATACAACAGGGCAGGCGTACAGTGGGCGACTATGCCATCGAATTCCGCACATTGGCAGCAGAGGTAGGTTGGAATAACGAGGCATTATTGGCAGCCTTCTCTCAAGGCCTGAATGACCACATTAAAGATGAAATCGCTGCTAAAGATCTACCTATTGATCTAGATGATTACATTGAGTATGTTATGATAATTGACTCCAGAATACGTGAGAGATCAATTGCCAGAGATCGTAAGTTACGGTCAAAAAATAATGAGCCTAGTAGCATGTTTTGCCCACCCATCCCTCCCTTGGCATTGAAGTCTAGTGAACCAGTACGGGAAACAAGTGAACCTATGGAAATAGGCTTCACTAGACTATCCAAGGCAGAGAGACTATATCGCAAAAAACAAGGGTTATGTTTATACTGCGGTAAAAAAGGGCACTTGCTAAATTCCTGTCCGGTACGTCCGGGAAACGCACACACCTAGGGTATCTTGGGGGACAGGCCCTAGGTGGTGTACAATCGTCCCCAGTGTCGGGCATAATGAAACCCACCATACAGGTGGTATTGTCTTGGGCACAACGCTCTGTGGAGGTTTTGGCCTTGGTTGACTCCGGTGCAGCAGGGTATTTTATGGATAATACCTTTGCTGAATTGCACGGAGTTCCACGCATTGAAAGAGAAAACCCCTTGACTATTGAAGCGATTGATGGTAGACCCTTAGAACCGCCTCAGGTTATATTTGAAACTATGCCATTGTCTATGACTATTGGGGCACTTCACAGAGAAGAGCAGCAGTTTCAACTGATTAATTCCCCGCACCATGCGGTGATATTGGGATTTCCGTGGTTACAGTTACATAACCCACAATTCGATTGGAAAAAGTGTGAAATTGCTGCTTGGTCCCAGTTTTGTATGGACAAGTGCGTCACCCAGCCTATTAAGGTCATGTGCACCTCCTCTGCTATGCCGGATGTGTACCAACAGTTTGGCGATGTTTTTAGCAAAGGAGAGGCTAGTATGCTACCCCAGCATAGACCTTATGATTGTTGCATTGAATTGCAGCCTGGTGCAGTACCTCCGAAAGGACGCACTTATCCATTATCTTGTGATGAAAATAAGGCTATGGAGGATTACATTTCTGATGCCCTTGCTAGAGGGATCATACGTAAATCTACCTCTCCAGCTGGGGCTGGGTTCTTTTTTGTAAAAAAGAAAAATGGCGAATTAAGACCATGCATTGACTACCGGGGCTTGAATAAACTAATGGCAAAAAACGCATACCCAATACCACTCATCACCGAGCTTTTTGACAGGCTTAAGGGCGCTTCGATATTTACCAAGTTGGACCTACGGGCCGCTTACAATCTGGTTCGCATTCGAGCAGGTGATGAGTGGAAAACTGCCTTTAATACTCGAGCTGGGCACTACGAGTATCTAGTAATGCCTTTTGGGCTGTGTAATGCACCCGCAGTTTTCCAGGAACTGATAAATGATGTTCTGAGAGATATGTTACAGACATGTGTTGTGGTGTACCTCGACGATATACTGATTTACTCCCAAAACATGGCACAGCACATCAAAGATGTATCCGCAGTATTGCTACGACTCCGTGAGAACAAATTATTTTGTAAAATGGAAAAATGTGAGTTTCATAGAACCAGTGTGCCATTCTTGGGGTTCATAATTGGCAATGATGGCATTGCCATGGACAAAGAAAAGTTGTCAGCTGTCCTACAATGGCCAAAACCCAAGGGTCTTAAAGCCATACAGCGTTTCCTGGGTTTCGCTAATTATTATAGGAGGTTTATTAAGAACTTTTCTTCCATTGTCAAACCTCTGTCCGATCTTACGCACAAGGGTGCTAATCCTTCTTGTTGGCCGGTATCTGCTGAGAAAGCCTTTGAGAATTTGAAGCTGGCATTTGCTGCGGCTCCTGTGTTATCCCACCCCAATCCTTTACTTCCATTTACGTTAGAGGTTGATGCCTCAGATATTGGGGTCGGGGCAGTACTTTCGCAGCGACACGAGAAAGGTGGAACTCTCAGACCTTGTGGGTTTTTCTCTAAAAAGTTGACTGTCACTCAAAGCCACTATGAGATAGGTGACAGAGAATTATTGGCCATTATCCTTGCTCTTAAGGAATGGCGTCATTTGCTTGAAGGTACTAAGAATCCTGTCTTAATCCTAACAGATCATAAGAATCTGACCTATCTCTCGGAGGCCAAGAGATTGTCCTCTCGTCAGGCCAGGTGGGCACTGTTCCTGTCTCGATTTAATTTCATTGTATCATATTTACCAGGGTCAAAAAATATCAGGGCTGATGCACTGTCAAGACAATTTGAGGCCGACAGTGACAGAGTGGAAGCACCAGCTCCTATCATCCAACCTGATAGAATACTGGCTACTATACGCACGAGTATCACTTCTCCTCTAGGGGAGGAGATCCTGGCCTCTCAGGGGTCCGCTCCCCATGAAACCCCAGTGGGCAAATGTTTTGTCGCTGAATCATTTCGTACTAGGCTGCTCGAAACCTACCATTCCTCTAAGGCTGCGGGACATATTGGTAGAGACCAATTGTTATGGTCCCTTTCTCAGTTATTTTGGTGGCCTTCCATGAGAAACGATTGTGCCGAATTTACGAATGCCTGTGCCACCTGCGCCCGCGCTAAGACCCCGAGACATCTCCCTGTGGGCTTGCTTCAACCGGTGCCTAATGGCGAACGCCCCTGGTCTCATGTTTCCATTGATTTTATGGGAGAGTTGCCTATGTCGAAGGGGTACTCCTTTATATTCATGGTGGTGGACAGGTTTTCTAAAATGGCTCATTTCGTGCCCCTCCGTGGTCTTCCTTCAGCGAAGGAATTGGCAATGGTGTTCGCCAGAGAAGTATTCCGGTTGCATGGAGTGCCTAGGGTACTGGTGTCTGACAGGGGGAGCCAGTTTGTGTCTAGATTTTGGAGGGCATTTTGCCAACAGATGGGCATACAGCTGTCCTTCTCCTCTGCCTACCATCCCCAGACCAATGGAGCCGCTGAACGAGCTAATCAGGGCTTGGAACAATTTCTCCGTTGTTTCGTTACTGACCATCATGATAATTGGTCCGACTTGTTGCCTTGGGCAGAGTTCGCCAGGAACTGTGCGGTCAATTCTTCATCTGGGAGCTCTCCGTTTCTGATTAATTATGGGTTCCAGCCCTGTTTGCTTCCAGACTCATTTCAGACGCAACAGATTCCAGCTCTGGATGAGCATATCGAGCAACTCCGTTCCACATGGGCACAAGTTCAGAGGGCACTTGGTCAGTCATTTCAGCGTCATCAGCGCCATGCTAATCGCAGAAGGCTTCCAGCGGTTTCCTTTCAGGTTGGGGATAGAGTATGGCTTTCCTCCAGAAATCTCAAGCTGCAGGTTCCGTCTAATAAGTTGGCTCCTCGGTTTATTGGTCCATACAGAGTTATTCGCAAAATTAACCCTGTCTCCTATGCACTAGACCTACCTGCATCCATGCGTATCCATAATGTGTTCCATGTGTCCCTTCTTAAGCCTCTGGTTTGCAATCGCTATACTACCACACCTGTGGTGCCAGGACCTGTTGAGGTCGAGGGCCAGGAGGAGTACGAGGTTCAGAGCATTATTGATTCCCGTAGGCTTAGAGGAAGGGTACAGTACCTGGTACATTGGAAAGGGTATGGTCCTGAGGATCGATCATGGGTGGATAGTATGGACCTTCATGCACCTAGGTTAACTAGGGCCTTTCATGCCAATTACCCGCAGAAACCTAAACCCTATTCTAGGAGAGGGGGTCTTTGAAAGGGGGGTACTATCACGGTGCCCGTGATTTGCTGCAGTTACTTGTCTGTCACCAGTAGGGGGCTTCTATTGGCTGTCTGCAGATAGCCCGCCTCTTATTGACTATTTAAACCTGGATTGGGCACCCTTTGAAGGCCCTTTCGTGTTGTTTCTGACCTTCTTGCTATCACTATGCTAGTGATAGCTGGGCCTCTGTTCCAGTGTTCCTGAGTTCCTGATCTCATGTGTTCCTGAGTTCCTGATCTCTACTGTTCCAGTGTTTCCTGCATGCTGAAGTACTTCCAGTCCTGGTTCCGGCCTAGTCTCTGGTGTTGCAGTTCCTGCTGAACTTCTCTGCTGTTTTCTGACCTGACTGATCGTTGCTGGTTCCTGTCATCTCATCACCTGTCTTCAGTATCCTGGCGACCTTCTGCCTGGTCGCGTTGGTGACATTGCTACAATTCCGTGTTGGTCCCAGCGTGCGGACGCTGGTTTGCTCCTAAGCCTTGCGGCTATACAAACTCACTTGTTACACCAGTGTGCGGTCACTGGTTTGCTCCAAAGCCTTTCAGCTATACAATCTGTGTTGGTCCCAGCGTGCGGACACTGGTTTGCTCCTAAGCCTTGCGGCTATACAAACTCGCTTGTT
Source organism: Rhinophrynus dorsalis (assembly GCA_037306005.1). Classification (NCBI taxonomy): domain Eukaryota; kingdom Metazoa; phylum Chordata; class Amphibia; order Anura; family Rhinophrynidae; genus Rhinophrynus; species Rhinophrynus dorsalis. Next base: position 435,049,204 of record CM074718.1, read on the forward strand.
ACACCAGTGTGCGGTCACTGGTTTGCTCCAAAGCCTATCAGCTATACAAATCTGTGTTGGTCCCAGCGTGCGGACGCTGGTTTGCTCCTAAGCCTTGCGGCTATACAAACTCGCTTGTTACACCAGTGTGCGGTCACTGGTTTGCTCCAAAGCCTATCAGCTATACAATTCTGTGTTGGTCCCAGCGTGCGGACGCTGGTTTGCTCCTAAGCCTTGCGGCTATACAAACTCGCTTGTTACACCAGTGTGCGGTCACTGGTTTGCTCCAAAGCCTATCAGCTATACAAATCTGTGTTGGTCCCAGCGTGCGGACGCTGGTTTGCTCCTAAGCCTTGCGGCTATACAAACTCACTTGTTACACCAGTGTGCGGTCACTGGTTTGCTCCAAAGCCTATCAGCTATACAATTTTGTGTTGGTCCCAGCGTGCGGACGCTGGTTTGCTCCTAAGCCTTGCGGCTATACTACTCGCTTGTTACTCCAGTGTGCGGTCACTGGTTTGCTCGCTAAGCCTAACGGCTATACTATTCAGTGTTGTTTCCAGCGTGCGGACGCTGGTTTGCTCCAAAGCCTTGCTGCTTAACGATTCTGCTAATTTGCCAGTTCCATCTGACTGCTGCTATTATCTCTGGGCTGCCCTGCCCGGTATTGGTAAGGCCGGTAGAACCTTTTGCCACATTCCATCTGAGGTTGCCTTACCCGGTATTGGCAGGGCCGGTAGAGCCTACATTGTGTATCTATTGAGGCTGCCTTGCCCGGTAATTTGGTAAGGCCGGTAAAACCGTTATGCTATTCCATCTGCAGGTTGCCTTACCCGGTATTGGCAAGGCCGGTAGAGCCTAAAGACTGTCCTGTCCGGTATATTGACAGGACCGGTAGAGTCTGCCTTCTGTCCGTGCTATATTCTGTATATATATATGTATGTTATTGCCATCCTAAGTTATCATTTATTATTTCAATAAAATTGATTTTTTTTACCTAAAACTTGTGTCTGAGAGTCATAATAAACCGTGACAATGTGTAAACTAGAGAATATAAGGAGTAAATTCCTGTGAAATGTGGAGCCACAATTTCTCCCATTCCTTAGTTAAGCCACTGATTGCATTGAGCTATAAGCAAATGTGTCACAAGGTTGTAGTGCGTTCACATGGGCGTAATTATTGGGAAAAATAACATTTATGAAAGAAGATACCTCATTAGACACGAGCACAGAAACACACATACTCCCCCACACACACACACACACACACACACACACACGCACACACACTATACGACAAAGTTGCCACATTTGCTCCTCTGCCAGGAAAGTGTTTATTGGAATTTCTTGGGAAACTTTTCCTCTGTGCCTTATTTTACACCATGTACTGACATGGGGTAGAGGAAATAAGAGCTAAATTCTTCAATTTTTCTATACAAGATGTTAAGGTTTACTGTCATTAGATTATTGTACTAATGGTGTTATGTACACCAGCGTGTACTGAAGAGGATTTTTAAAAAATTGCATGTGCAAAGCATAATCAAAGTGTACAAATAAATGCAGCAAAGACCATATATAACATATTGCCCTAATATCAAACAACCCAAAATTTATTATCACAACTAAACAAGTAACCACTTGGTTAGCACTACCAATGAACTAATAAGGTGCCAATTCCCCTGACACTCCTTCTTTTACACCAACCTCCCTCTCCCCTTGGTAAACCCTCCCAGAACCCCTCAATGTGATGTCCGGAACCCATGGCCGCACTCCTGGGGTCTCCCCAGAACCCACCACTGGAGGGATGAGTGTATAAGGAACTTTCATTCACCACTGCAGTGAAACACTACCCTGCCCCTAGCTGTGACTACCTCAGCACACTAAGGAGGCAAATAAATTGGACAATGCCGATCGACCACAGCTAGTTCACTATGCATCCTCATCACCTCAGTCGTCATGTGGCTTTTAACCCACCCTCAGGGTGTCCTGACCACAGAGTAAGTGAAGCACCTTCACCACTGCCCTACCCCTAGCGGTGGCTACCTCAACACACTGAAGAGGCAAATCTAACACAGCAGATTCACCACAGCTAGTTTGCTATGCCTTCTCCTCACCTGTGCTCATATGGCTTTTAACTTACCCTCAGGGTGTTCTAACCGCCAAGTAAGTGAAGCACCCTCACAGTAACCTTTCTTGGCTAAGCTGCACTGGTTGGGCACAGGAGAGCCACATTGACTGGCATAGGTAATTTCTACACCTTGTGCCCAGGATGAGTTCTAGGCTGTGTGTGACCTCTTTTGTAGAGGATGCTAGTCCAGCTGCAGACACTGGAGAGAAAAAGAAAAACAACAAACACAAAGGTTAGAATTCTGGCCCTCAATTCTTAATGCCAACTTTAATACTATAAACCCTCCCATTTCCTACACCTAACCTACTTTGACCTGCCCTCTACTCTTCCTCCGCCTGAGTGGGGGAGGGAGGCTATTCCGTTGTTCACCCGCAGGCCTCACCCCCTTCAACCAGGCAGAGGGAAAGAAGAAGGCACTGCAAATGAGGCTGCAAGATCCTCCTGACCCATAAGTTAGGAGAAGAAGGAGACCCCAGCTAGCGTGGATGCTACCATAGTCCTAGCAGCCCTCTGCACATGTGTTTTGTGGACAACTTAGAGCCATAACAAACTACTTGTTAAATGAAATTACTCCACCTGTGAAATCTGCACTTATATGCTTTCCAAGTGTTCCGCATTCCCAACTGCCATAAATTAGATGGACAAATATAACCATTACAATGTGCATTAGGTGCCAGTGCAAAGAATGTGTCCCACTTTCTTTGGACAGAGCATCTGCTATACAGTTATCAACACCTGGCACATTCTTGGCCCTAAATTCCATGATGTACGACATACATAACAGCACCAGGTGATGCATCAGGCTAATAATTAGCAAGGAGGAGGAGGACAAGTTATTCACTGCATCTTGTTTTTGCCACTGGACCTCAGCGCTAGACTGGCTAAGGGAAACTCATACCTGAATTCCATTAACTCCAGGAGAAAATCACCCCACACTCTCTGTCCTTTAAGACTGATAGCCTAATCCTAAAATGACCCTTGACTATCCCTGCTGTTGCCATATGCAACCAAAGGCTACTTCAATCCACCTGATTTCCCACGGTAATTTGTCTCTCATCCCAAGAGAATAACATTTAAAAGGATAGTAATAGTTAAGTATTACTAATCCCTATAGTAAAGTCCTTTTAAAAATACATGTATTGCCCCCAGTTTCATCTCTCAAATCTTTATGGTTTGAGAGATGATCACTCCTAAACTTGCCCTCCCCCTTCCCCGTAGTCAGCGTTCTAGCTGACTGCAGGGAAGCAAGTCGTACGACTTTCAGTTGGCTCTCCAGCACAGCCGCGATCGCGTTAATAAAAAAGAAAACTTTCACTGAAATGGTCTTCTACGTGTGCTTAATGTTTTAGTCAAAGATTTTTGATGATCTAAGACCGGATTTCCCTTCAGTCAGCTACAATGCTGACTTCGGGGAAGGGGGATGGAGAGGGCAACTTTAAAGGTTTGAGAGATGAAACTGGGGGCAATACATGTATTTTTGAAAGGACTTTACTATAGGGATTAGTAATGATTAACTATTATTATCCCTTTAAAGTGTTAGTAATGTCTAAAAAAAACTTTTTTTGCATTTAGAAGAGCTTAAAATGCTGATCTAAATGCAAAAAAGTATCTCTCAAACTGCTATGGTTTAAGAGATACGGGCGTTTAAAATTTGATTTCTCCTACTGACAGCTGTAAAGCTTTCAGCAGGAGATCCGTGTCGGTCGACACGGTGTCACTTGAGAAGTGCCGTGATCTCGTTACTTACAAGGAATCCCTTCAATGGAATGGTCTAACACGTGTGCCTAGTGTTCAGGCACACGTTTTAGACCATTCCAATAAAGGGATTCTGTGTAAGTAACAAGATCACGGCACTTCTCAAGCGCCTCCGTGTCGACCGACACGGATCTCCTGCTGACAGCTTTACAGCTGTCAGTAGGAGAAATCAAACTTTAAACGCCCGTATCTCTTAAACCATAGCGGTTTGAGAGATACGTTTTTTTGCATTTAGATCAGCTTTTTAAGCTCTTCTAAATGCAAAAAAAGTTTTTTTAGACATTACTATCTCTTTAAGGAGAGGTAAGTAAGTATTCTTGTAACAGAGGAATTAAAGGGGGATTGATACATGTTGTAGCCTCCCACCGGGAGTGGAAGGGACTATAAATGGAAAATGAATTTAAGAGTTCTTTGATAGATATATGCCTATCCTAAGATGTAACTAAGTGAGGCTTTGAATACTATAGAAAATGGATGGACTAAGTGTTTATTTGATTATCTGTCAATACATTTATACTCGTATGGGTCCTCTGGAAACTGGGATTAATAACCAAAACTGGGAAAATAGGATTCAGGGACTGTCCTAGGAAATCTGCAACAGATAGCATGCGCTGTTCAATCTCTATATTTATACTGATAACAGACTCCATAAATATTAGTATTTGTATAATCAGTAATGTATTATAATTTTTCTAGTTGCAACCACAACACTTTAAATACACCAAGATTACCTGATATGTCTGCTCCATTGTTAACAGGGGCAAAGCACAGACCTTGTGATTAAATCTGAGCATGTTTTTTTTAAAGTAAGAGCAAACACAGACAATGTGCTATCTAAACCAATTTAGTGATAAGTCAGAATCAGCATACTTCTCTTGCCTAGCCGTAACCGCCTTTGTTCTAGAACTGGCTATTTCACATAGACTATTCTTTATAATTAATTCAGTCAGCTATTGCTAGAACAATATACTAACTGGGGCCAGAGAATTCCACAAATAAATAAGGCCACAATGGAGCAGAAGTGTATCTTCTACTCTACTATAACTCCCCTCAATGCAAAACACCCAGACTCTAGCCAATAACTAGATATAGCTCTGAGAAAAATAGTTAAACTTCTGAATAAGAAGATATTTAACATCTATGTAAGGTAACAAAAACTATAACAACTAAGATATAAAATATGGGAAAATCAAAGTGTTAGCCAAAGACCAGTGACATTCAACATAGACATTAATATAGATTCAACTTAACCATCTCTTTTGTGGAATGACATCATGCTAAAGACATCAAATGTTGATATTCAAATGATCCCACACTACTAAGTTACTCAAGAAAACAATAAGTAGATAGCAGAGATAGGTACATGAACCCCTTAACGACCGGTGATGTGCTAGGACCATCACTGGTAAACATTCATAAAGAACCTATGATGGTCCTAGAATGTCACAGTACAGGAGCACTGTGGGCACTTGCGAGGTCTGAAATTGACTGCTTCAAGACAGGAGTGCTCACTATCAGACCCCTTCCTGCAAGCCTTCATACATTATCGGTCACATGTGCCGGCTCGCAGAATGAGATCAAATCGGTACTTAAGAGGATTCCACTGGTCCTTAAGGGGATAATAAATTATGAAACCTTGTGCAAGCAAACAGGTGGTAGAATAACTGAGAATAAAATATATACTGACGAATGTACCCTTTGTGCTATAAAAATAATTAACAAATGTGTAGCCAAGTAGTTGTTAGTGGGTCCCAAAGTATTAGAATGGTTATGCTCGCCAGCTGCAACACCCTCACTCAATTTCTCCTCGCTAAATCGAGGAGGCGAGTGGAAATTATAAGCCCTGAGTAATAATGCAGGAATTAACCCTTTTATTGACAAAATGGTATCCAATGCCCTCTCTGACACTTAAAGGGTTAAGGATATGCTGTCTTCCCAGACTGAATGAGCTATTAATTACCTGTGTTCAGGAAGGGAAATCCAGATAACTTGCACTGTGAGGGGTACTTAGAGTTGCCGTTGTTATGAAACCCTGATCTAAGCCAGGTGTAGTCTCTTCTATACAGACACCACTTCGTAAAGTTTGTTTGAAATGACTGGCAAGAGCCAATGTAGTTCACTTGTTGAGATTAGTACTCACTGGTTTTCCATTTAGAAAGACTTTTTTCCTATCTGTAACAGGTTACAGGCATTATAGCACTAAGACTACTGAGAGACCTTATCAGGATTTCAAAGCTAATGGGGTCCTAGTTGTCCTTGACAAAGCAATAATGGGTACATCCATGGAACATATGATAAACTACATCTTAGGCATCAAGGAATATGGGGTATTATCCCATTTCATGTTTCAGTATTGTTGTTCATTTCATCCTATGATGGGTTAATAATGTCTTATACTTAGGGGTTTAGTGGCACCTCTTAAATGAAAGCTAAGATTTAAAAATAAAGGTAAACACCTTTAGCACCAGCACCTGTGCGAGCTACAGAGTTCTCCAATGCACGTCAATCACCACTTCATTACTGACAAAATCTCCAAGCAGACTGTATAAAATGGAATGGCCACAAATGTAGCGTTAGAGATCCCTATCACTTTGCATCAGCACAGTATTACACAAATCCTGGTAGTGGCATCAGCCCATTATTACACCACTACAATCTCCAGGGTGGAAAAAGGATAGTTGGGGCTTTAAATACTGGAGCAGTGGCTGAAGTCCCTTCTAACTCCTATAAAATCAGCTTATCTAAGGGTTTACAGGATGTATACCCAGAATTTATACAGGATGTACACCCTGTATTTATAATTTATTTTATATACTGTATATTATATATGTATTTTAGTTTACTCATTTTTGAATGATCAAAATATTACATTTTCTCATTACTTAGCCCTGCACTTTTGCTAATGGTGTTGTATGAGACAGAAGCACACTAGCTATTAATAATAACAAAAATAACAGCACAAAAAGTGGGGTAATTCTCCGGCCAATCAACTGTGCCACAGAGGGGAAAATAATAAAATCCTTTTATTTAATTGGAACTTTAAAAGCCCATTTAAATCATTGGAATTTCTAGCCTTGTGTTCCCTAGGTTACAGTTGGTCTGCCCCAGAATTACTCCACTTTTCTCTTGTGCATAAGGCCCACAGTACTAGTTCCTAACTAATGCAAGGCATTCAGATGCAGACACTGGCCATAATTTCAAATAAAACACTCTACGTGGTTAATAGGTATGAGCAAAATGGAAACAATTTGTTTCCTACAATTGTACTGTAATGAATTACGGAAGGTTGGGGGAGTGAGTGGAGGGACAGGAGAGTGTAGAATAAAAGCATAGGAGCATAGGGGATTTAAATTCAATACAAGTTTATTAAAAAATGTATATCAGTATAAACATTTAAAATGGCTTGAACGCTAGCATTCAAACCAATTTAAAAGTTCATACTGATGTACATTTTGTAATAATTTTTTGTTGAATTTGAAGCCCCTATCTGAGTTATTCAAAACAAGTGTTCCTGTTAGAATTAAACCAGGCAGAGATGGGTTGATAGTCTCTGCATGTGTTTTAGTCAGACAGTCTGATACCAGCCTTCTGACCATTTGACCATGTGATTATATCTCCTCATTCTATACCAAAAGTGTTTGTTGGTAAATCACTATTTGGTGCCTATTTCCATATGGTAATGAAGCATAATGACTCATAATGACTCATTTCCATACGGTGACTGATTCAATGATGAGAGTACAGCGCTGCACTTTCCAAGAATGAACCCGGTGACAGGGTTCATTTATTTTACAAGAACTTGATGCTACAAGAGTTATATACAGCCGCCGGCAGCATCAAGATGGCAGAAAATGTCTTTGGGGTTGCCCCATGGATCATCTATTATTTTGGATAGATGATCCATGATAGGGAGGCTATCAGGAGGGGTCCTGGTGCACCCCTGGAGGTCTGAAAGCTTTATTTCATTATAAAAAGTGCATGTGACCTATGTGAAATATAGGTTATATACAGTTTAATTAATAAAGGGGTAATTGTCGCCCCCATGCTAGGGGGGTTTCATAAGGGGTCATGATATCCCCCTTGAGGTCTGATATTTTGGTTATTCACATTCAGCACATTACACATGTTATATTAAACTTATCTTTAAATGTTTTAAACATTACATGTTTTACACATATACAGGCAAGGTATGCAGCCACATACCTTGCCTATTAACCCTTTGAGTACCAGAGGGGTAAGAAACACATTGCTAAGCAATGCCTTCCTACCTATCTGGTACTAAAGGGGTTAAGTGTTGTATAAAGGACAGGTTCGTCGACTAAATGGCAGTTCATGAGGTGAATGTCGAATGGAGTTAGTATGTCGAATATATGCAATATATGTCGACATACTAAGTGGGGAGAGATATGTCGAAGGGGGGAACATTGTGTAGTGCTTGGTGTACTGTTTCAGTTTATTTTAACTGTTTGAATGCCACAGGGGTGAGCAATGCACATCCCTATGGCATTCAATGCTGTCCATGGTGCTGAAAGCCTTCTCTTTATTCCACTACTGGCTGGGTAGGGACGCACAGAGAATGTTGTTCAGAATTGTCATAGTGTTGGCGATGTGTGAGGGAAGGAGATCCCTTCCACACCGACAGCACTTTGAAAATCCTGTATGCTAATAGGGACCTTCTCCAACCCTCCCCTTCCATCCAACAATTTTGGTGAATATGTTGATGTGTGTGCAGATCGAATTGTCGGAGGGATTTGAACACATCGACAATATCATATCGACACCGCATCAACCTTTAGCGCATCTAGGCCATTATGTTTATTCTGAGTGGTGTGACAAATAAGCTGATATTCTTAAGCTTGTTACATTTTTTTCAAACTCAACTAATATGATTTTTATTTATAAATAGTATAGAACTTGGTAGATTGAAAAATTAGGAAACTTACTGATGGTGATTTAAGAAGAAGAAGAACTGGAGCAATTATGAAACAAACCAACTGCATCATAGGGGACAAATAAAATTCTTCAAATTCCCAGAGCCAAATGGGGGCTTTTAACCTCTTGCATTTGAGACCTTTAATATGCAGGGGTTAAAAGCCCCATATAAATCAATAGTCATTTTTATTTGTCCCCTATGATATAGTTACTTTGCTCCAGCATTGCTCCTAGGGGTTATGCACTAAGGTGTGATAAAGAGGTGATATAGAAAAGTTTGAGTCCTGTTGCCCTGCCACACACAGGCATGTCAGCCTCCATGGCTGTGACATTCAGGACTGATTGACGATGTATTCTCCTGAACAAAGGCACATTGGGATTTTGTGGCCATAGTAAGGTAAGTGGTGGGTTAATATTAAGAGGTATTATTTCTCCTTTAACCCTTTGAGCGCCATTGCATACCCCTTTGTTACTCAAAGGGTTAAGCCAGATTATGTTGATGAACTGTACTGTGCACCACACAGCTGTGAAAGAAACAACTGCACAGCTGTAAAATGATGAGTTAATCTGATAGAATAAAGGATTTTGCTCAGTATTTATATATTATACTCTGCCCCCCCCCCACCACATTCCTCTATTTTTATTGTTGACATGACAACTTGCTTTATATATACAGTACAGTGGAAAACTTTGGTACAGTAAATAAAGTAAATATTTGAAAAAGGAGAAGGAAGTAGAGCCTTGTATTTGTATTTCCACGAAATACTGCCAAGTAACGCTTTGCTTTCACCCGTTCTGTGTTTCATATCCCACGTGTTTTTCCGAAAATCATAAAAGTCTGTTTACAATGGCTTTGCCTTCCCTGCATTTGTTGTTAATTTTAAAGTTTCTCACATCTCTCTAGCAATTTGTTCACTTGTTTCATATTTCCCATGGAATTTATAGCTTAACCCAAGAGCAGTCAATTGCTGTACCTCTGGAGTAACTCCGTGTGGGTTTTTGGCACACAAGTAGTAAAGGGATCCAAAATCTGATGACTATTTTTGCCAGTGCATGTCCTGTAAAATGTATTGTTACTGGACAATAATAACAAGTACGTCCATGTCCATGTGATTTTACTGTTTTTTTTTATCATTTGAGTGCAAGAGAGATAAAAATTGACTTGATATTGCACATACCACCTAACAACAAAATAATTTATTGTGTGCTGTGGTGGAACCCCTTAGTTTCAAATAAAAGCCCTCTGGAATCTTAAAATTTAACCTCTTTAACTATATTCATGCTAATGTGCCCTCCAACACATAGCATCTGCCAGCCCAGTCTTGTTCTCTTGTGTACCAGTAATCAGATTTGTCCAGCGGAACCCATTGTACTACTTCATGGAAACCTGCAGTTCCACTGAATCCAGTTAGAGAAACAATATTCACCAGGTTGTCAGTATAGACAAATGTAAAGTTATGCATTTAGGGTATAATAATTAAAATGCAATGTATAGTTTAAATGGTGTTTCTTTAGGGAAATATACTAATGAAACTGGATTTGGGAGTGATGGTTGCCAACAGACTTAGCAGTAGTGCGCAGTGCAAGCTGGCGGCTGCAAAGGCCAATAAGATATTGGCATGTTTTAGAAGGGGTATTGACTCATGGGAGGAAGCTATTATTCTGCCTCTTTACAGGTCCATGGTAAGACCCCACCTTAAATATGCTGTTCAATTCTGGGCGCCCTTTCTGAAAAAGGACATTATGGAACTAGAGAAAGTGCGGAGGAGGGCTACAAAACTAGTAAGGGGAATGGAAATTTTTAGTTATGAAGAAAGGCTCAAAGAGTTGTGCACACTAGAGAAATGGTGTCTTAGAGGGGATATGATAACATTATATAAATATGTTCAGGGCCCATACAAAGTGCTCTCCAAAGACCTGTTCATTAACAGAACACTACAAAGGACAAGGGTTCACACACTTAGACTTGAGGAAAGGAGATTTCGTCTACAACGGTGGAAGGAATTATTTATGGTAAGGACAATAAAGATATGGAACTTATAGCATACATCAGAGGACTTTAAAAATGACCTGGATACTTTTTCTTAAAAGAGCAGAACATTGAGGGCTATGTATGTTAGTATTGGGATTCATATTTATTTAGTGCTTGTTGATCCAAGGAGAAATCTGATTGCCATTTGGAATCTAGACGTAGTCCCCCCCCCCCCCGTTCAAAGCAGACTCTGAAATTTCTGTATTCACGGGCTGTTGTTTTTTTTTTTGCCTTCTTTTGGATCAATGACAGTAAACAGGAATAGGAAAAGGGTTGAACTTGATAGCCAGAAGCCTTTTTTCAACCTAAACTAGTATGTAACTATCTAACTATGTAACATTAAATGCTGGTTGTGACATGTTTAGCAGAATTATGTGTTCCATGGAAATCAGTGTCCAACATTTATTTGTGCAGAACTACTATTGGTGTATTCTGGGCTTAATCCGGTGACTGCGAGAGAAAGTCTCCCACACATTGCTCTACATTGTGTTGGATACCCCTCATGAATCCCATGGCTTAACACCAGAGCAAAGCTAATATTAGAAATACATTGAATGCAGAAAATAGTAAATACTAAGGATTTTTCAACCATTTCCAGTGAGTAGGGGGGTGTAAAAATGTATTTGAACCAAAACCTACATTTATTTGCCACTGTTAGTACTATTAGTACTGTTAGTACTCCTTCCCTGAAGGACCGATGAGTCATAGTACGTCACGTACTTTTTACTTACAGCGCTCCACTGGGAGCGCTGTAAGTAAAAGTAGGGCCTAAAATTGACCGCTCCAAGACTGGAGCGATCTCTTTCAGGCCCCAAAGTGGCGCGTCAATACATACAATAGGTCACGTGTGCCGGCGCGTCGGCAAGGATCAAATCGGTCCTTATGGGATGGAAACGTCCCAGGACAGCTGGTCCTTAAGGGGTTAAGTGTGATAAAATTGTAAATCAACACTGAACTACATTATTGTTATCATGGATACTGTTGAATAGATTCTCCCCATTAGGCCTGGATTCCATTCCAGTTAAATCACACATCAAAGAAAAGAAATCCCCAAAAATACACGCATTGGAGCCTTTATTTACTTCAAGCTGTTACCTGATAACAGTTTGATATCTCGGGTAGCAGACTGGACCAATCGGCACCAGCTAAAATGACCATAGAAACAGCCAGTTAATTGATTACAATAAAGCTGGTAAGGATTTTCGCTGTCACTTTGGCTCCCAATCAGACACTTTCTGCTTCAGCAACGTGAGGTTGTTCAAGAGCCTGCATTTACCTGATCTGTAGCAGAATTTATCTTTTGACAGAAAGAATCACATGTTGAAAGAATGCATGTGTATATATGCAAGTCTCAAATATAAACACCTCGAAATAAAACTGATCTTGATTTTTAATAAGCCCTTCAGAGTAATATTAAGACTTTATAGTAATGCACTAACATACTCAACTTGAAGCTGTACATATTGTTCAAAATAAAACTGAAAAGAGTGCATTACAGACACCTGCTATGCCCACCTGTAGGGTGGTCACTAATAGCCATCTCATTAGCTTCATCAAATGTTGACACCCGTTTGGCATCCTTACACACTTGATAAACACATTACTAATTCACCTCAGCGGGTGGACATTTGTATTACAGCTACCAAATTTGCAGTTTCAGGCCATTTGGGAACTTAGTATTTGATCCATTCTAGAACATTTTAGGCTTTTTTATACTTATCCAAATGTTCTGTCTGCAATGTTTCAGTGAGAAAAATAGCCTTACTTGGGAGTGAAACCTCTATGTGTGTGGCAATGTAATTAGTTCAAGCTGTATTTGGCAAAGTCTCTCAGATCAAAAAATGCCCCATTTGGAGACAGCTTGCATGGACTGCAGACTTTAGTTTTTAATAAAGTATGTAACAGTGTATTTTGCTGTTTTTGGTCACCAGAGTATTTCCTCTACATTTGGTTACTCTATGGTATGTGTACGTATTGGTCAAAGTGCTAATGTTTAGCTTCACTTAGTCATAAGTAATACATTTTTATGTGCTGCAACAGATTTATTTTAACTGAACACTTAAAATGGCTGGACTAACTATCAATTGTTTGGGGAAGAAATCAGAGTTAACGTGATCATTAGATGAAATGGATTCTTATTTCATATGATTTCGCAAATATTAGCATATTTTTTTACAAAATACATTTTGAAAATAAAAACAGTGTGAGACTTATTATTTCATATTTCAAAGTTATCACTACAGTGTTTTGTTTTTTGCCTATATGACAACAATATTATAAATACAGTCAGTGCACTACCCTTACATATACAAAACCAAAAAGGGAGGCAGAATACAAATAAAAGTTAAAGGAGGAAAACAAGCATTAGAAGTACAAAATTATTATGCTAAAGAAATGAAAAAGTGATAAATATGAAAATGTTAATAAAATGAAATGAAAAAAATCTATAAACTGTACAAGTGCAACAAAAAAAAAATTTCAAAGTCCAGAAAAAGTAATCAAAAATAAGTCCTGATGGTGAAGTAGAATGATGACATATATGCCCAAGGCAATAATATGGAGAGAGCACGCCTGATATAATGAGTTAGCTGTCAGATATTCCCAGTATAATGATGATGATGGAGATGATGAATATGAAATGATAAAAAGATAGATGCAAGGAAAAATGACCTCTTCTTAAAATTTCCTTCATTCTGTGTCTTGTGCTGCTTTATTTCAACGGCCTTGCAAATAGGGTGACTAAATTTCCATTCTGCCATTCAGTGACATTGTGGAGATGAGAGCAGCAGAGTACTTGTCCTCAGCTCTAGTGCAGTTATGTGGGAGGTGTCACTATACATCACAGGACATAAGTACACAATCTGCTCTTTCTCTGACCGCCACAAAGTTCTATACAGTAGATGGAGAACTGCACACTGACTGCTGCGACAGAAAGCAATGCCTCTGGTGGGCAATAAGAAAATGTACATCACACCCAAATCCTTAAATAGCATTACTACAACATTGCAGATCCTGTTTGATGTCAGGGTCAAGGATCAGTTCTATCTCTAGTGTTTAGCTTTGTCTGGAGGCGTTTTTCTTGTAGCCCAGAAGAGGCATCAATCTCTGTCACAGTGGGCAATGGGCAGTTATCCTAGTGTTTAGAACTCTGTGCTCTGGAGTCTTTATTCTGGGACTTTCTATTGTACCTGAAGGGGGCTGCCCAGGACATGGGCCACACATTTAAAATCCGGGGCTGTCCTGAGCAATCAGGGACATGTGGTTACCCTACCTGCAAACCCATCATGGAAACAACATGGAAAACCAGAGCTAAATTGACCCAGTGAATAAAATAAACACAAATATAAAAAACAATCTAAGTGTAGTAATTGATTTTAGCAAAATATATAAAAACCAAGCCAAATAGCCACTCACGTGTAACCAATAGGTTATAAGCATATCAGGGTCCTGCACCCCATACAGATCATGGACCATGTCCTCCTAATCCATCTCAGTAGAATTCAGTAGCACCTCGCATGTACTTGGGTGCTGAAACGCTTCAGATGTTAGACTGTACCACAGAGCTCCAATCCAGGCTGGGGGGGATAATTCCTACAGGGATCTGGGGTACACTGGTGTTGGTCCCTCCACAGATACCCTATAGGCACCCTCCCATCACCTGTATTGGAGCTCTGAGGTACAGTTTAATGTCTGGCACATTTCAGTACCCAAGTACATGCAAGGTGCTTCCGGGTTCTACTGAGGTAAAGAAGCATGACTCGGTCCGTCATCTCTTTGGGGTAGTACACCCTGTTATGGTTATAACATATTGGTTACATGTGAGTGGACATTTGGCTTTGCTTATATGCATACCTGGGAACTTTCTATTGTTGTCTCCCTGGAGGGGAGTCCTCTGCTGCCATGGGTGGTGAGAAGAATGATGCGTATCACTTCAAAAAGGGGCACGGCTTAAAGCAAGTGAAGGGTGGAGAGCTTAAAAGAAGCCTGGGGGAAGAAGGAACACGGGGAGAAAGAGTGGAAGTGGGTAGAGTTTCAATAGAAACTCCCAACATCTGGAGAACTCAGCCTCTGCCCCAGAGACCCAGTAAAGCAGTGTAAAAACCGGAGTCTCCGGGGCAAATCCGGAGAGTTCCCCGGTATGCTTATATGTAGTGACAATATCACGTATATACATGGAAACATCCTCAGCCTTGTTAGTCAGTTCTCCACTAATATCATTATTATATGAAAGTGGTGGAGGTCTGATATTCCAAGTCTAAATGTCTCTATTTGAACCATTTAAAGTGGAAAAGGGTCAGCTCATAGACAGAGAGTGGTCAGAATGGTTTAATAGGAAGGAAAGTGAGGTAGACTCCACTATGACCCCACACTGACAGGAGACATGGGCTGTAAATGCAACCCTGTACTGTCTCCTGTGATTAAAGGGGAAGAGCTGCTGACAGCTCTTCTATTGCATTTGAAAAGCCTGGGGTCAAGATTACTTAAGTTAATTTTAAACAGAATTAAATATGTTTATATTTTGTGCTAGAAATGTGTGATATAAGTTGTTTTTGAGAAATTAACCTTTACTGTTTGTGGCACAATGTGGAACTTTTGTTAATTCATTTATGTGCTGGGACAATGTACTGTGCTAGGAATGAATCAAGACAGAGCCCATACCCACTGGAATAGCACAAGCATTGTCCAGAGAATTGGCACACAGTGCAGGGAACTTCCACCACAAACATACTGAGGTTAATTTATTTAAAAAAAAATTACAGAAAAATGCCTATACAGAATATTAGCAGATTATAATTCTGTTATAAGCAATTTAAATTTGTTTTAGGCTGACAAATCCACTTTAGAAAGGAAAATCACACTCTGCAATGAAATGGGAAATTTTGTAATATTGGGGATGGAAAGTCAAATACTGCTGACACCACATCTGTTCGGTAAACAAGGTATAAAAATGACACAGAAAGACAAGGAACAGAGATATATAGTGTAAAATAATACTAATAATACTAATAATGTCAAAGAATTTTACTGGGAAGGATACATTGAGATTGTCTCTCATTTTCAAGTTTGTCCTGGGGTATGGATGTTATTATTATCCAGTTTAATGGTACTCATTTTATCTACCTCGGAAGGATGAAAGGCCAGAACTATAACCTGCCACTGTGAGGTTTGAACAGATTCTACATATGGTGCATTAACCAACTAAACCATCTCCCCAAAAGTCATATATAAAAAAAGAGACAAAGGCACTCACAAAAGCAATACACATATAATCACATATTCACATATGTCCCTTCTTGCTATCTGTATCATAACCTAAAGAATCTCAGCAGAGAAGAGACAGTCAATCCTTGATATTCCAGCTGTTGGAAACTACAGCTACCATTATCCCCAACCAGCTACTGGTTGTGGATGATTAGATTTATAGTCCCCAACACTTGGAGGTCCAAAGATTGACTTCACCTAGTGTTGGCAAATTCAGACAAAGGCAGCGTAGTATAATGCAATCTAATATCACCTGTCCCCATAGCTCAACATGGTTCACAGTTATTCTGTCTTTAAGAGTTTGATAAGATAGGAAAGGCTGTGTCTTGAGGTTTTGTTGAAACCTTAGTGGGTGGTTAGGCTGTCCATTGTTTCTGTGTTTATGTTATTTGTTTATTTATTTTATATGTAAATCCTTCAGTGACAATAGGTTATTAAGTGTTTGCCTAAGCACCAAGTGGTTCCCATGATCTATGGTGAATATAAAAAATAAAAAAAGCATGTATAGTACCATGAATGGTAGGATAGCCCAGCAATAACCATTTGTATTGTGCAGCAGAAGAAACTTCTTTCAGCTTCTATCGGGGGCACATTACAGTGTTAACAATATCACATCCTTACTACAGATGCTTCAGATCAGTAATGGATCCACAGCAACTAGAAAGAGACAAAATGTTGCATATCTGTAAAATAGAAAAATGCAGATGAATTGTTTTGTTCAAAGAATGGTAGTCTCTCAGGTGCTGCTCAAGTCAGCTCAAATCACTCCCCTGTGCCATTGCAGAGAAGAAATTTCCATTTCCATATCAGACTGCTCAAGTCACTCCCCTGTGCCATGGCAGAGAAGAAATTTCCATTTCCATATCAGACTGGTACTTCCCTCAGACAGTCCAGCTCCAAAATGTCAGGCGAATCATCTCTGCACAAGAGAAACAGCACAACCCCAGACATACATTTCGGCCTAGGTGAGTTGGGGTGCAGCTGATTTCCTGTAGGCACATGGAGAGTAATGACCCATGCCTGGGATTCCCTTCCACATAGGGGGAACTAGAAAAACAGAGTGTGACAAAGGCACACCGAGACAGAACAAAATGAAGTGTTTTGTTCAAAGCATGGTAGCCTCTCAGGTGCTGTTCAAGTCACGTTTTGCACTCTGATGTGCCATTCCAGAGAACAAACTTCCATATCCATATCAGACAGTCCAGTTCTGAAATATCAGGCCAATCCTTGTGCCTGAGAGGCTGCCATGCCTTGAACAAAACATTAATTTTGTTCTGTCTCGGAGTACATTAGTCACACTCATTGTTTTTCTGGTTTTGCCTATCTGTAAAATGGCCCATCTGCATGGCTCTGGCCAAATCTTGACATAAGTAGTAAATGAAGAGAGAAGGCTGTGGTTAGACCTCTCAAGTGTATTGCATACATGGTTACTAAGGGTGGGGGGCGGATCGAGAGAGGGGGAGAAAGAGTAAAGAGGAATTAGGGGAGGTAGTGTTTACATATACTCTACAAATAAAAAGCTAAATAAAAAAAATAAATAAATAAACAAAGCTAAATATTTGAGACAGAGTGATAGATTAACTTAAATGCCAAGGTTTCATTAGTAACTTTAGATGGCCACCTATTATCCTTCATATCATTACAACTGGTCATGTGTTAGATGCACCAGAGGTTTGAGTAACAGATTACATCAACAGCATTGAGAGGTTGACATCCATACTCTTTGCATTGTGAATCTTAACAGCAATGTTTACTATTTAATTTCTTTCTCCTTTGGCACTATAATTCATAGTAAAAAACATACTGTTCTGCAATTGTCACCGGTCACTGTAAACTGGCAGCAGTGGTAGCACTTTTCAACTGTTAATGACTGTCACAGTTAACAGTTGGTCTGTTTACTGTATGACATAACCCATAATATTTTGGGTGAATAGGCATGTTTATAGTGAGTCACTGAACACGACAGAGTTATAGGTATAACCTAGCCCTAACAGCTGGCTGATATATAGTTATGTAAAGACCAAACTTCTTTACCTATTCCATTTGGGCAGGTTTTGGTTGGTATCATACATTTATTGTTTATGATGAATAACTTAAATAGTACCTGATATCCTTCCAATTTCTCCCCTCTGTGAGCCTCCATCTTGAATTAATTTGCATCCTCCATATTAACTTATTTCACCCCTCTGGAAGAAACTAAAGGTGTAGAAATGTGATTTTTTTGGATATGTGAGTATTTAATTATTAAAGATGTATAATAAAGGGCAGAATTCAATACCCTGCTGAGATTAGATTCTCCAACTACTACACCAACATTCTCTAAAACTATTAAAAAGATTGCAAACAGAAATCACAAGGTATAGGAAGTTTACACTGGGTGCACAATTATTAGGCAAGTGAGTATTTTGACTATATCATCATTTTTATGCATATTTTCCAACTCCAAGCTGTATAAACTTGAATGCTTATTGGATTTAAGCATATCAGGTGATGTGTATTTGTGTAATGAGAGAGGGTGTGGCCTAAGGAGATGAACACCCTATGTCAACAGAGATAGATGAAGGCTCCATAGGGCCCTAGGCAAGGTACAATTTTGGGGCCCCACATCTCTTGAGCTGGTGCTTCTGACACAGAGTGCTGTTAACAGGTATTGTTTTCATGGCTGTAATGGAAGTGGGAGCAACTGGATGATGCTGATCTCTTTCAATTAAAAAGGCATCTGACACAAGATGTTTGTAGCAGCAACAGCAGGGCCTCTGTCTGTGACCCATCTCTTGCAACCAGGGCCCCTCATATTGCCCTGGGCCCTAGGCAGTAGCCTGGGTTGCCCTAATGGATGATCTGGCTCTGATGTCAAAGTGTGCATAATTATTAGGCAGCTTCATTTCCTCAGGCAAAATGGGCAGAAAAAGAGATATAACTGACTCAGAAAAGTAAAAAATTGTAAAAAGTCTTTCAGAGGGATGCAGCACTCTTGAAATTGATAAGATATTGGGGCATGATCACAGAACCATCAAACGTTTTGTTGCAAATAGTCAACAGGGTAGCAAGAAACGTGTTGAGAAAAAAATTACGCAAATTAACTGCCAGAGATTTGAGAAGAATCAAACATGGTATGGGTACGGGTATGGGCTGCAGAGATGAGCTAGTTGGACCTTTTCAGGTTGAAGATGGACTCATACTCAACTCCCAAACCTACTGCCAGTTTTTAGAAGACACTTTCTTCAAGCAGCGGCACAGGAAAAAGTCTGCATCTTTCAAGAAGACCATAATTTTTATGCAGGACAATGCTCCATCTCATGCATTGAAGTACTCCACTGCGTGGCTAGCCAGTAAAGGCCTTAAAGATGATAAAATAATGACATGACCCCCTTCCTCACCTGACCTAAACCCTATTGAGAACTTGTGGGCCCTTCTCAAATGGCAGATTTACGCTGAAGGAAAACAGTACACCTCTCTGAACAGTGTCTGGGAGGCTGTGGTTGCTGTTGCACAAACAGTGTCACGCTGCCTATTTGTTTTTGTCTGGCCTGGCGTTCATGCTGCATTATGCGGGTTTCCTTTCCTCTGCTCCATCTTTCGGAGCAGTAATTACTTATGGGTTGCCGTGTCATGCTGCTCGGACGTCATCTTCCGGCACACATATACAGCCGCACTTCTGTTCGCTCGGGGCACTTACACAGTGTTCCTATAGTGATCAGACGTCTCGTCCGTGTCTCTCTATCCTTGTTCTTGATACTGCATCTTGTACCTCTAACCTTGCATTAATTATTTATCTCAACAGTGTATGACCTCTGGCTTCCCTAATGACCATTCCATTGCCTCAAGATTTTAATATTTTTGCCTCTACAGTGTATGACCTCTGGCTTCCCTACTGACTATTCTATTTCTTCACATTTGGATACCTCTACCTCTACAGTTTATATTTTCTGTTATCTTTGCAAATACCTTGGGGAGTTCACGCTATCTCATAGCCTGCGTACACAAGCCACGTTCTCTACTCTTAGCTCTCTAGCCTTCACTCCCCCCTGCAGGAGAGTCTGTACTGTCTTCGGTGATTCCATCCAGGTCAGGGTCCTGGCTCAACCAGGATCGGACATCTGGCTTCGCGGCCAGCAACTTTAATTCGACCCTAGCCGCAGCACGGTCTTACCAAGACAGTCACCGCACTACTAGCGCTACTCTCTATCCAGCACTCCAAGCACTCCCTCTCTAGCAGGTTTTAGCCCGCCTCAATATTTCAGTGAGATTGTGGCAAACAGTTGGTCGTCAACAGATGAAGAAACTGAGAGACCCCATGAATGGAAGGCTTAAGACTGTTATTGAAAAGAAGGGTGGCTATACTGGTCACTGGGTTTTTTTTGGAAATGTCACAAATGTTTATTTGTAAAGTTTGAGTTGTTTGTTTAGTATTCTCACTTTAATAGATGAAAATAAACATGTAAGATGGGAAAATTATCGTTTTTCATTTAGTTGCATAATAATTCTGCACACTAGTAGTTGCCCAATAATTGTGCATACATAGATATTCTCCTAAGAAAGCCAAAACCTCACTTTTACTTTCTTTTCAGGTTTAAGGTTTCTTAACATTTTGGATTGACAGAGAGCACTGTAGCTGTTCATTAAAAAAAATGAATCCTCAAAAATACAACTTGCCTAATAATTGTGCACACAGTGTAAATAGATACATTTAATTGGGAGTTGTAGTTCCTATCAGCTGGTGGTCCAACAATTCATTACCCTGATTTATAGTGATAGTAATGTTTCACAAAAACAGCAGCTCCAATTACTCTTCACAGTATTCGAGCCATAGAGAGTGTTATTTCAATACTGTGAGGGATGTATTTCAAGAGTAATTGAATGATAAAGTTTCCCCCTCCCGCCCCTTTTACCTAGTGTAAACCCCCACTCCTCAGACGTAGAATCCAGTCCATAGACCAGACAGCTCATATCAAGGGTCAAAATTCTTACTGTGAGAACAATGAAAACCCTGCCCCCTTGACAGGTTTTTCAGCTTTTTCCCTTATCTTAATTGAAGATTGTCCCTCTCTGCAATCTACCTGGGCACCTCCCTTCTGCTCTGGCTGAGCAGTGTTACATCAGTAAAAGGGGCAGGAAGGGGATACTTATTCATTCACTTACTCTTGAACTACAACTCTGACAGAACTGAAATAACACTCTCCGTGGCTCAAATACTATGATGATTAATTAGAGCTGCTTTAATTATGAAACATTACTATCAATTTAAGTGTTTATGACTGTGTATACAAAACGTTTGGATTAGTTTTTAGAGAGTGACATCTGAGTTCTGTATTTTACTATTTTAGAATGAAGCTCCCCATAGAAAGTAATAGCAACAAATCAACCGGATGATCACAGTATAAAATGGTATTCTTATTATTATTCTTACAAATAATAATAATTTGTTTGAACAGTAGTAACTTATTTTTTATAATAAAACTGGTCCCTTAAGGTTTAACATTCATGTAAGCATGAGGCAGGTTTGAACCAGTAAAGTAGGTGAAATATTCCACATCTATTTTTCCCTAATCCTGTCATACTTTATATGACTTTTATATATACATCGTTAAGTACATTAAACTTTTGACTTGCTTTTTTAATGCACCTTTACCTTAAATGTCTTACATTTTACAGAAAACTCTTCTTGGTTAATGGTGCTGTCAGATTCTTGAGATGCTAGCTATTATATAGATTTATAACAGAAAAAAATACTATAGCCAAACAAAGCATATCTCAGTGCTATGATTTATCTTTTTTTATCATTATTTAATGATTGCAGGGAATTCTGAAATCTGAAAAATAAACAAATTTGAATTATTTTGTAGACCCTGAACATGAATGCCCTGCATATATTATTAGCAAATACTGTTTCTATACACAAATGTATACTGAGCTTTGGAGTGAGGGGATTTACCACAAATGTGAAACAGCTTAAAGGGATAGTAATACTTCGTTTTAACTTTATTTTATTTTGTAGGCATTAAGAAAACATGAAGAATGATATAAGTCTTATATCTCAAACATTTATGGTTTATGAGATATTCACAAGCAAAGTTTCCCCCTCCCGCCCCTTTTACCTACTGTAAACAATCTCTTCTCAGATGTGGAATGCAGTCCATAGACTGGACAGATAACAGCAGGGGACACTCTTATTCCTATGAAAACAATGAAATCCCTGCCCCCCTTGACAAGCTTTTCAGGTTTTTCCATTATCTTAAATGAAGATTGTCCCTCTCTGCAATCTACCTGGGCACCTTCCTTCTGCTTTGGCTGAGCAGTAAAAGGGGCGGGAGGGGGACACTTTGCTTGTGAATATCTCTTAAACCATAAAGGGTTGAGAGATAAGACTTATATCATTCTTCATGTTTTTTTAATGCCTACAAAATAAAATAAAGTTAAAATGAAGTATTACTATCCCTTTAATGTAATTTGTTTACTTATGGAAGCATATAGTGATCACCTGACATACAGACCATAATAAATCCTTTTTGTAAAGTGGAGACTTTCCCCTTTCCAGTGAGGGTACTCTGATTTGTTTAGGAGATAGGGGGCTGAGATATATGGGCTGACACCAAAAAACAGCCGACAATATTTTTTTCATGCACGGTAAGCTATTCAATTACCTGTGCTGTAAAAAAATACCGGTAAAAATAAAACACGTTGGGCGATAAATGTTGGAACATTTTCGTCCACTGAAAAAAATGTAAAAAAAAAAGCAGAAAGATGCCATTCAATTCTTTTTTAGTCCTAAGATCCGTTAAGGGACCCACTTTATAGTGGGAAAATTTGCACCCAGTGTTTTGGGTTGCAGAGTCTCTTAATGGATCTCAAAACAGCTGAAGAATGAATCGAAAGTAAAAAGGTCTAAAAAAAACCATGCAGCCAGCGTATGTATTGATATGTGGCCCTAAGCCCCAAATCAATACATCCAAAGCACTCAAGAAATGTGTAAAAGTTAGTAGAATTAACCCTATGAGTACCAGTGGGGTATAACTACCCCTTTGGCACTGAGAGGGTTAATTCAACTAATGTCAAAATGAACAGCCCCTAAAAAGAAACACTGACCATTAATCCTGATGTCCAGCAGAGTCTTCAGCACCCTGGCCAGCTACTGTCCGTCTTCTTCTTCTGTCTTCTCTCTTCCTTCTTTTCTCTTCTTTTTTTGCATCTTCTTCTGTTCTGTCTTCTTCTGTTCCGTCTTCTTTCTTCCGTGTTCCAATCACAGTCCTGTAAAACAAAGAAAAAGAGAAATATTAACTGTGGACCCCAAACATAACTAGGACAAATATGTATAGTTTAACCCCTTGACTGCCAGAGTGGTATGCAACGCATTGCACATATGTCTGAGTTAAAGTAGCATAAAAAGAGAAATATTAACTGTGGACCCCAAACATAACTAGGACATATATGCCTAGTTTAACCCCTCGACTGCCAGAGTGGTATGCAACGCATTGCACATATGTCCGAGTTAAAATAGCATAAAATACCAAATGAAAAAAATGATTTACCAATCTTTCTGTTAATATTCTATAGATGTTTTGCAATAGAAAAACTGAACTTTTGTGGAAAGTAATATTATTTAAAAAAAAGACCCTTTTCTGCTCTCCGTCGCTATCAATGGAGACAGGAATAGACAGAGCCAGTTCCAATGTGAGGGAATTTTGAAAAGAGACTGCCTTTTTTAATGGTCAGTCTGTTCAAAACGACTCATGGCCATTGGTTGGGATGTGTGCTTATGCACGTCCTAGCCAAACTCTGTAGAAGAGAAGAAGATGGAGAGAGAGAAAAAAAGGAAGATAGAAGAAGAAGATATTGTATGGTTCTTTGATTACCAGTGGTCAGTGGATTAATCCTGGGGAAGTAGTCTGTGTGGTTCTGTGACTAACAGAAGACAGCGAAAGAAGAAGGCTGGGGAAGCAGTGTGTATGGTTCTATTATTATCAGAGGATAGTGTATCAAAGCATTGCTTCCCCAGCCTTGATCCACTTCTGTAATCACAGAAGAAGATTCACTGCTTCTTAGTCTATATCCACTGTCCATTGGTTAACACAGAAACACATACACTGCTTCCCCAGCCTTTTGTATGGGAGAGGGTATCTGAAGGTATCCCTTCTACATTTCCTTCTACTTCCATCTGAGATTTTCCTTCCCTCTTTCTTTTGTCTCAGCTCCACTCTTACCAATTATTTTGTTTCTTTTTAACTTATGTTTGTTCAGCAGTCTCCCCATCTTTTCCTCATGGTGTTGCTGTTCTCTTCACAGCCAATCCAGGCTACAGAGTTCATGGGCCATCCTCATGGCTCTAGGTTCCACTTCCTGTTACCTAACAACTGGCTTTGATTCAGAGTCGGCTGCTGGGTGCATGGCCCTCTGTCCTATATAATTCCCACTCCTGCCTTGCTATGACACACAATTGGCTAGGCCACAGTTCTACCTTTCAGGGACTCATATCCCACACATACCTTCCTTCTATTTCTATCCTACCTAGTTCATGTCCAGTCCCCCTACCCACACCTACCTCTTAGATACATAACTGGCTAGATTCAGTTTTTCTAGTCACCCCTCCTCTTGTTGTTCCCTCCTCCCCTCCATCATTCACTCCCTGCTCCCTCCTATTCTTCTCACTAATTTTCAATTGCAGAAGTCCTTTGTCCACTCTTCTGCTGTGGCTTACACAGAGGACTAAGATTAGTATAATGCTCCATCCAGCAGAAGTAGTCACAACCCCACTCCTTACCTCCCCAGCAGAATCCATTACAGCCCCACTCCTTGCCTCTCTGGAAGAGGCTTTTACTTCTTCACTCCTTGCCTCTCTATCAGAAGCCATTATATCCCCCCTTTCTTGCCTCTCCAGCAGAGGCCATTACAGCCCCATTCCTGGCCCCTCTAGCAGAGGAAAAAACACAGAGAACAGAGGGTGCCCAATAGTGCCTGTAAATGCCACAATTGTTCAGTATCACAATGAAATAGGAATTATACTCACAATTGGAGTTGCTGGTTACCGGCTTATACCCAAACCAGCTTTTGAGCTTGTGGAGAAATTCAAATCTGTTCTCACTCAGATTATCCAATGTTTGTTATCCAGATGATAAAAAATTAATAAAAATTGAAAGAAGGCTGCTAAATGTCTAAAAACTTTAATTTAATAAACATATGTATAAAACAACAAACCAATTGTAGAAAAAAGCAATAGGTCCAATAAAGTGACGTTTCGCAGCACTGAGGCTGCTTTCTCAAACCAACTGGTTGTTACAGCCCTGTTCCTTGCCTCTCCAGCAAAGGCCATTACAGCCCCATTCCTGGCCCCTCTAGCAGAGGTCATTACGCCTCTGCTGCTTGCCTCTACAGCACAGGAAATTACAGCCCTGCTTCTTGCCTCCCCGGTAGAGGGCATTACATCCTCAACCCCTGCTTCTCCAGCAGAAGCCTGAACAGCCTCGCTTCTTGCCTCTCCAGCAGAGGCTTTTACTCCTTTACTTCTTGCCTCTCCATCAGAGGCCATTTCAGTCCCACTCCTTGCCTCTTCATCAGAGGCCGTTACAAACCTCACTTCTTGCCTCTCCAGTGAAGGACATTACAGCCCCATTGCTCCTACAGCAGAGGCCATTACATCCCTGTTTCTTGCCTCTCAAGTAGAGGCCATTACATCCCCGCCCCTTTCCTCTCCAGCATGGGCCATTACAGCAATGCTCCTTGCCTCTCCAGCAGGGGCCGTTACAGCAATGTTCCTTGCCTCTCCAACAGAGGCCACTACAGCCCCACTCCTTGCCCTTCCAGCAGAGGCCATTACAGGCCATCTCCTTGTCCCTCAAGAAGAGGCTATTGCAGGCCAGAGTCTTACTTATCAAGCAGAGGCCATTATAGGCTGGCTCCTTACCTCTCCAGAAAAGGGCAGTACAGGCCAGCTCTTTACCTTTCCAGCAGAGACCATTACAGCCCTGCTCCTCACCTCCAGGGACGCCATTACAGGCCAGTTCCTTGCCTCTCCAGCAGCAACCATTATAGGCAAGCTGCTTACTTCTGAAGCACAGGCCATTACAGTCCCACTTGATACCCTGTTCTTTACCACCAGCAGATGAGTACTAGCTCCTTACCTCTTTATCAGAGACCGAAGGACAAGCTCCCTCTCCTTAACTCTTTTGCAGAGGCTGAAAGACCAATTCCTAGTCTTTTCCTATTTTGCAGCGGTTGAAGGACTAGCTACACTCCTTACTTCTTTCACAGAGGCCAGAGTACTAACTCCTGCTCCTTACCTCTTTTGTAGAGAATAAATGACTAGCTCCTGCTCCTTACCTCTTTTGCAGAGGCAGAAGGACTAGCTCCCACCCCTTACCCCTTTTGAAGAGGCCAAAGGATGCACAACACCACTTTCCCTCCACCTACAGATTCAGTTCTACACAATATTACTCGTTATAACCTTTTTTGCCCTTTATGTTTATTCCCACTCTTAGTAAGACTTAATGAAAATATGACAGAAGCCAGTATACCAAACATCACGTTCTGGTACACCAGTTTCACCTCTTTCTACACAAGGACCACTGCCGAGACTAATCTGCAGTCCGTCTTATATTTGATATTGTTTTATTCTGTAGCTTATGCTGTAGCTTAATCCCTTATAATATTCAGCCACATATGAGCAATCCATCATTCTTCTCTGTCTTTTAATATTACTGTTTCCCACCCAATTGAATCACTAGGTCTGTTTCCTCTAGATCTCGCAATAATTCCCATTAGGCATCATCTCCTAGCCCTCGGCCATCCTGAAATGTCCCAATCTCCTGTCCACCTTGCCAGATCCATCAGCTGTCGATCAGCTGTTGGCTAGTGAGCTAGACCAAAGGTTCATCATTGTCCCCTTCTCCTCCCCCACCTTTTTCCAGTGTGGAGAACTGACCCCACTGGCAACACTCAGCATATTCTCTTAAAAGGATACTATCACTTTCATAGCTTCACACTCATCATCCACTCATCAATTCTTTTATCTGTTCTGAAGAATTGTCCTAGCAAATGCTATTATAGACATCTTCAATCATTCTATGCATCATCAACTTCGGCCAAGTTAGATGGCTCTACAAGCTGCCGTTACATATGCTTTCAAATTCTGTCTGATCCACTCATCTCTATGGTCTCTGCATTGCTCAATTGAGGGAAGTCCTACTATTTTGCAGTCAGACTTTCCATTTGTTCCCAGCATTAGCACCATGATCTTGACACCTTTGCAGAAACACTCTGCTGGTTATTTTTGTACTTCTCCCCATACCTGTCAGCTACCCAGTACCTCAATGACTTCCTCATTAAACCATCCAATCCCCCTCTGCCTTTCCACACTCCAGTCTCCTTTCACAGACATCAACCTTCTTTTATCACACAAACACTTTTACAGGTCCCTTCTCACCTATACAGTAGATTCCCTTGGAATTCATCTCTACTCTTTTACCATGGAAGCAAGCCACCCTAGGGATCTCACCCAATTTCTGAATCTCATCAGCCCTTTCTCTACATACAGTCGTGCACAAAGCTTGTACTGAAATTCCTCACCTGGATATTTAAGCTGTTCCATTTAGGATCATTCCACTAGGCAGAGCTGTCATAATCCATCTAGATACATCCACTGGTTCTGACTTAGCCATTTAGGT
Source organism: Rhinophrynus dorsalis (assembly GCA_037306005.1). Lineage (NCBI taxonomy): Eukaryota > Metazoa > Chordata > Amphibia > Anura > Rhinophrynidae > Rhinophrynus > Rhinophrynus dorsalis. The sequence continues at coordinate 435,076,948 of CM074718.1, forward strand.
AAATTTCTTCAATCTCTATGGTCACACCATCCTCCACATTTTCCTTCCCCCCCTCCTCTCCTCAAGTGTTTCCAGGCTCGTTTTCTACAGTTTTGCAGCCATTTGTGTAATACGTGCTTCACAGAAACCTGGCCTCGGGAAACACTGAAGATTCCCAATTATCAGCTGTTTCCCTTTTCTTAGTATTATATCCCTCAGGCCTGGCCACATTCAACAATCTGATTTTACCTTAACTCATTCCTCCAGGATCTCCCAACAGTGCCCTTTTCTGGAACATACAGACCTGTTGTTCTCCACCCATTTTGAGCAATACATCAACAACAACACATTTTCTCCCATGACCCAGCACAATTCAACCAGTGTTGTCATTCCTTTTACTCAATTCACGATAATGGCTCAAAGTCACTACTCTGAACAGACTCTACACCTTTTGACCAATTAACCTACTTGGTCCTCTAAGAACTCTATTCATGCTCCTTTTTGGCCTCTAATCAGGCTTACTACCACCCTTCTGAGCCATTGGTTCAATCACCTAGGTTTTTGCCCCACCTCATCACTCCCCTTTCCCTGCTATAAGCCCTGACCACAGGGATAATGCTTTGCCTGCATATGTGGGAGGTGATGGAGGCCTTTATAAACCCTCCAGTCCAGACCCTCTCAGTTCACGTCACCTCAGTGAACCACACCCTCCAACAACCCTCTCATTATTCATTATTTTAAGGTGAGCCTCTAATCAGGCTCGTTGCAACTCATCCAAGCCTAGGGTTCAATCACCTAGGTTTTTGCCACACCTCATCACTCACTCCCCTTTCCCTGCTATAAGCCCTGACCAAAAAGTCCAAAGATGTGCCCCTATCAAATGCCTACCATACATTACTGGAGACATCCTTAACAGTTTAGGAGGGTATGCTAAGAATGTCTCTCATATTGTCCTTAGCAGCTAAGTAGCTAAAGGGTTAAGATTACCAGTAAGCAGAGTCCCAGTTCCTTTAGTCGTGGCAGCAACTGTCATGTCCACTTTCATCTAGGTGACATTGAGGATGGATTGAAGATGTTAGCTTCTCAAGAAAAGCACAGGGGCAATATTTGTAAGGGCCATTTGTATTTGCTGGCCATAATAAGTAAATAAGTAAGTCAAGGGTTAGTTCTCCTCTAAACATAATGAGGTATACTGTATTAATCAGAGTCACTGGCATTGCAAATGTTACTGTTTATTCATATGGTCACTAGCAGCTCATTCACATATAGCAATTAACTGGACCTCTGGTCCCACTACAAAAAAAATCGATCTGTAACTGGAAATCCATGCATAGACTCATATATCACTAAAGTGCAAAATGCACGCTTGATTGCAGACAGCTTCTTGTAGATATTTATCAAGCAGCAATAGCCCTGAAGAAAACAAGCTATCACAAACACTCCGCTTCATCAGATTAACATGTATAGTGATAAATGTGCTTCATTGACTTGTTGTGTACAAAGCTGTTATTGCTGCCTAATACACTCAGACTGCTATGCAAGGTAACTGTGTGAAAAAACACTCATAGTGCACAGTACACATATAATGCCAATCGATGATTTGATTTCAGTGCAGACATGTGATGCAAGACAGGGCTAGTATGTAGACAACACTGTCTGATACTGAACCCTTATTTTGTGCTTCCTGCATTCTATATTTCCCTCTAATGAGCCAAGGGTGACTTATGGTCTTATATCCCTGGAGCAAGCTTAGTAAATTGAGCTGAAAGTTTTATTCAATTAAAAGAGAAGCCTGCTTCATTATCATATTTCTATGTATGAGTCTATGTCTAAATTACTGTAAACCCTGAAATGGAAGAGGAGGATGGGGCCCAGAAGAACATCACTGCATTTTGCAATGTGTTGCATATCCCTCTGCTCCTTAAATAGTGAAATTAGCTATCCCTTACCATAATGGAACCCATCTCACCTGTCTGTTATTCTCTCATATAACTGGAGTGCAAATAGCAGTCTTTATCAAAGAATAATTCTTGCCTTCTTTTGTGCAAACTATGTTTGAATCCACAATTAACTTACAGTTGTGGAAGGATTTAAATTCTTTTCTTCCTTTGACAAATTTAACCACATATATTTTAAATTACACCATATCTAATACCTTCTGTTTATACTTTACAAATCACAAGATGACTCAGACTTGATCATAATATCTTGATGCATAATTTGATACTAAAAGATGAAAGCACAAAACGATTTTCAGAATTATCTTTAAAAACTAGACTAATATGGCTTTCATAGATTTTTTTTTTTTTTACATCTTTCGAACTGGGACACAACTAAATATGTTTGCTCTTAGATTAGATTACAATTGAATCTCCATAGGTGGGATTTTCCCCTTCATTGTAGATCTATTTGACTTGTATATTCATTTTAGGTTTATGCCAAAGTTGAGTGAAAATGAAGTCACGGTGCATTCATAGATAGCCTGGAGACATAGACCAGTTTGTTTGCAGAAATAACAAACATTTAACTTTTTATATTCAGAAAAACAGAGTACTGTTATTGAACGAGATGACACTATGCTCTGTTCTGACAGCAGCCCACCCACAAAGAATGGATTGCTTCATAGTGGCGTTCTTTCCTGGGAAATGACAAGTTGTGTTCAGATATTATAAGGTTAGCTTACAAGCCCACACACTTGGCAATAATAAGCTTGGTAAATATTTGGTGATGATATTTTGTAATTAACTATTGAAATGTCCTGGACTTATAACTTAATGAAAACATATAATCAAATTGGAACTATATCTTTTCACATCCGAAATGCTATTCCAGTCAGACATAATTGCTGAATGATTCAGCTGATATTTCCAGCTGGTCAGCTCTGCAATCACATTCTAACAGAAGGCTAGTATTACATTGACAACATTTATTTTTTTTATTTAGGAAAAAGATGGATGATAGTTTTTTGTTTAATTCTTTAAAAAAGGCAATGAAAGAACCCTCTTTTTAACCCCTTAATACCCAATGATGTGCCAGGACCATCATGGTTGTCCAGCCGTTAAGGACCGGTGATGGTCCTGGCACGTGGTAGAATTCTGGAATCTCAGTGTGGCTAAACGCCACACTACGATCCCTGAATGCAAAGGTGGAAAAAAAACCCAAAGTGCTCTGGTCCGGCTTGAGCTTCCCACCCCTGGACCGCATAGTCCTTAAAGGGTTAATGAAAAATGTGTTTTGGGTTCCCTCCCAGGACCCCTTTTATTTTTTTGCTGCCATTTTTTTTTGTGCATCCTCAAATAGTTATAATGTTATTTAAAGCCTTCAAGACCAGAGAGATGTGGATTACATTGTGCACCAATTTGTTGCACACCCTTCTGGTCTTTAAAGGTCAAAATGTATACCTCTGCCCCAGTATGCTATAATGTTATTTTAAACCTCCCCCACCTCCGCCCTTAGAATGTCATACAGGCACCTAATGAATTGCTACAGCATTGTTTTGGACACCTCTTAGGTGCACAAGGAAATTACCTTGTTTTATGCCAGGGCCTCTAGTTGTTGTAGACTACCATTCCAAACGTAGGCATTTATGTTGGCTATAGGCATACATAAAGCAGTGTTTGAAGCCAAGTATAAGCTAGCCATTTTGTAAGTCTAGCTACTGTATATGCTTTTAATACATTTGATATTTTCAACTTGATATTGTGTGAGTGGAGATCGGCTTTCCTGGTTCCAAGATTTGCAGATTCCCAAGATCTCAGATGGTGTGTTTTATGGGAAGAACATATACAGCCTTTCCCTGATCAACAGAATAATCCTGTGCATTTTACATGTACTTTTATATTTCTATTCAGTTGTTTGAAGACTATGACACTATTACTTTTTTGTCGTTCTGTATAATGGGAAAACATACTTCTCCTTTATTACTTCCTTCACTACCTCAAGTTCTCATCAGGCCCAGAAGAGGGGCGCACCAGTGGCCCTCCACCTGACATAGCCTGGAACCATTGTCACAAAGGAAGCTAAAGAGGAGGAGGAGAAGGTCCTGGAGGCAGAGATGGTCACTCCTCCTCCCAGCTCATAATCCAAAATACAATATCCTCCTGGTAGGTTACTATCCACCTCGCATTCATTGGTTGCAGAGGTGGCACCAACCACCCCTGTTGTGCCACAAATTGTGACCCTGCCACCACCAACACAGACCCAGATTACTGTACTGTCGCTGGCAGCAACACTGATCACCCCGGCACCAACACGTCCATTACTGGCCATCACCTTGGAATTGCCAAGCCCTATACCATTTCAGAGCCAAGCACCACCAGCTCAAACCCTGCCACCATCCCCAGAGCAGCAAACCACTGAAGGGGCTCAGGAGCAGGTAGGAGCAGAGCCCTTATGCCAGGAATGGTGAGGTGCAACATGGAAGACTTTAATGTGTGGTGAGACATCCAGAGCGGAATCTTGGACTCATACCACAGGGAGATGCTGGTCCACAAGGCGTGCCAGAACTTGGAGTGCTGGCCAGGAATCGGCCCTTAAACATGATGAGCCAGTGTTTCCAGCAGTCAAGAGCCCAACAACAGAGGCAGCAAGAACAGCTGCACATAGCATAAAATATTGCTTGAAACCCTAGAATGCCACCAAAGTCTCCAGTGTTTTGTACTGCAAAGAATTTGAAAAGCTGTAATCTCCAATGGGTTAACAGCAGCATTTTAAGTTTTCTACATATTTGTTTCTTTTTTGTGCTGTAACTTGCTTGTTTGTGAATTGTTTCTCTTTAGGTTATTGAATATCGCCCCTGAATCTTGTTTTTTTTCCCATGGCCTAGATTAATTGCAAATGATAGGTGTTAGCACTGGTTATCTCTCACAGTTTTCCAAGAAGCAGCTGGTAGATTCAACCAATTTAAAAGCTGGAATGGAAACAATGCCACATATATCTTTATTCACCTAGATGTTCATACCAATTCCTATTAATGTCAAAATGGATGTTTGTAAGAAAGCACCATGTTGTGTTCATGCAGTGCCAAAATGGCTGTTTACAACAGTCCATTAACCCTTAGAGTGACAGAGGGGTATACAATGCATTGCAATCTGTTGCATACCCCTCTGGCACTCAAAGGGTTAAGATGTTGTTTTCATGCTAATGCACAACTGCCCCTTGCAGCTGTTTACTAAGATGTTGTGTTTATGTCCTTTGCAACCATTCAGTGTGCTGTTGTGTTCATGCAATTTACTGAGATGTGTTCTTGACAAAGATAATCTGCCATACCTGGGAACTTTTGAAACAGGGCTACCCGGACGGTAACCCTGTCAGTGCCCAGGGGGAGGAAGATGACGCTAATTGCGTCATAAAAGGGGCAGGGCTTAGTCACGGCAAAAAAAACACACAAAACCCCCTGCAAAATGGATGTAAGAGAGCGGGGAGTGGGAGGAACTGGGCGGGATGGAGCACAAGTGGGCAGAGTTTCTACTTAAACTCTGCCGACCCGGAGATTCACACACTGCCCCGGAGACCCGGTAATTCACTTTGAAATCCGGAGTCTCCGGGGCAAAACCAGAGAGTTCCCAGGTATGTAAACTGCCCCATGAAAACATTAACTAAGATGTAGTAATGCCATTGCAAAAATAGCTGTTAACAAATTGTAATCATTGGAAGATAAGGTTAACTGTAAAATAATATTTTTGCCTGTTCTAAATGTGTCTTTTAACCCATAGAATGTTATGTCACTGGAGACTTCGCTATCATTCAGTGAGTTGTTAGGGTTACAGCAATGCCTAATAGGAGATGCTGGGAGTAATGAGCTCTGACAGCTGGAGAGCACACAGCTGACTATACCATTAATACACATGGCCTGTTTCTAAGTGGGTGGCAGTCAGGTTTGGGCTTTGCAGCTGTTGGGGCCTGTAACTCCTGTGAGTTGTAGTTCTCATCAGCTTGAGAGCCCACAGTTTTATACACCATGACTCAAAAATAGGCCATATGTTTTTGTTGCCAGATCATCCCTTTAAAAAGTGACACCAAAAAATGCAAACTACAGACCACAGTGGTTCCCATGTGGCAATGCATTGTGCATTTGTTGTATGCATCCCTTTCTAAAGGGATGACCTGACAACCCTACCATTTGTACTAAGGACCCAATACACAGTATATTCTTCCTTGAGCTCTCTAGCTGTTAGACCCTACAACTCCTAACATCCCCTTCTAGCCATAATTGGGAACTTTCAAAATGAGCTGAACCTGAGATATTTTTTTTTTTAATATTATCTCTAAAAACCCTTACCTCCTTAAATACCAGAGTGGTGTGCAACACTGCTATATTGCTTTGCAATGCGTTCCGTACCCCTCTGGTACCCAGAGGGTTAATGTAGGGGTTGAAACATCCCAGGAGCCTGGGAGCCATATACACTTGTGTACGCGCACTCCATTAGAAATCTTAGCGCTTTTCATCAGTCTTCATCTCCCTCACCTCATCAGAGCTCTCAAAATACCCCAGTACACCACCACAGCACCCTTCAGCCCTCCATGCCTCGTCAGATCCCTCAGCACCCCACGCCACAGCCTCCAGCCCCTTCAACGCATATCCTTTCATACTCTACCTTATCCCACCACAGACTCAATCTCTTTTTCACCCTCTAGGAGATCACAGCATCCTTCATTCCCCTCACCATATCAGCATACCTGGGAACTTTCAGTTGAGGGCTACCCGGAGGGTAGTCCTCTGTTCAGCAGGGGGTAACAAAAATGACGCTAATCGCGTCAAAAATTGGCGGGGCTTAACTCGAGTGTTGGGGGATTTAACCCTTTGAGTGCCAGAGTGGTACGGAATGCATTGCAGAGCAATGCATTCCGTACCACTCTGGCACTCAGAGGGTTAAATGTGTCACACAGAAGGCTGGGGACGGAGGCACAATGGGAGAAAAAGCAGATGTGGCAGAGTTTCAATAGAAACTCTCCACATCCGGAGGAATCTGCCTCTGCCCCGGAGACCCGGTAAAGCTCTGTCAGAACCGGAGTCTCCGGGGCAAATCTGGAGAGTTCCCAGGTATGCATATCAGGACCCTCCTCTGGCTTCTCCTAACTTACCCAGCTCAAGGAAAGCAGCCAATGCCACACCACTTTCCTTTGGTTTCTCATCTTCTCCTTAGGGTCATTTTGGTGAGTTTTTCAGCTCCCCAAAATGATTCCAATGAAGCTTTGGTTTGCAAAAATGCAATTATTCATACAAATGATTAACCCCTCCATTGCTGTTGGAGCTAGAATTAACTGCACCGGAAAAGAGGGGTTAATTAGAAATCAAACAGGCCATAAAATACATTAAAAAACATTGTGGGATAACACTACCCTGCCAGCTCTCCATACTGATGAGATCATGAGTGTTAAAATAACAATAATAATAATAATAATAATAATAATATGGGGGTTTTGTTTCATAATATATATATATATATATATATATATATATATATATATATATATATATATATATAAAACCCCCATTTAATTTGATGATTATATAAAAAAATGGAAAAAAAATGAAAAATGTTTATAGGTTTTCCTGTGATAATTTGTGCTCATTTGGTTCATTTTTAACAAGAACAGGATAAAAGGTATGTACGTTCATTAATACACTCCAAATGCCCCATTTTAGGGGGGTACTGTCTCTCTAAAATGAAAATTCCTATGTCCTTCTTTCCCTTCCTGGTTTCCCTCTTTTAGCAGTTCGGATTGAGTGGTGTGTATAAGAGTATATGACCTTGTTCCACAGTAATAAAAATCACCTTAATGTGTGTTTAAAAGTCAGTATATGTGTTTATAAATTACTCTGTGTAAGTAAAATGTTTTGGGCTTGCTCCATATAATTCATTAAGTAACACAAAGGGGTGGCAATAGGTCATCATGTGACCAAACCTGCTCTACCCATAGTCCTGCACCCAGCACAAAAAATTAAAAGAAAAGTCGCTCCATCTTTGACCATTTGATTTGCTGGGAGCTGTTTTCTCTCCTTCTCTCGTCCTCACAATCATTACTATGGTGTTAAAGAAAAGTGTGTGTGTATGTGTTTTCACAAAAATACATACTCACCTGGATGCAGTGTCCTCAATTCCCTGGTCATAAAATCAACTTTCAATAATAAAATAAAATAGATAAACTAAACCCTAAAAACCACTTCTCCACTAACAATGTCACTGTAAAATTAAAACAACTGGAGAAAAAAAAACTAACCCTTCCTAGACCAGTGGACATTGAAAGAAATCAACAGGGAATAACTTATATAAAGCCATGCTCTGATTGGCTGGGAGGTGGGGTTACAAAGGGCATTTTACGTGCCCAGGAGTATCCTCCCCTGCCAGCCAGTAAGAGGAGATCAGATGAGGATGGAGAGATGGATGGATAACACTATACCCCACCACCAGCACCAAAAAAATGTATTTAAGGCCATTATTGCCAGGTTTAACCCCTCTGTTGTCAGAGTGACTGTAATGCCACATATAGCCAGCATTCTTGGAGTCCTCACTTTCCAGGAACACAAAAACATATCCTATTCATAGTATTCACAGATGGCTTCCTCCATCCTAAGACTGAGTTGAACTAGAGATAGTACCAAGAACAGTAGTTGATGTTTTTCAAGGAGATATACATTGTGAGAGACAGTTACAACATCATTCTGGTGGTCAGAGAGAGCATAGTCCATATTCTATCAGCGATTGGGACCAAATACATGTTTTTGGCCTCAGAGGGGATAAAAGTGAATACAATGGGAAGGGAGTGTTTTGTTAATATATTCTTTTACTATTAATTACTACAATTAGGAGATTTTCCTTTGGGTTTCTTCTTGTCTGTTGCTCTTTTTGTTCCAAAGCCACTTTATTCAATCAGCTACACAGTCAAGGACTTACCATCCTTCATCTTCACCATGATCCCATCATCATCATTTATTGGTTTGTCTATTTATTTCTACCATCTTATCTATTCCATCCATTGTAAGGATTATAATATTTTCCATTTTATTTGTATTGATCACGTCAATTAAATCATTTTATTATGAACTTATTGGACTTGTTCATCAAATTGTTTATATCAATTTCTTTATATTAATTTGTACACCTTACACAGTTTCATATATTTTTTTATCCTCAAAAAATGTTGTCACTGACTATTTATCATTGCTGAGATCAGAAATACATTTTACTCTGTTTTATTATTTTATTATCAGTGTTTAATCACTATATTTTCACCCTCCGGTCGTATCAACCTAGACATTGGTTGTAGTGATGAGCGAGCGTGCTCGGCCGATGCTCGGATCGGCTCGAGCATCGCTCTGCTCGGCACATGGCGGTACTCGTCGAGTACCGCCATGTGCTCTCCCGCCATGTTCGGGTGGCGGGGATCTGTGCCGGAAGAGGCACAGATCCGAAGACGCTCCGCTGGACCACCAGGGACTGGAGGTACGGGGGCATTGCGGAGATGAAGGGGGACATTGTGGAAGAGGGGCATAGACTCTATGCCCCTCTTCCACAATGTCCCCCTTCATCTCCGCTATGCCCGTCTTCCACAATGTGCCCCTTCATCTCCGCTATGCCCCTCTTCCACAATGTGCCCCTTCATCTCCGCTATGCCCCTCTTCCACAATGTCCCCCTTCATCTCCTCTATGGCATAGAGGAGATGAAGGGGGACATTGTGGAAGAGGGGCATAGCGGAGATGAAGGGGCACATTGTGGAAGAGGGGCATAGCGGAGCTGAAGGGGGACATTGCGGAGCTGAAGGGGGCATTCGGAGATGAAGGGGGCATAGCGGAGATGAAGGGGGCATTGACCAGGCACCCTCCCCTCATCAGAGCAGGGGGTGCCTGGTGTCGCCCCATTCATTTCAATGGGGCTCGGGTGCTCAGCCGAGCACTCGAGCCTCAGGGGGTGCTCGGTCAGAGCACCCGAGCACCCGAGCATCGGGGTGCTCGCTCAACACTAATTGGTTGCCCACATTTTGTGAAGAACATCCATATTGATTACTTAAATTACTTTAAATGCAGGATGAATATGAAACAATTATTTTGCAATAAGCTCTTTTCATGTTGTTAATCCTTCATTCTGTGCTGGTTTTACCCTTTCAATTGAAAGACAATTCTCAGATTACTACTTTAAAAAACTGTTGCCTTTTCACCATAAATTGTTTCTTCAAACATTCTATCCACTTCCTGCTATTACTTGAATTAAAATCTTGAGGTAAAATTTCCCAGTATCCCACAATCTGCTGTTCTATCTCCCATCTCACCACAAGTCAGCTTTCTATCCAGGCATCAGGGCCACCCATACTGCTCTTCATTGTTTTGGTGAAATAAGCTAGCACAATCTCAAACAAACAAATAAACATGCCACCCACAAAAAAGCTAAGATGATCAACAAACACACAAGGAGTGTTTTTATAAAAAGATTATAAAAGAAAATAAATAGCAATTGCTTGGACATGCATTAGATACCGGCATTCAAGTGGTTAAAAGGCCCATTCAAATTCATGGGGATTTTTGTTTCTCCTGTATGGTGAAGTTGGCTTACTCCAGATCTGTATCACAATGACTGTCCAGATGGGAAAAATATCTATAACTGCATTCACTGCCTTACACAAAAAGACAACACGCATCCTTAAAACAGAGATAGAAATTACCAAATGTCCCATTGATTTAAATAGGACTTTTAACTTATTAAATGCTAGCGAAGACTCCAAAGCATTGCAAAAATCAATGGTTATTCTTTCCTCTAGTGATGCTGTTGATTGCGTTTCTTTATTTTTGTAAATACGGCCCTTATTACAGTTAATATTTAGTAATAAATTATCAGACCTCCCTCTTAATGCAGGATGCTTATGGAAAACATAAACACACACTCTACAGGGTTGCAGTTGTTTCTGTGTAGCCCTGCAGATTTAAATATTCATAATCATCTTTCACTGAAGGGGAGGCCTGGCCATGTGGTCGCTGATTGTGATGTAGGGTGACCACATTTCCCTTCTGCCATTCCGGGACGTGGTCACCCTAGTTGCCCCATCATACCTTAAGTCCCTGGTCCCTGAAGCTCCCGCGCGCTGTGCTCAGTAATGCAGAGCGCTGGGAGATGATGTCATCTCCCAGCGCTCTGTATTACTAGAGCGCTTGCCTCCAGGTAAGCTGCATTGCCGCCCTGGATGTCAGCCTGCAAGCGGTGTGTCATATCATGGACGCCGCGAGCGGCGTCCATGATGTGACACACCACTTGCAGGCTGACATCCAGGGCGGCTTGGCTTCATTCCGGGACACTTCATTGTCCCGGTTGAAGGGGACCCGGGATGCGGGACATAGCCCTAAAATAAGGGACAGTCCCGGACGTTCCGGGACCCGTGGTCACCCTATTGTGATGTCATGTGATATTTTCATGTTGTATACAATGGAATGTTCATATTGAGTTGAACCATGTGAAAATATCCTTTTGCCAGTCTGTGATCTGTCATAGTCATTTGTGTATTTAAAACAATAGATCATGGGTGTACAACATGTGGCCTGTGGCCCTCCTGAGATTTTTAACCAGATCTTAATTTTACCTACTTAACTAGCACAAATTAACTAACAGGCCAGTAGATCATAACTACCTGCTTGCTGCTAAGATTATATAACTCACACCACACAGTTCTCAAGACTAGTTCAATTTGTTAAATACCAGTATTCCCACTGACTTGATAAAATTGATCAGTGACTAGAACCAGGCCCATAACTGGATACTTCTGCATACAAGTCTATTAAAATTATAACTGTTTTTGTACTACTGCTAAAAACTCAAATTTATAACAGATTACACACCATAATTAATTATTGTTATTTATACAAAATGAATGTGGCCCTTTCAGATATAAATTTCTTATCATGTTGCCCATGAATGAAAAACACTTGGACACACCTGCCAGATACTTCTATTCCATACCTATTTATCTCGGGGATATATTGTCTGTTTTTCTAATACATTGTACCCCAAGTAAGATATCAAAATACAATAACGAAGGACAGTCTTATGTTTTGATTTTTATGTTCTCACCTTGAAGTAGCTATTTTAGTTTTTCCTTTCATTTTCAGTGCATCCCGAGAAAAGTCTTCGACTGAACTGTATCACTTTACCTACCTACCTATCTAGAGAGAAGAATAGAGAGACAGGCAAACTGGAAGGCTGATGTATTAGGAAGAGTTGGAACAATTCTGGAGCGAACCATTTGCACTAATTGGATCCAGTAAACATTCAGCATTCCCCTGGATTAAACAGGGCTTTCTTAACATATTCCTAATGTGTAGTTTTGCTGATTCTGTTCAAAAACAGCACTTCTCATAAATTATACACTGAGTTCTCATTTATATCAGGAGAACTGTATAATAATAATAATAATCATCATCATAATGAGAACTGGGGTTAGAAGGGGATGGGCTGGAGAGAAGGAGTGGGGCAAAGTGGTTAGGTCATCATCAATTAGACTCTATGCCCCTCTTCCACAATGTCCCCCTTCATCTCCGCTATGCCCGTCTTCCACAATGTGCCCCTTCATCTCCGCTATGCCCCTCTTCCACAATGTGCCCCTTCATCTCCGCTATGCCCCTCTTCCACAATGTCCCCCTTCATCTCCTCTATGGCATAGAGGAGATGAAGGGGGACATTGTGGAAGAGGGGCATAGCGGAGATGAAGGGGCACATTGTGGAAGAGGGGCATAGCGGAGCTGAAGGGGGACATTGCGGAGCTGAAGGGGGCATTCGGAGATGAAGGGGGCATAGCGGAGATGAAGGGGGCATTGACCAGGCACCCTCCCCTCATCAGAGCAGGGGGTGCCTGGTGTCGCCCCATTCATTTCAATGGGGCTCGGGTGCTCGGCCGAGCACTCGAGCCTCAGGGGGTGCTCGGTCAGAGCACCCGAGCACCCGAGCATCGGGGTGCTCGCTCAACACTAATTGGTTGCCCACATTTTGTGAAGAACATCCATATTGATTACTTAAATTACTTTAAATGCAGGATGAATATGAAACAATTATTTTGCAATAAGCTCTTTTCATGTTGTTAATCCTTCATTCTGTGCTGGTTTTACCCTTTCAATTGAAAGACAATTCTCAGATTACTACTTTTAAAAACTGTTGCCTTTTCACCATAAATTGTTTCTTCAAACATTCTATCCACTTCCTGCTATTACTTGAATTAAAATCTTGAGGTAAAATTTCCCAGTATCCCACAATCTGCTGTTCTATCTCCCATCTCACCACAAGTCAGCTTTCTATCCAGGCATCAGGGCCACCCATACTGCTCTTCATTGTTTTGGTGAAATAAGCTAGCACAATCTCAAACAAACAAATAAACATGCCACCCACAAAAAAGCTAAGATGATCAACAAACACACAAGGAGTGTTTTTATAAAAAGATTATAAAAGAAAATAAATAGCAATTGCTTGGACATGCATTAGATACCGGCATTCAAGTGGTTAAAAGGCCCATTCAAATTCATGGGGATTTTTGTTTCTCCTGTATGGTGAAGTTGGCTTACTCCAGATCTGTATCACAATGACTGTCCAGATGGGAAAAATATCTATAACTGCATTCACTGCCTTACACAAAAAGACAACACGCATCCTTAAAACAGAGATAGAAATTACCAAATGTCCCATTGATTTAAATAGGACTTTTAACTTATTAAATGCTAGCGAAGACTCCAAAGCATTGCAAAAATCAATGGTTATTCTTTCCTCTAGTGATGCTGTTGATTGCGTTTCTTTATTTTTGTAAATACGGCCCTTATTACAGTTAATATTTAGTAATAAATTATCAGACCTCCCTCTTAATGCAGGATGCTTATGGAAAACATAAACACACACTCTACAGGGTTGCAGTTGTTTCTGTGTAGCCCTGCAGATTTATATATTCATAATCATCTTTCACTGAAGGGGAGGCCTGGCCATGTGGTCGCTGATTGTGATGTAGGGTGACCACATTTCCCTTCTGCCATTCCGGGACGTGGTCACCCTAGTTGCCCCATCATACCTTAAGTCCCTGGTCCCTGAAGCTCCCGCGCGCTGTGCTCAGTAATGCAGAGCGCTGGGAGATGATGTCATCTCCCAGCGCTCTGTATTACTAGAGCGCTTGCCTCCAGGTAAGCTGCATTGCCGCCCTGGATGTCAGCCTGCAAGCGGTGTGTCATATCATGGACGCCGCGAGCGGCATCCATGATGTGACACACCACTTGCAGGCTGACATCCAGGGCGGCTTGGCTTCATTCCGGGACACTTCATTGTCCCGGTTGAAGGGGACCCGGGATGCGGGACATAGCCCTAAAATAAGGGACAGTCCCGGACGTTCCGGGACCCGTGGTCACCCTATTGTGATGTCATGTGATATTTTCATGTTGTATACAATGGAATGTTCATATTGAGTTGAACCATGTGAAAATATCCTTTTGCCAGTCTGTGATCTGTCATAGTCATTTGTGTATTTAAAACAATAGATCATGGGTGTACAACATGTGGCCTGTGGCCCTCCTGAGATTTTTAACCAGATCTTAATTTTACCTACTTAACTAGCACAAATTAACTAACAGGCCAGTAGATCATAACTACCTGCTTGCTGCTAAGATTATATAACTCACACCACACAGTTCTCAAGACTAGTTCAATTTGTTAAATACCAGTATTCCCACTGACTTGATAAAATTGATCAGTGACTAGAACCAGGCCCATAACTGGATACTTCTGCATACAAGTCTATTAAAATTATAACTGTTTTTGTACTACTGCTAAAAACTCAAATTTATAACAGATTACACACCATAATTAATTATTGTTATTTATACAAAATGAATGTGGCCCTTTCAGATATAAATTTCTTATCATGTTGCCCATGAATGAAAAACACTTGGACACACCTGCCAGATACTTCTATTCCATACCTATTTATCTCGGGGATATATTGTCTGTTTTTCTAATACATTGTACCCCAAGTAAGATATCAAAATACAATAACGAAGGACAGTCTTATGTTTTGATTTTTATGTTCTCACCTTGAAGTAGCTATTTTAGTTTTTCCTTTCATTTTCAGTGCATCCCGAGAAAAGTCTTCGACTGAACTGTATCACTTTACCTACCTACCTATCTAGAGAGAAGAATAGAGAGACAGGCAAACTGGAAGGCTGATGTATTAGGAAGAGTTGGAACAATTCTGGAGCAAACCATTTGCACTAATTGGATCCAGTAAACATTCAGCATTCCCCTGGATTAAACAGGGCTTTCTTAACATATTCCTAATGTGTAGTTTTGCTGATTCTGTTCAAAAACAGCACTTCTCATAAATTATACACTGAGTTCTCATTTATATCAGGAGAACTGTATAATAATAATAATAATCATCATCATAATGAGAACTGGGGTTAGAAGGGGATGGGCTGGAGAGAAGGAGTGGGGCAAAGTGGTTAGGTCATCATCAATTAGTAGTTTAAACAGTATATTTTTTAGATTACTTTATTTATATATATATATATATATATATATATATATACATATATATATATATATATATTGTGCATAGTTAGCTACTCACCTGTCCTGAATGAAACTGCCTAGTTCCTCCTCACTCCTTCTTCTGGAGTGGCCAGAGCAGATCAAGCTGTCATGATCAGGGCAAGAGGGTATTTCCAGGTGTACAGCCCCCCCCCCCCTCGCTTTATTGTCACATTAGATCTGAGAGAAAAGCTTTAGCACCCCTAACCATCATATTTTATGATACTGAGCTTATGGTAGGGATAAAAAAACAACATGGAGCCCTACAACTGTTGCTGGACTATAATTCCCAGTATCCTTAGCCAGCCATTTGTCAGCTGAGGATTATGGAAATTGTAGCCTAACAACAGCTGTAGGAGGACCACTGGTGGCCAACGTATGGTCACCATTATGGTAACAGCTATGACAATTCAATGATAATGTACAAAAAACAAACTGTAAATATATACTGTATGTTTAATTATTTGAAGTTTTGCAAAGCCTTCTCTGGAAATTCTGGGTTTTCCGCTGCAGAGACCTCACTAGCATATATTTTGTGGTAGGTGACTGTCAGTGACAGCCAACTCTGTCAGACCTATAGGTACCCTTCACATATCTTACTGCCACCATCACTTCATCTATTGACCAAGCAAGTTTTGTGGTTTATGTATATACAGCCATATGCACACACCAAAAGTGGAGCAATTCTGAGGAAATTGAGACTTTGCATTGGAGTACATAAACCTCAATATGTGTATTGGGAGGTAATGCACTGGAGACATCTCTAGCAATCGGGGGTGGGGTGGGGTTAAAGCTACATGTACAACAGTGGGAGTTTGGAGAATTTTTATTTTTCCCCATATCTGGTGTACTCCAGAATTACTCCTGTTCTTTGTAGTACCTCAAGTGCCATTGATTTTATAGTAGATTACCTAGCTTGTATTTAAATAGTTAATGAGGTTATTTGGACTAAGAAGGACTAGGTCAACTGGACCACAGGGAGAAATATAAATTACCCATATTCAGCTTAGTTTAAATGGGGATTTTAACCCTTGAATGCTAGGGAGGTCTCCAACACAGTGCGCTGGAGACCTCTGGCCTTCAAGGGGTTAAAACCGAAATTTAAATGAATAATTTTCTCCCATATAGTGCAGGTGGTTTGCCCCAGAATTGCTCCATGTCTTCTTTGTACACCAGCCTCAGTGGGTTTTACTCCTGCTCTGAGAAGTTAGCTGTATAGATCTTTATCAATGCTTTACCCTGAAAAGCATCACATATTTCCTGTAGTCAAGCTGTAGTCATAGAAAACCTTGAGTTGCAATTCAACAGCTTAATTTCTAAAGAGACCAGCACAGATCGAAGTAGCTTTTCATGTTTTTGTAAATAATTCATTAATATTGCTTCTGTTTCTTCCACTATTTTTTTCAGGCAAATAATGCCATTTTTTCTTCTCTGATCCTTAATTACCGCACACAAAAAAATCCCCAAGAGAACAAAAGAGATATTGAAACAATTGTTTAACGAAAAAAAGTGAATGGTGTTTTTAATAAGCCAGAGAAAGAGGCATAGCAAACATGATAAGTAGGAAACAAGTTGTAGGGATGTTATAAAAGGAATGAAAAAGGACCCACAGCAAAGCATGTGGAGCAAGTTCTAAACCAATACAAGTGGTGCCGGGCTTCCTGTGCTCATTGTTTGGTGAGTACATCTTATTCAACACAAGGTTATTTGAACCAGCTTAGCAAGGAACTATTGACTGAAGAGGTCTTTTGTGTAGAAACCTTTGTTTGATAAAAAATTTTATGACTTCACAGCTTTTAACAAGAGGAATTTTAACAAGGGAAGTTTCTGTATCAAGTGGGTGAGCCGAGTTATCCCATTTTCTTACAGATTAAGGACTGTATGCACAAAAGAAGAGTGGTGTAATTCTGGGGCAAACCAACTACACCATAAGGGACAAATTAAAAAAATCTCCAGTTTAATGATTTACATGGGCTTTGGAGATCTCACTTATATTCAAGGGGTTAAATGCCCCATTTAAATTGATGGGAGCTTTTAAAGTCTATTATACCTACAGTAAGTATGAAAAATATACTGTAATAATTATTTTCCTATAGAGTAAAACAAAGGTGCTCCCAATACCAGGAGATATTAAAGATAACTTGCCATTAGTCTGATAGCTTGAGTTCAAGATGCTTTGCAGCCAGGTGGTGCTATTGCTAAATCCATCTAGGGGGAAGTTTGTGTCTCTGACACTCAGTTTTTCAAGGCAGGAATAGCAACAGTGCCACCTGGCTGCAAAACATTTTGAACTCATGAAAAATGGCCAGTTATATGATTAATACCACTATAAAGGGATAGTAATACCTACAATAAAGTGCAGGTCCGAATTTTCTTTATTCTATTTTTAGCACATAGCGCTATATTTCAATACTAACAGGCTTGTAGTTCAACAGAAATTGAATCTGAAAGGATACCCCTCCCTCCCCTGCTAAAAGTTCAATAAAGAGCTGCACTTTATTATAGGTATTACTATCCCTTTAAGGAAACATCTTCAAGTATTGTGAGTACCTTTTTATACTCTGTAGGAAAAGGCCTATGATGTTTTGGTTTTTTTTCTTATTAACCCCTTAACCCCCGTGTCAGGACCGTCACTTCTGTTTTTCCCTACAGGACCAGTGACGGTCCTGGCACATCACATTTTTTACTCACAGCGTTCCTGCAGGGACTGAAATTGACCACTCCAAGACCAGGGCCATCATTATCAGTCCCCCATTCAGCATGCCAGCACACGTGATCAGTCACATGTGCCGGCACGTCAAACTTTGCTATCTGGTCCTTAAAGCATCACACTCCCCGGGACTGCTGGTCCTTAAGGGGTTAATGTATACTGCCCCAGTAAGACTTAAGCTTAAGGACCATGTAAACAAAACAGAAGAGCAATTATGGAGAAAAAGCAGCTGCATTATAGGGGACAAACAAACATTTACATTATTACTGGTCTTTTAATCTTTTGAATGCTAGCATTGTTTTGATTCTCAGGGGGTGAAGCCCCATCTAAATCAATGAGAATTTTGTTTTGTCCCAAAAATTGAGACCCTAAGCATATGTAACTTTCTTATGTTTGATATAAAAAAGGCCTACAAGGTCTAATTTTTAGTAGATCCGGTTGTGTAAATACAGCAAGACATCAGTTGCATAAAATATGTAGAACCATCAATATTTAACAACATAAAGGCTCAGAATCCATGTAGCTATTAATTGTGTTGAATATTCCTTGAGGATTTGCACTAAAAGGAAATGCTATGGTGAAACATGTCTAACAAAGTGTGGTGATCATTTCATTATGGAAAATATGGCACACTTTGCCAAATACACTAAGAATTAAATATGCAAGTGGGGAGATTTAATCATTAGGATGCAGGGTAATAACAATGGCTTATAATGATAGGAAAGAGAGGGCAACTTAGGGAAAGGAAATTATGTGCTCAGACTTCGGCACCATTCTGTGGACAGGATTCGTTCAGACTTCATCATCACAAATGCCAACTTTGTTCTCTGTCCCTAGTAATGCCATACGGATGTGCATTCAACTCCTCTGTAGCAAACAAAGTATTCCAACCTGAACAGACAGAGAAGTACAAGATAAGATAAGGAATGGGATAGTGAAGGCCGGGTGTCGTTATGTCGTTTAGATGGCTATGGACAGGAAGAGATTAATTAAGACGGGTTGAGAATGAGGACAGAGGTACATATAGTCAACGGACAGTATACTAGAAGGGGGTACAGGAATGACCTGTATCCTTCCCATTCTTGGAGATGTTTACCAGACAAAATCACATCAAATGTTTAACATCTCACTCACTTTTAACCCTTTGAGTACCAGCGGGTGCCCAGTGAATTGCTTTGCACCCCTCCCATAAGCAAAAGATAAAATCTCTGATTTTCCATCCTATGAGCTCGCTGGATTACTTCTTTTTTCCATCGATGAGCAAACCAACTGATCCATAGCAGGGAGAGTAAAAATTTCCACAGATTAAACTGGGCTTTTAACCTTTTAATGCCCACAATACAACACAATGCTTTGGAGACCTGTCTAGCAATCAAGGGGTTAAAAACCCAATTAAAATCAATAATGTATTTTTCTTTTACTTGGAAGTTAACCCTGTATTGCTGGTGTATGAACATAGTAACATAGTAACATAGATGATGAGGCTGAAAAAAGACATCCATCCAGCCCATGCCAAGTCGCCCTTGTTGATCCAGAAGAAATTAACCCTTTCCGTGCCAGAGGGGTACGCAGAGGCATAACTAGATGTCACCAGGCCCTGGTGCAAGAATTGCCATGGGCCCCCCGACCACATTGCCCCCACTGGGTATCTCCACATTGCCCCCAATGTCCTCCTGTCCACACTCCCCCAATGTTCTCCTCTACACATTGCCCCACAACTCTCCACATTGCCCCCAATGTCCTCCTCTCCACATTGCCCCCAACTCTACACATTGCCCCCAATGTCCTCCTCTCCACATTGCCCCCAATGTCCTCCTTTCCATATTACCCCACAACTCTCTACATTGCCCCCAATGTCCTCCTCTCCACATTACCCCACAACTCTCTACATTGCACCCAATGTTCTCCTCTACACATTGCCCCACAACTCTCCACATTGCCCCCAATGTCCTCTTCTCCACATTACCCCACAACTCTCTACATTGCCCCCAATGTTCTCCTCTACACATTGCCCCACAAATCTCTACATTGCCCCCAATGTCCTCCTTTCCACATTACCCCACAACTCTCTACATTGCCCCCAATGTTCTCCTCTACACATTGCCCCACAACTCTCCACATTGCCCCCAATGTCCTCCTCTCCACACTCCCCCAATGTTCTCCTCTACACATTGCCCCACAACTCTCCACATTGCCCCCAATGTTCTCCTCTCCACATTACCCCCAATGTCCTCCTTTCCACATTGCCCCACAACTCTCCACATTGCCCCCAATGTCCTCCTTTCCACATTACCCCACAACTCTCTACATTGTCCCCAATGTCCTCCTCTCCACATTACCTCACACCTCTCCACATTGCCCCCAATGTCCTTCTTTCCACATTTCCCCACAACTCTCCACATTGCCCCCAATGTCCTCCTCGCCACATTGCCCCACACCTCTCTACATTGTCCCCAATGTCCTCCTCTCCACATTGCCCCACAACTCTCCACATTGCCCCCAATGTCCTCCTTTCCACATTACCCCACAACTCTCTACATTACCCCCAATGTTCTCCTCTACACATTGCCCCACAACTCTCCACATTGCCCCCAATGTCCTCCTCTCCACACTCCCCCAATGTTCTCCTCTACACATTGCCCCACAACTCTCCACATTGCCCCCAATGTCCTCCTCTCCACATTGCCCCCAATGTCCTCCTTTCCACATTTCCCCACAACTCTCCACATTGTCCCCAATGTCCTCCTTTCCACATTACCCCACAACTCTCTACATTGTCCCCAATGTCCTCCTCTCCACATTACCCCACACCTCTCCACATTTCACCCAATGTCCTTCTTTCCACATTTCCCCATAACTCTCCACATTGCCCCCAATGTCCTCCTCACCACATTGCCCCACACCTCTCTACATTGTCCCCAATGTCCTCCTCTCCACATTGCCCCACAACTCTCCACATTGCCCCCAATGTCCTCCTTTCCACATTACCCCACAACTCTCCACATTGCCCCCAATGTCCACCTCTCCACATAGCCCCCAACTCTCCACATTGCCCCCCGTGTCCATCTCCTACCTCCCTGGTGCTCCAGCGGCATGGCAGTAGAAGTCCATGCCTCCTTGGCACAGACCTCTATACAAATGGAGCTCCCGCGTGGTCCTATCTCCAGTAATGCAGAGCGCAGGGAGATGATGTCATCTCCTAGTGCTCTGCATTACTAGAGTGCCGACGAGGGAGAGCTCAGCAGCTAGAGGTCTGTGGCGCTGAACGGGAAGGGGTCACAGGGGGCGGCTGGACCCCTGGAGTGATGGGCCCGGTTGCAGGTCTGACCCCTGTGACCAATATTGTTATGCCATTGGGGGTACGCAACGCATTGCACAGCAATACACTTCATACCCCTCTGACACTGAAAGGGTTAAAAAAAGAAGAAAAAAAAAACATTGAAGCCATTTCCACTTAAGCCACAAGTGGCTAAAACATATTCCTTCCTGTCTCCAATTGACAGTCAGATAGTTCCCTGGATCAACATCCTATCTATATTTTAGACATCTGTCATAATTCTCCATATTGTTCTGTGCTAGATAGGTATTCATTGTTTTTTTAAAGCAGTTACATATCTGCAAGCACGACATCCTGAAGCAAAGAATTCCATAGCTTTACAGCCCTTACTGTAAAAAATCCATGCCTTTGTTTTAGTCAAAATCACCTTTCCTCTAGTCTTAAATGGATAGTAATACTTAAAATGTAAAAAAAAATATGTTGTAGGGTTTATCCCCCTGAGTAAAACAAGAGTACTCTCACTGCTGAAAGGTGTTTTATTCAAAAGTTATTAATTTTCAAAGTTTAATTTTTTAGGTGCAATATCACAGTGGCCTGAAATTGTACAGTGGCACTGTTGCTACACGATCCTATGGACAGCTCTGGTCAATTGACCATAAATCTCTATAGGATGGTGTAGCAACAGCGCCACTGTACAATTTCAGGCCACTGTGATATTGCACCTAAAAAATTCAACTTTGAAAATTAATAACTTTTGAATGAAACACCTTTCAGCAGTGGGAGTGCCCTTGTTTTACTCAGGGGGATAAACCCTACAACATTTTTTTTTACATTTTAAGTATTACTATCCCTTTAATGAATGACCTCTCATTTTTAGCTCAGCTCTCATAAATAATTAATTGGATAGTTCTTTGTATTGACCTTGAATATATTTGTAAATGGTAATCATATCACCCCTTAGACGTCTCTTCTCTAATCTAAACAAACACAGTTTCGCTAGCCTATTTTACTCAGATCGTCTAAAACCTTTATCAGTTTTGTGGCACATCTCTGAACTTTTTCCAGTATAATAATGTTTTTTATAAGAACTGGTGCCCAAGAACAGTATTCCATATTCTAAATTAGGCCTTACCAAGAACTTATATAGATGTAAAATTATATTAGCATCACGTTCATCTATGCATCTTTTCATGAGGGATAGAACTCTTTTGCTCCATTTGCTCTTGGAGCAGCAGAGTAACTCTGCACACTGCTGTTAAATGTATCATCTATCAGTACTCCTAAATATTTCTCTGAGGATTCCCCAAGCTGTTTCCCATTTAGTGTATATGTAGCATGTTTGTTTCTACAACCCAAATGCATAACTTTAAATTTATCTACATTAAATGTCATCTGCCACTTTTCTGCCCATTCACTTAGTTTATCTAAATCCTTCTGCAGAGAAAAACATTCAGCTCTATATGTATGTCTTTACACAGCTTAGAAAAGATTGAGACACTACTTTTAATTTCCACTTTTAGATCATTAATAAGCAAATTAAAAAGCATTGGGCCCAGGACTGAACTATGTGACACCCCACTTACAATCTTAGACCAATTTGAAAAGGTCCCATTTACAACAACCCTCTGCCATCTATCATGTAACCAGTTCTCATGCCATGTACAGATAACACCTCCCAAACCAAAGCCTTTTAATTTATGCAGTAACCTTTTTGCAAAATCCATCAGCAACTTCCTTTTATAAAATGCAAGTAAACTAGTCTGACACAATCTATTCTTCATAAAACCACGCTGATTCATACTAATAATATTGTTTATGTTTTCATTGTTCTGAATATTGTCAGCTAGTAACCCTTCTAATATCTGACCCACAATGGAATTCAAGCTCACAGGTCTATAATTTCCTGGTTTGAATCTTGCCCCCTTTTTGAACAATATGCCTGATGAAAGTGAATCAATAAATATTACGTATAATGGTCTTGTTTTTACTGAACTAGGTTTTTAAAGTACCCTTGGGTGTATATTATTGGGTCCAGGTGCTTTATTCACCATAACATTTTCCAGTCTCTTCTGAACTTTGTCCACAATATGCCATATACTTGATGGAGGAAATTATGTGTTTTCTCTAATTGCCCATAGCCTCCCATTGTTGCTTCTGTTTGTATATATAGAACAAATAATGGATTTAGAGTGTCAGACATAGCCTTATCCTCATTAATCAATTCACCTGTCTCAGTCTTAAGAGACCTAATATCATCCTTAATTTTTTTGTTATTAATATACTTGTAGAATTGTTCAACATTTTTCTTACACTCTTTTGCAAAATCCCTTCATTTTAGCTAGCCTAATTGCTTGTTTGCAGATTTTATTTAATTCTTTATATTTTTTTATTAAATTACGCATCTGCCCCATCTGACTTAAACACTTTAAAAGCCTGATTCTTATTTCTCATTTCCCTGCAAACCTCATACATAAGCCACATTGGTCTCAATTTACTCCTCTTGTGCTTATTTCCTAATGGTATATATAGACACGTATATTTGTCTAAGAGCATTTTAAACAAATTCCATGATTCTTGTGTATTTTTATCTTTGATGATTACATCCCACTGAATATCCTTTAATACTGCTTTTTAGTTTTGTATATGGTTTATCATGTCAGAATTGTTTAAGAGCTAGGTCAAGCAAGGCCTCTTTTCTAGTTGGCTCTTCTACTAGTTAGGACATAAAATTGTCATTAATCATGCTTAAAAAAGAATTTTCCTTTGTAGTGATGGAAGTCATATCGATCCAGTTAATTTCAGGATAGTTGAAATTACGATTACATTTTACTGATCAGATAACTGAGGGGATAACCTTCTCTGTGGCTGGGGAAGGTGGGGTTATGTATGTGTGCATGTGTTTTTTTTTTAACTTGGTGGTATTGAGGATGGGCTGTTGTCACCTTCCTCCCCCTATTTTGTTGTCTGATCCAGTTGTCTGTATGCTTGTTGTGGGCTTTCTAGTCTCACTCTAGTGCATTATTTAAACGTTAAAAAAAAACACAAATTGGTAATCCAATTGTGGCCAGTTCAGTAAATATGTGATTTTAGAATTGATGATCTATAAATATCTGCTGAATCGAAAAATAGTCATTTTGCAAATATTTCTAGTGGAATGGGATTTCTGCCATAGCTAGATGACTGAACGGACATCTCTATAGTGTTTACATTGGTTATATGTGATTTACCCCTAATTTTACAGAATAAAGTGTATTTTTGTAGATCTATTTCTTGTACTATAGAGAGTCCATAAACAATTCTTTAATTTATGTCTGTTTTTCTTTTGGTATAACTGTTTGAAGTAAGTCTCTGTGCACATCTGTGCAGTGAGAAGAGGCAATTGTAACAACGTAAACGAAAAGATAGAAATTCACTGCCAATATTGTAACTAAAGACTATACCAACAAATGCACAATATCTGGAACTTTACTTTTAACTTTTTCCATCAGCTCTCTAAGCAGATGCTGGAATGAAGCCATGTCAGTGCAACTAAATTGGATACTTAGATAAGTGAATGTTGGCCCACATGCAGTAGCCTGGATAAGGAGCAAAACAATTCAACAAGTTAATCCAGGTATTAAGTTCTGTGCCTACTCTTTGGTGCCCACATTTATTACTCAGGAAGCTTATACCTTTTATCTTGATTAGTGCAGGAAACCTTCCAACTTACTGTGACAGGAGATACTTCAACTTGGGAGTTCTATGTTTTTAAGTTGCTTTTAAAATTGGAAATGTGTGCTTGACCTATCTAGCATCTATGGAGTTAAAGTTCAGAAATACATTTACATTCAAACTGCATGAATAAGTAATTGTGAAGTGAGCATTTACAGTGAGCCAATAACATCTACCTAGGGGAGTGCACAAATCTGCCAGCTTTGCTCATCTGCTACACTAAAGGGATAGTAACACTTACTATGTAAAAATATATATATTGTAGGATTTATCCTCCTTAGTAAAACAAGGATACCCTCATCGCAGAAGGGTATTTTATTCATAAGTTACTGCAGTTCAAACCTGAATTTTTAGGTGCTGTGTAACAGAGGCCTGAAATGTTAGTGGCGCTGTTGCTACAACATCCTATGGAGATTTATGGTCAACTGACCAGAGCTGTTCATAGGATGCTGTAGCAACAGCGCCACTGTACAATTTCAGGCCATTGAAATACTGCACATCAAAAATTCAAGTTTGAACTGCAATAACTTTTGAATAAAACCCCTTTCAGCAGTGGGAGTACCTTTGTTTTACTCAGGAGGATACACCCTACAATATATTTTTTTTTCAAGTGTGGTGGGAAAGCTTCACAGGCTTTGCAACAACGTTGTTACTAAACGTTTATTTTCTATAGTAAATTATAGGTTATTTAACATTGGGATTTGCAGAGCAGACTTCTTTTTGTTTATTTTTTATTAAATGCAGCCAAAATATAATGTTTGCTGTTCTACATACATATACATATATTTAACTATGCTGAATGCTATTGACAAGTACAATTGAGCTTAACTGTTTTTTGTGCATTTTTTGTATGTATTTAGGGAGATTTGGGTGGCTGCTACCTTCATGGTTAGCGGCTTTGTAATTTAGGAAAGTATAATTTCCTCCCTTATGTCCCTCACTAGGTTTTTCTCACAGTAGAGGCAAGAGTATCACTGATTTTTAACTGCATTATACTAAATACATGTGCACTTGAGATCTGACGCAGACAGGGACTTGCATAATTTGGGGAGCAATGACAATGGTAAGCAGTCTTCACAGGTGTTTATCTACAACCAAGTTACTAAACCCCAATTTTGGTGATCTGTAACTCACAGGTTACCCATTGGTGAAAGTTTGGATATGAGGTGCACACTTCTTTTTTGTTTACTTCGACAATAATTTATTGTTGGTTCCTGGTATTTTTTTTGTTTCTTTTACAAATGACTTAAAATAATGACAGCCATTAATCGTTTAGATGCTATGGACCAGTAGTTCACAGCCTTATCCTCAGGGACCACTGACAGGTCAGCTATTTAGGATTTCCCTGCTTATGCACAGGTGAGTTAATTACATGGCTGAAACTTTGATTAACTCACCTGTGTACAAGGAAGGAAATACATTGCCTGTTAGGTTCCCCTGATGAGAGGGTTAGGAGACACTGCTGTTGATATCTCCAGTGCATTGCTTTGCAATGTATAGGAACCGTCTACTGTATCCAGTAGGTCACTGATTTCCAGCTCCTGCCCTCAACAACGCAGGTGTTCAGGATCTACTCATATGAGCACAGATAAGTATCAGAAGCACAGGTGGATATTTCACATTGACCTATCCACTGAGCGATCCACCTTTGCTCACTTGAGGAAATCCTAAAAACCTGCACTGTTGATGTGTCCTAAGGACTGAAGCTGGGAACCACCGCAATAGGTTAACTGCAGTTTAAGGGATGCATTGACCATAGTAACATCCCCTGCTCCTGACATATATTGGTACTACACATGTCTATGATTAACAATGATTCGGTGGCTTGATATTTTGCTGCAAACCAATGAGAATGTGCTTTACAAATAAACTGTATGTGCCAAGTATGCTGGTTGGCGCTATATAAATAAAATATACAGTACAATATAATATACATATACCTCAGCTTGAGGCATACATTTAATGAGTAAGCTACAAGGTATCAAGGAGCAAGGGTAGAGTGCATTAGTACAAGGTATCCAATGCAATATTTTGCAGAAGTTGCTGCATCATAATTGGAGTTTGAAGGACATGTCATTTGGGATTGTGCTACTTTTGTACCTGACTTACAAACATTTTCAAATATATACCTTTATCTGCTTAAAGGGCTAGTAATTGTTTACAATAAAAACAGCTCCAATTAATCTTCATAGTATTTGGGCAATGGGGAGTGTTATTTCAATACTATCGGAGTTCTAGTTCAAGAGTAATTGAATGATAAAATATCCCCTTGCCGCCCCTTTTATTGATGTGACACTGCTCACCTCAGAGTAGCAAGACTCTAAAAGATATCTTTGAGAGTGCTCGCTGTTGTGATGGAGTTAATCAGTGCTATTCTCCACAAACGTGGTCCAGCAATGTGATCTATACTGGCCCACTGACTGCTTTGGTGTTCACAAATTCAGTCACTGCAGGTCTGCCATCATGGCCAACCTATGTGGGAGCAGCTATCATGTGCATTAAAAACTGCCACAGGTTGATGATCCTGTATTTCTCTTATATTTCACCTGACAGGGTCTGAGTCTACATGGGCCAACATTTGTCTGGAACTCTTCCAGAGGAGTCCCTGATTTGTTGATTGGTGGCTGTTTTCCTCTCCCTTCTGTCAGGTTGGTGTACCTAGCAAAATGGCCTTTGCTACTAGCCAGCCCTGAAAAGTTACTCACCACTGCAAGCCATAACATACCCACCAGGGCTGAATTTCTACTCGCCAGGGCTAAATTTTCACTCGCCATTGGCTAGTGACGAGTGGAAATTTTGATATTTTTTTATTGGACTAATCTTCAATTTTCAGGATGAACTTCTGAGAGCCAAAACATCCCTTTATCAAGTCAAAAGCCTTTGATACTCATTCAGTTTGTGTATGTGTATAGATAGATAGACAGACAGATGATAGATAGATAGATAGATAGATAGATAGATAGATAGATTCATACAAACAGTATATGATCTCCATATCCTCCCAAATATTTATGTAATTACCACAAGATTTATTTATTTATTTATGCATTGCTGTGCTTAACATATTGTGAAAGGACTAATTTCTGTGATGATACACGTGCGTGTTCACTCATATTCAGCTGTGTTAATTTTTGCCTTAGTGTTCTGTTGAGCACATTAGTAACAATCATGTACATTTGGACCTTTATGAAAATATATATCTGTTTTTGGCTTGCTCACAACACCTTGCATCATTACTCTGGTTATAGACACACACACACACAGAAATAGATATGTTATGATTATTATCCAGAATGAAATAAGGCCACACACTTCTAATATTTTTAAAATGTATAAATCATTCCATACCCAAGAAGAGTATTATTTATTCTTGATTTTCAGTTTGTTTTATCATCAAAAACAATTCTGACTTTTCTGCACAGGAAATATAATGATAATTCTACCAGAATAGTCTGTAAATGTAGGATATTATTGCCATCTAGTGGCCAAATGCATGGCTAACAAAAATGTTCCAGATATAAAGTGCAGTTAGTTGTGCTGCTGTAGTACCCTCATATTTACATTCTTTTTTTGCCCATAAGTATTAAAGTGTTAACCACAAGAAGATGTACAGCATATACATGTAGCTATAGGAAAAAACACTAATCCAACGCTTAATTAGTTGAGAGGGGAACTCTATTATCTTACATTGCAGGTGATAAATATTATTACTGGTTTTAAATTATAGATTCCTATTAAAATCTGGGGTAGAACTTGTAGATAAAAAAAGTATCATGTACAATGAAATCCAGCCCTTAGTTAAAAAAAAGAACAAAACAGAGCTGCAGTGTGTATATCCCAAAATGGTTCTTGTCAGCTGTTAGATTGATCAGAAAACTGGACTCTCCCACCCCGATAATTTTGCCCTTCGCCCTGAGATTTGGGTGAAACCCCTGAGTCTCATGGTCAAGTCCTGTGAGTTTCCAGGTATGATTGTTACCCTCTAAGGGCAGAATGCAAGAAAGAGGAGCATTACTTTAGCTATTTTCCGAAAGCCATAAATTTAAGGGCTATTTGCGTTTGGTCACGTTTTGATGCAAGAAATATACTAACATCATGATGATGAATGGCACATACTCCTAAATTAATGACACAGTTAGCCAGACATATGAACGTGTATGCTAACTACACAATCGCTAATCCTTTCACAAACCAGCTGACATTTTAGCCATTCCCACCTTTTGAAATGCACTTGGTAAAAAAGGGGCAAACTATACTAATTAAAAAAATACACAATTCAGTAACATTGTGGAGCTTTGCCATCAAATATACATTGCAAATAATAATTGTGCATGTTTCATGTGTTCTGCCCTAAATTTGTGGAAAAAAATGATATGTGGAATCTATGGGACCTGCAAGTACAGTCCCAGGGATACTGAACTGAAAGACTTCAAAGTTTGCAGCAAGTACAGTCCCAAGGATACTGAACTGAAAGACTTCAAAGTTTGCAATCAGGCAGAGGGGCTTTGGGGGTCACTTTTATGACTCTTCATTGCCTGTCTAGCCAGTCCATCAACCAGTGTATGCTTCCTCAGTGTCTGGTGTGTGTGTGTGTGTGTGTGTGTGTGTGTGTGTGTGTGTGTGTGTGTGTGTGTGTGTGTGTGTGTGTGTGTGTGTGTGTGTGTGTGTGTGTGTGTGTGTGTGTGTGTGTGTGTGTGTGTGTGTGTGTGTGTGTGTGTATTATATATCAGTCAAGTATATCTATGCACTTTTATGTTGGAACTCTGTTGTACTCTATAACCGGACAGAGGAAATTCCTTATCTGAAAATGTATTACTTTTTCTAAAGCGCTATGGGTGTCACTTTTAACCTATGGGACTTTTCATACAGATTGTTGAAACCTATTTACTTCTGTGAGTAGGTGTAAATTAAAGGCAGACGTTAGTGGGGATCATCAAATACAAGCAAAATGTACCTTACTACGTTATGAAGGAATCCTAAACTAATGAAGAAACACTTCATTTAACATTTTCAAACACTAATTTAACATGTTTCTAATGTGTTATATATATATATATATATATATATATATATAAACAAGCAATGGTGGAAAAGTGTTGCCCATGCAGTTTAACCCTTTGACTGGTAGAGTGGTATCCACTCAACAGCAAGTGGGGATAGAAAGTCACCTGTAGCTAGACAGTTCTCTGATCATAGTTTGGAGATGTTCTGGATTCACCCTTTGGTTACCAAAAAGCCTGAAGGACCGAACTGAATTCAGAATGGGAGTTTTTTTATTGAGATCTATTGCCCCCCCCCCCCTTTTTTCTTCATTAAATTTTACAGGTGGCTGATTTATTTTTAAGTATATGAAAATTGATGACTTTATACCGAGTTAGTCCTAGTGGCATACTCTGTAATTTATTTTGATTTGGGTCAGTGCTTTCATAATACTTTTCAACATTAATTATTGAAATTAATTTATTATTGTTTTATGCTTTGGAAGGGGGCGGGCTTTGGTTTTAAAATCCCTGTCTTTCATGGCAGGTTCACATATGTTTAAGGACCGATTAGTTAGGTGTTTCAAGTCACATTGCCTGTACTTTTCTCAGGTTTTTACTTTGAACAATAAACTCTGTGTTCTTACTACTGTCAGGCCAGCAGTGGAAGACGCCACTCACCTCCTATGTCTCCAGCCGACGGCACTCTCCCCTGTCCTCTGGTTACTAAGGGTGACCCTGCTGTCTGGTTGAGCGTCCCCTCACAACAGAGATACGTGCGACCTCACATGAGCTGCACACGTCCCTGGGCTCCTTCATCAGCAGCCGACCGGAATTGGAGGATGGCTACTGAACCGGCGTTCCAGATGGCCTTTCAGTGGAATAAAGGTGAGTGTTGGTGTGCTTTTCAATGCAGAGGTACAGGCTAGGTCCCTATTTAATCCCTGGCTGCCCCTTGCCCTGGGCTCAGTTATTTTAGTCTTTTCATCTGTGCAGCCATGTTCTATTAAGCTCCTGATTACTGATTTCCTGGCATCCCTGACCTTGGCTACTGCTTGACCACTCTGATTTCTGGCATCCTGACCTTGGCATCTACCTGACTACCCATACCTCTGGAAACCTTGATCTTGGCTAACCTCCTGACTGTCTTGTCCTCTGGCATCTTAGACCTCAGCATGTTACTGACCATTCTGATTTCTGGCTTCCCTGACCTTGGCTTCCACTGAACTTCGGTGACCTCTAGAATCTAGGAACTGATTGTTCATCTTATTCTGGAGACCTCTGGTATCCTTGTCCCAGGTATTCAGTGACTCTTCTGCTTGACCCTGCTGGTCTATGGCCCTTCCTGCAGCTCTTGTGGACCTAGAATCCTCAGTAGACCCTGTGTTGTGGCCTAATCTCCAGTGGGTCTTTTTCATCCAGCCTCCTGGTTAGTGGCGCACTTACATGGGTGTGCACTTCCCTGTTCCTGGACTCCAATACCCTACAAGCCTCCTGACATAATAACTGAGCCCTTATGGAGCCCGCTGGGATGGCACAAGCTATGGCTACCCTTACTCAGCAGATGTCTATGCTCACACACCATCAAGGATCTTTAAGCCGGACAGGCTAACCTACAGCACCAGCTTCAGGATCTACACACATCGCTACCAGCATAGTCAGAAGAACCTGTCCCAACACCTCAGCCTTTTCATCCTTCAGATGGGTGGTATCCAACCCAGAACCTCAGGTCATTCTTCCTGAAACATTCCACAGAGACAGACCCCAGTTTTACTCCTTTATTACTTCATTCCAGGTTCTTTTCTCACTTAAGCCTCGTACTGATTCCACAGACTTCATTAAAATTTGCATGGTCATTTAACTTCTGGCTGGAGCACCTCAGACTTGGGCACAGCATTTGTTTCAGGCTAACAGCCCCATCCTAGAGACATGGAATACCTTCTATCACACCATGGATTCACTCTATGAGGATCCCTACAGAATTTCAACCACACAGGCTTCCCTAAGTGCCTTGAAACAGGGCCACTGGCCAGTCGATGTCTGTGTCACAGAGTTTTGGAGATTCGCTCTGGAGACTACCAGGAATGAATTTGCCTTAGTGGACCAGTTCCGAATTGGGCTCTCTGAACCCTTCAAAGACGAGTTGGCATGAATTGGCCTTCCCCCATCCCTTGAAAACCTAATCCATCCTGTGATCCAATTTGATAGACGTCAGAGTGAAAGATGACTAGAGAGGGATTCGGTTCTTGCCGCTCTGCATCAGCATCCCTCTAAATCCTTCCAGTACCACCGTCACTGAGACTGAGGAATCCATGCAGATAGGTTTAGTCTGGGGACCCCTGTCCCCTGCTGAGAGGACCTGTAGAAGAACACTGAACCTGTGTCTATATTTTGGTAAGCCTGACCATCTCCTTAGGGACTGCAAAGGGAGGCCCTGAAGACCTAGAGATAAGCTTCTTGTATCCAATACTGGTGTCCCCTTGTCTCCTGAAGCAACATCACTTCATCTTTTCTGTCATTCTTTCCCTACAGTAAGTAGTACAGGAGTAAGAAGCCGGTCTTCATACAAGCCATGATCTACTCTGGTGCCAGTGGCTGTTTCATCGATTCCAACTTATCAAGCTCCTTGACATACCCGTCTCCCAGAAATCTTCACTGATACACATTCAAGTGGTGGAAGGACGCCCACTGAAGTACAGTCCGGTCATGGAAGAGACCATACCTTTACGAGTCACGCTTGGATCCAGGCATTCAGAGATCCTACAGTTCAACATTGTCCAGTGTCCCCTTTTTCCCCTCATTCTTGGGATGCCATGGCTCCAGCCCCACAATCCATCCATAGATTGGAGACAAGGATCCCTTACCTTTTCTTAATCTCAGTTCAAATCAGATTGCCTCCTTCCACCCAGGGGTCTTCATTTAACTTTGGAAAACACTCTTCCCAGTGGAGAGATAACCACTATTCCAGTTCCTTATTTCTTCTTTTCTGATGTGTTTGAGAAGAACAAAGCAGATGTATTTCCACCATATCGGGTGTAAAACTGCCCTATTGATTTGCTTCCTGGATCTCCTATTCCTTTTGGTCGGATCTATCCTCTTCAGAACCAGAATTGTAAGTCTTAAAGGAGTACATAGAAGAGAACCTCAAAAAGGGATTCATCTGCCTCTCCTGTGGGGGCCAGGATCTTCTTTGTGGGAAAAACTGACAGGGCTTTATGACCCTGCGTAGACTACAGGGAATTAAGCAATGTCACCATTAAGAATAGTTACCCCCACCTCTGATCTCTGAGCTACTAGATCCACTCAGCTCCGCTTATGTCTACTCCAAGCTGGATCTACGGTGGGCTTACAAGGATCCTCAAATGAGAAGAATGGAAGACGGACTTCTGTTCCAGATACGAACACTTCGAGTACACTGTCATTCCCTTTGGCCTTTACAATGCACCAGCAACATTTCAGCATTTCCTGAACAACGTGTTCAGAGACTACTTGGATATCTTCATGATTGTCTATATCGACAATATACTCGTCTACTGCAGATACATATGCAGAAGGTTCTTACCCAGCTTTGGCAGCACAACTTATACGCTAAACTGGAGAAATGTGTTTTCAACACTCATACTGTGGAATTCCTGGGATACATATTATCCCCCAGTGGTCTACAGATGTACCCTTGAAAGGTATCTGCTATAGTAGATTGGCCACATCCCACGGACAAGAAGAGAGTCCAGAGATTTGCGGGTATTTCCAACTTCTATTGAAGATTCATGCAAAATTTCTCCCATATTGTGTGGCCTATTTCTGTGTTAACCAATGCACCCTTCTGCTGGACCAAACAAGCCCAGTCCACCTTTTCCCTTGCTCAAGACTCGATTCACTTCTGTTCCCATTCTTGATCTTCTAGATCCCTTAAAACCTTTTATTGTGGCAGTAGACACCTCCCAAACAGCAGTAGGAGCAGTACTCTCTCAGAGGCTGGGTGAAAAAGAACTTCATCCAGTGGCCTTCTATTCCAATTGCCTCACTAGTCCTGAGAGGAACTACGATGTTGGGGATAGGGAACTATTGGCAATCAAACAAGCTCTGGATGAGTGGAGACATCTGCTAGAAGGGGCCACGCATCCCATCATGATCTTTACAGACCACTTCAACTTAGGGTATCTTTGCACAGGTCGTCAGCTTTGTCCTTGCCTGACTCATTGGGCTTTATTCTTCAGTTGCTTTAAGTTACACATCACCTACAGACCAGACTCAAATAATAGTAAGGGGGATGCTCTATCTCGCGCTAATAGTGTTTAATTGGGACCACCCAAACAAACCAAAATCATTTTACGACAGGGCCACGTCTTAGCTACATCTTCTTCCATTTGGGACCATATCAGAGACCCCTCCAGCACCCATTCATCAACTATTCCAAGCCATCTCCCCCCACAGAATGGTTCTTTATGCCCAAGAACTGGATCTATGTACCTC
This sequence comes from Rhinophrynus dorsalis, assembly GCA_037306005.1. NCBI lineage: Eukaryota > Metazoa > Chordata > Amphibia > Anura > Rhinophrynidae > Rhinophrynus > Rhinophrynus dorsalis. The sequence continues at coordinate 435,111,617 of CM074718.1, forward strand.
CTTCAGCCCACCTAGAGGTCCTACAGTTTTACATGACTCACACGTAGCAGGTCATGGTGGTCAAAGGAAGACAGAGGAACTGGTCCTATGAACCTTTTGGTGACCAAATGCATGCAAAGATATAAAGAACTCTGTTGTCTCTTGTAAAACCTGTGCTTGTTCCAAGAGTCTCCATACCAAACCCTCTGGACTGCTTCAACCTCTACCTGTCCCAGCTCATCCTTGGTCTAGCATCTCTATGGACTTTTTTACCGACCTCCCTCCTTCTCAAGGACATACTTGTATTATGGTGGTAGTGGACAGGTTCTAGAAGATGGCACACTTTGTTCCCTCCAAAGGGCTACTGACTGCTTCAGAGACTGCTCACCTCTTTAAAGGAATGATCTTCCATCCCCTCTGCCTTCCCAAGACTATAATCTCAGACTGGGGATCACAGTTCACATCCCGCTCCTGGTATGCTTTCTGCAGTGGTCTTCACATCCAACGGTCTCTCTCATCTGCTTATCATCCTCAGTCCAATGGACAGACAAAACAGACAAATCAATCTCTGGAACAGTGGCTTAGATGTTATACGACCCACCTACAAGATGACTGGATCCGTTTGCTCCCTTTGGCTGAGTTTGCCTACACTAACCAAGGCCTTAGGTTCATCAATATGATGCCCTTCTATGCAAACTGCGGTCTGCACGCAGTTATGCTACCCAACTCTCCAGTCCCCTGCTCTCTGTCCCCAGTGCTTCCACACATCTCCGTTCAATGCACCACACCTACACACACATCAGGAGCACCTTGTTGAATGCCCAAAGAAAATACAAATATTATTCCAACAAACATTGTTCCTTGGATTCAGTCTTACATCCCGGGTACAAGGTTTGGCTCTCTACTTCTCACCTCTACCTGTTTTGTCCTTCTAAAAAACTCAGACTTCGATTTGTGGGACCATTTGAGGTGGATTGCATAATTAACCCCTCTGCAGTAAGCTTAATACTATCCAATGAAATGCATGTCCACCCAGTTTTCAATGTGCAAAAAAAATTAAAAAGAAAAAAGCAGGAGGCGATCCTAGTGTATTGTTGTTGTCACTTGATTTGAGAATAACCCACCACCACCAATAAATCGTACTCACAAAAAAAGTGGCTGAGACATACACATATATGTTTCCCAGCTTTTTTGCTTTGGGGACATTATTATGGCTCCCCGCTGTGGCAGTGTCACCCGGCAGCTTCACCTCAGACCAGCATCATCCACAAAGTGGAAGCAGGATACATATATAGATAAAACAAAAAGAGAAAACGAAGAAACGCCAATAGTGTGTTATCCAATGATTGTCATTTGTTGACAAACAGGCATACACCTGTTACTAACTGATAAAGCTTGCAGGGTACTTTACCTGTACCTGCTTAGGTATGGTAGACTCACTCCTTCTTATCCCTGCTTGAATGCAGTAATTCCTCTCCTTTCTGTCCCTTCTAGGGTTAATCCATTCTCCAGAGTGAGGCAAAAGATTCCCCCACTGATAAAAAATTTGTATATATACACTCAAAAATAAAAATATGAAAATAGCCGTTCCTCTGTTATAACATATAAAAATATTTATTAAATATAGCAAGCTTAGAGTTTTTATATGATTTTTCATTTTTTTATTTTTATTTATATTTTTGAGTGTATATATGCACACTTTTTATCAGTGGGGGAATCTTGTGCCTCACTCCACAGAATGGATTAATCCTAGAAGGGATGGAAATGAGAGGAATTACTGCATTCAACCTGGGATGAGAAGGAGCTAGTCTACCATACCTAAGCAGGGACTAGTAAAGTAAGCTTTATCAGTTGGTAACAGGTATATGCCTGATTGTCAACATATGACAAATGTGAGTGTATATATGATTTGCTTAATTTAGTATACATGTAATCATTGGATAACACATAATTGGCTCTTCTTCATTTTCTCTTTTTTGTTTTATCTATATATGTACCCAGTCTTCCATGTCTCCTTGGTCAAACCTTGGAAAGGTACCAGTTTTCCAGGTCAGCACTCTCCTCCTCCAGCTCCCATGATTGTCAGTGGTCAGAAGGAATACGAGGTACAAGAAATCCTAAACTCACACCTGCGTAAGGAGAGACTGGAGTACCTAATACATTGGAAAGGTTATGGACCTGAGGAGCGATCCTGGGAACCCGCTACAGGAATAAATGCTCCAGTTTGAGTATGGGCTTTTCACTGCCTACACCATTCTCGCAATGACTCCATGCTCCTGGAGGGTGCATCTAAGGTGGGGGAGTCCTGTCAAGCCCGCAGTGAAAGATGCAGCTCAAACGTAGATGGTTTGACCCCACCGACTACCGGTCTGGTGAAAGGAAGGGAACGGATGTCAATGTCTATGCTGACTTATGAATTGTTGCAGTTTTGAGCTGAGACGCTGTTACCGTTACAAGTGTGTACGTCGTCGCAAATATATGCATCATCGCATTACAAGTAATATCTCTGAAATACATCTCTGTTATGAAAGAGTTACAGGTAACTTTATATCCAAGAGCTACAATGGAAAGCGCGATGAATGGAGCACATCAATCACACATATATGGAGGATCATCGTGACTGTGGAATGCTGTGGTACATCTGAAAATGGTGAGATTGTTCCATTTTTTAAGATACGTGTTTTATACCTGTTTGACCCCAGTGTGGCATCATTGTATCTTGGGTATAATTTTCAAATGATGACTATAATATAACAACTGATGTTGACACTGGGCATAATAACTATTCCTTGATCGGAACTGTGCCAAACGGCTAAGGAGGAGTGAATGAGTGATGGCTCTCATGTTATATGTGATTAATGTACTTGGCTCGAATCTGGATATTGAAGACATCATAATTGTATTGCTTTAATTATAAATTATAGATTTTTGATACTCATACTATTGGTGATTATTATTATTTTCTTTTTATATTGATTATGAGGAGTTGATTGCCTGTACAAAATCCACTGTGTAGCTTTTTGGTATTTCGATAGTATTTTGATTCAATGACACCCTGTATTAGGCTGACACAGCAATATCCCTTTGTTTAATAGATGTGTTATATATGTTTTTTTCTTGCATGTACCTGACTACCCATACCTCTGTAAACCTTGATCCTGGCTAACTTCCTGACCATCCTGTGCTCTGGCATCCTAGACCTCTGCTTGTTACTGACCATTCTGATTTCTGGCTTCCCTGACCTTGGTTTCCACTGAACTTTGCTGACCTCTAGAATCTAGGAACTGATTGTTAATCTTATCCTGGAGACCTCTGGTATCTTTGTCCCAGGTATTCAGTGACTCTTCTGCTTGACCCTGCTGGTCTATGGTCCTTCCTGCAGCTCTTGTGGACCTCAGGTCCTCAGTAGCCCCTGTGTTGTAGCCTACTCTCAGGTGGGTCTGATCCATCCAGCCTCCTGGTTAGTGGTGCACTTACACAGGTAAGCATGTCCCTGCTCCTGGCTCCTGTACCAGCGTTCCGGATGGCCACTCAGTGGAGTAAAGGTGAGTGTGGGTGTGCTGTTCCATATTTAATCCCTGACTGCCCCTTGCTCTGGGCTTAGTTATTTTGGTCTTCTCATCTGTGCACACGTGTTCTATTGATTTTCTGGCATCTCTGACCTTGGCTATAGTTTGACCATTCTGCTCTCTGGTATCCCTGACCTTGGCTACTGTTTGACCACTCTGATTTCTGCCATCCTGACCTTGGCATCTACATGACTACCCTGACCTCTGGAAACCTTGATCCAGGCTAACCTCCTGACCATTCTGAACTCTGGCATCCTAGACCTTTGCATGTTACTGACCATTCTGATTTCTGGCTTCCCTGACCTTGGCTTCCACTGAACTTCGCTGATCTCTAGAATCTAGGAACTGAATGTTCATCTTATTCTGGAGACCTCTGGTATCCTTGTCCCAGGTATTCAGTGACTTCTGCTCGACTCTGCACTATGGTCCTTCCTGCAACTCCCGTGGATCTTGGATCCTCAGTAGTTCCTGTGTCGTGGCCTACTCTCCAGTGGGCCTGTTCCATCCAGCCCCCTGGTTAGTGGCACACTTACATGGGTGTGCACATCCCTGCTTCTGGGCTCCAGTACCCTACAAGCTACCTGACATTTCACACTCTGACCATGTTGTGGATGTCTTTTTAAGTGATTCCTTGTGCTCGGGGGGAGAGCCTCCTTGTTCCGGCAATGACATTATATTTGTGGCAGTGTTTTCATTACATGAATACAAGATGCATCTATGATAGACCACTCATATTCCAGATGAGTGAAGTACCCCTATTTCTATGTGCATTTTAACTGGTTGTTTATCAAACCCACTGATATCTCTTATATTGTTGTGCACATACCTGGAGCAGTTTCCATACTTGTATCAAAGGAATAGAATAGACCTGTTAGCTTCAGATTCAGCACTTGGCAATAACAGCTCTGCACATTAGCTACTGCAGGTATGCAGTACCACCATAACTCAGTCAATATGTAGGTCCCTCTTCTTCTGGCACTTGTAGGAGTCAGTGTCAGTTGTAATTTTCTGTCTCTTGGGTGTCAGTTTGTAAAGTGTATCTGTCAGTCGGTCACAGAGGCTCAGCCAGCTCAGGGAGGAACCTAGATGATTACCTGTCTCACTTATCAGTTAAAAGAGATATTTGGTTTTTTTTGGTAACTCTCTTTTCTACTTCCTGTAGCTCAAGTTTTATCCATGTACAAAGGTTTGCCCATTGTACATTAGTTCTTTTACAGTTTTGGAGTCTGATATATATTTTAAAGGTAGAATACTTTAGAATAACTAGGTTTATTTTGAAAGAGCTTTTAAAATCACCTACATTACTTTTTACTACTGAAATGTCGTTGCCTACATGGTGACCCTCAAACGGCAACATCAGAATGTTGCCTGCATCAAAAGGGTAGCATGAGAATGTCACCTGCATGAAAAGGGTGATATCAGAATGTCGCCCACTTAAGGGTTCCCTGCTGTGTAGGTGCTCTTCCATGTAGATGCTCTGTCTTTTTCTCCTTCTTCCCTGACTTTTAGTGCTATGTGTTAGTTTGTGCTCCATAGACTGGCCTCGGCACACAGTTTTTATTATTGAAAAAATATAAAAAAGACAAAAATGTTAAAAAAAAAAAAAAAACAGTTAAAAGGAATGGTGAAGATAAGTCCTGGATAAGCAGAAGAGGCTGCAGTTTGTTTGGATTTGTCCAGCCTTTAGGTGCCGGATAAAATGTAGGTCAAAAACCTTGATGATGGTAATGATGATGAGTGACAGCTGAAAGAGTTCTCTCCTTTTGGCACTATGACCCATGCACAGGTAATGATGGTAGGTGGTCGCAGTACAGTATTTGGCCTTATTTGCTTATCTTTACCTGAAGAGGCCACCAAAGCAGTCACAGAAATGAACTGCAGAAATGTAGCCAAAAAGCACCTGTATGTTGCTATGGCACAAGTAAAGAAGAGCAACAGTACATGCACAGGATGGTAAGTGTTAGTGCTGTATCCACTACTGTGATCAACCTTACCAGGCTCAAGTATGCTGTGGAATATCAACAGTTGTATATTTAAATCTGAGAGTTGAGGAATGTGCAACACATTGCAAGGTAATGTGTTGCAGGACCCACTGGCATGCAAAGGGTTAAAATATGGCAACCTGAACTTGCTTTTCTTTCTTAACTACAACAGTATTATTAAAAAACTATATTACTTAAATTTTAAACTGTCACATTGTATTATATCAAATTAAACGTCCTGATACCAAGCACTACTGACAAAGTGCTACATAATATGCCAGTTTCAAATTGGCAGATTATTCTGACAAAGTTTCAGGTTTTTTTGACTCACATTTTCCATTTAAGATGATATTAACCATAAACATCTGCCCTCTGAGAATGTAAAAATTAAAAACTTGTGTGCATGTGTATATATATTGTTTTTTTATTTTGATTTTTTCTTTTTTTGGTTTGTTTCTTTGGGAGAGATTTATAAAGTAAGAATTATAAAGAAAGTGTCTGTAAAATTGTCACAAAGTGACATAATGATATGTATAAACGTTTAGCAACAATTTTGCTGAGTGTGAACTCCAGTCAGTTGACTTTTTTTGAATAGTGGAATAGAAATGGTCTTGTCAGGCAATGTATTTATAAAAAAAATCACTAATTGTGCCAAAACAAAGTCAGTTATAGTGATTAACCCCTTAACAACCAGCGGTCCTGGGACATTTCCAATGGTAATTGGAGAGTGCTAATAAGCTAACAAATATAAACATAAGGGCATATGAAGAAACCTATAACAGATCGTGATATAGCTGGAACAAACTCACCATCACATAATGCAGCAGAGAATGGGTGCTAGAGCCACCTGAGCTTCTACTCTCATGACCCTCAAATTTTCCAAAGCAAAGAATGCAGCAGCACTCCAAATGTAGGAAATCAACGCACAGGTATAATAAAAACACATTTATTTACATAATTTAAAAAAAGATAGGCTCTGAAGTGTGGGACCTGAAAGGTATGCAAAAGACTGCCTAAAAATTGCATATCAATTACCTTGTGAATCAAATTGACAGACTGCTATCATAAATGCACATTTTACCCCTGACATGACTGATGGAACGTAAACAAAGTATGGAAGGATCATAAAATACCTCATTATTAAAGTAGTAAGAATAAAAATACAATAGAAGCATCAATAATAAACCACATTATAAATTGTAAATAGAAAAACATTACATGAAATGCAAACCATTCAGTAACCAAAACCATGAGAAGCAAATCCCAATCTGACATAAAGTCAAATCAAAGTAAAATATCAGGGGAGAAAAGATTGTATTATACAACCGCAGAAGGAGGTGAAAGCAATAATAGCAAATATCACATATTAAAATATAAGACTGATATCCATTTCCGAATTCAACCTGTGAGGCACCCTGGTTTTGAAGTTCAAAAAACAAAATGCTTCTTTTCTGTTGATAAGCTGAATTATATCACTTCATTTCCATTGTAATCTCACCATTTCAATTCCTGAAAAACAGAAACAATTCTTATTACATGCATGAAATTTGAATGTATGACCCTGGACAAGCAAAGATGCCAAAAAATACACAGCCATCCTGTCAGTCATCATCAGCATCATCTCTGCTTCCAAGTTCAAGCCCCCCTCAGCCACACACTAGTGTTGAGTAACCAGTAGCAACAACACAGGTTATCAGCATCCACAGGACTTTTTATGATGAGTGCCTCTGTTGCTGTTGGAAGTGTAGTACTTTTGACACCTAGTAGTATTGCAATTGCAGCAACATCTAGTCCCAGCAGTAGTAGCAGCAGCCCCTTAGGAACCCTACAGTCTATGAAGTCCACAGTATAGAGATATTTCTCTCATGATCCAAAAGCTAAGTATGTTAGTATCTGTTGTCTGTGTAAAAATCATGTGAGCAGGGGGAAGCAGGCTTACACCTAGGCACCTCTACACTGAGATCCCACCTGACTGGGAAATACACCATCAACATGTAAGAAGTGCCACAAATAGCAACAGCAGAAGCACCCCTAAAGGATCCCGGGGCTCTGGCACACATAATAGAAGTAGTGATGTTGATGTGTCAGGGAGTGTGCCAAGAGTTAATTCATTCAAAATAACGCCTATGGCTCCTCCTCTATTTATATTATTAAAGCAATACATTTACAGGGTTCTTCTGCCATGTACTGCAAACCCACACTTACTGAGTTCTTGCGAAGGATTAAAAATTCACAAAACTAGTCCCAAAGTACACCTTTGGAATGGCAAGATTGCAAAGATGTTGGCAGTTGACATGCTGCTGTATTCTTTTGCTGAAAACTGAGATTTTAGAGAACTGATGTCATGTGTAGCTCCTCGCTGGCATATCCCAAATCACAGTTATTTTTCAAGGACTTGTCAGAATTTTACAAGCAAGTGCTTAGTGTGGTGGGCAATGGGCTGGAAACCTCATATAGCAAGAAAATCCAACTTCCAACAGACATGTGGACAAGTGGGCAGAGTACAGACTATATAATTGCCACTACTCACTGGGTTTCCCCATTACCACCAGTGGGCAACACTACTGGCAGTATTATTAAAAGACAGCAGCAGGATAGCCTTTAGCATCTGCATTCCACTTTGTGCATGTAGAGTTTTATGAGACAGTCCCACCAACCATATATGTTTTAAATAAATTAGAGCAGGTGATAGAGTATTGCATTGTACCAATCTCCTTAAAAGCTGGTTTTGTGTCTGTTGATAATGGCTCCAACTTAAGAGCTGCATTGAGAACAGGTGACATAGTTTATCTACCCTGCTTTGAACAGTGGGATAAATGTAGTTGTGGCCAGATTCACTCAGAGAGATGCTGATTATCGACCATAAAATGTGTGCCCATTTTAGCCTCTCCTACAACGTATTATATTCCATACAAGAGCATAATAACCTGCCCATCACCTGCTGAAAATGGAGGTCCCTGCCAGGTGGAATTCCACTTTTTACATGATAGGGCATTTGTATGAGCAGAATAAGGCCATTAGTGAGTACACAATACAAAACTGGAAGGTTTTGGATGGAGCCTCTTTGTCACCTGGCAATACCAACTATTGCGTGATATATTTGAGCTGCTGAAACCTTTTGAGGAAGCAACCATGCTGGTTAGTTGTGTAGGGGTAGGAATTGGCAAAATTCTTCCACTCATCCACTGATATATTTATTGCAGAAAAAACTGAGGAGCATGGCTGAGAAATGTTTCCATAATGACAACACAGACATGCACCAGCTGGTCAAGGAAATGTTAGCATGCTTTGAGCAAGATGCTTGCATAGTATCCATTAACAGATAGAGATAGATTTATAGATTGAGTGGAAGGTTGCATAGTGGTAGATGAGAGAGAGAGAAAATAAGGGTGTTATCTCCACATTCTGTTCTACACTACATTCCTGAGGTTACTCCTCCCAGCTTCTGTGATTGGCTCAGAGGGGTTTAAAGATGTGCTTGTACCTGCCACTGAGGCCTGTTTTTTGAGCCATAGTCTTGTATTGTACAGTTTCCTTCCTCATAGTCCTGTATTGTAGAGTTTCCTACCTTATACTCCTGTATTGTATAGTTTCCTTCCTCATAGTCCTGTATTGTACAGTTTCATTCCTTGTAGTCCTGATTTGTACAGTTTCCTTCCTCACCGTTATCTCCACATTCTGTTCTCCTCTACATTCCTGAGGTTACTCCTCCCACCTTCTGTGATTGGCTCAGAGGGGTTTAAAGGTTTGCTTGTATCTGCCTCTGAGGCTTGTTTTTTCTGTTAGGCTCATAGAAATATAGGAAGCCCAAAAAGATGGCAGCTATCAAAGAGTAGCTAGAGAGCGCAGAATAGAGAGCAAAGCTAGGGACAGGTGGAGACCTCAGGTATGTCCTTGCTGCAGCTGCAGATGTAATAAAGGTGCTAGCCATGAAACCAGATGTTAGACCCCAGTTGAGCTAGGGCCTGGACCAGAATGGACACCGGTTGGACTGCTAGACAGATAGGTACCTATAGGGAGGACCCCAGTGTATGGAAGAGTCCAAGCCTAGAACCCAATAGAAGAATACTCCCTGCAAAGAAGACTAGCCCCTTATATAGCAGTACTTCAGAAGGTCCCAGACTGGACAGAAAGATTGCCACACAAGAAACCCAGAAGAAAACCCCTATGTGATCACAAAAATAAGAGCCTAGACTCAAGCCCCAAAAATACTTCTGACCAAAAAGAAGGAAGAAGCTCCCTGAGACTCCAAGGAGATGAGGATGCTGGAAAGCATAGTCCAGAGAGAGCAGCCTACTGGCTATGTAGATTCTACTGCTGGCCTTGACATCCAAAGTAGAGGAGGCTGAAAGCATAGCCCAAAACACAGCCTACTGGCTAGGTAGATCCCCCTGCATCCCAAGGATACTGGCTCAGAGGAGATTCTCTGTCCGCTGGAGTACCACCATAAACACCCCTGAGGCAAGGTAGGAGAGAGTGGCTGCAAACCGCATCAGGCCTAAGTGCTAGGAGGAGCCTGTGATGCTCAGTTAAATCAAGAGGCACTGAGCTGTGGATCACAGCTGGAGGCCTGGATGGGCAGGCCCAAACAGGGACACCAACTTAGACATTTTCTTTTGTCAGTTGGTATCCATTTTGTCCTACCGGCTTTTTTTAACGGGCTCAACTGAATTGAGTCCATGATATGGCCAAAGTATGCTAAGCTTGCCACCACGCCAAAGTACCCCATTACAGACAAGTCCTAACCATAATATGCTTTACTCATTTACTAACCTTAATTTACATTATCTGGATCTTTGCCAGTGTTAATCATTGATTGAAATAGACTCTCTGACAGGCATTATATAGTGTCCTAAAGACAATGAACATTGAACCTGGGGGGAGGGGGAGGTGCTTAAGCCAATAGAAGCTCTTCAACACTTCCAAAATGGTTAGCCAGCATAGCAGCAGGTTTACAGAGAGAAAAGCCTGAGAAATATTTGTGTGTGCAGGACTCAGGCTAGCCAAACATAAGCTCTGAGAGAAAAAGCGTTTTGCAGGACTTAGGCTTACCAAAAATAAGCCCTGACAAAATAATTTCTGCAAGCCCATGGGACAGGCAGTGGTATGATGATGATGCTACTTTCCACTAACCATAGTGTTTCTGAGGCACTAGCAACACCACAAGTCCCCACACCACTTCACATGCATCTAGAGAGAAGAAGTTGGCTAAGTATGCTTCTCCCAATCTCCTCCTGCACCTCCTCCAAAATCATAGGTCAGGTGGAATACTACTTTTTACCTTGAGAGCAGGAAGGAGCTGTATCTTTCTTAAGCAACTGCAGTGTGCACAGTGTGTGTAAGAAACATTGTGAAATAGGGAAAGGACTTGGGAAGTATCACAACAATGTATTGTAAAAGAGAAACAGTCACTAAAGGAGGGAAAGAGAAGAATTACCCTTTGATTGCTCTACTATATTGCCCCTAGAGGTCATTTATGGGTAATGACCATAGAGCAGGAGAAAGAGTAGAACATAAATCTTTATTAATTATGGATTAAACACATTTAAAAATAATACAAACTAAGAAAAACAACATGTGAGAATGGATGATGTGAGACATATGATGGCCGCAGATAGAGCAATCTGGACTCTTTAAGTAGCACAACAATTGACACATCAGCTCTTATGTTAAGCAACTGACAGAACTGAAACAAAATGCTTTGACGCTTAGTTCACCATGACTATGCCCCAAAAAATAAAGTACTGTTTAAATATTGCCTTTGTCTGTTCCCCTACGGACTCCTGATGACGAGAAGACTTAATAAAATAATTAATCCTCTCTGCCACTAGCAGGATGGCATGTCAGCAGGTGCTCCCTGATACCCTGCATTCAATCGCTCTCTACACATTGCCAGTTATGGTCAGTGCACCACACAATGTGTGGTACCACAATCTAAGACACAGCAGATGTGGATTTTTAGATTGGAGTGAGGAGTGATAAAGACAGGTTGTTAAAGAAGACCCAGTCAGTCGTTTTAAAAAAAAATGTGAGACATCTTTGGAAAAGGAAACTAAAGAGATTATAATCACAGAAATGTAAATCTTAATAAATATTCAGGTATCCTTAAAATAGTGCCTTAACTACTATAAATGATGAATATGGAAGTAGACGGCTTTAAATTTTAGAAGGGGAAAATGGGTGAATTGAAATGGAAAGGAACTCTATACAGTATATAGTGGTAAAAAGTACAAAGCCGGGGGGGAATATTTAAAGCGGAACTACCACCCCTTAGAGACATGGACCCAAATAATTACCCATCTGGTGACTAGCTGCTTAGTAGCGCTAGTCGCCAGAATTATTACCTCTTTCATGAGATTAATTGACGGCTCCGGAATGATAGGCAGGAAACCGCACAGACATCTTTCCATAGTGATGTCTGCACGCCTGCGCTGTCAGTCCCAGCCTGCTCTTAGAGGCGTTGCTAGGAGCCGTTAGGCTCCAAAAGGGACCGACAGAGCAGGCGTGCGGTTTCCTGCCTGTCATTCCGGGAGCAGTCTATAAATCTCATGAACGCAGTAATAATTCTGGCAACTAGCACTACTGAGCAGCTAGTCGCCAGATTGGTAATTATTTGGGGCCATGTTGCTAATGGGTGGTAGGTCCGCTTTAAGATTGTTTAAGAAATAGGTATGCAAATATTTAGATTTACTTAAAGTAAAAAAAATGCATAAGAATCTTAGCAAATTAGAACCTGAAGCGTAGGGATCCTAAAAAATGATTCCAATATCTCCATTACACAGGTGTACAAAGGGGAGGGATTTTATACAAGATATTGATAAATATACAAAAGAAGCAGTAAGACTATTGAATGATAGGGAGACTTATGTTGTACTTAAGACTTACCCCATCAAGATGTATTTATCTGAGCTTTAAAACCTTTTATTTGAAGCCAGAGATGAGGGGGTCATTAGTACAAGTTTAATTATCTCCATCAAAAATATTGTAAGATATCAGTATATTATCACTTGCCAAGGTTGCACAAAGATCTATGGAATCCTCCTGGAAGACCAATAGTCTCTGGGATTTATTCCTTGATGTACAACCTTTCCCAATATATAGACTTATACTTACAACCATTTGTCTATTTGCTTCCCTCTTTTGAGGAATACTATACAGGTTATTAATATGTTGGAGGATATAAAATGGAAAGATTTTTTTATTTGGGTAAGTTGTGATGTATCTTTATTATATACTTGTATTCCCCAAGACGAAGGAGTTAAAGGGATAGTAATGGTTCACAAAAACAGCAGTTCCAATTAATCCTCATAGTATTTGAGCCATATAGAGTGTTATTTCAATACTGTCAGAGCTGTAGTTCAAGAGTAATTGAATGATAAATCCCCCACCCCACCCCTTTTACCTAGTGGAAGCCACCTCCCTTCAGATGTGGAATCTGGCCTTGAGTTCACAGCAATATACAATCTTCTTACTGTAAGAACAATGAAAACCCTGCCCCCCTTGACAGGTTTTTCAGTTTTTTCCCTAATGCTAATTGAAGATTGTTCCTCTCTATGATCCATCTGGACACCAGCTTGCTGCTTTGAGGTGAGCAGTGTTACATCAGTAAAAGGGGCAGGAGGGGGATACTTTATCATTCAATTACTCTAGAACTACAGCTCTGACAGTATTGAAAAAACACTCTCCATGGCCTAAATTTAGCATTAATTAGAGCTGCTTTTATTGTGAAACATTACTAAGCAGTGAAATGTTTTTTTGACTGAGGGTGGAGTTATGGCATAGTTCCAAATTTAGTTCCTTTTGGATTTTATTTTATTTGTCTTAACACATAATTATTTTTTTATTTAAAACTGCATTTTATAAACAAATCAAAGGAACTGCCATGGGATATGCCTTTGCTCTTTCCTTTGCCAATTTATATTTGGGTAAATGTGAAGTCTCTTTTATTTTGAATAACAATCCTTTTAAAGAAAATATAATTTATTTTAAACAGTATATAGACAATATACTGTGTCAAGTAACCAGGCAACAGTGCGGTATGCAATGTGTCAGAGATAAGCACACATGTACATGCCGATAAACCAAGAGGGGTACCATATACTCCATTATCCCCAACCAGCCAACGGAAACCACGGCACATACCGCCTATACCGGAAAAACAGTGATTCTTACCACTGACGTGTGTCTCTTGTACAGGCCAGGAACCTCTGTCTAGCTCCGGCTGTCAGTTTCATGTAACTAGAATCCTCATTTCTGTTCCAATAAACCCAAACCAAATTACCCTTTAACCCCCCCCCTTTACCCAAACCCTAGCCCACTCTTGTTCAAGTTGTACAAGCCTAGCTGACATACTGAGCCATTTAGGATGGACTAAATGCCTCCTGCCCATTGATCACTTTGTTGTAACAGGGTCACAGTGCTACTCTCCCTAAGTATTTTATGAATAGATGCTAGAGGTTTACTCATGAAACTTTGATGATATAATCTGTCTTCAGTCTTATGTTGGGCAAGACTCACACAACCGCTGCTTATTCAGATGTCACCCTATAGCAACTCATATAGCATACCCCAGACTGCTCCCTGCCCACACCCACTGCTCATTCAGATGTCAACCTATAGCACACCCAGTCTTCTCCATTTCAATAGTGAACCAGAGAGGCCTGGCTTTGCCTTTTATACTTAAGTGGCTGCCTAGCTCCAATATGTTTGGGAATGGTTCCTTCCCAACAGTTCACATCAAGCACTTCCTAATTTACATCTATGCTGGACAATGTCCTTGATCTCTGGGAGAGGCCTATTTGAGGCTCTGTCACCAATAACCCCACTAGGCTAATCCTCACCTTGGATAAACAATTATGGACAGCCAAGGGTGTCGGGAAAATAATTTTGGACAACTCTTACGTACTTTCAGCAGCTAAAGGGCAAATTTGATAGTCATAATAAGGGCATCTATAGAATTAGATCATGCAGTTCATGTGCAGTGGAAAGGCGGGAGTGTGAATCTTGTCCAACATAAACTTGAAGACAGATTATTGCTATTTCTTCCTGTACAGACGATCTCCTGTGCCTGTGGATTACATTGGCTGGTTGGGGAAAATGGAGTAAATGGTATAACTCTCTCTCTCTCTCTCTCTCTCTCTCTGTATTGGCATGTACATACATGTGTGCTTTTTTCTTAAGCCCTTCCCCTCTCTGCCACATTGCATGCAGCTCTGTCACCTAGTTACTTGACACATATGCCTGCAACATCAGAATGTTGCCCTTTTCAACCAGGCAACATGCCAAATAATACATTTTGTGTCACTTTATTTTGTTTGACAAACAATGTTTCTTTACCACACAAATAAACTATGGGTGCCATAAAATCAGTTGCGCGGCATAACAAATACATTTTGTGCAACAAATTTTATTTATTGAGACATATCTATTTTATGTGACAAAATCAATGCAGTCATGTTTTTTTCCCAAATTATAATGATACAACTAATTCATAAGTAATGTGTGGGCAGAATTTGAGAGAAACATCACCCCATAACTGAACTTTCATGCTTAGAGTCAGAAAACTGTAGCATGCTCTACAGCAATGGTTCTCAATTTTTTTTATGCCAAGGACCGGTTTTGCATATTCCCACCCTGACAAAACTAATAAACATTAGCAAAATATCTTCAGATATTTATTCATAAGTAAGGCTAAAGTCAGAAGCCAGACAAAATTGTTTAAGCTCCTACTAAAAAGCGTAGGGGGGTTCAGTACTCCCATCCAATAGGATAAAACACAAACAAGTTAATATTCCACAAGTGAAAGGAATGGGTTTCACTCACCCTCCTCCCCACAAAATTCAGACAGATAAATAATAATGACCCAGGACTCCATAAGAATTAAATAAACCTTGACATTTATTAGAAAAAGCATCACATTTTGTTTAGGGATATAACAATCTCAATATAAAAAGACAATAATACAGCAAACCTGTAACCAATGTCTAAAGACGTATTCATAGAATAAACTGTCCATCAGCATCCACTGTAAAAATGTGCAAAATTCATCTATGTAAGAATCAACCCCAGTATAGTTCTTGGTGGTGTTTGTAGAGTTCATAAAACAAAACAACAGTTCACCATGACATATGTCACTATAGACTAATAGAAAAGCCATACTTGCTTTCGGGCGAACAACCAACAGGAGAGAAGGAAAATATTCACCACACAGGTGTTACTTGTCAATCCTCATCAGTTCAGAAGGTAATTGGATCAGGATAACCCTTACCCTCCGTCTGGTACCAAATACCTGAGCAAGGTGTTGAAGGCCTAGCATCCCTTTCTTAAAGTAGACCCTTCTACTTGATTCAAGTTTGCATATTTGAAAACTTCACTAAAAACTGCCTATGTGACATGCTACCCAAAATACCAGCAAATGTACAATTAAGGAGATATTCAGACTTGCTACCATATGCTAATATATACTAACAGCAGTACCTCAGATGTACCAGTGTCTTTTCATATGCAAATTAAACTTTTCAGTGATGTTTAATATGCTAATGAAGCCTTCCAGTGATATTTCATATACTAATTATGGTTTCAAGTGACATTTCATATGCTGATTAACCCCTTAAGGACCGGGAAAATCTGAGGTAGTTTTCCCTTAAGGACCGGAGCAGTTCTGACCTTTTTGACTATATCTTTGTTCAGCAATGTTTTCCCTCTAAGTCTTTTATTCCACCCCCATAAATTATATACTGTTTTTTTAAGCACAAATAGGGCTTTCATTTGATACCCTACTTATATGGATAACCCACCATTTACTTTATTAAAATTAAAAAAAAGGTAAAAAAAATGTAAAAAAACATCATTTTTGGTTTTTCTCTTTGGATCAATTGGGCACAAAGGGTTAAAATTTTATGGAGACTGCATGAAAGGTATGACCGGTCAGTCATACCTACAAAATGCACAGTTTAAAGTAGCCACTGTCCCCCCTGGGTGAAAATCCCCATGTCCCTTTTTCCCACCCTATTTTGACACTTTTTATCCGTGACATTTGGCGGTGTATATAAGTGTATTACATAGCTCCACAACAATCACACTTACACTTTTGTTTAATTAGATTATTTTTTTTTTAAATAAAATATTTTTGTAAAAAAAAAAAAAAGTGTTTTGTGTTTTTAAAAAAAAAAAAAAAAAAAATTATTGCAGGTCAGAAATTGACCTGCATTTAGCAAGCCTTTGGCACCAGCAGTGAAGGGGTTAATACCCCTAGCTGCTGTATTTACTTTCACCACTAGGTGTCTCCTGTCTACTTCTGTCTCCGTTACTTTCATAGCAACGGAGCCAGAGGCAGACTTGACAGGCACAGACAGCATGCTTTCTTTGCTGTCTGTGTCTGTCACTTTGCCGGTACATGTGATCGCTGGAACGGCGATCGTATAAACCAGCAAAGGCAAGAAAGGCTGAGACTGAATGCCCCGGTCTCGGAGCATTCAGTCTCAGCCTGGAATTAATGATAGCAGTGTGCACGGAGGCACGCTGCTGTCATTTAAGCCATGACGGTCCTGGACCGTCATGGGTCCTTAACGGGACTGCAACCCATGACGGTCCAGGACCGTCATGGGTCCTTAAGGTGTTAAGCACTGTGCTTTACCAGGAGACTTTCAGTTTTCCCACAAATAAAAATGTGAATATTTCATATTCTAGTCATCTGCTAGACTTTTGGTTAACATGACACGTGCAGTTTTAAACTAGCTTTTCAAATGTGTAAAAAAATATCGAAGGTAACAGGTTCACTTTAAGCACTGGTAGTTTTTCTGTCTGGCCCCAAGTATAGTCAATGTCATGTTATCTGATTATTGATGTAATTTATTATGACATATGTGATGTCAGCGGTGTTCTTGATGTATTGTATGGTATCATCAGCAAAACATGGGGGTGGTTTTAAAAACCTAACCTGTATCATGCAACAATGCAACACATAGATTGGGATGAATTATTAAAAGGAAAAAATACTGAGAAAAAATGGTTAGAATTGAAATGTAGTTTGTAGAAGTATATTCAACAGTATATACCCTTGAAACAAATGCTAAGGAAGCAGATCACAATCAATGTGGTTAAAGGCAAATGTAAAGAATACAATGGCAAAGAAAAAAAAAGCATTTCAACTATTTTAGTCTGAATGAATAGAAAATTATTTCTTGAAATATAGGGAGTGCAACAAAAACTGCAAAGAGGCAAATAGGCTAACAAAACTAGAAATGAAAACCGAATCAAGGGAAAGCAAGAGTAATCCATACACTTTCTTCTAATACATAAAGAGAAAAAAAATGTGAGCGGGTGAATTGGACCTGTCGAAAATTATATGGTGAGTTGATTAGGGAGGATACACATTCTTTTCATCTGTATATACCAGGGAACAAGAAATGGTACAATGGATACATTTAAGAGAAGATTAGATGCATTTTGAATTTACTATGTAACATGTAACCACGGGTGTTAAAGTTTGAAGTGCTTTAATCCTTTTTTTTTTTGCTTTTGTATGAGAGAATGAGAACTTTAACTTAGGCTTTGAAATAAGTTTTTTGCCTTTTAATTTCCACAGGTTTTTAATAGTTATTTGTTAGGTTTAATGAATCTTTTGAGGTGTGCAACACATTACTTCATTAAGGGTTAAATTAATCATGCATTATGTGCATGATTGTTTAGATGAATTATATCACAAAATATATCAAATATCACAACTCTAATGTTGTAAGTTTTTATTTATGCTTTTATAAAAGGTAAAAGAAGAAAAAAGGCAGGGAACATCTGAGCAAGGAATTGATCACAAGGTGGCGTAGGGCCTAGCAAGTAAAGAGAAAGAGCATTGGTCAAGGCAGAGTCCAACCAAGATTTTTCAAGGTTTCAGAGTCTCTTAATGTAGGTGATTTTAAAAGTGAGATCATCTTACTGACCAAGTTAAGCTTATAACAAAATGGAGTTGGTAGCTCCCATTTCATAAGGATTGGTTTTTGGGAATTTAAAAAAAATATACAGTCAAAGATCTTTCAGCACTCAGTGGGATCGCTTCATTGACCAGTCCTAGAGAGGGCTAGATAACTAGAGAATCTAAGATACAGGGAAGGCCCATTTCAAAAATCAGAAATGACAGAATTTTAGACCAGTAGTTGGAAATGATTGAGCAAGCCCATAATATATGGCCATCCTGCATATAAAGCAGACAACATGACTTTGAAATGCCATATTGAAGTAACACTCAGGAGTACTGTAAAATCTGTGAAGGAAACATATTTGTATCCTCTGGTCCCTAGCTGAAATAGCCATTTTGGGGATAGCCAACAAAATGTAAGGCAGGGGATATCAGCCTCAATTTGCCCAATGCCAAAAGAGAGGCCATATAGAGGATATGCAACCTGCCATTTTCTTAAGAGGGCTACTCCTAAGAAAATCCTGTAAATGGTTGATTGTAATAATGGGGGTAAGGGTGACTGCTGAATTAGGAAGTGTTAGTTATCTAGATAAAAATGAGGTAAATTAAATTAAAGGAATTAAATATAATAACTTTATGATCCTTGGTAATGGGGTGTAGGTATTGAATTCCCTAGATAGTCATATGTGAAAGTCTTATAAATTACAGCACTCTGGAAATGCAGGGTTGAACCACAGGACACAGTTAGGAGTATCTTGGAGTGGTTACGGTAGAGCGTACTAAGTGCAGCCTGCCAGCAACCAACAGATGTAATCATCGGTGTGGTAAGATGATTGATTTTGGGCCTCTAACAATGAGAGAGGACCTCCGTCAATCCCACTAAATGTTCCCCTTTGCTTTTATCCATAAAGTCCATAGAATCTGATGGCAAGAAAAAAATGGCCATCCAGTCTTCTCATTTCCCAGCTGATTTAAAAACTACAGTCTTGTTAAATCCTCAAGTTTGTGTATGTATAATAATGCTTAATATGGAAAAATATATACTGCAGAGTTTATTTTACTGATAAGGATACTCTCAGTATTGAGAGATGTTTTATACAAACATTATTGCAGTTTATATTTGCATTTCCTGGTGCACTACCTCCAATGCTTGTTTTATGGTGGTGCTGCTACTACATCAGTCTATGGGTAGATATGGTCAGTTGACTATAAACCTCTATAGGATCCTTCAGCAACAGTGCCACTGTAACATTTCATACCATGGAGATACAGCACCCACAAAAACAGGCAAATTTGAGGTGCAATAACTTCAGGGAATATCTTTTTTTCAGTCAGCAATACTTTTTCCAATATTAAGCATTACTATCCCTTTAAGTCAATTTAATGTTTTAATCCATACCTTCCATAGCCTTCTCTTTTTCCCACCATCCAGTTGTGCTTCATATCCTCATCCAGTGATGCTTCATATCCTTCAATATAGATCATATAATTTTTTCTACCCTCCAGTTTTAGATCATGAACCTTTAGTTATGCACTAAGTGTGACAGAGAGGAGATAAAGAGGAAATAAGGGTCAAGCTCTCTAATTCCTGTATTATTCTGTAAAGCCTATGAACTGAGATCTGTTAACTTGAGAGATATTAGTGCACAGACTACATAGAATAATGAAGAAATTGGACACTGGAGATGTTTCTACTGCTTTATCACATCTTAGTGCGTCTATCCCCAGGACTTTAGTATTTCTTTATTGGAGCACAGGTGAGTTAATCAGAGGATAATTCAGTTTGATTCACACACGTGCATAAGCTGGGAAATTCTAAAGTGGGCCCTGAGGGTAGGAGTTGAGAATTACTGCTCTGTCTAGACCATATCTATTACAATCATTTAGTACCCTCTTATTCTGAAAAATGATTCACTCCTGAAAATTACTAGATACTTTAATATATTCTTAAACTTCAGTCTTATCTCCCCCTCTCCTTTATGTCCTCCAAGCTATACAATGGGGCATCCAAGTTTTTTCCATTTGTGGGCTACGTGATCAGAAATCCATTAGAATGAGTACAGTATTCATCTTTTATTGATAAAAATGGTGAATTACAACTGGTTAGATTTTTTTTGTTTGTTTTTTAAATGAACTTTATTTGTACAAAAATGCATATTTATAGGCCTAGTGCTAGTTATTGATTAAGTCAAGGAGAATACCAGTATTTAAACCTGTAAGGACCAGAAGTGTATGTAACACACAGCTAAGAAATGCATTGTGTTCCCCTCTCATCCTTAAAGGGTTAATGGACTGAACTGTTCTTAAGGACTATATGTTGTCAGTTACACAAAAGTAAATAAATGTTTTTTTTCTAAAAAAAATTGTAAAAAATCTAAGGAGGGTCACACCCACATAATCTGTGGGATGCTTGTAGGAAGCCCATGCTATACATACTTTTATATTCTCAGACAAAGAACAATTTAACACAGAACATATTGATATAGAGCTGACATGTTGAAAATAACATCTATAGGATTCATGTACCTTATAAATGGAACACAGAAAGCAGGAGGGAGTCTTGGTCACAGAATATAAAATAAGTAAGAGGAACTAAGACCATTTTTACTTTCTTGTCTGTTAGGGCATTTTAGATGACTTGCAATATGTGTAACAGGATACCGATCTTTCATCTGCTTTTAGGATTCTTGTTTTGTGCTTTACTAAAAATGTGAAGAAACTTTTCTTGTACTGCTGTACTGTGGATTACCCACAATGGAATACAGTTGACGATGCATCCCTATGGGAAGAAAGGAAGACTAATTACAATTGAATAAACATATTGGAAATTATTTAAGTTATCAATGTGTGTGTCTATGATTTAGTCACTGTGCACATCTAATATTGTTTCTAGAGCAGAGGTTCTCAACCCGTGCCCTCAGTGGCCACTAACAGGCCAGGATTTAGGAATTTCCCTGCTAGAACACAAGTGTGGTGATCAGAGGCTCAGTCATATTGATCAACTCATTGTGCTCTGTCCCTGGTGAAAATCCAGTATTGCACTGAAATGTCAGATTATGGAAGAAAAACATTTTTGATGCTCCTGACAAAGTAGATGTAACCAGGGGCGGACTGACAGGACCCAGGGCCCCTGGTCCAAAAAGAGGTCTGGGCCCCCTGCAGAAATCTCCACATTGCCCCTTCATCTCCACAATGCCCCTTCATCTCCACAATGCCCTTTCCACAATGCCCCCTTCCACAATGCCCCTTCATCTCCACAATGCCCCCTTCCACAATGCCCCCTTCATCTCCACAATGCCTCTTCTACAATGCCCTCTTCATCTCCACAATGCCCCTTCTACAATGCCCCCTTCATCTCCACAATGCCTCTTCCACAATGCCCCTTCATCTCCACAATGCCCCCTTCATCTCCACAATGCCCCTTCCACAATGCCCCCTTCATCTCCACAATGCCCCTATCTCCACATTGCCCCTTCATCTCCACAATGCCCCTTCCACATTGCCCCCTTCATCTCCACAATGCCCCTTCCACAATGCCTCCTTCATCTCCACAATGTCCTTTTCATCTCCACATCGCCCCTTCCACCATGCCCCTTCATCTCCACACTGCCCCTACCTCCAGTCCCTGGTGGTCTAGCGGCGTGGCTTAATACTGTGCAAAGTCCCGCGCGCCTCTAGTAATGCAGAGGCTGGGAGCTGATGTCATCTCCCAGCGCTCTGTATTACTAGAACGGCGCGCCGGCAGCCGTTGTTGGAGACCTGCTGAGCAGCGCTGGAAGCAGCGGCGGGCCCCCTTCGGTCACGGGGCCCTCGGTCCGTGACCGAATGCCCGTATGGTCAGTCCGCCCCTGGATGTAACTATAAATACATAGGGAGTATATTTTTTTGCAGATATAATTTTTTATAAAATTAATAATAATACAATTTAATTAAAGTCACCATTTATTATATTTGAGAAGAATACATTGGGTGTAAACTTTCTCGTTCTTATTACTTCCTGTTAAGCTGTTAGTTCAGAATAAGTGCCTGCTCCCTATACTTCTGTGATTTTATATATTGTGCTTAAATTGATGATTCAGTAAAATCACTGTAGGTGATAGGTGTAAGTGTAGAGAGGCGGAAGTTGGAGTTACCTAACTTGGGGGTAAATCAGTGAAAGCTGTTACACCTAAAGCTGGTCTTGCGTCACAGCAATGTGAATAGTATCCCACAAGAGGTGTTGCCACGGTGGTGGTGTGAATTAAGATGTTACCTATACACTTAGCAGAGTATAAATATTTCTTCTTGTTTTTCTTATTGTGCTCTGTCCCTGATGAAAATCCAGTGTTGGACTGAGTAACATCACCACATCACAATCATTTCCTTTTGTTTATTAACTACTACTACTACTACCTGAAGACTTACATTTATTAACTGCTACTACCCGAAAAGCTATATATAGAAATGCACTATATAGAAAAGCAATGGAAATCATAATTAACTGACCCCTGAATGTTTGGACCATCTATTAGTGCTACTTGACAGTTGTTGTAATAGTAGATGGTGTTTTTTTTTATTCTCTCTCTCTCTCTCTCTCTCAAAACAGCTGATGAAATAGCTCAGCTGGTTAATGCTGTAGAGTCTGTCCAAATCTCAAGGTTGTAGGCTCTAGTTCTAGCAGGGACCTAAATCTGAAGTATGAAACTGACTTGTATGGAAATTAGAGGTGAGTATGACTGGCAGAGCTCTTCTTCTAGTGGGCCCTGGGTAGCTGCACTCAATAGCAATGTAATGCAACTATCAGGCTGATGTACTAAGAAAAATGAGTTTTTAAAGAGGAACTTTCATGCACATTAAAGTGTCCCCCCAAAAAAAAAACATTTTTCACATATTGTTATCCAAATCAATACTTGTATTATCCTTAGTAAGACCGGCATTATTGAGGAATCCAACTTCTTCTGAGACTCACCAGCAGGCATCTTGACTTACAGGAATCTATGTGCCTGCGCCAGGCGTCAGTCCCTTTCTGTACCTTAAGGTTCAATGCAACTCCACTGTCATGGGAACAGGGCCATTCTGACTGTGTGGAACCACATTTGGATTTTACCACTGTGCCGTGGAGTTACTCCTGAGTCCCTGGCCCTGCCAAGTGTTGTTATTGTCCCCTTCCCCCTGGTTCCTCTGTTTTCCCAGTGAACACTTTTCCCAGCCTTATCAGGCCTGGGGACCCCAGACCTCCAAAAGGCAAGAATGAATCATGCAAATCATGTTTCTATTGTGAACAGCTCATTTTGTGCCCACGTTTACCCTTCCCATTGTTTGCACCCCAGCCCTTTGTATTCCATATATATACACACATTGTTCCATTGTATAGTTAATTCACTCATGTCTGGCCCCATTGTATCCTGTCACCACCTACCCATTGTTCCAGCACACAGTATGTTTACTCCCATTGCATAACTTGTGTTTTGTTCCCTTTGTGCCTCTCTGTATTATGTGCCCCTCCACCACTGGCCCCATTGTCTCTCCATATGTGGTTTGCAGTAAACTGTATCCTATTATATTCTAATATGTATGGATAACTTGTTATGTGTGTATATAAACCCTGTGTGTTCTACAATAAAGCAGTTCTTGTTGTTGCTCCTACACTGGTCTTGCCTGGTGCTTGGGGTGATCTGTGGGATATCATTGGAAGTTTTTGTTACGGTTTTCTGACACTCAGACCAGGGTATGAAGTAAAAACACAGTTTTATTGAATCAGGATGATAAACAGTGCCCCTAGGGGCCAGCACAGGAAAAAACAGTATTGACAAATGCAGACAAAGTATGTGTAATACAAGCAGGAGTATAAGTACAAATATAGGCTGGAGTAACCCCAAAGGGTTAACAGGAGCAACTGGAGAACTCTTAGATTGGCCAACGCCCAGGATTAGATAACAGTCTCTGGATAACAGTCTCTGAATGTAGAGAAAGGAGTAAAGTGTCTGCACTGAATCACTCTCTAGATAGAAACAGGGAGCGCCCCTATTGCGCTTAGCTGAGCCAATACCACCAACGTGGGCTAGGAGGAATGCTAGAGCTGAAGGAACCAGAATAGGAATCACCCACAACGAGACTAGTTAGTAACCCTGCGTATGCCAACTGGATTGTGCCAAGACACCCTTGGGATGCCACGATAGATGGTTGCTGCACAAGCTACAAGGAGCCGATGCACTAGGAAGTGCAGGTGGAAACGTACACTCTGAGTGAATGTGAGCCGGAGCCCGGACACCCTTCCGGTGTCGCACGGAATCCTTACAGCAAGAGGGAACAGACTACCGGCACCAGCCGACGTGGTCACGGTGCACCCCGAACACCGGACAGGCGGAGCTCTGCAAGGAATAGTATGGCGTGTATAGAAGGCTCAGAGAGTAGCGGCTCAAAAGGCAAACAGAGGCTTGGCAAGCTATACAAGTGGCACGTAACCGGAGACTACTGGCACTGCACGGGTTAATCTGCTACACACAGGAGAGCACAGCTCAGCAATGCAGATGGCAAAGTAACCTCAGGCTACAGCTGAAAGGGCGAGAGAGGATCAGCGAGATACTAAACAGTTCAGAATGTCGCCAGAGCGACCGGAGGACACTGGAACAGCAACCGGACAGGAGCGACAACCGGAACCGGATGGATACAGCAGCAGGAACGTCAACCGGAGAACAGAGCAATCACGGAGCAGGGTCGTCAGCCAGAACCGGGTCAATCACGGAGCAGGGTCATCAGCCAGAACCGGGTCAATCACGGAGCAGGGTCGTCAGCCAGAACCGGGTCAATAACGGAGCAGGGTCGTCAGCCAGAACCGGGTCAATCACAGGATCAGAAGAGGAGTCAGCCAAGCCGGATTGGTACACAGGAGACACTGGAACTCAGCAACGAGACGCAGGAACAGGAACACCACAAAAGGGCAACTGACAAGTGCCCAAGAGCCAGTATAAAAAGGAACATCCTGGGTGGGCCAATCAGCCTCCTCCAATGCAAAGGTAACACAGTCACAGATTGACAGGGAATCACAGGGACCGTGATAGTACCCCCCTCTCAAAGACCCCCTCCCCTGACAGAGGGTCTTGGTTTCAAAGGATATTTAGAATGAAAGTTGCGCAGCAATTGTGGAGCATGAAGGTCCTTGTGGTCAACCCAAGAGCGCTCCTCAGGCCCATAGCCTTTCCAGTGGACCAAATATTGCAACTTGCCTCTAAATCTCCTGGAGTCAATAATGCTCTGAACTTCGTATTCCTCTTGGCCCTGTACATCCACCGGCCCAGGAACCACCGGAGTGGTAGTATAGCGGTTGCAAACCAAGGGCTTTAATAGGGACACATGGAACACATTGTGAATACGCATAGTCTTAGGAAGCTCCAATGCGTATGCCACGGGATTGACTTTGCGAATAATCTTAAAAGGCCCAATGAACCGGGGAGACAGTTTGTTCGAAGGCACTTGCAGGTTAAGATTCCTGGAGGAAAGCCATACCCTGTCCCCAACCTGGAAGGAGACTGCTGGTAGCCGTCTGCAATTAGCCTGCCGCTGATGTCTATGGAAGGACTGACTGAGGGACCGTTGTACCTGTGCCCAAGTGGAGCGGAGCTGCTCCATGTGCTCATCCAGAGCCGGAATCTGTTGGGACTGAAATGAGTCTGGGAGTAGACAGGGTTGGAACCCATAATTAACCAGGAATGGAGAGCTCCCAGACGATGAATTAACCGCACAGTTCCTGGCGAACTCCGCCCACGGCAACAGGTCGGTCCAGTTATCATGATGATCAGTCACAAAGCAGAGCAAAAACTGCTCCAGTCCCTGATTGGCACGCTCAACGGCCCCGTTGGTCTGGGGATGGTAGGCAGAGGAAAATGATAATTGAATGCCCATCTGGCCACAGAATGCCCTCCAGAATCTTGACACGAATTGGCTCCCCCGGTCCGACACTATCACTCTGGGAACCCCGTGCAAGCGAAATACTTCCCTGGCAAAAATCACTTCCAATTCCTGGGCCAAAGGAAGGCCAGAGAGGGGCACGAAATGAGCCATTTTAGAGAACCTATATACCACCATCAGGATAAACATATAGCCCTTGGATATTGGCAGTTCTCCCAAGAAATCAATAGACATATGGGACCAAGGACGATCACCATTGGGCACTGGTTGGAGTAGCCCCACTGGGAGATGTCTGGGAGTTTTAGCACGGGCACAGGTGGCACAAGCAGCAGTAAATGCGGAGCAGTCAGCTTTCAGGGAGGGCCACCAGAATGTTCGTGACAATGACCATGCCAACTGATCCCTGCCAATGTGCCCGGCTGCCTTAGATGAGTGATAGGTCTCGAGTAACCGAGTACGGAAAGGTTCGTCCACAAAACACTTGCCAACTGGGGTTTCAGGAGGTGCCCGGGCTTGTGAAGCCAAGATTTGCTCTCCCAGTGGCGAAGTGATGCTGGTACGAATAGTAGCCAGAATCCTATCTGGCTGAATTATAGGAACTGGGGCTTCATCCCTCTCAATGTCTGTGCAGAATTGTCTGGAAAGAGTATCTGCCCTAATATTCTTGGACCCAGGCAAGTATGAGACTATGAAATTAAATCTGGACAAAAAGAGAGCCCAACGAGCCTGGCGAGATGACAGCCTTTTGGCCTCAGATAGGTATATCAGGTTTTTATGGTCAGTGAGGATTAAGACTGGGGTTCTTGTGACTTCCAGAAGATGTCGCCATTCTTTCAATGCCAAGATGATAGCCAACAATTCCCTATCACCAATTTCGTAATGGCTTTGGGCACTAGAAAGCTTCTTGGAAAAGAATCCGCACGGCCTTAGGTTACCCCCTTCCCTGGGGAGTTGGGAGAGAACTGCCCCTACCCCAACCTCGGAGGCATCGACCTCTAGCGTAAAAGGCAGGGTGGGATAGTATAGGAGCAGATGCGAATGCCTTCTTGAGGGTCTCGAAGGCCTGCTCAGCTGCCTCAGACCATTGAGAGGGATTTGCGCCCTTATGCGTAAGGTCAGAGAGAGGTTTTGTAATGGTAGAAAAGTTCTGAATAAACTTTCTGTAATAGTTGGCAAAGCCCAGGAACCTTTGGATATCTTTTAACCCCTTGGGTCGTGGCCATTGTAAGACTGCAGCTAACTTCTCTTGGTCCATAGCTATGCCATCGATAGATATAACAAAACCCAAAAAGGGTACTTGAGAACAATGAAATTCACATTTTTCTAATTTGCAGAACAATTTGTTCTTGCGCAATCGAAGCAATACCTCAGAAACATCCTGGATGTGCTGGGTTAAATTAGCTGAGTGAATCAATATATCGTCCAGGTATACAACTACACAAGACTGTAACATATCGCGGAGGATATCCTGAAATACGGCAGGTGCATTACACAACCCAAATGGCATAACTAGGTATTCGTAGTGCCCTGCTTCATAAAGACAGAGGAACCTTTCAACCTATCAAATAACTCTGTGATGAGCGGAATGGGGTACGCATTTTTGGACATCAGCTTATTGAGTCCACAGTAGTCAATACAAGGTCGTAATTCGCCACTTTTCTTTTTCACAAAAAAGAACCCTGCACCTGCCGGCGAGGATCATTTGCGAATAATCCCTAGTTTGAGAGCATCCTCAATGTACTCCTCCATGGCCTTAGTCTCCTCACAGGACAATGGGTACGTCCTACCCCTCGGTGGCACCACTCCCGGGGGCAAATCAATAGCGCAATCATATGGACGATGCTGCGGCAGTGTGCTAGCCTCACCCTTACTGAATAAGTCGCTGAACTTGCTGTATTCAGCTGGCACAGAAGGAGAGGTACACATAATCTTGACTGGACGAGATAGACAGTGACCAGTGCAGTAATCAGATCATGACTTAATTTCACGTCTGCCAGTCAAACTGGGGATTGTGCAGCATCAACCAAGGGAACCCCAGAATGACCGCATGATGGGGTGAGTGTATAATCTGGAAACAAACCTCCTCCTTGTGGAGGACCCCAATAGACATAGTGAGGAGAGTAGTCTCCATGGTGATAAGGGCTGGTTCTAGAGGTCTGCCATGAATAGCCTCAATGGCTAGCGGAGTATCTCTTTTAGACAGAGGAATATTGTGTCTTTCAGCAAATGCCCGGTCCATGAAATAGCCTGCTGCGCCAGAATCTACCAGGGCTAGTACCTCCACAGCTTGGTCGCCTAGGAGAAATCTCACCGGTATGGTGGGTTTCTTGAAGCAAGGATCTGGGGACGATTGTACACCACCTAGGGCCTGTCCCCCAAGGTACCTTAGGTGCGTGCGTTTCCCGGACGCACCAGACATGTGCGTAATAAATGCCCACTTTGCCACAATATAGGCATAACCCTTGTCTTTTGCGATATGCCCTCTCCTCCTTAGACAGTCTAGTGAAGCCAATTTGCATAGGTTCCCATGTTTCAGGTACCAGGTCAGGAGGAATGGGAGGAGAGGGTGGGTTAAAAGACTTCTCGTGCCCATGGGTTTTGGAACTCGCCCTTTTTGCCAAGCGCCTCTCGCGCATGCTAGTATCAATGAGTATCACATAATCTATGTACTCATCCAAATCAGTAGGTACCTCCCTGGCAGCTATCTCATCCTTAATGGCATCAGAAAGCCCTTGGGCAAATGATGCCAGGAGTGCCTCATTATTCCATGCCACCTCTGCAGCTAGAATCCGAAATTCTATAGCATAATCAGCCACAGTACGATCGCCCATCTGTATTACCAACAGTTTTTTGGCCGCAGAGGTGGCTCGCCCAGGTGTCTCAAATACTCTATGGAACTGTTTGACAAATTCGTTAAAGCTCAGAGTTCATGGTTTAGCCTGCTCCCATAAAGGATTAGCCCATGCCAGGGCTTTGCCAGTTAAAAGAGATATCATGAACCCCACCTTGCTACGGTCATTCGGAAAGGCATGGGGTGTGAGTTCTAGGAATATCTCTAATTGGTTAAGGAGACCTCTGCATAGTGTGGGTTCGCCATCATATCTTAGCGGTAACGGCGCCGCCGCCGTTAAACTTCTAGAGGAAGCCAACAATTGCCCAGTAGTGTTATCCGGTGTCATAACTGGGGGGACCACCAGATTTTGATTCGGTTTATCAAGGTGTACCGTACGTTCAAGCAAGGTTTGCATGGCGAGTGCCAACTGGTCTAGGCGTTGCTCGTGAACATCCATCCTCCAGTGGAGGTTCTGTGTATTACTGTCATCTTTCCCATCTGAGGTCATGGCCCTTTTGTACTGTTACGGTTTTCTGACACTCAGACCAGGGTATGAAGTAAAAACACAGTTTTATTGAATCAGGATGATAAACAGTGCCCCTAGGGGCCAGCACAGGTAAAAACAGTATTGACAAATGCAGACAAAGTATGTGTAATACAAGCAGGAGTATAAGTACAAATATAGGCTGGAGTAACCCCAACGAGTTAACAGGAGCAACTGGAGAAACTCAGTCTTAGATTGGCCAACGCCCAGGATTTGATAACAGTCTCTGGATAACAGTCTCTGAATGTAGAGAAAGGAGTAAAGTGTCTGCACTGAATCACTCTCTAGATAGAAACAGGGAGCGCCCCTATTGCGCTTAGCTGAGCCAATACCACCACCGTGGGCTAGGAGGAATGCTAATGCCAGAGCTGAAGGAACCAGAATAGGAATCACCCACAACAAGACTAGTTAGTAACCCTGCGTATGCCAGCTGGATTGTGCCAAGACACCCTTGGGATGCCACGATAGATGGTTGCTGCACAAGCTACAAGGAGCCGATGCACTAGGAAGTGCAGGTGGAAACATACACTCTGAGTGAATGTGAGCCGGAGCCCGGACACCCTTCCGGTGTCGCACGGAATCCTTACAGCAAGAGCGAACAGACTACCGGCGCCAGCCGACGTGGTCACGGTGCACCCCGACCACCGGACAGGCGGAGCTCTGCAAGGAATAGTATGGCGTGTATAGAAGGCTCAGAGAGTAGCGGCTCAAAGGGCAAACAGAGGCTTGGCAAGCTATACAAGTGGCACGTAACCGGAGACTACTGGCACTGCACGGGTTAATCTGCTACACACAGGAGAGCACAGCTCAGCAATGCAGATGGCAAAGCAACCTCAGGCTACAGCTGAAAGGGCGAGAGAGGATCAGCGAGATACTAAACAGTTCAGAATGTCGCCAGAGCGACCGGAGGACACTGGAACAGAAACCGGACAGGAGCGACAACCGGAACCGGATGGATACAGCAGCAGGAACGTCAGCAAGAGAACGGAGCAATCACGGAGCAGTGTCGTCAGCCAGAACCGGGTCAATCACGGAGCAGGGTCGTCAGCCAGAACCAGGTCAATCACGGAGCAGGATCAGAAGAGGAGTCAGCCAAGCCGGATCGGTACACAGGAGACACTGCAACTCAGCAATGAGACGCAGGAACAGGAACACCACAAAAGGGCAACTGACAAGTGCCCAAGAGCCAGTATAAAAAGGAACATCCTGGGCGGGCCAATCAGCCTCCTCCAATGCAAAGGTAACACAGTCACAGACTGACAGGGAATCACGGGGACCGTGATAGTTTTGTGCTCCAGATTGGAGGAAGCTGTGACTGACGGAGACACCCAATCAGGGTGTCTGCTGGTACCATCACATCTACCTTACCAATCATAGAGGAGACAGGGAAGAACAGCGCAGGCGCACAGATGACTCTCCAGGAAGATGTCTGCTCTGTCTTCTGCGGTAAGCCTCTGAACAAGTTAGATTTCTAAATAATGCCGGACTTACTAAGGATAATACAAGTACTGATATGATTAACTCTATGTCAAAGATGATTTGGTGGGCACTTTATTATGCTTGAATGTTCCACTTTAAAATTCTGTGTACACAAGGCTAATGGGATATTTTAATGAGAAGAAGTGCTGGGTCTGCCAGCCATGATCTAAAAGAAATAATTTCAACCCATTTGTGAAGAAGATATCAGGGGCCTCTCATTGTCACGGACTGAGTAGGTGCTCCAATAGAGAACATGTTTGTCTTTGCCATGAACACATGGATTTCATCTCTGTTGTCATGTTCCTCTCTCTTTCTTCTGGATTCCTGTAAATGGAAGTGGCAATTATGTGCAAGTATACTGTAAAGCAAGTTTACCAAAACTTCATGAGCAAAGCAGCCAAAGGTCTCATCTCCGAAGGTAACGTAATTTAATGAATGTTTGACGAAGTCCCTTGGTGATTTTGTTATTACATTTGTATTTTGATTTTTGGTCATAGGAGTAGAGACACCATATGGTGTCACTGCCTGTGTGAGAGAAATAAAAAAAATTTAAGGCCCCTTAGCATGTAGAAGTACAAGCAGAGTATAATAGTGAGAGGACTTCCATAAGTTTCTGACATTTTCTAAAGCTGAGACTGAGGCCGTTTTGGCATGGCAATCAGAGCTCTACCAATAAAGAGTTATATCTTCCTAACCCATAAAAGGAGATGCATCAAGGGGAGAGAAGGCTTTCCAATTAGAGAAACCTCTCCCATCCCTATAGAACCCATACACTATGATCTCTTGAACATCAAAATGAGGCTCCATAGAATAATACAAATTTTAAAGAAGTCCAACACCTCCTGATGGAGGCAAACCTGCAAACTGCTGTCAGTTGTTTTCAAGCAGAACCTGCTTAACATTAAAAGGACCAGAGGAGTGTGCCACATATTTTGATGCAATACTTGGCACACTACGTTGGTTCTTAAAGGGTTAAGTTGTCACCAGAGATCAAGATCTGTGGTCTAGTTAGAAACTATCATGTGCACCTCTATGGACATGCAACCAGAGGGGTATGCAAAGCATTGCAAAGCATTGCGTTGACTACCCCACTGGCACTCAAATGGTTAAAGATATTATCTCTGTAACACAAAGGCAAAAATTCATAGTAGCCATTAGGATTTCCCTGGCCATACTTAGTTAAGTGGGGGGGGGGCATTATGTTTTAGGTTGTATTAGCTCTCTTTTAAAGTGGGTTTTATAACTGAAGTGTTTTTCCCACTTTCTCTCTTTATTGCTTCTTAACTCCAGTGGACATATTTCTTTGTAAAACATTTTATTTTCTGATGATTA
The DNA here is from genome assembly GCA_037306005.1 of Rhinophrynus dorsalis. Classification (NCBI taxonomy): domain Eukaryota; kingdom Metazoa; phylum Chordata; class Amphibia; order Anura; family Rhinophrynidae; genus Rhinophrynus; species Rhinophrynus dorsalis. The sequence continues at coordinate 435,144,135 of CM074718.1, forward strand.
AAACTAGATGTAAATGTTAACCCTTTGAGTGCCAGAGGGGTACGTGACGCATTGTTCTGCAATGTGTTGTGTACCCCTTTGGCACCTAAAGGGTTAAAATCACAAGAACCTGTCTGCAGTGTGACATACACCAAATGGTGGGACAGTAGTTTTCAGCAACTATCTGAGAAGTCATGCAACAGACTGATTTTTAGGATTTTATCATTATACCGAAACTTCTTGCATCTCCCTCCAAGTTATCTTTGAACATAAGGTCTTAGAAAAAACCTTTTCACCTTTGTTATATGAAATACGTAGTTGATCAGATCCAAAGATTGTTGAATATGTCATTAACTGTCTCTCAATCAATCCACTGGGTCCTAGAGAGATCTCTAACACATTGCTTCCCATTGTGTTAAAGACAGTTCTAGTATCCAAATGGTTTCATTTCATCCTACAATACTGAAACAATTCTTATTATTGAAATCTTTTATCAGTCCCTGTTAAAATCATAACTTTTCAACGCTTATTGGGGTGAATATACAAATCCACCAGCCCAGCTCTATTGGCTTTAGCCACCATCAATGGCTGCACTTCAGGGTTTGCACTAGATCATATGATTGCTTTAGTGTATAATGGTGACTACATACCTCCGTTATCAAGACTTTAATGTCATCCCTATAGCATGCACAGGAACATGGGATAACATACTAATTCCTCTGTGCCTTCATTAAAACATGGTGTTGTACAAGGCAGTTCTCAGAGGAAAGGAATGCCCCACACACTGCCCACATTTTCCATTAAGGAAATAATTTTCTAAGTAGCTTAGCAAATTACAAATTTCTGGCACAGGGCTAGAAAATAGATAACAGCACCTATTCTTGCAGGAATCATATTAATACATTAACCATATTGTGATTGTATTACTATACCTGAATGATAATTCCTTTTGATTTATACTCTGCTTGAAGAGCTTTGGAAAAGGTAGTAACAAATGCCTAGAATGAGAAAGTTAAAGGAGCAGTAAACTTTTTTTAATGAAAACCTATATGTTATAGGGCTCCACCTGTTGAGTAAAATAAGGGAACTCCCACCACTGTCATTGTTTTAATTCAAAAGTTATGAGGGTTAAAATAATCAGGAAATAAATTTACAGCGCGTTAACTTCCTGACAACATGACTCAGCAGTTTATCTCACGTTCCATGGAGAACTATGACATTAACTTTCCTCACTTTCCTCTCAAAAAAGAATGTAACAGAATAACTAATTGGAATTTTACCACTAAAGGGCACTGTTAATGTAAAAAAAAACATGTGTTTAAACTGTATTAACTGGAAATATGCATCTCTCACAAGTAGGAGTACTTTTATTTTACTCAACAGGAAAAGCACAATATATATTTTTCATAAAAAGTTTACTGCTCCATTAAAGTGTTATTAAATGTATCTGATGAAAACTTATCATATTCATTACCCTAAATGAACACCAACCATTGCAATGAAATTTCCATTAGCCCTCTTTATCCTTGATAATTTGTGCTCAGCTACCGTGTCCTCTATCTGCCATCTTTCTACTCCCAGATGAAGCTGTCCCACTACACCTTTACTGTAACTGGTTTTGAAACTCTCACTATCCCATCAACCCTGTGTACTCTATGTGTGCTACAAAAATAAGATAGATGCACCACATCCTATATAATAATCCGCTAAAATGTTTGTAACAACACAGTCATGCGCAGTAGAGACTGCTGCATGTGCTGCAGTCATGCGCAGTAGAGACTGACCGTGATGTGGCTGATACGGAGCAAAGAGCTCCTAAGTATCAGCCACGGCTCGGGCAGTCTCTACTGTGCATGACTGCCCCGCGAACGGCTAACACTGTATCAGCCGCGGCGCAGGCAGTCTCTACTATGCATGATTGCCCCGCGAACGGCTGGCACTGTGGCTCGTGTACATGGGCTCTTCAACTAGTTGTGTAATATTGTCTTTAATAAACATTGATAAATACAAACAGCCAAAAGGCTACTCACAATTTCCACAGTCAAGGGACTGGCTAGTCAAAGTCCCATGCTCAAAGTCAGTGGAGTAACTAGTTGCTGGAGGGCCACAGTGCTTACATGTTATTGGCCCCCTAGCACAATAATATATCACAGATGCATAACCAGATCCTATTATAACCTGGGGTAAACAGGGCCCCTTGGACGCTGGGCCCCGATACAACTGTAGTTATATCCCTGCCCAAAGTGATGTGAGTCACAGTCAGCTGCCAATCAGCTGACATAAGTAAACAGAGAACACAAAACAGAAATGATCAAAAGCACAAATATCTCCAAGTGTAATTTAATGGATAAAAAGCTGGTTGGCAGATTGCCTGCATTGCACTATGTTTAATTGCAACAGATAATCAGTGGCTGTGGCAAGGCAGCTGGGAACTCTGCAAGTGACCGCAATCAGCTTCACTAAGAGTGTGGGACTTTGAATAATCAGTTTCTTCACTGTGGGAATTGTGAGTCACTGCTTGGCTTTCTAATTTATTTATGTTTATTAAAGACAATATTACACTAGGTCTGAAGTGGACAATGTAAGGCTTTTCAGATCCTGCTGGACTACAACTCCATTTTGCCACACCAGCTGTTAGGTGGCAAGGCATGGTGGAAGTTGTAGTTCAGCAACAGCTGGAAAGCCTCATGCTGCCCACCACTGCACAAGGTGGTGCACATAACTCTTTTTGTTACATCAAATACAGCACACAGTGAATATCTATCAACAGCACACAGCTGATTGAGGATGCACATAGTAACTTTGTGAATGAGGGGCAAAGTTGGAAATGGAGCTGCTGCTTGAGGCTTTGTATGCTTGCAAAGCAGCCTTACTGATCTAAAAGAACGAGAACCAGAGAGGAGGAACAGATGACATAGGCAAAATGGGAGGGACTGGAAACATATTTAACCCTTTGATTTCCAGGGGGTAAGCAAAACATTGCTCTGCAATGTGTTACATACCCCTCTGGCACTCAAAGGGTTAAAAATATAGAAGATGAAGGGAGGTTACTTTATTGGTACACTGTACACAATTATCTATTAATTCTGATTGCAAGCCATGTTGAAAAGCGTGTTGACTTTCTCTTTAAATTGTATCTGTGGTAAGACACACAGGGCCCTATGCACAAAAGAAAGGAGGAGCAATTCTGGAACAAGCCAACTACATTATAGGGAGACAAAAAGAAAATGGGTCTAATGAATTGGTTGACAGAACAGAATAAAACACAATAATGAACCAGCTACATTGAAAAACTATTTTATTGTTAAAAATTAAAACACATAGCCAGCTACATTTGGCTGGGATGTGTGCTTACGCACGTCACAGCCAATCAGCTTCTAGCGGGGGATGAAAAAGAAGAAGAAGAAAGAAGACGGAAGATAGAAGATTCAAGACAGTTTGTGATAAGTAAGTATTACAGCTCTGGTTTATGGTGTTTATGGAAGGGTTAGTGTTTGGGAGGGTGACTGCATTTTAGTTCATGCTTGGTGTTTGACACTGTCAAACAATGAGCATGAACTGTTTTCCTTTGATGTTCCCATTTCTTATGCTATTTAGCTGAATAGAGAGTGAGGCTAGAGATGATAGGTAATGTAAACTTTTACCCTTGCTGGGGCCGTTGCAGGAGTTAAAGGTGCAGGCAACAAAGCCTGATGGCAGGATGGGTACAGGCCACACCACTGGATGGTATTAAGGATTAATGCCAGCATGTAAAACTTAGACAGGAACCCTGAATGTCAAGCAACAGGCACAGGCCAGAACTCTGGAGAATGAACAGACTGGAGTCTGATAGTCGTACACAGCCAGAGGTCGAAGAGCCAAGACAGGTAGTCATAAACAGCCTGAGGTCTAAGAACCAGAGCGGGTAGTCGTACACAGCTGGAGGTCAAAGAGCCAGAGCGGGTAGTCGTACACAGCTGGAGGTCAAAAAGACAGAGCGGGTAGTCATACACAGCCAGGGTCAAGAACCAGGAATCAAAGTCAAAGAGCTGCAGCGAGGTCAAACGAAAGCTAAAGGTCAGATGCTGGGAATCAAACAACAATCAGGAACAGTAACAAAATACGGCACATACTTCCTGTAACGTGAAAGAATGACTGGGTACACCAAGTATCTGTAGATGCTAGGAGGCACTGGATAGAGAGCGAGGCTAGAGATCGTAGGTAGTGTAAACTTATACCCTTGCTGTGGCCGAGGCCGGAGTTAAAGGTGCAAGCCACAAAGCCTGATGGCAGGATGGGTATAGGCCACACCACTGGATAGATACTTGGTGTTAAGGATGAAACTTAGACAGGAACCCTGAAAGTCAATCAAAAGGCACAAGCCAGAACTCTGGATAATGAACAGACCAGAGTTGGACAGTCGGACACAGCCAGAGGTTGAAGAGCCAAGACAGGTAGTTGTACACAGCCAGAGGACAAAGAGTGAGAGTGGGTAGTCATACACAGCCGGAGGTAGAAGAACCAGAAAGGGTAGTCGTACACAGCCGGAGGTCGAAGAGACACAGCGGGTATTCGTACACAGCCAGAATCAGGAACCATGAATTGAAGTCGAAGAATTACAGCGAGGTCAGACAAAAGCCAAAGGTCAGATGCTGGGAATCAAACAACAATCAGGAACAGTAACATAATACGGCTTGAAAAACACGCATCGAACAGGTGTTCAGGCAGGGTGTAAAAAGGAGAATCGTCCAATGGGAGCCCGGCACAGAGGTGATCGACATGAGTAGGCCAAAAGAGCTAGAACAGTAATGATCGACAAGTCCAGGGGGCGTTCGTGACACTTAATTTATAAGAATAGCATGGATCCCATTTCCCTGAGGAAGAAGTGAGTAAAAATTTTAAAAAACGTTGGACTGAAAATTAAGCAAATATGAGACAAACATAATGCTGATAATGGCATCAAATTAGATTGGACAACTACACATAAATTAAGTCTCCTATTACAAACAATCATCTGGGAAAGATACCGGTAAGATTAACAAAGGACGACATGACCCCTAAAAAATACAGATAACAATTCACTGTGTAAAACCAGAAATCTTCAAAATATTATTCCTGTGCCCTAAAGTAGTAAACTAAAATTAAACATAAATTGAAGGACATAAATGCAAAAAAATAAAAATAGGTGACTAGAACATATATTACCAAAATCTGTCAAAAGGGGAGAAAATTCACCGCTAGAAATCTATGGCAAAAATTCAAAGATCAAGAATATGTATATCGTATGGATAAACAAACAGTCAAACCACCGAATTACAAAACACCTCAATGATACTGCACTTGATTGGTGAATAAATACGTTCTGTGACATGGCACTTCCAAAAAAATAAATGACTTCTCCAAAAATGCTAAGTTATATATAAAATAACTCAGTGGCCACACTCCTCCCGCCAGCTTACAACCTCACAGCTTGAACAGCCGCCCTTAGAGGAGAACAGGCATTGAGTATATTAAATCCAAAAGGATATACATTAACCAATAATTGAAGCAGGGGTTGAATACAATCTTAAAAAAACATTTAGCAGAATGGATCCAGTGCAAAAAAAACAAACAAATTATAGGTTCCAGACACCGGATTCAATTACACTAAGTTGGAGCAAAGCGTAAATGATCAGTCAAGATCTATAAAATATTATCAAAAAATACAAATATATTGTTTATTAACCCCTTAACGACCCTTGATGGTCATAGTACGTCATGGGTAGATCTGAGTTAACGGCCCATAATGTACTATGACCATCATGGAATTCCGGGATCCCCCCGCGGCTGCACGTCGTTTGTGGAGTCCGGAATCCGAATTAAAAAAAAAATGCTCTGTGGTCCTTTAATGATCGTAACGCGCTGAGTGGCCGGTCGTCAAGGGGTTAAAAAACATTAATATTGAAATAGTAAACTATCACAGTCCACATATGTAGAATTACATATTATTAGAATTTATTCCTGTTTTGAATCAACAAACCTCTCTATGTTACAATATCTGCACTCTGGATTAACCATATCCTAAATATGTGCTTTGGATTAATTATTTCCAACTATATATCACCCAGTATTATAAGAAGGATCCAACTAAAAGTGCACCAACGTTATTCTACATATGTGGACTGTGATAGTTTACTATTTCAATATTAATGTTTTTTAATACACGATATATTTGTATTTTTTGATAATATTTTATAGCTCTTGACTGATCATTTACGCTTTGCTCCAACTTAGTGTAATTGAATCCGGTGTCTGGAACCTATAATTTCTTTGTTTTTTTTGCACTGGATCCATTCTGCTGAACATTTTTTAAGATTGTATTCAACCCCTGCTTCAATTGTTGTTTAATGTATATCCTTTTGGATTTAATATACTCGATCAATGCCTGTTCTCCTCTAAGGGTGGCTGTAAAAGCTGTGAGGTTGTAAGCCGCCGGGAGGAGTGCGGACATCTGAGTGATTTTATATATATAACTTATAGAGTTGTAACAGTGTATTGATTTAATTAGTTAATATCTGAGAGGATGTGGGTATTGGTCTCTTGGCTTTAATTGTTGTTTTAATGTAGCACTGGTGAAGTGTTTGAAGTGTGGTTGTTGGACTATCAATTCATAGGAGAGCACAGATCCCTTTTATTGCAATCATATTGAAAGGGTATTTCGACTCCCCATACTTTCTGTGGCCTAGCATTTTTGAAGAAGTCATTTATTTTTTTGGAAGTGCCGTGTCACGGAGCGTATTTATCCACCAATCAAGTGCAGTATCATTGAGGTGTTTTGTAATTTGGTAGTTTGACTGTTTGTTTATCCATACGATATACATATTTTTGATCTTTGAATTTTTGCCATAGATTTCTAGCGGTGACTTTTCTCCCCTTTTGACAGATTTTGGTAATATATGTTCTAGTCACCTGTTTTTATTTTTCTGCATTTATGTCCTTCAATTTATTCTTAATTTTAGTTTACTAATTTAGGGTGCAGGAATAATATTTTGAAGATTTCTGGTTTATTTATAACACTTATAGTGGTGGTGGTAGAGTTTTTTTATTTCATTGCTGCCCAGTTAAAATGTAAATTTTTTTGAACAGGGAAAGTTTTTTAATACACATAAGTGTGAGCGTATTTAACTTTATTTTTATTTATAAAAGTGATTTACTAGTTACTGCAAACTAAGTGAAGATTAAATAACTAAAGATGATAAAACACATCATATATACAGTAAATATCCACTTTGGTGTACATTGAGTAAATCTCTTCAGAGTTTTATTGGTGTAGTCTTGTTACCAATTAATATAACCATACTTTGCTTACCACCGCGAGGCATTTATATGAAATATCTCCTTTGGAATATTGCTTACTCCTGATAGATACCTATGTGAAGATTGTTTCTCGAGTCATAAATACAAGAAATATTTTTCCTTGCACACAAAAAAATCCAGATTCCGTTATTACTATTCATTAAGACATGTTTGTTTTTTTACTTTTTGTAGTTATTGATGCTATTACTTGGACAGTTATATTATGATTGTTATGATACTGACAACACTGGGGACCAGAGCAGGGGGGAAATTCATTAAGCTGTGATAAAGAGCTGATAAAGTGGAGATTACTTCTCCAGTTTATCACTTCTCCAATTCCTGTGTTGTTCTATGGAGCCTATGCACTAAAATGTCTTCATTTTTGGAGATCTTACCAATAACATAACATAGGAACTTGAGAAGTGAAATACTGCAGATGTCATCTCCACTTTATCACTTTATCACCATTTAGAGAATCTCTCCCATTGTATAAAAAGTGTACTTTGTGGTAAAATGTATCATTCCAACCTCTGCAGTGAAAGCCAGAATATATATTTTCTCAGTATAGCAAAAATGCTGTTTTTGTACACCCAGCTAGACACAGGGTCACATTAAATAACATCAAAAGAATGCCAAAATAAATAAAAAAAAAATAAAATGAAGGCCTAGTCAGAGCAATATTGTAGTTACTTACTTTGGAAGCAGAATAGATAGCATACAGTGGGCAGGGAAAGCGGCCAAATGCAGAAGATATGTTCAAAATAAGGCCCTTTTTCCTGAAATTAAACAAAGTTCACTTATATTTATTCAAGTAAACCATTTTGAGAAACACTGTATGAATGTTTATACATATATTAACCCCTTCAGTGCCAGAGGCTCGGGCCATTTTCTGAACCCTGCAGGCCAGACACTTTTTCAACATTTTTGCTATCCTTCCGTTTAGGCTTGATTTCCTCTGGGGATTTTTAGTTACATATGGAAAACTATATATTGTTTTTTTTCAGAACGAATTGAGCTTTCTTGTGATACCTTACATGAAGAGAATTTTACATTGTGCAAAAAGCTATGATGTCATAATGACAAAAAAAAGTGAAAATTTACTCATTTTGCTAAAATCACATACTATGTATCAAAAACATTTACCTTGATTGAAAAAGTTTCAATTATTTGAAAAAGCCTCGAGTCCCCCGAGTAAAAAAATACCAAATTTGTATAGTTTTACCTACGTCCATGGCTAGCGTAGAGCCCTAATCACCAGCAGCGCAAAATGACATTTTCAACTTCATAAACTAATATGCGCATTCTAGGGTTTTTGTGGTAAAACTACCCTAAAACAGTGGAATAACTATATAAAACTATATATTTCGGAAAAGTAGACAACCTGCCGCATCTAATGAGGGGTAACTTGCCTTCTTACCCCAAGCCTGGTGTGCACAAATGCCTCCAGAAGATGGCGCTAATAAAAAAAAGGCATTTTCTTACATTTCTGCCCCTTCAAATGTACTGAAATTTGTGAAAACCATGGCATTTCCAACTGTATTCATTAGCTAGTGCTCTTAGGAGAAAAATGACACCCCATTGGTATGAGTTTAACTACCTCAGGGGGCGTTAGAAGTGCAAAATGACACCTACTACAACCTCAAATTTTTCTAACATTTTCTCAAACATTACTTGTCTGTACACAAATAGTTATAACAACTACAGAATGAAGAAAGGGTACACAAACCATACCATTTTGAAAAGAAGACACCCTGCCGCATCTAATGATGGGTGACTTGCCTTGTTACCTCAAGCCTGGAGTGCACAAATGCCTCCAGAAGGTGGCGCTAATGGAAAAAAAAGGCATTTTCTTACATTTCTGCCCCTTCAAATGTACTGAAATTTGTGAAAACCATGGAATTTCCAACTGTATTCATTAGCTAGCGCTCTTAGGAGAAAAATGACACCCCATTGGTATGAGTTCAACTACCTCAGGGGGCGCTAGAAGTGCAAAATGACACCTACTACAACCTCAAATGTTTCTAACATTTTCTCAAACATTACTTGTCTGTTCCCAAATGGTTATAACAACTACAGAAGTGAAGAAAGGGTACACAAACCATACCATTTTGAAAAGAAGACACCCTGCCGCATCTAATGATGGGTGACTTGCCTTGTTACCCCAAGCCTGGAGTGCACAAATGCCTCCAGAAGGTGGCGCTAATGGAAAAAAAAGGCATTTTCTTACATTTCTGCCCCTTCAAATGTACTGAAATTTGTGAAAACCATGGCATTTCCAACTGTATTCATTAGCTAGCGCTCTTAGGAGAAAAATGACACCCCATTGGTATGAGTTCAACTACCTCAGGGGGCGCTAGAAGTGCAAAACGACACCTACTACAACCTCAAATTTTTCTAACATTTTCTCAAACGTTACTTGTCTGTACACAAATGGTTATAACAACTACAGAAGTGAAGAAAGGGTACACAAACCATACCATTTTGAAAAGAAGACACCCTACCGCATCTAATGATGGGTGACTTGCCTTGTTACCCCAAGCCTGGAGTGCACAAATGCCTCCAGAAGGTGGCGTTAATGGAAAAAAAAGGCATTTTCTTACATTTCTGCCCCTTCAAATGTACTGAAATTTGTGCAAACCATGGCATTCCCAACTGTATTCATTAGCTAGTGCTCTTAGGAGAAAAATGACACCCCATTGGTATGAGTTTAACTACCTCAGGGGGCGCTAGAAGTGCAAAACGACACCTACTACAACCTCAAATTTTTCTAACATTTTCTCAAATATTACTTGTCTGTACACAAATGGTTATAATAACTACAGAAGTAAAGAAAGGGTACACAAACCATACCATTTTGAAAAGAAGACACCCTGACGCATCTATTGATGGGTGACTTGCTTTGTTACCCCAAGCCTGGAGTGCACAAATGCCTCCAGAAGGTGGCACTAATGAAAAAAAAGGCATTTTCTTACATTTCTGCCCCTTCAAATGTACTGAAATTTGTGCAAACAATGGCATTTCCAACTGTATTCATTAGCTAGCGCTCTTAGGAGAAAAATGACACCCCATTGGTATGAGTTGAACTACCTCAGGGGGCGCTAGAAGTGCAAAACGACACCTACTACAACCTCAAATGTTTCTAACATTTTCTCAAACATTACTTGTCTGTACCCAAATGGTTATAACAACTACAGAAGTGAAGAAAGGGTACACAAACCATACCATTTTGAAAAGAAGACACCCTGCCGCATCTAATGATGGGTTACTTGCCTTGTTACCCCAAGCCTGGAGTGCACAAATGCCTCCAGAAGGTGGCGCTAATGAAAAAAAAAGGCATTTTCTTACATTTCTGCCCCTTCAAATGTACTGAAATTTGTGAAAACCATGGCATTTCCAACTGTATTCATTAGCTAGTGCTCTTAGGAGAAAAATGACACCCCACTGGAATGAGTCGACCTACCTTAGGGGTGCCAGAAGCACATCACTACACCTACCTGTTTGCTTCTTCGAAAATGGCGGCTTGTACTAAAATGTCCATAACTGTTAGAGACATGAAGGAAAGGTATAAAAGGTATACCATTTTGGAAAGTAGACATTCTCCCGCATCAATTGAGGGGTCACTTGCCTTTCTACCCCCTGGGCTGAAGTGCACAAATATTTCCAAAATGTGGCGCTATGGGAATAAATACATGTTTTTTTACATTTCCACCACTTCAAAGATACTAAAATCTTTGAAAACCATAACATTTCCTGCTGTATTCAGTACCTGCTACCAACATGAGAAAAATGGTAGCCTATTTGTGTGGGTTAACATACAATATGTGGGTGCTAGGAACACGTACGTAAACCTGACACTTTTGTTTTTGAAATTATCTGTTTGCACTAAAATGGTTATAACCATAATAGATATGCAGAAAAGGTAGAGAAACAATGCCATTTTGGAAAGAAAACAACCTTCCGCATCTAATGAGGGGTCACTTGCCTTCTTACCCAAAGGCTGGTATGCACAAATGCTTCCAGGAGGTGGCGCTAGTGAAAAAAAAGGCATTTTCTTACATTTCTGCCCCTTCAAATGTATGGAACTTTGTAAAAACCATGGAATTTTCAACTGCATTCATTAGCTAGTGCTCTTAGGAGTCAAACGACACCCCATTGATATGAGTTGACCTACCTTAGGCGGTGCTAGAAGTAGAAAACTACACCTACTACAACCTCTGATGTTTCTAACATTTTCTCAAATGTGACTTGCCTGTACAAAAATGGCTATAACACATTCAGAATTGAAGAAAAGGTAGATAAACCATACCATTTTGGAAAGAAGACAACCTGCCGCATCTAATGAGGGGTCACTTGCCTTCTTACCCCAATACTGGTGTGCATAAATGTTTCCAGAAGGAGGCAATATAGGAAAAAAATTGCATTTTTTTACATTTCTGCCCCTTCAAATGTATGGAGCTCTGTGAAAACCATGGAATTTTCAACTGCATTTGTTTGCTAGTGCTCTTAGGAGTCAAATGACACCCCATTGGTATGAGTTGAACTACCTTAGGGGGTGCTAGAAGTAGAAAACTACACCTACTACAACCTCTGATGTTTCTAACATTTTCTCAAACCTGACTTGCCTGTACGAAAATGACTATAACACCTTCAGAATTGAAGAAAAGGTAGATAAACCATACCATTTTGGAAAGAAGACAACCTGCCGCATCTAATGAGGGGTCACTTGCCTTTTTACCCCTAAGTTAGTTGGCACAACTATTTCCAGAATGTGGTGCTACAGGAAAAAAAAAAATTTGTTTTACACATCAGTCACTTCAAAGATACTAAAATGGTTCAATGGCGTGGGATTTCCTAGGAGGACTTCTTGCCAGCCTAAGAAAAATGGTACCCCACTGCTGTGGGTTGACATACCAATTTACGCTACAGGAGCGTAGCTACCAGTGAAACAGAAATGGTAAAGCAAACAGTGTATGTGTGATTTTATGGCTAACAGATGAAAGAAACTAGGGCGTCAGCCGGTGTACGTGCGGACCTGTGACTACAAGTGTAACAAAGTATGTGGGAGGGTGAGGGATTAGGCAGTGTGTGTGGGTATGAGCAGAGGAGCAAGGATGATGGTGATGGTGGGGCAGTGTTTGATAGTGTGTATGGGAGATCTGTGACTACCAGTGTGCAATGTATGTCCCCTCATACAAAGCACTGCGTTGGACCCCCTCCCTCCTGTGGCATGTGCATTTTTGGGGGCTTTTTCCCACAATATTTTTGTGTAGACCTCGTTGGGGGCATCAGAACCCATACAATGGGGTCTAAATAAAAAATAAAGGGGGTGGTCCAGTGGATTGCAAAGCAATGCATTTGGGCCCCTGTGGCACACAAAGGGTTAATTTTTTTTATCATTACTTTGTATTCAGATGGCCAGCAAACAAGCTCTGATCACAAAGTAATGATAAAAAGTCGTGTGTGTGCCACAGGAAGGGGGTCGGCATTGAACTCCCCTCCTAGTGGCACACACAGGGTTAATTTTTTTTTCTTTACTTTTTTTTATTATGGACCTCATTGGTGGGTATCAGGACCCCTCTGATTCCCCCCAATGAGGTCTTAAAAAAAAAAAAAAAAGGAATCAAAATAAATGTCCCTGTGAGTGCCAAAGGGGTCTCCAGCGCATTGCAAAGCAATGCATTGGACCCTTCTGGCACTCAGAGGGTTAATTTTTTTTTTATCATTACTTGGTAATCAGAGCTTGTTGGGGGGCCATCAGGACCAATCATGATGGCCCCCCAACAATCTCTGATAACGAAGTAATGATAAATGCCCTGTGTGTGCGCCGCAGAAGGGGGGCTGCATTGGCCCCCCTTGTGGCACACACAGGGTTAATTTTTTTTTCTTTACTTTTTTTTTATTATGGACCTCATTGGTGGGTATCAGGACCCCTCTGATTCCCCCCAATGAGGTCTTAAAAAAAAAAAAAAAAAAGGAATCAAAATAAATGTCCCTGTGAGTGCCAAAGGGGTCTCCAGCGCATTGCAAAGCAATGCATTGGACCCTTCTGACACTCAGAGGGTTAATTTTTTTTTTTATTATTACTTTGTAATCAGAGCTTGTTGGGGGGCCATCAGGACCAATCCTGATGGCCCCCCAACAATCTCTAGTAACAAAGTAATGATAGAAGCCCTGTGTGTGCCACAGGAGGGGGGTGCATTGGACCCCCACTGTGGCACACACAGGGTTAAAATTTTTTTTTTTTTTTTTTAATAATAGACCTCATTGAGGGGCATCAGGATCCCCCCTGATCCCCCCAATGAGGTCTTTCAAAAAAAAAAAAAAAAAAACCCCAAAGAAATGACCCTGTGAGTGCTACAAGGGTCTCCAGCACATTGCAAAGCAATGTGCTGGGGACCACTGCGGCACTCACAGGGTTACTATTGGGTTTTTTTTATTTTTTTTTATTTTTTAATGTATTCAGACCTCGTGGGGGACATCAGGACCCCTCCTGGTGTCCCCCCAGTTATTGATCTCCCAGCCGGTAGGCTGGGAGATCAATTTGGCGACTGCAGGAGAGCAGAAGCTCTCCTGCCTTTCACTCCTACCACCGGTAGGAGTGAATCGGGTAAGGGAAACTTCCCTAACGTCATCGGTGATCATGTCACCGATGACGTTAGGAGGTTTCCCCCGGTCCCGCCCACTCCTACCCGGAAGTTCGGGTAGGAGAGACGGAAGAGGAGAAGCTGCGCTTCTGCTGCGCTTCTCCTCTTCTTTTATTGATCTCCCAGCGCGATCGGCTGGGAGATCAATAACAGGGGGGACATGAGGAGTGATTCTCATGTCCCCCCACTATTGCCCAGCTTTTTTTTTTTTTAAATGCGGCCACTGCATGCCGGTTATACCGGCTCATGCAGTGACCGCATTTTAGTGGGTACATTGTACGAGCTTGGCACAGCGGGTACAGCTGTCCAAACTCGTACAATGTACCCACTTGGCACTCAAAGGGTTAAAGGAGAATTAACACCTCCTAATAATAACTAGTAGACTAAAGATGATACCTTTATTTGCCAACTGAATGGCAAGCCACTCAGTTAGCCAATAAAGGTATCAACTTTTCTCTTTTAGTCTCCTGCATTTTCTATGGCTAACATGGTACCATACTTTACCCATGATAATAAATATTCACTTACCTTATGGGCAGAAGATTCCAGTGCATTGCATTGCACTGAAGGCCTCAAGGGATTATAATCACCATTTAAATCAATGGGGATTTTTTTTTTATTTCCCCATCCCCCAACCCAATGGTGCAGTTGGTTTACCCCAGAATTGCACATATTTAGCTTCCTGCATCCTATATAATAATTCACTAAGTAAGTTTGTCAGAAGTCATCATGCACAGTAGAGACGGCTGCACGCGCTACAGTCATGCACAGTACAGTCTACCCGCACATCGGCCGATATGGAGCTGGGAGCTCCAAATTCAGACCGGAGTCCTCTCTGTGCACCGGAAGGAGTTTTTGTTAGGGACTCGCTGAAATTTGGGTACCTAGGCGTGGTCAGTGAGCTTAACCATAATTTGGCCATTTTATGTACAAAACCCCCAGATTTAAGATCTTTTTTTTTATCATATGAACTATTAAATATTTCATGATATATGCTGGTGACAGGGCGGCTATGTCTTTTAGGTATTAGAATAGGTTAGCGTACGATGTTTTCTTTTCTTCTATGATACTCTTGAGTACACTCAAAAAACTGAACTAGCCAGGCTAAGTGCAGCAGTAAATAGGGCAGGAATGGAAGAAGAGACAATCTTGAGTACTATGCCTTCTGGGAGAGGACTCTATAACCCACAGTCCGTGCATCCCACAAATGATGCAAGAGAGACACCCAAATCCATGTCTGTGGATATGGAGCCAGTGCCTATAACCATTTGAGTGCCAGGGAGATATCCTATCTGGCACTCAAAGGGTTAATGACTGTACTTCCCTCTGGCCTTGAAGATTTAAAGCATTGAGTTGCCTGGATCTGTTCCCACGGAGCTCTCAGTCAGGCACTGTGAAAGAAGGTATGTTGATACAATGTAGAAAGGAAAGACTCAGTGCTACAGTGTTACATTTATTTCACTGTCCTGCTTTGATGGTCAACTGACAATAAACCTCTCTGGGAACAGGTATAGTAAGCTTACTGTCAGGGACATAAAACAGCAAAAAAAAAAAAAAAGAAAGAGTAAGACAATGTGACTTTTAAACAAGGTATTGCAAATCATTTAAACCGGGAAAAAACATACCTTTCTTCCATTTGTTTCAATATAATTCTTGTCATCTAAAAAGACAATAATAGATGTAAAATGAGATAGTTATCAATTGAAGACAAAAAAGAAACAGAAACAGTAACCTTCTAGTGGTCATATGCACAAAAATAAAAGAGGACAATGCTGGGGCAAACCAACTGCTCTATAAGGGACAAATTAAAATTCCCATTCATTTGCATTGGGCTTTTAACCCCTTAATTGCTAAAGAAGTCACTGGCATTTATTTCCATTGCACTGAAGACTTCTAGCATTCAAAATTGTATTTGTCCCCAATGCTGTAGTTTAATTCTCCACGTTTGTTTTGTGTATATGGCCTGCGGTTCTAGTCTTTATAAATACCAGTAGTAGAAAAGAGATTGGAGCTACAGAGGATATAAACCACCCAAAATAATAACTAAGATTTACTTGTGGCTGTGTTTATTTTTGGTCTGTTACTCAACTAGCAAACATTCAACATATTGCAAGTAGGGATTCTTTACAGTAAGGGCGGTAAAGCTATGGAATTCTTTGCCTCGGTCGACCCATTAATACCAGTCGACCCATTAATACCAATGGATGCTAGAAAGGTTACCAAGGCATTGCAGAGATATGGGTTGGACACTTCTCTAGCATCAGTGGCAGTTAACATAATTGTGTTTCTACATGTATTTGAATGCCAGTTGGTACTGGTGCCTTAACCCTTTGAGCAGCATGTTGCATACTCCTCTGGCACTCAAAGGGTTAAAGGGGAATTAATGCCTAATAGTACCCCCACTAGCCTTACTATGGCCATAAACTTCTAATGACTTCTATAAATTTTGCCCTTGTGCCTCTGTTGAAGACATACCCTCTTCTATCAGTCCTGAATGTCCTGTCCTTGGAGGCAGACATGACGGTTTCTGTCAGTTCTCTGAAGAAGAAGCAAGCAGAGTGCACAAGTCTACTTAACCCATTGGGATGCACAACACATTGTGAAGCAAGAAAAGAGATGCTGCTCAGTCATGATTTTCACCCCGATTCACTTTAAAATGAACTACACTTATTTTAAGGTGACAGTTGCACTTTAAAGTAGTACTTTAAAGTAAACGTTTACATTATGCACCATTTTCTTTGGTTTTTAAGGAGGACTTGTCATCTTTTCCTGTCCTTCCCTCAGTGGCAGCGTCCATTTTGAAAGCATTTACATAATTATTCCCCTTATCAGTTCTCAAGTGATAAGTATTATCAGAAGTGAAGAGAGGTGATCTTCTGGATATATGAGTAACTAGTTAAGCATGCTTTATCTGACCAAGTCAGAGAACAGAGCTCTACTGGGGCTAGATTCCCTAAGTATTAAATCAAAAACTCTAAAGCTATTAACATGTCTGATGTTACCACAGGCTAGCTGTTTTGTTGAGAGGCCAGTTTGACTTTGCAGGCCCCCACCAACTTCACCAGGCCTAAGGCAGGTGCCTAGGGAACTTTGTCCATGCTCTGCTTATCTCAAGTAATAAAATGAAGAGTATGGATAGGAACAGTAGAACTGTTGAAATTACTATCATAACAGACTATAACTCAGAAAGTATGCAGATTAAGAATTAAGAGAGAGCTTTCAAAATTACCTATGTATGTGATAGCCATTCTTTATTTAAAACTATAATTTGAGATATTTTGCTTTATTTTTCATTTTATGCAAATTAGGTACTGATAACTGGCACAGTATGGTGTGTGTTCCACTAACTAACTAATGTTCCACTATCCCTCCCAATTGTCATTTCCTACCAGGAAATACTGGTTAATGTCCTTAAACCAACAAATAAATAAAGCTAAATCTCAGAGTATAGTTTTAAATAAAAATTGGCCAACATAAATATAGGTGATTATGAAAGACCTTTAAAAATCCCCCAAGTCATTATAAAGTGTTTGTTGCACTTTAAAAACTTTAATTCTTAAATATTTTGCCATAACCATTTTTTTGGAATAAATAACTATTATCACACTTAACTAATAAATCAACGTACTTCCCACATAAGTTTATTAAAAGGGAACTATGCACTTGAAATCTGGAGCTCTTTAATGTGTTTAATAGAAGGACTTGCTTTTGAATTTGACCTTCATATAGCAGTCATTTATATCTATTTACTGTTTTCTGCACTTGAACTCTGCTGTAGTCTATAACTAAACAGGTACATTTTACTGCCTTGGGGAGCTTTCATGACCCTATGGAGTCTTTGACAGGGCTCTTTTTCTGTGTATAATTGTACTCAGAATGATAAAGCCTATTGTTTTTTTGTGAGGAGGTGAAAACTAAACATATACCCCAAAAGATGCTCAGCAAAAACTTCAGATTCAAAACAAAAAATATATAAATAGATATGTTTGACTTGTGTATGAAGGAAATTTACCTAGGCAAGCTCCACTTATTCCTATAGGTATAATTGTCCTTTAATGATCACATTGACAATGTACAGGACAGAAAATAGTATGTTAAAATGTTTGGCCAGCAGATGTCACTGTTGCACACATTTTGACTGCATCAGTAAATTATGTCTTACTCTGATAAAACATAAAATGGATATTACATAAATTTCCATACTCATGCTATTTATGTGCCAACTTCTCAAGATTTCTAAATGTGGTATGTTAGCCACGTATCTCAATGTCAGTGGCAATAGTTTGGGACATTTATCAATAATTGCATGTACATTGCTAAACATTTACATTTTAGAACTAGGAAGGAGGAGATGTAGAGCTATGCAAAGCACCCCAAGCAACAGGCTGTTAGAGACATTTAAACAATTGAAATTTTGCTAGTATTGATCACATCGGCATTGGGTTAGAAAGGTTTTGCTTATGAGGATGGTCTGCTCCAGACAGCGTTATTGTGTGACCCCTTCACACTGTGAGCTCACTTCAAGGTAAATTCCAGAGAGCCACTGGTACAGCTGTGTTTATCTAAACCACTCAACTTGTCCAAGTTACAATATGAACAATCCAAAGCCTAACTCTGCAGTCATTACACAGGTCCTGTTTAAGGGAAGATGCAGAGCCCAATGTCACTGGAGGAAAGAATAGAGGTCAAGATAGCTGGGCAATGGTCTCTAAGGCCAACATTAAAAAACATGAGTAATAATGTGATCGCTAATGTAAAAAAAAATTAAATATTGTGATTACTCACAGCTGAAGTTCAAAGGGCTCATTTTTATTGAATTGCTCCAAATCTGTAAAGTTGTCAGTATTTTCCTCCTCAGTTAACATCTCTGTTATGGAGCCAATGCAGTAAGATTTCTCCAGCGTTGGAGATCTTACTGCATAAGCGCTATAGAATAACACTGTAGTAGTGATATCACTGGAGAAGTCATCTCCACGTTATCACCTCTTTATCACCGCTTAGTGCATAACCTCCCTGGTTTATTTTGTTAATAAATATTTGTATCAATTTATTTATACTTTGTATAATTTTGAGTGCTTGGATACTATACTTTTGTATTTTAAATGCGTTTTGCTGTGCTGTGAATGATGAGGATAGTGGGTGCTATTAGTCCCCTTATTCATCTCTTCTTCAGGAGTGTAACCAAAACCAACATTACTCATCCTAGTCAGAGGGTCATTGTACATTCACACTGGTGTGTCATTGAAGAGTAATGTCTGCCCCAGGAGATATCACAGCATGGAGGGAATGTATCAGTCAGAATTCTCAAATTGCCAAATGTGTTGACAAAAGGAAACCTGATTAACCATTTTTTTATTTATCATCCACTTTATCTCAGAAATTTGCCATTCGATTTGCCTCTCCAGTGAACACAGGGTTATATGAAGAAAGAGCACCAGTAGAAATTCTAAAGCAAAGAAACAGCACTATGGGAGGATTAAAAATGTCCAGTGATTTAAATGAGGATTTTACCCCTTGAAAACTAGAGAGGTCTCAAAGGCAATGTGTTGGAGTCATTTAGCATTCAAGGACTGAAAAGGCCAATTTTTAATCAATCAGAAAATTGAAAATGTTCTTTTGTCCTCAGGGGCGGATTGTAGGGGAATACCAGCCCGGGCATTTTTTAACCCTTTGAGTGCCAAAGGGGTAGGGAATGCATTGCTTTGCAATGCATTTCGTACCCCTCTGGCACTCAAAGGGTTAAAGCAGCTCACTAGCAGCACCGACGTCCCTATCGTCTCCCCCTTGTGATCATCGAAGGCTGTCACAGAGAGTGTCTGTGCCGGTGGAAACACAGACCTCTTTCAAAATATCGTGGGACGGTGAGGTGAGATCCTCTGATCTCCCCCACCGACCCATGATCTAGCGGCCCACCGAGGGATGCTAGATAGGGGATAGGCCAATCCGCCCATGTTTGTCCTGTATGGTGTAAAGAAAGAAAATGTAGTAAGGTGTTAGTAAACTAAAGGGAGTGTGCTAATCAACCATCTTATTTAAGAAGAAAGAAACAGTTGTAAAACAGCACCAAACCACCCTTACTGTAATTGGCAATGAGGTGAGGAAAGAGTTGGGAGTCCTCTTTCAGAATCTTAAAACAAAACCTTTATTACACTCTATATAAAAAAGGAAAAAAAAGGGAAAATAAAAAAAATATATATATAAAATCAATTAAAACCAGATGATAGTCACTGATGTTAGTGGGAAATTGCTGAATTATTTTGTGGTGATAACATCATCATATTGAAGTAACAGGAAATAAATTATTGTGCAGACTAAGGGGTAGATTTAAAGGCAGCCGTTAACAAAAAAAATCACTAACGGGTGCGTTAAGTGACATGTTGCAATTCAAAGATCCGTCTAAAGACCAGCTAACGGCAGTTGTACAATCCTT
Source organism: Rhinophrynus dorsalis (assembly GCA_037306005.1). Classification (NCBI taxonomy): domain Eukaryota; kingdom Metazoa; phylum Chordata; class Amphibia; order Anura; family Rhinophrynidae; genus Rhinophrynus; species Rhinophrynus dorsalis. Next base: position 435,164,502 of record CM074718.1, read on the forward strand.
ACGGCCGATACACTTACGTGCATTCAGACGCATGGAAAAACATACCCCAGAGCTATTCAAAGGCTTGCGGTACTGATAACGGCTGAAAAAAAGACACACCTAACGGCTAAAAGTTAAGACCCACTTTTTTTAGCCGTTAGACACTTAACGGCCAAAACAAAACACCCGTTACATAGGAAAAGACACAAAAGGCTTACCGCACAACCATGTAAATGGGAAAATTAACCCGTGCAATGCCAAAACAACACAAAAACATGCACACACAACACAAATCACTATACACACAACAACAACCAACACCACAGGGACAACGACACACTAAAAAACAACAACACAACATGGCACGGAACAATGGGGGTCATCACACAAAGCGGACACCTGCAAATACAAGCTCACCTGGGCAACATCAACACGCCACCTGCACCCCACAACTGCATGTCCGCAAATGGCACACACAGAACAAGCACAACACACCACATCTTATAACACACACACACCTGCAAACACTTACCTGGACAAAAACAACTCACCATTGGTCAGCACTCACCTCATCACCACACCCACACAACGCCCTAGCAAGTACTTAAAGGGACAACTCAACACACTCACTTGTGGCTTGTTTTCCACTCTGGGAGGGAGAGAGAGAGAGAGAGAGAGAGAGAGAGAGAGAGAGACAGAGACAGATAGAGAGAGAGAGAGACAGATAGATAGAGACAGATAGATAGAGCAAACAGTATGTTGGGTTACATATTGTTGCGAAGACTGAAGAGAAGGCGTGCAAGGGAGAGAGCTAGGGAACATCAGCAACCTCCAAGCATGCCTGATCAACAGCCACCACCTGTTGCAAGTGAGGAGGCTCTGGCTCAGCAGCCACACAGGAGCCCATCCCCACCTGGAGGGCACAGGATGTATAGACGACCACCAAGGCCCAGGGTATACCGCCCAAGGGTCACCCTCTTTGGAATGACCGATGATGAGGTAATTGATCGCTACAGGTTGAGGCCTGACAGCATCATTGCCTTGTATGAGGTCATCAAGGAGCAGGTGGATCCCATCTACATCTACAACCATGCCCTAACTGGCCTGCAGAAACTACTCTGTGCCATGCACTTCATGGCAAGCGGGGCCTTCCAGTCCACAGAGGGTTACGCATCTGGCATGTCACAGGCCACATTCTCCAGGGTGCTGGCCCAGGTCCTGCCAGCCCTCAAAAGCAAGGCCAGTACCTATATACATTTCCCCACCACCGACATGGACTGGATACAAGTCAAGCAGGCCTTTTACGCCAGGGGAGGCATGCCCAGGGTCATGGGTGCTATAGATTGCACCCATGTCCGAATTAAGGCCCCAGCACGTGACGCACAGATATTCATCAACAGGAAGAACTTTCACTCCATCAACGTGCAGATGGTGTGTGACAGCCATATGAGGATAATGAATGTCTGTGCAAAGTATCCTGGCAGCTCACATGATTCATACATTCTCCAAAACTCCTCAGTCCACAGAGATTTCGAGAATCGAACTTTTACAGGGGGATGGCTTTTGGGTGAGTTCACAATACAAAATCACATCACATACACAGGCGTACACACAACGCTGCTTAGCATGCTCCTGACCCACAGCTACTACGTCTACCACACAAAACATCATTCACACAACATGTGCTCCCTGTCTCACCATGTCACTCACATTACACAGGTGATGCTGGCTATGGATGCAAGTCCTGGCTACTGACCCCACTGGCCAATCCTCGAACACATGCCCAGGAAAGCTACAACCAGGCTCATGGCAGAACGAGGAATGCCATTGAGCGGACCTTTGGCCTCCTCAAGTCAAGATTCCGATGTCTGGACCACTCGGGGGGAGCACTGCAGTATGCACCTGGAAAGGTGTGCGACATCATTGTGGCGTGCGCAATACTGCACAACATCGCAGTGGACACCAGGCTGCTGGAGCACATCCAGGCCCCCCCCATACAGGAAGTGCCCATGGACATCGGACACGTTGAGGAGACCCTGAGAGGGACACAGATCAGAGACAGGCTCATCACGGAACACTTTACATGTGAGTATAACACAGGCATGCAAACAATCCATGCAAGTCCCCCATCAGTCCTGTGACACTAACCACACTGCACATTTTGTTCTGTCTCACCCCACAGGAACAGTGACACAGCACTGCACTTGCAGCGGACGTGGCAAATTGTGTGTGTGGACTCAAAAACCATCCTCCATTCCACTCTCCACGTTGACATACAGACCCCAAGGATATCACGCACACCCTCAGGAGAAACAAGGTACAACACATAACCCATGTTCATCGCCTTACAGGGCTTGATTGACAGCAGCTAACTTGATTTGCCATGAGCATAGCCAGAGCAACCATGCTAGCCTTGTAGCGAAAGAGTGTTATCCAATGCTATGCATTGGATAATACTCCGTCACATCAGGGGTTAAAGGGCCATTGGACTCAATATGGAACCTGTACTGTGCTACAGCTGAGAAGAGCAGCACAGGGGTGGATGTACAGTGGTATGGGCACACAATGTAGAGGTCATGAGACGTAGATCAGATTACCAGGGACACCATGCTGACCTGTGAGTGTGCAGACATATGTGCCCCCGACATGAATACACACATCAACAAATGTGTCCTAACAGTTCCATGGAACAAATGACATTGGGCTGCCACTGTCACATTAACAGTGGCAGCCCAAATTCATTACTTCCATGGAGCTCTCAGAACACTTGTTGATGTGTGTATCCATGTCAGGGGCACATATCCATAGGGCTGGGGCACATGTCCTTAGTTCTCCACATAATTGGTTACAGATGAGTACACAACACATTGTCAAGCAATGGTTTGTGTACTCACCTGTAACTGTGAAAATTGAGGGGATCAAAAAGACTAAATTGTTGTTGCTTGATGATCAGTTCAAGTCAACTACTCCAAATCCTGTCCTCTTCTTCCACAGGCATCCGTAACATGATCCATCCTTGAACTGAAGTTCTTCTATGTGACTGGATTGATGTCTTGACATCACCTTCATGGAGATCACCCCTTGCTGTTTATGTTGATGTTGTTGGTGATGCAAAGTTTGACCTGAGGTTCACACAAACCTCTACTGGATCATTTTCATATAGACACAGAAAACACTAATTCCTGAGTTTTATAACCTGTACAGTTAGGATGCTCAGCTACAGAGTTGTCAAACCTTGTGGACAACACATGAGCTGGGCAGCAGTGTTACTAAAGTACTATTTTTTTGTTTCAAAGTACATTTAGTGTTCTCATACAGGTGTTCAATGCATATAGGCAATACACAGAAAACACATGTACATCCTAATGTACTTTGAGACACAATAAAGATGAACCATCACCATTCTATCTGTGTCTGTAGGAGGATATATTTGAGAACACAGTTGTCAATGCGTTACCACACCCAGGGTAGAGTATCCCCATACATGGAAAGGCATCACCCATATCACAGGACTCCACCACTTGTTTGCAAGTGAGTGGACTCAGTGATGTATTCACGCTAACAGATGGTGGCAGTGATACACTAATGTGTTGTGGGAGTGATAAAGAGGTGATAAAGGGGACATACTTCCACAGTGAATTCCTGTCCACAGTTAATGTGTTGCTCAGTATAATCAATGTTCAGTGATATTGCTCCACTGGGACATATCACAGTACATGACCAAGTGGACAAGTGTTTTCACTGGGGAAGTCTGTTACACCCTTAGAAAAAACAACAAGTCAACTTACTGGAGGCCCCAATGCTCACCCCAGGATATCAATGTGTGTGCTACACATTGAAATCCTAGGTTGAAAACATTGGCTTCCCCAGTCAGTCTGTTGCACAATGAGTGTGTGAATCCAAGACAATATGGATACATGTCCCATTTATCTGTCCTGCTTGTTATCTCACCGCTAAGCCGTTTGTTTGGTTATCCCCTTAACCCTCTGAGTGCCAGAGTGGTACCCAACGCATTTCTTTGCAATGCGTTGCCTACCACTCTGGATATCAAAGGGTTAAACACTACATATGATGTAGATGAATGTTCAATGTTGTACCAAATGTTGGGCTAAGGGGAATGTTTTGTTATGCAAAATCAACACACAACATTGCCATATAACACAGTTGTGTAATATGGCAACAGGGATGTTTTTACAGTTGATTTTGTACAACGATGTGTATGTGAACCCATGTTGTAACATCCCACAAACATCTTACCTAGGCAGGAGTTGTATTCACTGAATTGTTTGGCAATGCATTGGAGACAACTCTGCCACCCAAATCTATGACCAAATTCAAAGCAGATCAGACAGGATTCAAAAGCACAATGTTCCTTTATTCAGGGGAAATTTAACATGTTGGGCATTTTATTTTTTTTTCTTGGGGGGGGGGGGGCTTAGACTGTGTGGCAGAAGTGGATAACCTGGATGATCTCCTGGTCACCCTTTGCCCCCTAGGTGTGGCTTCGGGGGTCACATTAGAGGGGGTGGTGGGGGCAGTGGATCCCTCTGTGGAGCGCAGGTTTTCCCTCTCCAAACGTAAGTCCTCCCTGCGGTTCAGCTCTCTCAACTCCACCAGTAGCTGTGCAAGCAGGTCCATCACCCCCGTGTGTAGCTGATGGAGTTGAGTGTTGATCCTCATGACCTCCGACTCCAGGGCATGGATCCTTGCCTCTATCCTGTTAGTGTTTATACGGGATTCCCTACGGCTCCTGGTGATGTTGTCATTGGTGCGGAGGCTTGACCTGAGTAGTCTCCTTTGCAGAGCCATACACTCAGCTTCCATCCCCATGGGCCGTTCACTGCTGGTGATGCTTGTGCCTGGTGAATCAGCTGCTGCTGTGTCCTCCTCTGCTGGTGCTGTATCCTCCTCTGCTGCTGCTGTGTCCTCCTCTGCTGGTGCTGTGTCCTCCTCTGCTGCTGGTGTGTCCTCCTCTGCTGCTGCTGTGTCCTCCTCTGCTGGTGCTGGTTGTGCTGCAGATGGGTATGTGCCCACCACATCAATTGACCCACTGCTGCCCACCGATGTCTGTGCTGGTGGAGGTGGTGGGGTAAACACGTCCCTTCGCATAGGCTGTTGGGGCTCCCCAAGCAGGCCCAGGTGTTGGTAGTCGAGTGGCCAAGGGTCAAACCTTGGCCACTGGTATGTGCTTGGCCCCCACCTAGGATCATACCTGGGGCCATGCTGGGGAGCCATCCAGGAGGGTAGGTCAATCTGTGGGTATGGCCCGTATTGGGTGGTGGCCACATCACCGGGCAGCCATTGCCTCCCTGGTGGTGGTGGTGCTGCTGCTGCTGCTGGGGGATAATAGCTCCTGGAGGTGGTGGGGGGCATCCAGTCACTGTAATAAGTCGGTGCAGGCAGAGTTGGTGCAGGCAGAGTTGATGCAGGCAGAGTTGGTGCAGGCAGAGTTGATGCAGGCAGAGTTGGTGCAGGCAGAGTTGGTGCAGGCAGAGTTGGTGCAGGCAGAGTTGATGCAGGCAGAGTTGGTGCAGGCAGAGTTGATGCAGGCAGAGTTGATGCAGGCAGAGTTGGTGCAGGCAGAGTTGATGCAGGCAGAGTTGGTGCAGGCAGAGTTGGTGCAGGCAGGGTTGGTGCATCCAGCTGGCCAAGAGGTGTGGATGTCGTTGGGTACGGTGCCCACTGGCTGGTCCCCTCCTCCAAATACTCCTCACTGGGTGGTGAGGTGGCCTCCTCCATGGGCTCCTGATGTGCTGGAGACACATAACCTGTGTGGAGGATTGAGATTGTGTGATCAGTAAACTTAGCCATGATGGTGTCAAATTGATATTAAGACTTGAAATGTGTAAAGGAACATATATGTTGTATGGTGTATCCCCCTGTGTGAAACAACGGTACTCCTACTGGTGATGGGTGTTGTATTCTACATGTATTGCAGCTCAGAGTTGAATTCCTTTGGTGCCACATCCCAGTGGCCTGAAATTGTACATTTGCGCTGTTGCCACATCATCCTTTGTGGATATCTGTTCCCTGGACCAAAGCTAGCCAGAGGATGGTCTGGCAACATTGGCATAGTACATTTTCAGGCCACAGTGATATTGTCCCTGGAATATTCAACTTTGAGCTGTTATACTCTTGTGATGAAACACCTTTCAGTAGTGGGGATACCCTTGCATTACCCGGTGGATCAATCCTATGACATGTATTTTTCCTTTCACATTTTAGGTATTACTATCTCTTTAACGGGATAGCAATGGTTAATTTCACCTTGATGTAACATTGCAGGCATCATAGAGAGATGTTTAGAAAGATGTTGCTGTATGTGACAGCTGGAGATGTCAGTCATTTGACCACACGGAGGCTCTTCAGCAGACTCCACATTGACCCATTTGGAGATAACTACATCTTTGCCATTGTCTACTAAGTGTTCCTGGTTTGTAAGCACGCTCTGTGGACCATGTCAATGATGGATCCATCTCCAATTGTTTCAATTTTGGGTCTGCTGAAGAGCCTCCGTGTGGTCATATGACTGACATCTCCAGCTGTCACATACAGTAACATCTTTCTAAACATCTCTTTATGATGCCTGCAAGGTTACATCAAGTGAAATTAACCATTGCCATGCCAAGGTACACAGTGAGGAATATGGTCTGATATGTGTGTATATGTACCTTTCATACGGGTACAAACATATCCTTGATAGATATGAACCCAGAGATCTGTTCAGAACATGTGATTGTCTAACTGCCTATATATGTACAGCCATCACAAATGAACTTTCATAGATACAAGTGATACCCATCCAAGTAGGTGTAATATACTGGGTATATGTACTGTGATGATGATATCAATATGAGTTATTTTGTTGAGGGTGCACATATATGGGCAGTTGGACAATCACACGTACTGAACCGAACTCTGGGTTTACATCTTGTTGGGACCTATTTGTACCCATTTGAAAGGGACATATCCACATACAAATCTGGTTGTTTTTCTTTCTGTACATATCTTTTTTGAAGAGATCTGCAGTGTGATTCAAGTAGTATTCATCCCTATGTTATCAGTTCATCCCGTACAGTGCTGGATTTTGTCAGATTAGACATGTCCCTCTCTGGTTGTCATGATGGTATCCTATGCATAGCATTGTGATGCATGGGATACCACCGTGGCAATCAGGGATTGATGTACATTACAGGATTCTGTCCATGAGGTCTGTTCAAGTTGAATCCTGAGGGGCAACAATCAAGCCAGTATTGAAGGATATCATTGATTGAGGCCTTTTTTTTCCTGGATCAGCCCATCCATCCTTCTGTGTGAGGCAGCCAGACCCGATCATAGATATCCATAATCCCTGGCCTGTTATTGACCAAACCTCAATGGTTCATATTTGGTTCCCATATTTATCCTGCAAATAGTGTCTGGTGTACCATCCATCCATGGCATCAGCACTCCTGAGGATCTATATGTGAATCAAATGTGAGCTATGTAAATTGAAGTTAGAGTAAATGATTGCATACACAACACCAAGGCCAACTTTTTCACCTTTACTTATGTGTGATTGTTTTTGGCCTGTGTGTTGCACATACAAGCATTTATTCTCAGTGGCACTGTGATTTGTGACCTGATCCATCCTGTTGGTGATTCAGTAAGCGGTTAAGTGGACCTGATGAACTGATTATGATGCTGACTTCTCCGCTGACCTCATTTCCCCATCTGCAATGTTTTCTATGGAGTCCACACAATGGGGCCTGTGCAGCTTGAATCCTGTTATTGGATGTTCTCCATAGACTAACATTGTAATTGGTAAAGTGAGGGTATGCAAGTGTCAAATTCACTACATCAGCTCTTTTTCACCGCTTAGTGAATGTCCCCTATGTGTCATGTAATTGTTAACCTATCGACATGTGTTTGTTGTATGGTTAACCCTTTGAGTACCAGAGGGGTTGCCAAAGCATTGTTGATCGATGCATTGATGATCCCTCTGGCACTCATGGGGTTATGTGCTGGATTCCCTGTGTGAACATGGGTAACACTGTGTGACAACAATTGTGATGTTTAACATACAACACTTTACTGAGCATGGTTTGTGTGTATTGTGTGTGATGAGCACAGCAACATGAGGGTTAACCAGGGAGTTGGACAGGTTTTGGCCTTGTTGAACATTGACATTTGTCCTTGTCTTGATCCCTGTTTAAACCCTCAGGGTGCTGTGTTGGTGCAATTGTGTGGTTGAATGAAGAGCAGATGTTGGGATGTGAGTGCTTGTTTGTGATGGGTGTGTGGTTTGGGGTGGTGTGTGGTTTTGGGGTGATGCACTTACCGGTGGTGTGGAGGCTCCTCTCCTCCCCAGTGTCTGATCCTCCAGGGACCCCCTCAATGAGGGTGGACGACAGTGTCTGCCGCAGCCTCTCCTCCCATGCGCTGTAGGTGATGGGGACAGGTGGCCCACCTCCGGTGGCTCTGGCGTGCAGGGCGGCATCCCCCATCTTCCTCTTCACCTGCCTTTTGCAGTCGCCCCATCTCTTCTTTATTGAGTCCACATCCCGTCTGCAGGTGGCCACCGCATTAACTCTGCTGCAGATTTGACTCCAGGCAGCTCTCCTCCTCGCAGACAGGCCAGGGAGTCTGTCCCCCGGGAAGAGGACACTCTCCCTCTCCAGCACAGCCTCCACGAGGGCCGTGTTTTCTTCCTCGGTATATCGGGGATCCCTGAGCCTGTCCCCCTCAGCTCCGGCATGCGAGGAGTCAGACCAGGAGTGTCCTGCCTGCTCTGCCCCTGCCTGTGTGTGGTGGTCCCCAGGCACTACCCCTCGTCCCACTGCAGGATCTGTCCCTCTTCTTCTTTGTGTGCCTGTTCTTGTGGGCCTGGTCCCCCTCCGCCCTGCGTATCTCCCTCTCCCACCCCTGCTCTGCTGAGGGATCCCCTCCTGACCTTCCTCCTCCTCCTCCACTAGTCTCCCCATCCCTCTCTCCTGTCCTCCTCTCCTGGCCATCATTCACCCAGTCACACCCAGGCACTCTCACACGCCCTCACAGACACACTCGATCCCACTCACTCTCTGTCACACACTTTCACTCACGGATTCACACTGTAAAAATAAAGTTTAAAATGTGTAAGGTGTGATGAAAAAAAAAAGACTATGTGTATGTATGTGTATGTGTTTGTATGGATGTATGTGCTATGTGCAAAAGTGTGCTATGTGTCTATTTAAATGTAACTCTCTCCTCTCCAAAATCCTTCTACCATACTCCTCTGTATGCCTCTCTCTCTCTCTCTCTCTCTCTCTCTCTAAACGCTATCCTCCACTCCTGGGTCCTGTGCTCTAGCTTGCTGAAACTCGAAACACAGACAGGGTGTAACCGTTATTTTGAGGTATATATAGGTGTATTTGAACATTTTTGATACTTTGGGGCCTTGGGATTGGCTGTAGGTTTGAATTTTGTTTGTGCATCTATCAGGGTTGCTAGACAACGGCAGCCGTAATGTAACATTTTGAGTTAAGTTGTGTTTTAACGGGTGTTTGGGATGCACGGTGATGCAAAATCAGGTGCGACGCTGGTTTTTGTTTAACGTGTTTTTGTAGTGCCTACGCCCGATAGCTATTCTTGAACGCTTACCTTTGAATCTGCCGTAAAACATGTGTTCTTTGCGGCCGACGTGCCTTTTTTACTTAGCGGATGGTTTAACGGCTGCCTTTAAATCTAGGCCTAAGTGTGATGCTGATCGGTATCACAGTGTCATACATAGTGCTTGTGCTGAATTAAATCAGCTACTACAAACACCTACTGGTAATGTATGGACAGGTAGAGACCCTAATATCACAGTAAGAGTATATTAGTTCAGCAAACAGCTAGTATAAACAGTAAAGTGTATGCGGGTAGCTGCTGCTAATTCGACAGTAAGAGCTTAGTAATCAATCAGACAACTGCTACAAACAGCCATGGGTAAAATGTAAAACAGGTAGTCGGCTGAAAACTTGTCAGTCCATGCACCTGATACAAATATTCATCAGCCGCAAAATTAGCAGAAGAAATATTCTGTTAATCTCTTGGTGAGGAAAAGTCCTCAAAAATCATTAAGTAAATGACGTATTATTCAAATGAGGAATATAAAAATTAAAGTGTCATCGTAATGGGTTAAGAGGCTGAATGCAAGTCGGTACTCCTCTTTTCCCTGACGTGCGTTTGGCATCATCTTTCTGGAAAGGTCACCCTATGGCGCAGTTGGTATACTTCAGTATTTTTACTCTCTTACTTTGTAAGTCCTCTAGTGACTAAGAGCGCCATATATTCTAAAACAAGTGCAGTCAATTGTCAGACCACGAGTTGTTGTGGATCGCCATCATTCACAACCAGCCTTTGGGGATGACGGGACTTATAGCAGTTGACTCTGTCTTAAAAATATAGGACATTCTTTTTCACTGAAGAGCAACTTCCATTTAAACCTAACCTTTTACTAAAGAACAAACATTTTGGTACTAGGACACTGCGGGGGAGATTCACTAAGCAGTGACAAAGAGGTGATAAAGTAGAGACGATTTCTCCAGTTTATCACTTCTCCAATTGCTATGTTATTTTCTGGAGCAATGCACTAAGATATCTTCAGCGTTGGAGGTCTTAGTGCATAGGCTCCATAGAATAACATAGGAACTGGAGATGTGATATGATGTCACTGGAGAAGTCATCTCCACTTTATCACTGCTTAGTGACTCTCCCCCATCATCTACCATAGACAAGAATTGACTGTAGAATTTACAAGGTACCTTTGCCCTTGAAATAAGCAGCTATTAAATTGTTTACTGCAAGGACTTCATTAGGAATGTGCCCTTCTTACAGCTGTCAGATACAGCTACAGTAATTACTTTTGTTTGAATATGAACTCTGCTGTATTCTGTAACTGAATAGGGACATTCTAGCACATTGAGATGGAGGCGATATCCCATTAAAACCATGGGTCAGGTTCTCTTTTTATGGCAAATGGAATTCAGAATGATAAAGCCCATTGTTTATTATGTGAAAGTGAAAACTAAATACAAACCTAAAAGGGTGCACAGAAAGTACAGGCAACTGCAGATAAAATGCAGAAAATACATAGATAGATACCGTATGTCTGAGTGCTGTATGAAGGATTCCTAACTAGGCACTAGGCTTTTAACCAATTGAACGCCAGAGGTATGCAAAGCATTGTACTCAGATTGTTAAAGGGATAGAAATGTTTCATAATAAAAGCAGCTCTAATTAATCATCATAGTATTTGGACCTTGGAGAGTGTTATTTCAGTTCTGTCAGAGTTGCAGTTCAAGAGTAATTCAATGTCAAAGTATCCCCCTCCCGCCCCTTTTACTGATGTAACACTGTTCAGCCAGATCAGAAGGGAGGTGCCCAGGTAGACTGCAGAGAAGGACAATCTTCAATTAAGATAAGGGGAAAAACCTGAAAAACTTGTCAAGGGGGATAGGGTTTTCATTGTTTTCATAGGAAGAAGATTGTCCCCTGCTGTTATCTGTCTGGTCTTACAACCAGATTCCACATCTGAGAAGAGATGGCTTACACTAGGTAAAAGGGGCAGGAGGGGGAAACTTTGATTGTGAATATCTCTCAAACCATAAATGTTTGAGAGATAAGACTTATATCGTTCTTAATGTTTTTTTAATGCCTACAAAATAAAGATAAAACGAAGTATTGCTATCCCTTTAAATGCCACTTACTCCTATAGATATAGTTCCCTTTTAGAGTATGTAGGCAATGAATGCATGTTCTGAATTATCCAATATTTTTAATTGATTTAGGAGAAATAAATAATAGTAGAGTAAGAAGTTAAAGTGACAGTTGTTGATTACCTTGACCTGGGGTGGACAACTGAAAGCATCCTCCTCAGCATAGATTGCCCACCCCTACCTTAAACATTTAATTGTCTGTAGGGTATGAAAAGCATCAGAGACCAAAGTCTTGGACTCCATAGGAGTGTCTTCTCAGCTAAGAGGACATCAATGACTTATAAAGTACTGCTTCCCTGGCAGTGAAGAGGTTACACATTCCTTCCAATATGACGCTTGGAATTGCAGATGTCTTGGAGAACAAACATACTTAAACTAATTTGAAAAGATCTTGTTTTTTAAATAAGGGATTAGGCATCAGGGTAAAGGAAAGGTCTTGCTGACATAAATGGTCGGTGGCTGGCCAGCAAATCCAGAGAACATTCTTCATGTGTTTTGTTAATTTTGTGTTTTTATTGATGTCTGATGTAGCACAAACTATGCTAGCACGAGTTGTTACAGATGCATAAAACATTTTTAGTATAATATGGCTAAACTGCACCATAAGAAACATACACAAATTCACAAAATTTCCATTTATTTCATTAGGTCATTTTACCCTTTGAATGCTAAAAAGTTCCCCAACTCATTGTGAAGCAATGTGTTGGAGAGCTCTCTATCACTCACGGGATTAGAACACAATTTAAAACAATTGTATTTATTCCCTATAGTACAGTTGTTCAGTCCAGAACTGTTTCACTGTAACTTTACACATATGACCCCTAGTCCTCATTTCCCTTGCTATTGGAATGTCCCTTACAATGCATTTTTGTTTGTGAGGGAAGTATTTTCCTTATTCCTGAGATTTACAATCTAGACAAGGCATTCTAGGTGCCCTTAGCTTCACCCATGGTCACATCCTCACTCTTAACATGACCCCGTTCCAGTCCCACCCACTCACCCACTGTTTTCTGGCACAGAATATACCCTTGGTCTATAAAAAAGAAAGGAAAAAGTAACTTGTAACCACTTGGTTGCTAGAGATCTCTGTAAAATGTTTGAGATCTCTCTAGCATCCAAGGTGTTAATAGCTGTAAATGGCTATAAAGCTGATTCAGTGACATAGAGGTTGCTCAGACCACACCCCAAAAACATACTATGGGTTTGGCCAGAACAGCTGAGACTCCCCTCATCAGTTGTAGCTCAAGACAGTTGCCTATTCTGCCTACTGGGGAATCTGGCCTTAATGTTATCCATAGTAACATAGCTGATGAGGCTGGAAAAAAGACAAGTTCAGCCCATGCCATATTACCCTTGTTGACCCAGAGAAAGGCAAAAAATACCCTGGGTAAAAAAAATCCTTGCTAACCCCAAATGACAGTCAGGTATTTTCCTGAATCAACATCCTATCTGCTTTGAAACCCCCCTAATTCTCAATATTGTTCTGAGCTGGAAAGGTATCAATACTTTTCTGAAAGCAATAACAGTATCTATAAATATAACATCATATATAACAGCAAATAATTCCATACATTTACTGACTTTACTATAAAAAATTCCTGCCTTTGTTTTAATTGAAAGTGTCCTTCCTGTAGTTTTAATGTATGACTTCTTGTCTTTTGCCCAGTACAGATGAAGTGAGACTTTTGGACCCCTATCTTAAAGTGAAAGGTTTTCAGTTTTAAACTCATACTAACACTCACTGATGTACTAACAGCGTGTGGTGCAGTTCTGGGGTAAATCAAGTGTACTATAGAGAACAAATAAAAAAACCAAAAATTCTGATTGATTTAAGTGAGGATTTTAATCCCTTGAATACTAGAGATATCTCCAATGCATTGCAAAGTATTCATAGAGTTAAAACTCCCATTAAAATTAAATAGAATTGTGTTTGTTGCCTATGATACACTTTGTCTGCCCCAGAATTGCACCACTTCTCTTAGTGCATCAGCCGTACTCTAACATAGATACATTAATTCATTTCCACACTGTCACAAATATGCACCCAAAATACATAGTTATACTCCCACCCACATATGGCCTCACACATACATACACACACTCAGATGTTGAATTATGAGAATGGCCTATTCTCATTCATGAAACACAATTAACATTGAGACAGGGGGATTTTATGGGTCTAAGAGGAGCAGGAAATATTATCCTGCAGGGATACATATCACTTGTATCACTTATCACTTTACACCTTGTTACCATATGGTAAGAAACTAGAAGCAAAGAAACAAAACACCCATAAATTCCCCACTTCCCTCCCATTGGCACAAGCAATGTAAAGATCAGTACTTAGTACATACAGAAGGTTTTAGGCAGGCATGGTGCACAAAGAAAGACTCCCAGTTCTGTTTTATTGTGGATTCGTTTTACTACATTCCCTCCTAATGTGAGAAAGCTAGGTCATCCCAGTTCCATTATAAGTGCTTGCATGTGCTAAACAGTGTCAATGAGTTTTTGAGCGTTTTCAAATTGTATGTTTGCCGGTATAAGTGCCTAAATGACCACCATCAATGTTGAGGATTCACTGAAATACAGTAATTTCCCCCAAATGTTAAACCACTGAGTGCCAAAAGGGTATCCAATGCATTGCTTTACAATGCGTTGGATAACCCACTGGCACGCAAGGGATTAACCCTTTGAGTATCAGAGGGGTACGCAAAGCATTGCTCTGCAATGCGTTGTGTACCTCTCTGGCACTCAAAGGGTTAATACATCAAATTGTTAGCCGTGGTTCACTGATTAGTTGTTGTTTTTTTTTTTTCTTTCTAGGTAACAACATTGAGAATTCCCTCATGTATTAATCATATCTGTTCTTTCTAAACACTGTTAAGGGAGAGGGAGTTAGTTATTTACAAAATTGTCACTATTTATTTATTTTTTTTTAAATGTCAGTTATGTTTGTTTAGAGTGATGAAGTGTTCAGGAAATTATATATGAAGATGTTCTATTCTAAAATGAAGTCTTCAGAGCCAGAACAGACAGACCTTCTGCATCCCTGACATGGATGATTTCCCAATAGAACCAGAAGGAAGTAATTATTGGTGAGATCCACTATTGTGGTATCTTGTGAATGCTTACTTTTGTCCACCCACCTAGAACTACCTGCTATGCAGGGTTGGACAGGTTAGAAAAAATATACAGATATATAGATAGATATAGATAGAAAGAAAGATGATGAAACTGTTTGCACGTGTCCCAGACAGATATGTACTCACTTGATTCCTGTATGGCTGCCAACACACTTATCCAAGGAACAAAATGTCAGATGTAACAATATGACTCCACACTAAACTGGAACTGATTTCTTAGTGCTGCACCTGTCTAATGCAATTTACTAAGCTACTTATGCAGAAAATGGTCCCCTTGTGCCAAGGGGTGTGGCAATGATGAAATGTGTGTACATTTTGGGGTTCTCATTTCCACTGCTCTTTGTTGACCCTTTGAGGGCTAATGTTGTGTACTAACATGGCACAGACATAACTTTACTCCATCTACCTGCTCATGCTATAGGGGAGGCAATCAGGTCTTGCTATAAGTCTTAACCAGGGCCAGATTTACCAAAAAGCCAACTAGGGGCACCCAACAGAGGCCCAGTCACGCCCCTGAGCCCACCCACGTCCAATGGCCCAGTGTATTTTGTTGTGATCTGTTCTTTTAAACCTGCTCCCTGGCCCACGGTGAGTCTTTGGACTCAACTGTGGCTCGTGGCTTCTGCACGTTACACAATAAGAAATGGCAGAGGAGGCAGAAGAGTGACTACAGCAGCGTGATGACGTTGATGCGTCAGCATGACTGCTGAGAAGCAGGAGAAGAAGCAGTGGAGAGTGGAGGCAGAGCAGAGAAGAAAAGAACAGAACATAGAGGCTGGTACCTGCTGAGAGATCAACTCCAGCACCGCGAGATGGCACATAGACAATACATGTAATAACATTGTGTGCATGGATAAGGATGTAATGGCATTACACAACCAGGAATAGCTTTCACACACATGGTAACTGCAAGCTAAGCATAGTGACTCACTGGCCCAGACATACATTAGTATCCCACACAAACCCCAGGATATATATTATACACACAGGCAGGGCCAATACACACCCTAGTCCACATTCCTCCAAAGACTACACATGGGAAAGCTAAACTGCTTGTGCATTACTCAAAATCTTTCTCTCCCCATGATTCACAGGAGAAGCTGCCACAGCTGAAGGCTTGTCTCAGAGGGATCCAGTGATGTGTTAGATTTCAATGCCAAAGGGGTGTGCAACGCATTTCTTTGCAATGTGTTGCACACACCATGGCACTCAAAGTGTTACGTCGTGGCTGTTCAAGTCACCAATTCTTTAATGGCCAAATTGGTGTGCATAAGTTACTCCCCATATGGCACTCAAAGGGTCATATTAGCAAACTCCTGAGTTAAGAAATGCTGGGATAAACCATCCATATGGGAGATGACTAAAAGACACACAAATTAAGTCCATTGGGTTTTAGAGTTCCCTCAAACGGTCAATGGAATAAAAAACTAATTCAATGTAAAGGCATAGCACTGAGTGCTAGTGAAGCATCCAGTGCATTCCTTTGCAATGCGTTGGATACTCTTCTTGCACTCAAAGGGTTAATTGTTGCTTACAGTGCCTTTTGTTATGTCAAAGGCATCAACTTCTCCATTATAGAACCAGAATACATCTACCATACAAAATAACCTTTAAAGGCAAGAGGGTATCCCATCCGATCCTTAACCTTTAGAGTGCCTGGGGAGATTAGCCTACCTTTCCCTGGCACTCAAAACATTAATGGGTGAAGGACATAAACAATTCATGATAATGTGGCATTGCCTGTGCTGACCTTGCCAAGCAGTCTGCCTTTGGTGTACTCCCTTCCAGGGAGCAGGTCTATGATGATCTTGCACGGCTGAGGAGACCGTGAGTTGTCATCCTTGTCTGGCACGGTCTTGGTAGTCCAGGTTGCGGCTGGACTGTCCTGACCAACTGCTGCACATTTGGCAAGAGCAATATAGCCAACTGCTTCTGTTTACAGTGGTGAACAGGGAAGGATTTGTGCTCACCACAGCACATGTGCATAAGAAAAGAGAAACTGAAAGGGCTGTAAGGCTCAGGCTCAGTCAGAATGGAATCTATGAACTGAAAATTCTCAGTGCATAAATCTCAATTCTCACTGCACATCCATGCTTGTAGTCATTCTAAAATAGGTCCTGCGCACCTGCCACCTTAAGACAAGTTGTGTTTTATTTCAGAGAGTTACAGTCTGTCATATTTTACCATTTCTCTGAAAAATAAATCACTTTTGAGACTTGTACCTTTATGTTTGGTGGGCAAGTGTGGCACTTTATGCAAATTACTTGCACAGTATGCAAAATATAAACTGGTGACCAATCTCATGTCTTGGGGGGTATCACCCACCTGCTATGCAGACAGATTTAAACAGGATTTTTTTCTGTATCAAAGGCCTTTGCAAAATCTAGGAAAATAGCTCCAGTGAGTTCATCATTTTACATACCAGTCTAGATATCATTGGTTACTTTTAGGAGGGCAGTGATTGTACATAAGTGACACTGTATTGAAAATATTGTGCTTGAGGTATCTGCCAGGGACCAACCCAGACTGCATTGGGAGGATTAATGGGGAAGAAACACTTTTCTCTGTTGGCTATAATTTTGGCTAAAAGTTTCAAATCAAAATTATAGCTATGTGGGCTTCTAAAGAGTCAGGAAAAGTGTGACTAAATAAATCTGGTTAAAAGCAGCAGTTAATTAAACATCACTGAGTTTACGATAGAATCACCGAGTTAATGATAGAATGACTAGTAAAGCCATTCGGCCCGGGGCTTTTATGCAAAGTGAAGATGCAAAGAGCCCTGGTAATTTCATCATCAGTAAAGGGGAGTTCAAGAGAGGAAGATTAATTTTCTGATAGTCGCAGTATGCCTGAATCTGTCAAAAACACAGCATCACGTCACAATAGGGGACAGGTTTGTAGATCAGTAGGAGGAAGGTTATAGAGTGAGTGATAAAAAGATTTGAAGGCCTACACTATTCTGGGTAAAGTGTGATGTACATCACCCGAGCTATCTTTAATTTTAGATATATAATTGTTTGGTGTGAACGAATCGAGGTAGCAGCTTGTTACCATGTAGAAAATGCTGCTATTTGTACCACATGTAGGATTTAATTTACTTAGATCTAACAAGGGATGACAGAGTGTTACGGGCGTCTTCCAAGGCTCTTTTTGCATTATCTGTTATAAGCCTTTTATGAGTGTTTACCTTGTCATGTATGAAGTGCATAAGGTTATCGACTTGGGCTTTAAATATCTTGAATTAAAAACCCCCTGATGTAGGATTAATGGGATTCCCATATAAAAGAATCTTTCTTATCTTGTTAGAATTTTTTATTCCATAGTTTAATTTTTTTTACCACAATGTTTTCAATTTGGATTCATCCTTAGTTATGATTGTTTGGACATTTGTTTCAGATATTTTTGTTAACTGTTGTTTATAGTCCACAAGCAGTCTTGCAAGTTCTTTTACAGCTTTCTGGAGAACTAATTCCATCAATTTCCTGGAATAATCCAACAATAAATATTTATGAAGGCAGGATCATCAGAAAAGCTTGAAGCTTTAATAACTCAGTTCTCATGGTACTCTATGGTCTTTATTTATCTTGATTTATTTTTTACATACAGTTTATATTGTTAGTCTCAAGTGCTATTTTTAGCTAAATGTATACTCACTACACTGTACCTGCCCCCCCCAAGGTGTGAAATGTATCAGTGGGGGTTTAAGCCAGCATTGACAAGCGTGTTGTTCTTCACACTCAGTTTGTGCCTGGAAGAAGCACTTAGAATTCTGAAACAGCAGTCATTTTGTGTGTATTGTATTCTCCAATGTCTTACGTGTGCTAGTGGAAAGCAAACTGGATAGGTTTAAATAATATACATTTTTGTTAAAAATGATGAGTGCCTGGTTGCTCTCTTTTCTCACTTATGGTATTTTGTATTATTGGCTTTTGGGAACATCTGGCACCGGGATCAGACCAGAGCATATATAGTCTGGAGTGTACAGTGTTAGAATCCCACAAAGATGCAAGGCCCTGTTTTGTTCATAATGACCAATGGTTGAAGAAGGTTAATAACTGTGAATATGGGGGTGGTGTGCAAATCCTACTGCTGTATGTGGTATTGATAGACAATAAACTCCACAACAGTGTGCTGTATCCCTTAGCTGCTGCAAAAGACAATAGGCTACTATCATGTATAAAAAAGTTATACATTTACAGGATGTGAATATTATGCTAATTCTTTAGAAATCCTTGTAAGGCCTCATCTAGAATATGGTGTGCAGTTGTGGGTATTATAACAAATAACAAAATGATAAAGGTATTGGTGATCAACGTTACAAAGAAAGACTAGCCAAACTAGGTTTGCTTATATTAGAGAAAATATGTCTAAGGGGTGATATGATTACCATTTACAAATACATTCAAAGTCAATACAAAGAATTCTCTGATGATCTATTTAATCAAAGTGCTGAGCAAAAAACAATAAGTAATTCATTAAGACCAGAGGAAAGGAGCTTTCAAATAAAACAAAGGCAGGGATTGTTTTAAAGTAATGGCTGGAAGGTTGTGGAATGTTTTGTCTCTGTAAGCTTTGTTTAAAGATACTGTAGATGCTTTAAAAAAAAGTGCTGGATACGCTGTAGTTCAGATCAATATTAAGAATTATGACAGTTGGTTTCAAAGCACATGGGATTTTTTTCAGGGAAAGGAAAAGAGGATTTTAGTCTTACCTGTTAAATTCTTTTCTCTAAGTCCACAGAGCTTATAGTTACCATGGGAAGGTGACAACCCCTTTAAGTAGGCAGAAAAAATTCTTGAAAAAAAATTCCTCTCCTCTATAGCTGGCTACTAGACACTCCCCTCTCCAGTTAGATTTGAGACAATAAACCTAGCTAGCTAGATAGCAACAAGGAAAAAGAGAAAAACTGCCGTGAGCATGAACCCAAAAGGACTCCTACATCCAGCCACAGGATACCAAGCGAGGTCACTTGACAGGATGGGAGACCTGTAAGCTATATGGACTAAGAGAAAAGGATTCAACAGGTAAGACTAAAATCCTCTTTTCTCTGTCATCTAATATAGCTTACAGGTACCATGGGATGTACCAAAATTGAGTTCCCCGTGGTGGGAAAAGAAGGCAAAGACCAAGCGCCGGTCCCAATAATATCAGAGCTCCCATGGACTAATCAGAGTACAGAATAGCCCAAACAAACAAAGTGTCAAGGGACACTGAACTGTAACACAGCACACCAGTATAACTGTAAACACAGCACATAGAACAAGAACCAACAGGGCTCAACAGTTAAAGAGCTCTAAGACACAGGAAATAAAGTCCTAGACAGGCAGAGCTGCCTCCAGGACTTTCCTGCCAAAGCTGGCTTCAGCTGAACATCAGCACAGTAGTGCTTGGCAAAGGTATACACAAAGGACCAAGTGGCCACCTTGCACAGCTGATCAACAGAGGCCTGATTCTTGTAGACCCATGAGGCCCAGATGGACCTGGTGGCATGAGCTGTGATCAGAAAGAAAACAGGTTTCTTCCTGAGTTTGTAAGTCTTGCGGATGGTAGACTTAATCCAGGATGCAATAGTCACCTTGGACGCAGCCTTACCAATCCACGGACCCTCAGGGATGACAAAAAGACAGTGTACCACATCCAACAAGTGGAGATCCCTCTCCTTGTCAGATTTAGGGTCCGGGCAGAGCGACGGCACAACAATCTCCTGATTGATGTGGAACTCAGAAACCACCTTAGGAAGGAATTCCTGAGAAGTACGAAGGATGGCCTTATCCTTGTGGAACACCGGGAAAGGCGGTTTGCAGGACAAAACCTGCAACTCAGCAATTCTGAGGACAGAGACCACAGCTAGAAGAAAAGCCATTTTCCAAGTCAGAAAACGCAATGGAACAGTAGCCAAGGACTCAAAGTGCGGCCGCTACAGCACCCCCAAAACCAGGTTAAGGTCCCACTGAGGAGTGGAAGCTCTAAAGGCAGGGCAGGTATGAGCAAACCCCTGAAAGAAAACCTTAACATCTCACAAAATGGCTATGCGTCTCTGAAAAAAGACGGAGAGAGCTGATGTTTGAACCTTCAAAGAACTCAAGCTAAGGCCCTTGTTGACACCATCCTGTAAAAAGGACAGGGCAGTCGAAACATCAAATTCCTGGGAGGATAGATCCCTATCCACACACCATGAGTGGAAGACAGACCAAATCCTGTGGTAAGCCTCATGGAAACAGGTTTCCGTACCTGAATCACAGTGGTGACCACCTTGGGAGAAAATCCTTTCCTTGTCAAGATGGATGATTCAGTCGCCAAGCCGTCAAATCCAGACGTTCCACATTCTCCTTTCACAGGTAGCCCTGAAGTAGGAGATCCGGGTCTGTGTGGAAGATGAAATGGTTCTCAAACAGACAGGACCAGCAGTTCCAGAAACCAGGGTTGCCGGGGCCAATAACGAGCAATCAGGATGACTGGAGTCCCTTTCATCCATAGCTTCTTCAGTAACCTGGGAAGAAGGGGGAGAGGAGGGAAGATGTAGGCTAGATAAAACTGCTAAGGTAATGACAGGGCATCCACTGTGAAGGCCACAGGGTCCTTCCAGCGGGAGAAAAACATCTGAACCTTCCGGTTGTCCCTGGTGGCCATCAGGTTGATCCAGGGAAGACCCCACCTCTGAACAATGAGGTCAAACACTTCCTGATGAAGTTCCCACTCTCCACTATCCACCATGTGGCAACTGAGAAAATCTGCTAAAAATTTTTCTACACCTGGAATAGGTACTGTGGAAATGGCAGGTACATGTTCTTCTGCCCAGGTTAAAATAGCCTTGACCTCTAACCAAGCTGCGGGACTTCTGGTGCCGCTTTGCTTGTTAATGTAGTCCACGGCAGTAGTGTTGTCTGACTGGACATGAACCAGGCAAACCATGAGATGAGATGACCAATAACTCAGAGCATGGAAGATCACCCTGAGTTCCAGGATATTGATGGGAAGGAGAGACTCCTCCACCGACCAACGTCCCTGAACATTCAGGTGAACGAGGACCGCACTGCAGCCAGAAAGGTTGGTGTCCATCGTCAACCACAAAGTGAGGTTCAGTTCCATGTGTAAGGGAAGAGAGGCTGGACAATCCAACAGAGCTGGGCCCTCCTTGCAAGCCTGAATCACAGACCTCTGCAATTTCCTTGAGTGAGCCATCGCATAGGGAACCGATTCCATAGTGGAGATCAGCTTCCCCACCAAAGAGGATAACTTCCGAGCTGGAGTGAACTCACAAGCTAGAACTGAGGTTACCTTGTTGTCAGTCTGCTGAACCACATCCTCCAATAGAAAAACCATACCCTGAAGGGTATTGAAGAAAAGGCCCAGAAAGACCAATTTCCGAAATGGTATTGGGTCTGACTTGTCCATGTTCAAAAGCCAACCATGAAGTGTGAGGGTTTGAATGCAGTCCTGCATCTGCTGGTGGAGGATCTCCCCTGTGGGAGCTTTCAAGAGCAAGTCGTCCATATAGGAGGTGACCCGAATCCCTTTTTTGTGCATGACAGTGATCACAGCGCCCAAGACCCGAGTGAACAGCTGCGGTGTTGTGGTTGGGCTAAAGGGAAGAACCGAGAACTGAAAGTGCCCAATGTCGCAAGTGAACCTGAGGTACTGCCGGCTCTCCGGATGAATGGAGATGTGCAAGTAGGAATTCTGAAGATCCAAAGAAACAAGGAATTGAGATCCTTGAGATCCATAAGAGGACGCCAGCCGCCATCCTTCTTGGAAACCACAAATAGGTTGGAATAGAAGCCCAAACCTATTTCTGGTTCAGGAACCGGTTCCAGAACTTCCTTGTCCAAGAGAGCCTAAATGGTCCCATTGAAAAGACAATGCTTTTCCAGTCCCTGAGGGAAGTGAGAAGGGAAGAACCTGAAGGGAGGATTCACAAAGTTGTCTGCACAAACGCTAAAAAAGTGCCGCAGATGACCCCCCACTGGTACATGCAGACCGGGGTTTGGAGAGTCATGCCGAAGTAGGTTTGGTGGATTTGGGCTAGGTAGAAGATTGCTTGGATCTCTACTGCTGTTTGGGCTTGGAGGAGGAAAGCGGAGCCTGAGGAACCTCTGGGTTCTCCCTGCGCTCCTCACACTGGTAGTGAATAAAAAGTGCTCTTTCCCCCAGTAGCCTCGCTACTAAGAGTCTTCAACTCAGGGCCGAAAAGAGATGTGCCCAGAAAAGAAAGAGAGACCAGAGATTTCTTGGACAGATTTCTTGGAGATCGAGTCAGCAAACCAGATCTTAAGACAAAGAGAACGTCTGGCAACAACAGACAGGGTGGAATCCTTGGCCTCAAGTCTGATAGCATCAAAGATAGCATCAGTAACATAATGTTGGGCTTCCGAAATGTTAGCCAAAAGACGTAGAAGGTCAGCTGTACCCTGGTGGACAGCCTCAGTTAGCTGTTCAGTCCATACAGCGATGGCCCTGGTCACCCACGCTGAGGCAAAGGTAAGTCTCATAGACGCACCAATGGTCGCGACAGTGGCCTTTGGAATAGCTTCCAGCTTCCTGTCAGTCAAATCCTTGAGAGCAGAAGCATCTAGAAAGTCTAGAAATAGGAGCATCAACCTTAGAAGGTATAGCCCACTGACCTAATGCCACCTCTGAAAAGTGGTATCATTTTGAAAATCTCTTAGGTAGAGACAGACTCTTATCAGGAGTCTTCCACTCTTCCAGGACAACCTGATCAAGAGTGGGATTAGGTGGGAAGGTAGTACATGGTTTCTTACGCCTTTTGAATATGTCTGAAGCAGACTGAGGTTCCTCGGAGACAGATGGTATGTTTAATGTATCTAGGACTGCCTTAATGAGACCTTCAGCAGAGGGCTCAGGGTCATCCTCAAAGGGTCTCCATAAAATTGAGCATAAGCCCCTTCTGAGCGCTAGCCTTCCTCAGATCTAACAGCAATTTCTCCTCAGACTAATCTGATACTTCAGGAATGCCTGGTGGCTTGGGAGCCACCAACCTGAACAGAGCAGGGGCCTTCCAACATTGGAGGACCCCCTGAAGGTGCAGAGGAAACTGTGTCAGAGTTGACTTTAAGTCCTGTAACCAAATTGGCTCTTGAACATGGCTTGAGGGTCCTGGAGGAGATGCAGGAGTCGCAGCTCATGAAGGGCATAAATTACCTGAGTATTCTCTAGGGAGCCCTGACTGCCATGAGGAGCAATGAGTAATGGGGGTCAAAGACACCCCAAAGTCCTTAGTCTTAGGTTTAGTCCCATGTCCCAATGGGTCTGACATCCTGACAGGAGATAAAGTGTCTAACAGTACAAGGAAGAACCAAATACTGTAGCCCAGATTAAATAATCACCCCAGAAAGAGCTAAAATACACTTATCTGGAAAGTGAAGGGTTAACCTGAAGAGGAGAGCAGAAAGGATCCAAGCCCTGTGTCAGATACTTGTGAGAGGAAAGAAAGAAAATGGCGACCGAACTAGTAGCCAATCAGGAAACAGCCCACGAAATTGGCGTTTATGGGAAACATAGTTTTCCTCACAGAGTACCCCAAAAAACATTGCCAGAATCCCCCTGAGCCCCCAAGACACTGAGGATGTTCACTGGAGTCTAGGGCAAGGGCAGACAAGAAGAATGCGCTGTCTCTGAACTCGGTATGTGTACCGGTTGCAGAGATATGTCCCAAGTTAAACTGTCCCATAGAGATCAATACAGCATTGTGGCTATGCAGTAAAGCATGTCTTAAAGGGACAGAACTCAAATCAATGAAAAAATCAAAAAGTGTCTAAAAAGTGGTGAAACACATAGCGAACACCCAATGAATAATAGAAAACCTATACTCCCCAAGGAGAGGTGTGATAACATATTCCCAAACAATATAGCATGGCATGGAAGGGGTTAAATTCTACAGAAGACCAAAATGCTCCACACACTCAGAACAGAATGTAATGATAAACCCAAATGAGTGCAGGAGTTATGGAGAAGGGGACCCCTGTGCGGAGGGGAAAAAGTGGGACAAGTGGACCATGGCACTCAAAGGTTTGCTCACCTTTTTTTGCAGGTCTTCAGACTTCAGATTACCATTGAAAAGGGGAAAGCCTCAGAGAGGCTCCTCCATAGCACGCAAGGCTCTTCCCCAGGGCTGGAAGGGTCCACAAACAGCACCTATGAACTGAACAATCCACTATTGGGAAGTCAGTAATGTTAATCCACCTAATGGAGGATTTTTGCACCCCATATCTAATAGAAAAATAATAAAAGAACTAAAAACTAAACAGAACTGTTCTCTGTAGTCTCTTTCTACAAGGAATAAATCTAACTGGAGAGGGAAGTGGCAAGTAGCCAGCTATGGAGGAGAGGAAGGCTCCACCCTGCATTTCTTTCCAACAATTGTTCCTGCCTACTTAAAGGGGCTGTTGCCTTCCCATGGTACCTGTAGCTATATTGGACGACAGATAAATAATTTTTTTACCCACTTAAGGCTTAATTGTGAATGGCTTCAATAGTGTCTTCTTGCCTTCCTTTGGTTCAACAATGGTGATATGGAAAGGGCTGAAGTTGATGGATGCATGTTTTTTTCAGACTCAACATTTATGTTACAACATTAAAAAGTTGGACAGCAGTTGAACTAGGTGCATTAAACTTAGTACAGATCATGTGCAAAAGTTTCTACAGAAATTTCTAAAGGAAAATTAGTCCATATACTCCAATTATTCAATTAAAATGAGGTGAGATATTATCTACACATTTCCTGTGCAGGTAAAGAAAACACATGAATGCATGAATATTTATTTTCTAAATGTTAAAGATATTAAAAAATAGATTAAACGTATATTAAATTGTGACATTTTTGTAATACAGAAATCATAGTAGTTATAATCACATTTCTTTTCTGTTACTTGCACATACCTTAACAACAGAAGTGATATTGCAATTAACTAAATTCTGCACAAAAAGAAAGAAACATAATTGGGTTAAGAACAGTATAATGTATATATATATATATATATATATATAAAGAGAATGCATCTATCTGCTCAAATAACATTGCCCTTCCTGCCAGCAATATAAGTGTCATAAATGAATAACCTCTATTGAAAGCATAGGCATATGACAGTACAGAAACGGGAAATAAAGTTTTGTTTTTGTTTTGATCTTCATTTAATGTTTCATTATAGTGGATATACTAACATGATTTCATGCAAAAATTGGCGCTGAAACACATTTTTTGTGCTGCACCTGTCTGTCCCTTATGTATTAAGCTAGCTACACTGAAAAATTTCAAATACATACTGTTTTAGCCAAGCTGAGGACAGTGTTGAGTTTTTGGCTATTTCGGGGCATTCTATTCTTCTGCACCTTTTTAATGCCATGTTCTACCAAAGAGCAGAGGAACTCAGAATTAAATGATTCAGTTTCCCTGAAATTTGGGTCTTGCTTACATTAATGTTTTAATGCTGGTGGAGAATGTTACTTTGTTATACATTAAAGTGATCATAGGCTCTAATACAGAGGTTCTCAACCCGTGCCCTCAGTGGCCACTAACAGGCCAGGACATAGGAATTTCCCTGCTAGAACACAAGTGTGTTGATCAGAGGCTCAGTCATATTGATTAACTAACCTGTGCTCTTAAAAGGAAATTCTCAAATCCTGGCCTGTTAGTAGCCACTGAGGGCACAGGTTTAGAACCACTGCTCTACTATATATCCGGAAGTGCAGAGGCATGATTTCTATGACAACATCCAAGCACAGAAAATGATCTTGACTGACAGATTTGTTCAGAAGCAAATGATATCTCTGTCTTCCTGGACACTCCCTCACCTACAGCTTTACCTCAAACATGACCCCCCATGCACCACCTTCCAATAAAGCAGAAGACTGCTTAACATCAAAGTGTTTCTTTACAGCAACTCTTGTTAGAGTAATCTTTCTAGTATAGCTCATCCTCCAGAGCAATGTACCACCCAATGATCATGGCACCATAGTGGGACAAATAGATATTCTCCAAATTAAGTTTGATGTAAAGACAGCTTTTTACAGCATGAATGTGTTGAAGTCCTCTCTAGTATTTGAGTGGTTAAAAGCTCAATTTAAATCAATACAAATGCAAAAAAGAGAGAAGGAGCACACAGTTAAGTGTAGACCACTTAAAGTTCAGTTTTCAGGCTCTTCCACAATGCTAGACAAAACAGTCTTTTTATTAGTACCTTAGCATAAATGTGTAGTTATACACTCAAAATATGCAAAGCAAAACTATGTATTACGCCAAAAACATCCCAAAATTTTGACCCTTATTGGCCATCATCAGGAATAGGAATGGACATACGTACGATTTCTTTTCGTGGGAATTTATGCTCCAAAAAAACTATTTTAGATAAGATTCTGCCTTCCTTTTCACTACCGACAATGAAATTCTCTCAAGAATTTTGCCAATTTTCACCAGTTTCTGCCTATACTTTCTGTGGTAATTCCCTCTGCAATGCTACTTCTAATCATTGCTGCAGTCGAGAAATCAACAGTTGAAGTTGTTTGTTAGGAGTCCTATAACATTAACCTTGAACATTTTTTCAGAATAATTAAGCCTATAGTAACATAAGCATAAAAAAATTGTTAGCGGGCAAAGTCCTACAGCAACATAAGCTTTAAAAATATTATTAGCCCAAAAAAGGGTACAAGCATGGAGCAACATACTCTAACCAGCATCATAATCATCAATAATTAGGTCAGGGCCAGCAGCAGCAGCATCCAGTTTCTCTTGACTACTTTCATATTTATTTCAGGTTTTTTAAAGTATGAAAGCATTTCTTTTTACTTTTCTTCTTTGAGGGATTTATAGAATATTGACCACTATTTTGCAGTAGGTTGTCACTGCCATTACCTGTCATCTGCTATGGCAATAACACTAGAATGTGATTCATCATAAACTTTACTGTTAATGGGCTTAGTGTTAAAGTATTACTTTTCATAACACTTTACAAACAGCCTTCTCGGGAGGAGAAGGATCATCATAATTTATTGTACAAACTGCAGCAACCATGTCCACAGTCAGTTTTTTAGTACAACATTACTAACACCAACATGTCTATGAACTTATCCTAGGTCTACTCTTTACACCACATTACATTTTGTACACACAATAATAATAGTGTAGCTCTGATTTTTCCTGTCAAGTATATAGCAGAGCTGGTATGTGGAGTGATATTTTGTCTGTCTTGAAAGTTCATATTATGTATTTCTGTCTCCAGTATCTGTCACTATTTTGCTTTTTATTTTTGTTTTTATTTTTTTTTTAACTGTCCCTGTTTATCACTTTCAGTGTCGCTGTCATTGTCTACCAATCACACCCATACTCCCTGCAACCACAAGCAACTCTATCTCCCACTCTTTTTGGCTATATCTTTTACACTAGTAGATAATGTCAACATTTGATCAGCTTTCACTCCCACAAAGACTTGCTTTGGTGTATTCAGGTATATGTGGGTTTGCAGGCTAACCCACTAACAGAATAAGCACCTCCTTTTTTAATTTTTATGGTGTGCTACTCACAAAACTATATCTCATTGCATAATTGTGTCAGAGGTAAAGTCACTAGCTCCACAAACCTATTTCAATGGATGCGTAAAATTTCTCATATCTTTCTTCAGATATCGGGGTAGAGACTCAGACAAAGGTTATTTTTCCAGGCCAGCTTCTTTGGTTATTTCCTGTTTTATTCCCTTCCAGTCAGTGGGGGTGAAAATGGGAGATTACCAATGGTTAATGCAAAGGAAAGAAAATTCCCTCTAAAATATGTAAGAAATGTTCCTCTATCTGTGTATATGTATGTGTGGATAGACAGATAGATAGATAGATAGACAGACAGACAGACAGACAGATAGAGAGATAGATAGATAGATAGATAGATAGATAGATAGATAGATAGATAGATAGATAGATAGATAGATATTCACTGTACCTTGTCATTGTCTGGTCCAGTAAGAAATCGGCAAGGATCAGGACTGTGAAGCATTCCAACATTGTTAACTAAAATGAGAAATACAATAACTTCTTTATAAAATAATACATCTTAAAAAGTTTAGATATTTTTTACCAGTAGAATAAAATATAGAGATCCAGATTCCGTTGCTGGATAATACATTTATCACTAAATTTTATCTTATAAATTCCTTTTGTAGTCTAACAGGAAATTTGGAGATACAATCTGTGTTAAATGTAATAAATGTATCACCAACAACAGAATCCAGACTAGAGTCTGACAAGACTTTCACAAAAAAGTATATGTATATGTACATATTGTAGTATGTAATTTTTTATGGAACTATCATTTAATTATATGGAGACAAGCTTTCAATAGCTATGCTCCCTTTTCTAAATTTAAAGCATACTGATTATGAGAAAAAAACATGTAGAGGAAAATGTAAAACTGATAAGTAATGAATCCCCTGACAGGAATGAGAGGGAAGGGGGAGGGGGGAGAATGAGAGACTGGGGTGTGGTTCTTAGTTTTATGTTATTTCTCATTTGATTGTCTGTGTATATTCATCCTTCTCTGTATGTCTACTCCCTATTGTAAAGCACTGTGGAATAAGTTGGATCTATATAAATAAAGAATAGTAATAATAGGTTTCACCAATGTAACATCCAGATTCACATTCAATGCTGGTGCTGGAGGCCAGATAAATATAGGTCTCTTTATGACCTATTTACACCACTCTTAGTATTTTAACATTTTATTGAGCAAGATCAAAGTATTTTAACCACAAAATATAATTTCAAAACACAAATACTGACGTTTAATTTAAGTTTAATGTTAGTTTTATTAATGTGGAGCACAGTAAGACACTTATATACACACTTCACAGTAATGCACAAAAATGGAAAATCCATAAAGGAAAGAGGGACATGGGGATTTTCACCCCAAAGGTACAATGCCCGCTTAAAACTGGCCATTCTGTAGGTCTAACTGACCGGTCATACCTTTCATGCAGTCTCCATAAAAATGTAACCCATTTCGCCCAAATGATCACAAGAGAAAAAATAAAAATGGTGTTTTTTTTTTTACTTTTTTTAACCATTTTCTTTAATTTTAATAAAATAAATGGCGGGATATCCATATTAGCGTGGTATTAAAGGAAAGCCCTACTTGTGCATAAAAAACAGTATATAATTTATGGGGGTGGAATAAAAGGCTTAGAGGGAAAACACTGTTGAACAAAGACATAGTCAAAAAGTAAGAATTGCTCTGGTCCTTAAGTGCAATCCTTAAGGGGTTAATGGTAGTGTTTATTTATGTTTGTTTGTTTGTCCCCTATGGAGGATCACACTCATGGACGAGTTTTGTGATCATCTCTATTCCTTCTCAGAACTATTCAATGTTTGTGTGATTTTGTGCATTTCAGATGAAGAGGAGCAAACTAACTTCAGCACATGGGACACTTTAAACAATTCTCAATGATTTAATGAGAATTTATGAAATTTGCATTTGTCCCAATGTTTTACACATAATTGCTCCAATTCTTCTTTGTATCAAGCCCAATAAAGGGCTTGTATGAATAAATGTTCCCATTACAATAAGCACAAGAGCCTGCCTTTATATCCTATTCCTGCCTTTCACTTACTTATTAACCCTTTGAGTGCCAAAGGGGTTTGCAACACATTGCAAAGGGTTAAATGTTTTCTGGTGAATAAAACAGCAACTTTGCGCTAAAAAAGTAGGCAGTGTGAGAGTGTAAGGGCATTTCATGTGTGTTTTTCCTATGCTCCCTATTTTACACTATGTACTAACAGGGTACTTTTCCTTATACATGCTATTATTATTTATTATCATATTTTATTTTTAAAGCACAAGAAGATTCTGCAGTGCTGTACATTAGTTAACAAGACAATAAAACAATGTATAAGGATATAAGATATAAGAACTTTAAATTGCATTGGAAACAGAAGGGATAAGAGGCCCCTGCTCACACAAGCTTACAATCTATAAGAAGTGAGGGAAGAATCATACAAAAGGTCTAAGTGTTTGGAGTTTCTAAGTTGTTCAATGACAGATTGTGACACAACAAGAACAAGAGGGTGCTATAGGGAACTGTAGGGTAGAACAAAGAGCTGTTAGTGTCACAGAGGAATTCTGAGGAGTGAGAGTGGAGGTAACATAGTAAATTAGGTTGAAAAAAGACTCAAGTCCATCAAATCCAACCTTTGCCTCATAACCCAGAGACATGAGAATTATATAACTTTCCTGCTGTCAAGTAAGTTAGTCTTATTCAGACCTTCCTGTTTTGCCCACTAATATACTCTGTATGTTCCCTTTTGAAATAAATGTATCTAATCTACTCTTAAATGTATCCACTGTATCTGCCATAACCACATCCTTGGGCAAGGAATTCCATAATTTAACAGACCTTATTATAAAAAAACCCTTCCTCTGCTGAAGTCGAAATCTCCTTTCCTCTAATCTCAAGGGGAGTCCCCTGGTTCTTTGATCAGGCCTTGGAATGAATAGTTCACCAGAGATATCCTTCTATTTTGACCTCTCATATACTTGTACATTGTGATAAGATATCCTCTTAGTCATCTTTTCTCTAGAGTAAATAAACCAAGTTTGTCTAGTAATTCCTCATTGTCAAGTCCTCTATTCCCTTAATTAATTTTGTTGTTCTTCACTGTAATCTCACCAGTTCTAGAATATTCTTTTTCAGAACTGGCACCCAAAACTGCACCGCATACTCGAAGTGAGGTCTTACCAATGATTTGTACAATGGCAAAATGATGCCACTCTTGCTTCAATACCCCTTTTTATGCAAGACAGGACTTTCTTTTCTTTTGCTACTGCTACTTGACACTGGTCACTGTTTCCAAGTTTGTAGTTTACAAGGATTCCATTAAGTTCATAAGTAGCTGGGATTATAGCTTCCTAAATGCATGACTTTACACTTCCCCACAATAAACTTCATATTCCATTTGGTTGCCCAATCTGCAATTTTATGTAAATCCCTCTGTAGCCAACAAAAATCCTGTTCTGAATTAATTACCCTGCATAATTTAGTATCATCTGCAAATATTGATATTTTGCTTTCTATATCTATTTACAAGTCATTTATAAACATGTTAAAAAGCAGTTGACCAAGTACTGAACCCTGAGGTACTCTACTCTCAACTTTAACTGTATTGGAGAATTGTCCATTTACACATTTTACACACTATCCAATTGCAAAGGCTATCCGCTAGCCCCAGTTTCCTTATTTTATAACCCAGTCTTCTGTGTGGCACTGTATCAAATGCCTTTGCAAAATCTAGACATACTACATCAACTGCCTTACCATTATCTAGGTTGCTACTCACTTCTTCATAGAAGCGGAAAAGATTAATTTGGCATGATCTAATCCTCATAAAACCATGTTGATTCCTGCTAATAATTTTATTAATCTGAATACAATCCCTTATTATTGTCGAGATATACAGGAAAGGGTTAAACAGGAGACCCAATAAAGTTATATATCTTCACATAAATAGATAAAATAATAATATTAAATTAATTTGAGATCTTTACACAATACTAGGTATTGACACGCTACTTCACAGTAAAGAATTGATTAAAATAATCAATTTCGCATATTTTTGCAAAAATATATATAATTTAAGGAAAATATACTATATATGAAGTGTAATCAACAATGATATAAATGAGTGAAAACCAATTGAACTAGACATACAGTAACTCAAAACCCAAATACAAAAAAATAGTATTACCAGCACCAACAGGGTTAACATCACATAGGTGTATCCAGAGGTATTAGGTAACAATAATTGAACACAGCAGCATAGAAAAGGTTAATTAATATTTGCAATTAATTAAAATACAGTTGGCAGCAGCATATATGAATACCTCTGCCCCAGAAACTGTATAAACTATGCTAATTAAGGTTTAAGGTATGTTGTCATGTGAGTTGGTTCTAACTTGAAAACCAAGTCTTATGACAATCTCCTTATACCATATAAAATATCAAAATTTAGAAAAACATATCTGGAATAAAATCTAAGATTTAGATAAACAGAATTTATTTATCTACTGTTTTCAATATTGCATAACTTCTGGATAAAACATATAGATTGCATTTATTTTTGTCAATAATAGATTAAACCAAGAATATACTTATTTTAAATCTAATAAAATATTAAACAATTACCTTCATGCAACCTATACTATAAAAATGACAATAGCAATCCTATGTGTTACACCTACACAGTACTCCTAGGATCAATCCACAGATATAAAGTATATGGATGCCCCACCCAAGATGGCGGCTTGTTTTGTCTAGTGAAAGGTTTATATAAACTTCCCACTGTACAAAAGTTGGGCCCAAACACACATGCAACAAAGAAATTCATTGAAACACACACAAAAATAGACAAATAGCAGATTAAGGGTTAATAAAATAATTCAAATAATTCCCCAGATCAAATATTAGCTAAAATAACTTTTCCAGCAACACAATATATTATTCTGCTTAATTCTAGAATACCCTACAGCCAATATGGCTTATTATATTGTGTTGCTGTATATGGCTGGCCAACCTATATCTAGCAAAACTATTATAAAATATTTTTCCTCAAATATAGAGAAAATATATATATGATTCTGAATTTTTGCAGAATTAAAAATAAAGAAAAATATAGTTACCAGACAATAAGTGTAAGTTTTCTTAGCGTTTCTTTGGGCCTAGCAGGAACACTTCAGGAAACAGACACAGGAACCAAGACAGGAAACCAAGAGAAACCAAGAGACCCTCTATAGCAATTCAGTACCTTTTAAAGTAAATTTCTCTTAGAAAGACACAGCCCAACCTGCTCTGATTGGATAAAGAGCCATATTATTATAATATGATGTCAGAAAATATTATATGCACTTTTCTGATTGTTCACTCTAAATTTAATAAATTCTATTAAAGTATAGAAATTCTTGTAGCAATGGTTCTATTCCTGAAGATGGCGCCACAACACCATATATCAGTGTTTTCTCAATAGAAAGGAATTTGGGGAATTATCATACGTCACATAATCTTGTCATCCTACCAGACTTCCATACATTTTATGAACCAAAATTTATCTTCCCCCATATGAGAGTGCACTTCTTCCCAGACATTGAGACTACAAAAGAGCCATATATTTCCATACATGTCATTCAGATATTTCTACCCCCTACACTGAAACTATGATTAGATTGCAAAAGGGAATAGTAAAGTGGCTTGTCCCAGTTTAAGAATGAAGTAAGGGTTGTATGAGGTCATGCCACAAAGCAACATGGAGGGAAAGGAGGATAATATTAAAGGAAAAGAAGAATATATGTGTTAGCTGTGAATGAGGTTATGAGGGTGATATATTATCTGATAGACTTCTCTTAATTATTGAGGGATATTTTAAAAGTTTGGAGGCTAGAAGTGAGGAAGAGATTTCAACTGGGTGGAAGCAGCGCTATAAAAGCTCTACATACAGGAGGGAGATGTAGTAATTAGTGAGTAGGAGAGATACTCTATTGCTATGGCAAAGGGAAAGAATGGGGATGTATCTTTAGACAAGGGCAGACATTTAGAAAGAATTACTGTTGATGAGTGCTTTGTAGTTTATATTATGAAAGCATTTTACCAGGAAGGATACACTGATATGGTCTCTCATTTTCAAATATGTCCTGGATACACATTTTATCTACCTCAAAAGGGTGAAAGCCTAAGTTGGCCTTGTAAGGAGCAGAATCTGCAACCCTGGGGTTTGGATAGATTCCACAGCTGGTACATTAACCAAAAAACTATCTCACTGGTTAGATCCAGTATTTTAAATGTGATAGTAAATGGAACAGGCAGCCACTGCAAAGGTTGATAATGGCGAGTTGTGTTAGTAAAACAATGAGTGAAGCATTAAAAATGGGTTGGAGAGGTAACGACTGAGAAAGATGAAGGTCTGGCTAGATAAGCGTTGCAATAATCAAGACTGTAGTTAATAAGGGCATAAATTAGAGTTTTTATTGCATGAAAGTAACAGATACAAGAGATGTTTCTGAGATGAAGGCAGCAAGGGCTTTGATGTAGAGAATGAAAGATATGGCAGAGTCCAAAGCAGTGAGTTTGGTCTGCCAGAGCTATAGAAGAGTCATTCAAAGTGATAATAACTTGGGGGTGGGAGGAAAGAGCCCTGTTTTGGATACATTGAGTTTTACATGACTGGAAGACATCCAGGGAGAGTTTGCAGTTAGTAACACAGATATGTCACGAGAGGAGAGGTAGAGCTGGGTATCACTGGTATGCAGCTGGTACACCCAAATGGAGATATTAGATTGCCTAGAGAGGAAATGTGCATTGAATACAGAAGGGGACCCAGACAGCAGATAAAACAATTAAAGGGAGATCAAATATCATATGAAGAAGACCTGAGCATGGAATAGAAGAGGGATGTGCAGCAACAAAGTATTAGCGCAAATATGCCAAATATGCCATATGCCAGATTATACTCTCAGTGCTTATGTGGTTCCTGTTATAATTTAGCCTATAAAAATGACTGTATCAATGTGTGTATTATGACTCAGAGCAACAGAGCCTGTACACGGAACCTCTACAATATTAAAAAAGGTTTCCTTAATGCAGTCCTTTGCAAATGCCCCCTCCCAAGGAGAGAAAGACACCAGTAAGTTGCACCTTGATAATGTATTTTTTCCACAGCACTTGAGTAGTGATCTGACAGAGATAAAGTGTTTACTACTTATATCATCATCTTCAGCCATTGTCAGTCCAGTGAAGGATGAAGGCCTCCTCAACATGCCTCCACCAACTTTGGTCCTGTGTCCTGTGTGTTCTGCTGCCATAGAGACAGGAGGACAGTGCACAGAGAGGCAGCCAGGGCCTAAAAACTTGCAGGCAGATTAGTACTCATTGTTCTTGCAAATGCTGATAAAGGGATTGTTGGGACAGATGACTAGTTGAGCTATAAATAATGCTAAGGATTAAAGTACTTTATTCCATACTAGCAAACCATTATTATGCATGAGTTTTTCTTTTACCTTTATTTTTCACCTATACCTATACATAGCTCAGTTAAACTCAAGCTGGCTGTGTAAAAAAATTATAGCAATATAATATCAACATATAATAGATCAGGGAAATTCTAATTATTTTTGCCTCCCAATTCCTATAGTTGTATTTGCCTATTACAGTCTCTGTGATAACATAGGAGAAAGACTGTCAAAGTTAATATTTCTTCCTTCTAATGAAGCTACTGCAATTTATTATAATGAGACACAGTAGGGTCAGTTATGCTGCATTTTATAAATCTAAGTTCAGGAAGGTTTAGTAATTGTTTATATATTATGTTAAACAACACTAAATTCTTACCCAGAATTCCTATCTCCAAACCTTGTATTCTTTCTTCAATGTCTTCATAAATGTTGTCTTTAGTGAAGTCAGCTTGTATGGTCTTAACATTTCTTCCTGTAGACTGTTCTGTGGAACATATAAACAATGAAATTATCATATATTATGAAAACTAATTCAAAGTTAGCATCCTGATCATATAATTTATTAAAAGGTTGTCTAAGCTAATAATTTCTTATATGATTCAGCAGTGAAGGCATATTATATAAGAAAGCTAGAAATTAATTTAAAAACATCATCATGCAAGAGTATTTACATAAGAGTCACACTGTGTGAGGAAAAACAGGTTTTGCTACTATCTACTATATTTTTCAGTGGTCAGATCAGATGTTGGGACACAGTATCTCTGGAGACAAGTAGATAATGGAGTTGTAGGGGCCTTTTATTTAGAGGCCTCTCTAGCTATGCATTTTAATTATTTTTAAGAATGATGTTCAACGATCAATGCATTTCATTTATATGTTTGTATAATGCTTACACTACATTATTTATACGGAAACAAAGGGCATATACATCATTATACTAGAATGGATCTGAAAGCCTTTTGTGAGCACATTATTTTTTCGTGTTAGTCGTCTTTTATTTAGGGCTTTGGAACAGCTGAGACCTTATTCTTATTTTAGGTCTAAATACTGTGTTGCCTGATGGCTTGAAGTATAATTCGAAACAATTATAATCATATATATACTCATTACTGAAGTTTGTATTTTAACAGAGTACATCATTTTTCATAAAGGCTTTTGACCTGGTACATGATTTATATTGTCAGCCTGTGTACACATCAATATGTTAATGCTTTGGACCTTTTTTTTAAAAAAGGATCTTGAGAAAGCTGCACTAAGGCAAGAAAAGTGAAAGAAGACACTCTAGTGACAAAACTACCCATGTCCTATGATATTCTAAAGAGCTGAAGCACAAATATCTCTCAGATTTCAAACTGAGGCTTCATAAAATAGAATAACATTTGGAGATATTTCTCTCCTGCCATCCTTTTTAACTTCTGATCTATGCTTTTTAGATTTTTCAAATATAGTTGAAAAATCCAAATTTCTGTGGTACGTGGCACACTATTATTTGTGTCATGACACTCCTGTTATGGAAAACTGCTTTAGTGCTTATCTCTGCTTGACAATGTTAAAGAGCAATTATGTTTTACTACATTTGCTCCCTTCAGGACTTCTCAGGCTTACTTTGAAGATGCCGAGGAGCCCCAGTAACAGGATATTCTGTGCCATGCAGGGTGAACCACTTACTCCCAGGGGTATTGTCACTAGGTTTGTGAGGTGTCAGTGGACACAGACAGAAGCCCAAGTTGAGGTACCAAAAATTGTGCTAGCAATAGTCATAAACGAAGTTCCATAGGTCAGGGCAGTAAGAGTAGATTCATTGTCAAACAGGCCAATTATACAGGTCACTAACAAGCAAGCATAGTCCAAAGTACAAGCAGGGGTCAGGGACAGGAACAATCATGAGAAAGCCAAGTAGCTAGTGCAGACAACACAACAACTCAGCACAGAAACAAATCAGGGTTTTCAGTAATGAAACCTTTGAGCCAAACTGATCACACTTTGTGGCCTGGACAGACTGTTTATATGTTGTGCCAAAACATGTGCATCAGTGCAAGCGGACAGAGAAACCTTAAATCTCAGAAATCGACGAAAAAAGAAAAGAAGAGGTGCCCAATAGTGTGATACTGTTACAA
This sequence comes from Rhinophrynus dorsalis, assembly GCA_037306005.1. Classification (NCBI taxonomy): domain Eukaryota; kingdom Metazoa; phylum Chordata; class Amphibia; order Anura; family Rhinophrynidae; genus Rhinophrynus; species Rhinophrynus dorsalis. The sequence goes on from CM074718.1 coordinate 435,202,447, forward strand.
AAAGCAAACGTAGTCTAAAGAGATACAATGTTACTCACAAATGAAATGGTTAGGCTGCTGTTATCAGTCAGTCTAACACAAATGCATACAGGGAATATCTACCCATCTCCGTTCGGGTCTACCTTCAGCGTCTGATGTCAATTCAGAAGAACGAATACAGTGTTCACAGGCGGAGGATACTTTCATATAGAAATATATTTATTAAAAAATGATAATATATAGTAAAATTCAAAGGCTTAAACGCTAACATGTTTCGTGGTTTACCACCGCTTTCTCAAAGCTACAAAGTCAAAGATCAAATGCTACAAAACAAAAGATTACCTCCACCAAAAAAGTAACCTCTCATGTACCTTTCATCTCTCTCTAATTGGTTAATTTTTTCAAATCAGTTCCTGATTTTTAAAGGGCATGTTCTCATACACATTACTCGATGTCTATCAAATTTTAAAGGGAATGTTCTCAATAACCCTTCAACAGCATATATAAAAAGATCCAAATAAACATATAACACATATAAAAAAGAATATATATATATATATATATATATATATATATATATATATATATATACATGAGTTCACAATGCGCCTTACCATCACCACGATGTAATCATGGGCGGATAAATTAATGTCAAAATAATAGACTCTCTCTATAAGGGTCTACCCTTCTATATGGTTCTAACGCATGGTGAATCCCATGTAGACAATATAATTCAAATAAATAATTCAAATATATAACCAATATTAATATCTATAAGTAGTTGAATCCGTGTTCCTCCACCCCCAAAATAGCAAACTGTGTGGGATAGGTATACATGGCCACAAATAACCAACAAACATACCTTCAAAGGACAAACATATATAACTATATATGAATAGTGACATTCGACATACGCCATACACAACAGTACAATAAAATACATAATAGTGATTGCACCATAACACCATGTCGTTGTCAAAATACAACTGGCACGAATTTTGCTATATATAATAATTTTTTAATAAATATATTTCTACATGAAAAGAATCTTCCACCTGTGAACGCTGTATTCGTTCTTCTGAATTGACATCAGACTCTGAAGGTAGAGCTGAATGGAGACAGGTAGATATTCTCTGTATGCGCGTGTGTTAGCAGCCTAATCATTTCATTTGTGAGTAACATTGTATCTATTTAAACTACATTTGTTTTGTGTAACAGTATCACACTATTGGGCGTCTCTTCTTTTCTATTTTCTTTTTCTGGTGATTTCTGAGATATTCCATACCGCTATTGGGACATGTGACCATGGGAGAGAGCTGCGGATTATTTGATCCGGTGAACCTGTGACTGGGAACAGGAATTAACCCCAGAAGCTTGAATGCTGGTTTTGGCATATGCCATTTAACCAGCTATTAGAATTGTGAGTGCATACATATAAGTTGCTAGGTGGTGGTCCTAGAGTGACAATATTGATATACACAGGGTGCCCCTCTGTTGTTGTCCCTCCTCTTTTTTTCCTGCAGCGAAACCTTAAAGTTCACATTTTGTTGGTGAGGGATTACAAGAGGCTGCACAGCCAAGGGCAGTAAATTACTGGCAAATTGAAGGAGACTACCAAGAGTCAGGAACATGCCAGTGTACTGCAATGCCAGAATGACCACAGGTACACTGACAACTCTTATGGGAGCAGACATAGTACTTTAAAGGGATAGTAATACTTCATTTTAACTTTATTTTATTTTGTAGGCATTAAAAAAACATGAAGAATGATATAAGTCTTATCTCTGAAACCTTTATGGTTTAAGAGATATTCACAAACAAAGTATCCCCCCCCTGTTCAACCAGATCAGAAGGGAGATGCCCAGGTAGACAGCAGAGAGGGACAATCTTCAATTAAGATAATGGAAAAAGCTGAAAAACTTGTCAAGGGGGGAAGGGCTTTCATTGTTTTCATACAAAGAAAACTGTCCCCTTCTGTTATCTGTACTGTCATACAACCAGACTCGCATCTGAGAAGAGATGGCTTACACTAGGAAAAAGGAGCGGGGAGGGGAACTTTGCTTGTGAATATCTCATAAACCATAAAGGTTTGAGAGATAAGACTTATATCATTCTTCATGTTTTTTTAATGCCTACAAAATAAAATAAAGTTAAAACGAAGTGTTACTATCCCTTTAAATAGTCTAGAACTGCTTTGTGCAGCTGTAAAATGGCTCCTGCTTCCCAGCTGGCATCAGCTAAAACCCAACCTGGAAGTTTGAGGCTCTCAGCAATGACATGGACAGTGTGCAGCCTATCTAGGTTGTTTTGTCAGGACTGGACTAGGTTTTCTAGTTTTTCTCATGGGACCTAAGAGGAGCACCAGGGGTCTCTTCTGAGACCTTCCAATAGGACACTAACTGACTGATAGTTGCCCTTTAAAGAAGAAATCTATGTATAAAGGATATATTTTTGTTCTGAGTGAGACTCCTAATCAGTTACATTGAGAGCATCAAAAATGTTTGTGTGCATGTGCAATGTTCCACAGAACCTAAATAGCCTGATATTGTAACTGAAAATCTGCTGTATGTTTCAATGAAGAAGATATTGTAACTTTAGTTCTATCTCTCTGTTAAGATAGTTAAATATGTATCTTACAAACAGCTGGATTAAATAAGTAACTAATTTATCTCTATCAAACAATACACATTGTGTAATAGTACATTGAGGGTATAATGTTCAATTGACATAATATACCATATGCATGGATTTGAGTCTAAGGTCTTGGTTTATTTGATTTTGCATCGTAGTAGCTTCTTGCCTTCCTTAGTAAATTGATTAATTTATGAATATTATTCTTCATCTAACATTGTGCTGCCTAAATTGACCACTAATTTTAGTGTTTCTTTTTTTTCTAATGATCCCAGTTATCGTCTCAATTATATTTTTTGTGCAAGTAACAAAAAAAACATTAAAACGTACCTATTTCCACAGCAACTTTCTGCATTTTCTCAAGGGTTCGACTGATCATCACAATGTTCATCCCACAGTTTGCCAGCTAGAAAAAAAAAAGGTACCATTGATTCTTCATTTCATACAGATTGGAGCTTCACCTTGATTAAAGTGGACTTGTCACTTTAAGACGTTTAGTTTGTTTTACTGGGAATTAAAACATGCCTATATGTTATAACATACATTTTCTGTAAAATAACTATAGGACTTTATGCTAATTCCCTGCATTGTATGCTAATAAATTCTTCTTGTGCAGCATTGGGTTCTGTACTGAATCAGATAAAACATGGGGCAAGTTAATAGTGGCAAAGCATCAAAACAGTGCCAACATCAAATATGCATTCATTTCTCTACATCGAATTATAATACAATCAAATGGCTAGAATGCTCTTCTGAACTTACTAAAGCTATATCTGGATGACAGGTCCAGTTTAAAAATAATCAATTTGCATTTTATTTTGTCAGTTATAATACCCCCTCCCACACTCCTTTCTGTAAGAAGCAACAATCTGTTATTCATTATAACTTTTTTTTTTCTCATTCTGCCAACAAAATACGTTCATGTTTATGGCTGAATGCAAGATTGTCTTTTCTTCAACAACTTCCTTATAGAATGTTCTTACTGATGGTAATAGTATTTAAGAAACATTTATGAAATCATTACATTCTCTAAAAAATCCTTTTATTAATGTTTAATTAAAACTTGCCCCTTAACCTTGATTATTAACCTTTCAGGGTGTAATGTATCTACATGCATTCTGCATTCCTTATGCCAAGTTCATAAACCATGCATAATGGCAGCTCCTAGCTTAGGATAAGTAATAAATAAATAAAGAGCTAATATATATTTATTCAGTACATGTTGTGAATGTACCTAAAATGTATGTAATAAAGATAAGACTTGCTGCTGTTTCTATGAGATTGGACCATGGAAGCAGTGTTAATCAGTGGAACACCACTAATAATAGCACTCACTGACACTTTAATCCTAGAGAGATAATGAACCTGGAAATACTCACCTAACAGTGATAGAAAAATAAGTACAATTCAAAAGCTAAAAGATGGTTTACTATACACAGATAGATGTTATACACTATGAAAGTATACCACAACTCTGTCCATCACAATAAAACATATACAAAATAAATAAAAAATTAAACTGAAAACAAAAATAGTATAAATATATAAATGCTCGGCTATTAGATAGAAGGACTATATGAATGAGTGAATATATGATGAGTCAGTGGTGAATGGATAAATGGATAAACAGGAATGTAGGTTTCATGAAATATTGTAACTCTACAATAAGATCAAAAATCCAAGGCCTGTATCCCCGCAATCAGAGTGATCACACCTACAGAGAGGAAACATGCTCATAAGAGAGAAGAGTTGAGGGTTCTTAGCTTTTTCTCATGATATAGAAAGAAAGAAGTGAGACAGGTGTACTACATGAGAGATCAGCATCATCTATATTGAAATGAGTAGCAGAACATCTGCAGAGGGATCCACTGAGAGATTCATAGGAAAGAGGAGATAGGGTCGTTTGAACAAACTACCAACTAAGGCTATGAAAACTGAAGAGGTCTGATAATCACAACTGACTTATTCCCTGAATTAAATGACATTTCTACAAGAATACGCATTATACGGTCACTACCAAAGGGGAAGGTCCCCTTTTTCTGTCTCTTTGGTCAAACCTATGATCTATCTATAGATCCACCTGTTGGTAGTGATATTGAGTTTTGATCCTAAGTCTCTCCTATTACACAACCTTTAACATCCTATCCCTGGTTCCCTCTCTACCGTTACTTTTACTATTAGCCCTTCTTGTTTTCAGTCCTATTTTCTGCCTGTATTTCTTCAGTTTGGTATATATCTTTTTTGTATATTAGAAGGCTTTGAAGTTCCTCTTCTATTCACTCTTTTCACTCTTTTACCCTTCCTCCCCCTTTTTTGTTTTAGATTTTATACCTATTTTCATTTATTTCACTGACACAATTGTTATACTGCACTTTGATATACTTCTGCACTGTCTTTCTCTTTTGTATCTTTTTAATCAGTTGAATAGTAGAAATGCTGTAAAGTTAAATCAGTAGAGTAATTTTTTTCTACCCTACTGAGCTGCCTGTTTTCTTTTCTAATCCCATCATGCACTTACAAAAACACTGCATTTCCTGTCTGTTGATTCAAAAGTCATACACTTAAATATCTGCAGTCCCAACATTGAGTAAACATTGCCTCTAGAGCTGACACATCAATAAGCAGAGATGTGTATATGGGTGTATATGAGGATTCCCTGCCTTGGCTGACTTGTTAATTTAATAAGAACCTGCATGGTCTGAATATAAGAGAGACATTTTCTAAGGTATTTATATATATGTACTCATTTTCATTAAAATGGAATATTATATGTATGTCAAGTACTGCAGTCATATGTGCAAGATAATGTTAATTTTTTAGAGGAAACATCCTGGGTTTGACCTCAGATCTCAGGGACAAAGGGTAAAAGACCATATTTTCAGGGTTATCTGCTTACTATATGATCTGCTCCAAAATGACAGCTTCTTTAGTCTCTAAACGGGGCCATTTTTCTAGAGAGAGACGTTCTGCCTGTCTTGTTTGTGTGCATAAGCTGTGATATATCGAACTTGTAACATGATAAGCCTTCCTTGAGGACTGATTGGATCACCACTGGGTTAGAGCAAACAGGGACATATTGCCTAGAATCAAAGTTCTGGAGAGCTTTAAGAGTTAATATTTAAATGATGTCTGGGTTGTATCATTTTGAAAGTTGCCAGATATGTTTCCAGGCCCTGACTGAAAACAGATCTGTGCATATGCACACTTCATATGACATAAAACTCTTCAGAAATGGTTTGCTGTGTTTGTCACAAATCTGTAAATAAGTATGGGACAAAACCCCAAAGAAAAGTATACTAATTATAGCTATACTAAATTTTACAAGGAGAAGATAAAGAAAACTACAGACTCAGGTTGCTGGTGCAGAAGCAGGGTAACACTTGTTGGCAACTGAGTAACCCATGCTGGCAAGCAATCATTGTTTTGGCTAGCAAAGTACATTCCAGTTATCAGGCATCAGGGTCAAATGTGGTTTTCAGCACAGAATGAGTGCCAGTTCTACATTATGCCTCTGCTTTAGATAATCAGATGTTTAAAATTTCAGACTGGAACCTATTTATTAAAATCTCCTGCAAGAGAAACCAGAGCCTTTGTTTTCACAGATACATGTTAGAAAGTAAACACACAATATTCTTTGTCAGCTTACCCTAGAAAGAAAATTTCTACACCCATTTAAGGAGTTACATGCTTAAATATTGTAGGAACTGTTTGTACTTATCAGGCTACTTGAGAATTACGACAAGAATGATAACAAGTGCTAATGCAGTTACAGTTGGACAAACTAGAGTTTTAATGATACTTCAACCTTTTGAATCTTTTGTAAAATAACTGGTATGAAAGGAAATTATACCCCAATAATAAATAGCTCTTAATTTGTTTATCTGAAGGATTTACATAGGTAGGTGTCCTAGAAACAGCACTAATTTATTTCTATTAAGTGTTTTGGGGGCATTTGATCTTTCTTGTAGCCTGCTACTAATTGTTTCAGTTCATAATCTGACTAGTGCCTCTCATGAGACATTCAGCTTTGTTGAAGTGCATTGTTTGCATTGAGGATGTAGTATCTAAAGACAGAGAGATCACCATATACAGGAAACCGCATACTGTAAAATCTCACATATAATACTCAAAATGTTGCCCCTTTTTTATCCTATGTGAAGTTGGGGGTACGTATTATACACAAGAGAAAAATACATATACATCTTCAAGTCTGCTTCTTTCCTCCCTCCACCTCAATATGCTCCCGTCTTCCCCTCCCTCTACTCACCCCCTCCAGAGGCACCTGGGACATTTGTGCAGAGGGCTCAAAGGGCACTAGCTGTATAGTGAACTAACAAAGGTCCTCAAATGGATATCCAAAATGACTCCAGAAGGAGTGAGTAGAGGGAGGGGAAGGCAAAAGCATATTGAGGTGGGTGGGGGGAGGGAAGCAGACAAGAAACTAATTTTTTTTGGTGGGTAGAGTAAGGGAAAACAAGGGTGCATATTATACAGAGGCACTTTTGTTTTCCCCAAAAATCTTGGGTTTAATTTACACCTGCATATTATACACAGGTGCGTATTATACCTGAGATTTTTGGGTACATAATGTAAGCAATATATAGATAGATCAAACTGATTCTTGTATGATGGACACATACCTAGGTAAGTCTATGTATTAAGCAAATTAAGATGTAAATGTTTATAATGTTACATGCTATGTGTCTCATACATGTTCTTAATACAAATATTATTTAAAGGGATAGTAATGTTTCATAATAAAAGCAGCTCTAATTAATCATCATAGTATTGTGGACTTTGGAGAATGTTATTTCAGTTCTGTCAGAGTTATACTTCAGGAGTAATTCAATGACAAAGTGTCCCCTCCCGCCCCTTTTACTGATGTAACACTCCTCAGCCAAAGCAGAAGGGAGGTGCCCAGGTATATTGCACAGAGGGACAATCTTCAATTAAGATAAGGGAAAAACCTGAAAAGCTTGTCAAAGGGGACAGGGCTTTCATTGTTCTAATAGGAATAAGAGTGTCCCCTGCTGTTATCTGTCTGGTCTATGGACTGCATTCCACATCTGAGAAGAGATGGCTTACACTAGGCAAAAGGGGTGGGGAGGGGAAACTTTGCTTGTGAATATCTCTTAAACCATAAAGGTTTGAGAGATAAGACTTATATCATTCTTCATGTTTTTTTAATGCCTACAAAATAAAATAAAGTTAAAACGAAGTATTACTATCCCTTAAAAAAAAAAATAAAGAGGCACATATTCATAAGGCATAGTTCCCCACAATGAGAAAATGGAGTAATTGTATTATAAATAATTTAAAGGGATAGTAATGTCAGAAAAAAAGTATTAACCATATGGTAGATACAATTAAAAGAGAGTACTTACACTTATTCGTACCTCTTAAACCGTTATGGAAAATAAAGGTCTCCGCTCCCTCTTCTTTCTGCTTGACGAGCTGTAAAGCTGTCAGAAGCAGATTTTGGTCACTTGACCAGACACGGCTCTTCAGCAGTGCCAATAAAACGATATCTAAAGATAAATACTTCATCAGAACGGTCTATATGTGGTTACAAACCAGGCACACGTTGTAGACCGTTCCGATTATGTATTTATTTAAGTATCACTATGTCGACAGTGCTGAAGAGCTGCCATCTGATCCTGGAACCAGAATCTGCTTCTGACAGCTTACCAGCTCGTCAAGTAGAAAGGGGAGGGAGCGGAGAACTTTATTTTCCTATATCTCTCAAACCATAAAGGTTTGAGAGATACAAATAAGTGCAAGTACTCTCTTTTAATTGTATCTACCATATAGTTAATATTTTTTTCTGACATTATTATCCCTTTAAATACAAAATAAATGGAAGTCAAATTATTTAGACCATGCCCATGTGTAGTTTCATTAATCCTGCAATTAACTCAAAGGATTTGTACTTAGCAATATACCACACAACTGGTGAATAAGCAAGCACACAGAGTGACTTCATGTGACTGAGCTGTTAGCTTCTTTTCACCCGGCTACAGATGCCTGTCTCCTTACAAGCTATCCACTGGGCCTTCTCCCTCCTGCCTTCACTACCTATCCATCTGACCCAGCATGTCACAAAACTGTGGTGAAATTACTGGGCTTGGCCACCATTATTCTGTCTGCCTGATGTTCTCTGTAGTACATAGTACGGACCAAAAGTTGAGAATCATTAAAATTCCTATTGCTGGTGAACCATAACAGAAAAATGGCAAGAAACATTACATATGGCTAAATAAAAACAAATTTGGTGGATGCAGTTGACTTCATCACACAAGCCATCATGAATCCAATCCTAAACACACTTTAATGCTATGATATACTATGAATTATACATATTAAGAATACAAGGTTTTAGACACTAATGCCAAAAACCTTATGGACAAAAGGAAAAAGGTCGAAGCTATTTTATCCAGAATGTCTTGTATATTCTGCTGTGCTTAAGGACCCAAAATGTTATTAACAATGGTAACCAGGAAAAATCTCATGAATAGCACATACATGCAGTATTTGAAGGTGCATACAAATATGAATACAAATAAACAAATATAAATGGGTAAATATAGTTATCAATAAGTAAAGTAATGATTTGCTGTTGCCTAGAGAAGATTATTCTCATTTGCCTAAAAGGAGGGCTTGGGTGGAGTAAGGGAAAGTCCCAAATGTATTACTCTGTTCTCGACTCTGAAGTCCTGTATTAGCCCGTTCTGCTAATTAAGATGAATGCTGTACCTTCCTTTTTCCCATACTAAACATATCTTACTATGCCATGCCAATGAAGCAAATGTAGCTAACATGGTGAATAAGAAAGCTGTGAAGTTGCCAGAAGGCTGCCAGGAAAGAGAACTTAATGGGACTCTGTGGGACTACAGAGGAGGATTTGTAACCATGGAAGGAGCACAAAGAGGATGATGGGATCACAATCATGCTATGACTATAGCATATTAAATTAGTTTTGGGAATATCTAAGGAGGAGTGTCTTTTTACTTTGATATTATGTACTACTATAAAGAAGAAAATGAAAAAGTGTAAAGTTCAAAGGAAGGAATTTATAATAATTAGCATGTGTTATAATAAGTGTTATAATAAAAAGTGATGCTGATATGACTCTCAGATATATATATATATATATATATATATATATATATATATATATATACTAATTGAAGAGCCCGTTACACAGGCCACAGTGCCACTGCCAGCTGGTTGCAGTGCAGTCATGCACAATAGAGACTGCCCACCCTGCGGCTGAAACAGTGCCAGCCTTCAGAGCTCCCCACTCTGTATCAGCCTTGTCACAGGCAGTCTCTACTGCGCATGACTGTGTTGTTACAAACTTTCTAGCGAATTATTATATAGGATATATCTATATATATATATATATATATAGATATAGATAGATATAGATATATAGATAGATAGATATTTATAGACTAGCAATGTGGGACGGCGCTGCCCGTCAGGATATATAGGGAATTAATGCACACACGCGGATGCAAGACAAACACACACAGAGACACACACGCAAATGCACACGCATGCACTGAGATGCATAAAGAGCGACACAGTCATACACACATACATGCAATGCACAACATGCAGACACATAGAGTGTGATACAGACATGTAACACACACAGTGAGGAACACACAGGCACACACAGAGACACATACACACAGAAGTGAGTCATAAGGGAGTGACTTATGTGTCATTGTAATGAGTTTGTGTTTGTGCTTATGCCTCCACTGTGGCATTCATTCATATAGTTGAAATGCATGTGGTAATTGCACATACTATGGTGGAAGGTGGATCGTGCTGGCTCCCGTGGTGTGAGTGAGTGTGTGTGAGTGAGTGGCATTCATTCATGTAGTTGAAATGCATGTGGTAATTGCACATACTATGGTAGAAGGTGGATCGTGCTGGCTCCCGGGGTGTGAGTGAGTGTGAGTGAGACTATGGTGGAAGGTGGATCGTGCTGGATCCTGGGGTGTGAGTGAGTGTGAGTGAGTGCGTGTGAGTGCGAGAGTGAGTGATTGCGTGAGTGTGTTAGTGAATGTGTGTGAATGTGTGTGATTGAGTGAGTGTGTGTGATTGAGAGTGTGTGAGAGTGTGAGTGTGAAAGTGTGTGAGTGAGAGGGTGTATGAGAGTGAGAAAGTGTGAGTGAAAGAGTGTGATTGAGAGAGTATGTGAGTGAGAGTGTGAGTATGTGTGATTGAGTGTGAGTGAGTGTGTGAGTGAGAGTGTGAGTGAGAGAGTGTGAGTGTGTGTGATTGAGTGTGTGAGTGAGAGTGTGTTAGTGAGAGTGTGTGAGAGTGTGAATGAGAGAGTGTGAGTGAGAGAGTGAGTGTGTGTGATTGAGTGTGTGTGTGATTGAGTGTGTGTGAGTGAGGTGTGTGAGTGAGAGTGTGATTGAGTGTGTGTGATTGAGTGTGTGAGTGAGAGTGTGTGAGAGTGTGTGTGTGATTGAGTGTGTGTGACTGAGTGTGAGAGTGAGTGAATTATTGTGAGTGTGTATGATTGAGTGTGTGTGAGAGTGTGAGTGAGACTGTGAGTGTGTGATTGAGTGTGTGTGAGTGTGTGTGTGTTTTTTGTCTGATGTGTTTGTGTCTGTGGTGTAGGAGCAAGTGGCAGCCATTTTGTTTTTTCAGTTACTTGGATAGTGGTGGGCGGGCTGGATAGTGGGGGCAGGCCAACTCCCTGAATGATTTAAATCACTCCCCCATTGAATCACCCAATGGGAGCAGTAACTCCTCCTTACTTAACCCTTTGAGTGCCAGAGGGGTACGCAATGCATTGCTTTGCAATGTGTTGCGTACCCCTCTGGCGCTCGAAGGGTTAAGTTGAGGTAACATAGCAACATAACACACTGTGGCTCTTCAGTTGAGGCAGCGTAGCAATATGCTGAGGGAACAAATAGAAAGTGGTGTTTGAGACTTGCCCTCTGTAACATACAGCAAAGCATCTCTCTCCCTTTAAGGAGAAAGGGCGGGAATCAGGAAGCAGGAAGTAGAGGAGTGACAGTTGAAAACAGACAGTTAGTGAGGTGACTGAAGAGATGAAAAGAGTTAAAAGAGTTGTTATTAAGCTTATCCCTGAGTTTGTATTTTATGTAAACATTACACCCTCGTACTGAAACAGAGTGTATGGAGGGTTACAATTATCTGTGGGAGGTGAAACAGTGTGTTTGTGGGGTCATGATCCTGAGTGAGAGTGTGAGTGGGCCAGGAGAAGTATTGATATCCCCTACTTCAGGAGCGAGTGGCAGCTATATTTTTTTTTGTCAGTCGGATAATGGTGGGTGGGCTGGAGGGGACGGGCCAACTCCCTGTATGATAAACATGCCCCCATTGAATCACCCAATGGGAGCAGTAATGTCTGCATTGAATCACCCAATGGGAGTTGTGTCTCCTAATGAGACATAAATTATGTAATGAGGCATTCTGTTCAATGTGTGTTTGTTTTCTGAGGAGACATAATTTATGTTCTGTGTTTGAGGTACCATAAATTATGCAATGAGGCTTATTCTTTTATATATATATAGATAGATATAGATATATGAGTGGAGGTATTCACTTAGGTGTAATAAAGAGGTCTCCAACTCTGGAGCTCTATAGAATAACATAGGAACTGGTGAAGTGATATCACTGGAGAAGTCATCTCCACTTTTTCACCTCTTTATCACACTTTAGTGAAAACCCCCCATGGTTTCAATTCAAGCCAAGGTTGCTTGAATGAGGGATTATGCCTAAAGCTTTTGCTGTCAATTATTCATGAATATGTGTCCCCACAAACTCAAATCATGCAGCACTGAACTACATTATTAATTGTTCTGCATGAGAATCAATATGAAACTCGTACAGACAAAAGTGACTTAGGAGTTTATTTGGTTTTCTATCAATGCATGGATCATGAATACTTTGAATGCTTTTTTAGGCAGGTAATCCATTAACTTGCCTTAAGGGGATAGTAAGGCTTTGTTTAGGCAAGCTTTAATATTGTTCTTATTAAATAAATAAAGCAAATTATCTAAGTTGCCATAGCTTTTATAGTTTTTATGTAATATCATTGTAAAGTTTCCCCCTCCCGGTCTACTGCCTCAAACCATGAACACTTTGTAGACCGTTCTCATGAAGATTCAGTTTTATGCTGGATAGAACTGACTTACAGACACAAACTAGAATATAGATTGAAATTTAATTGCATCTGCTTTAGAAATCTGTAATGCAGTCTTATGACTGGCGTTTGATGTCGCTTTTGTTAACCCTTTGAGTGCCAAAGGGGAAAGCAATGCATTGCGTACCCCTCTGGCACTCAAAGGGTTAAGTAAAGAAGGTATAATAAGTGCCATTTTCAATATCAGCTATTACTGGTATCTGGTCAGAATATTGATACAATTGAGGTATAAGCAAGGAGTCTTATGAAATATGTGAAATACTATACCTGCTCATTTATGTAACTGGAAATCTGATATGGAGACACCTTTTTGTGTTAGTTGTTTAATTCATAGGTGTTTTCTTAGCCAAAGTACATTACTTGTTCTGTAGATGTTTTAATAATACAATAGACACACACCATGGTATGCCTTACAGAGATAAAGAGAGAAAGCTTTATGCATAAAAGAATATAAGAGCAATTCTGAGGCAAACCAAGTGCTCCATTGAGAAGAAATAACATCCTCATTGATTTAAAATGGGGCTTTTAAAGCCTTGAATGTTAGAGAGGTCTCCAATGTAATGCATGTACTTGGAAGCCCTTCTGGGATAATACAAAGTCACAGAATGAAGACTCCAGAGCAGAGAGTTCTAAACACTAGATGGAGAACTATACAATTCCTACTATAACAGGAAATTATGCCTCTGCTGGGCTACAACAAAATGGCTTCAAGACAAATCTCTAAACACCAGGGAGAGGCAAGAGCTGCAGTTCAATTTTGTTATAGTGTAATGCTAGTGTAAGGCTTTGGGCATTATGTATATCTCTTGTAGCTCACCACAAGCATCGTCACAGCAGTCAATGAGCAGTTCTTTTTGTGGTGTGCCAGAGAGAGAGCAGGTTGCGTACTAATGTGCAGTAATGTATAGTGGCCTCTCACATCGCCTCTCCTGCATAGCTATACTAGAGATAAGAACAAGTACTCTCCTGCTGTCATCTCTGCAGTGTCCCTGAATGGCAAAAAGATTTTTCAAGCAGGATACATAACTATTTGACAGACATACAAATAAGTTCAAAATACTATTTGCTTACTTTTCTCTTACCTCAATTGAATATGCTTTACCAATACCATCTCCAGCCCCAGTTACAACTGAAAAATACAAATAAATGTATCATTCTTTTGTTTTTAATGCATTATATGAAGAGCAACATGGTATAAATATATGTAATGTTCTACTATAAAAACATAAACAGGCAAAGAGGTTTTCATAGCTAATGTAATATCATAATGTGTAACCAGATACATCAGTAACAAAGATAACTCCTGTTCCCAGTCTCCTTATAAAGAATATAGTTAACTACAGGCACATTGAAAGAGCAAGTAAAAATGTTTATACAGCACAAAATGAATGCACATAGACCATTCACCCAAAATGCATCGAGTAACAGGATATAGGGAAGCCTAATGATTTTCATCTACTGAATTTAGCAAGGTTGAAGGGGAACTGTGTCTGTAGACTGTGTATCTTGATTTAGTTAACTTAAAGGGATAGTAATGCTTCGTTTTAACTTTATTTTATTTTGTAGGCATTAAAAAAACATGAAGAATGATATAAGTCTTATCTCTCAAACCTTTACGGTTTATGAGATATTCACAAGCAAAGTTTCCCCCTCCCGCCCCTTTTCCTAGTGTAAGCAATCTCTTCTCAGATGTGAATCTGGTTGTATGACCAGACAGATAACAGAAGGGGACAATTTTCTTTGTATGAAAACAATGAAAGCCCTTCCCCCCTTGACAAGTTTTTCAGCTTTTTCCCTTATCTTAATTGAAGATTGTCCCTCTCTGCAGTCTACCTGGGCACCTTCTTTCTGATCTGGTTGAACGGGGGGGGGGATACTTTGTGAATATCTCTTAAACCATAAAGGTTTGAGAGATAAGACTTATATCATTCTTCATGTTTTTTAATGCCTACAAAATAAAATAAAGTTAAAACTGAGTATTAATATCCCTTTAAGGACTTAGATAGGTATTCTTAATAACGCAATCAGATATATATATTTGAAACTGACCTGTATCACTTAATATGCCAAATTCATTTTAAAGAAAATTAAAAACTGCCTATATATGGCACAATTATTTTTTGTAATATAAATATTTTTGCAGAAAGTGACCTTTATTTGTTCACTTCACAGTCACGTAAATACTGAGCAATGTTACTACACTATGAATAATGAATGAATCTTGACAGGGCCTACACAATGGGGGCATTTTAAATAACACAGAGAGTGATTAGTTTGGCCTCAGAGTTAATTAGCATACTTTGCTGGGATTTAGTATAAATTGCCACACTGTGCCATCTAAACATAAAGGTTAATTTACTAAAATTAGTCTAGCATAACATACAGGCAAATTTTGAGTCCCAGAAAAACAAACTAAACTAGTGTTGAGATGACGTAATATCTGCAGCTGTCTGAATTTGCATATCCCCATTTTAGGTCTGTATTTGTTCACATTTCATCACAATAAAAAAATAAAACTGAATTATATTAATACCAAAGAGAGTGAGATACCCACCCATGGCCCTTTAGAATCATGTAAACATTCAGAAGAGGGATAAAATGTTAGTGTCCAGCTACATTCTACAGTACAGTTCAGCTTACTGTTGTAAATGCTGTATGAAGGACACCTACCAAGTGGATTCCTTCTGTTAAACAGGGCAAGAGCCACTTGTTTCAAGACTAAAATTCCTGTTTAAGTAACTAGGCCCAGACCATAATTAATCAAACATGATAATTAATGAAACACATTGTTAATAGACATATTTGAAGTGTTTCATAATTTTCAAAGGCAAGCCTTAATTTTTCATGTGTTGGTACTGTCCCAACATGCTGAAACATCTCAATGTAAACTATAAAAATGTGTCTTTAATTTAAAACATATGTTAATTTAAAAACTGTCTACATGTATCTGTCTCTACAATTGGCATACCTAGACTGCAACTTGCAATTACCCCTCTTAAATGGAATCAGCTAAGAAGTCAAAATGTAATGTCATACACTAGTAATTGAGCCTGGAAAAACATAATTCACCCTTCAGCATTGACCAGACTAGGTGTGAGAACTAGGTTATTTGTGTTCTGAGCTGCAATAACCCACTCCAGAGCTTACCTGGTCACTTCCTTCCCCTTTGCCCTATTTCAACTACTGCTGTAGTCTTCTACCTGCCAAAGTCCCAAGCCTTGTTATATGACCACCTGTTTTTCTGCTGCCTACCATGATCTTCTGCCTGTTAAACAACCACTGCCACTGTCTGTCACCAGCCTCATATCACTTTGAGTATTCTCTCTGTTTGACCTCTGTACAGTCAGCCACACTCACCAGCTGCTAGCAGATTTCCATTAGGTCTACCCTGTACAAAAGTATTGTTTGCTTCTTCAAAGACCATCTGATCATATGTGGCTGCACCCCTAGCTGTATTTGATGGTTGCTTTGTCAACTTCATTCTCAAGATGTATTTGTGCTGTATTTGATGGTTGCTTTGTCAACTTCATTCTCAAGATGTATTTGGCCAAGTGCAGCCTGGTGGATTCCATTCACTTTCTGCATCATGCTATGTGCGGTCAACTCAAAGCTGCTTTGAGTAACTCTACCCCCTGTTCTCTGTCATACTCCTGGAATGAAAGTAAGTGGTTTCAATCATGTATGTTCTCTTCCCAGTCCAGTTGCAAGGCTCCAGTCCAGTGTCCTATAACAGACTTTTACACTCTCAAGGTAGATCCAGTCCAGTGTCCTATAACAGACCTTTACATTCTCAAGTTGGCTCCAGTCCAGTGTCCTATAACAGAGTTTTACACTCTAATGTTGGCTCCAGTCCAGTGTCCTATAACAGAGTTTTACACTCTAACGTTGGCTCCAGTTCAGTGTCCTGTAACAGAGTTTTACAAGTTGTAGTTTGTCAGTCCAGGATGCTACTTGGCCTTACGGGCTCTTCTCAGTATCTGGTTTCTGGCTAGTCAGTATGACCTACGTCAGCAACTGGTTCAATTCTGGAGCTAACCAACTACAGCAAAGGGGAGAAATGAAAATTGTCCAAGCCAACTTGATAAAAGCCATAGTTACTTTACCAGCCTCATGTGGGGAAGAGGGATGGTATATGTTTAAATTAGATCAACTCCCTGCATTGGAAGCAGATAAGAAATCCATATTTAACATCTTACTGGAACTTATTTTACTTTACTTTTTAGGTGAGGCATTTCATTAAATATTACCAGACTAAGGGCTCGATTCAATTGACCGTTAGGCCAAAAAACCCTCAAACAGCATTTTACCAAGCACCATAAGCAATTTAATTCACAGTGGTATGAAGAAATGCCAGCAAACAAATCCCTTGCTGGCATTAAAGTCGGAGGCTTTTTTTGGCCCATAGACAAGTGAAACAAACACCTTAAAGGGATAGTAACGTTTCATAAAAACAATAGCTCCAATTAATCTTCATAGTATTTGGCCCATGGAGAGTGTTATTTCAATACTGTCAGAATTGTAGTTCAAGAGTAATTGAATGATAAAGTATACCCCATCAGTCCATTTTACCTAGTGTAAGCCACCTTTCCTCAGATGTGGAATCTGGTTCTGGGACCAGACAGATCACAGCAAGGGACAATCTTCTTACTGTGAGCATAAGGAAAACCCTGCTCCCCTTGACAGGTTTTTCAGGCTTGGACAGGAAATAGACAGTCTTGCTGCTCTGTGGTGAGAAGTGTTACATCAGTAAAAGGGGAGGGAGCGGGATAGTTTATCATTCAATTACTCATGACCTACAACTCCGACAGAATTGAAATAACATTCTCCATGGTGCAAATACTATTAAGATTATTTGGAACTGCTTTTATTGAGAAACATTACTATCCCTTTAAGTTGCAATTCAATAGACTGCGTTAGCTGTTTATATCCAATAAGGAACTCCCTTATCGCTTAAATTTAAGACCTCATTTTTTTCTGACTAAAGTCCCTTATCGAATCTTTAGACAACCGACGAACCTATTGAAAGTTAAAAAAAAAAAAAAAAATAAGTCCCCAGTGGATAGGGAGACAAAAAAAGCTAAGTAAATTTATGTACAAATATTGAAATACTAATTTTTACCAACTTGGAAACATTTTTAAACTGGAGGCATGTTGATATTCAACCGGACAGTAATACATGGTTTAACCCCTTGAGTCCCAGAGCAATGTGTTGCGTACCCCAGTGACACTCAAGGGATTAAACTTTGTATAAGTTTGAGGGTTATTTCAGTGAAACTTTTATTAATACTTTTCTTTTTTCTTTACAGCTAGAAGACAGAAGAACTAAAAGAAGAAAGAAGATACAAGACTGAAGAAAGAAGAGAATATAAAATGAAGACAGAATGAGACGGACAGTGGATGACAGTTCAGTTTAACACATATACGTTAATGATTGGTGCTTGACAGAACGTCAGGCACCGATAGTTAGCTTTTTTTCTTTGAAGTTCCCAAAAATTGCCAATCTTTAGTGGTGTTTGGAGGACTTAACGGACATTTGGCCACAAGACCTTTTCTGTGGCCTAACGTCCATTGCACTTTTAGCCGGTAGGACAATTGAATACCGACTTAGACAATTTCTTTTGTCGGTCGGTATCCATTTTGCCCTTCAGGCTTTTTTAACGGGCCCTAAATCTCTACTTTTTAGATACGATAAAAATTTTACCAAAAAAAAATGTTTTTTAATGTATTTTATAAACAAATCTTTGCTTAAAAAATGTAGGTCTTCATTATGCATCTGTTTTTCAGCACAGCCCTAGGAAATGTATTTTTTATAAATAGTACTCTAACTCCTTCTCATCTGGGTTTCTCACCTTGCTCCAAATAAAAAGGGATTCAATCAGGAGCAATTGCACTGTAAGGGACAATTAAACATATCCAGTTACCTAAATGGGATTTTAACCTCTTGAATGTTAGAAAGACCCATTGCTTCACAATGCCTTGGAGACATCTTTAGCATTCGATGGTTAAGAATCCCGAATTAAATCAATGGGAAATTTTGGATTTTTAACCCCTATTGTACAGTTGATTTGTCCCAGAGTTGCTCTTCTGAGCATAAGGTTATCAATCTAGTAAAGAAAGAGATAAAGAGGGTTGTTTATGAAAAAGTAATTATTCTGGCTGCATACCTTTTGTTTTGTTTTTTTGTTTTTTTTTGGTTTTTTTGGTTTTGTTTTGTTTAAGCCTATATGGCTCCCAAAGAGCTTTTTAACAACTGTAGGTAAACACTTAGGATGCTTAGATGAAGCCTTCCTTTTTTCCTTTCCTATTTGTGGGAATTCATCCACATTTATGTGTTGTGTACTGAGAACAGCCTCACTCCTTCCTCACCATCAGACCACAGGATTAAATGTATTCCTTTATGTAAATTCAAGACTGCATGGAATCCAAAGAGAGGCCATGTGAACCTGAAGGCCACTTTAAGCCCATGCATTAAAATGCCCCTGATTTAAGTTGTCAGAGAAAGTCCAGTTGCATATTACAGAAGGTGCAGACTATACAACTTACACTGACCCATAATATTAAAGGTATGACTTACAATTTGTAATTACTCTTAATGCATTCAGTACATTGCTGCTTACCTTAGAGGGAACACAGCTGCCTACTGTCCATGCATCCCATAAAGTCAACTATCTGTTCACTACAGCACATAAACTGCTTACTGAAGTTCATCATTTATGGATATCTAGAAGCATGCGTTGGAGACCTCAATATCATTAAAAACCCTGTTTAAATCAATGGCAATTTCTGTCTCTCCTCTATATCATTTTGGCGTGCCCCACAAATTGCTCCTGTATTTAGTACAGTTCCATAAGCATATATTGCAAGATTACCTACCAATGTATCATGAAAAAATCCAATCCATATAACAATTAGTTAATAGTACACTAGAAATATTTGTGAAAGAAAAATGTAAACAAATGGAAAACTGAAAACAAAGGGAAATTGTCTAGTTCCAAATTTACTTTTAATTTACCACAATGTGTTTTAGAAAAAACTGTTTCTATAATTAAATGGTATTATTAAAAGCAGACAACATTATACAGATAATACTGTTATAGACTAATTAAGAAATTAGTAGTAACTGGTAGTTAGTCTTAGATGAGAAAATAATATTTCAAAACCAATTACTTCTAAAATCATCACTGTTTAAAAATGTAACTGGAAATTAAATGAAGGGTAAAAAACATGAATTTTGTAAGCTAATATAGAAAGTAATTTACAGATTGGCTTCTTACATTGTTTTCAACTGTCTAAAAGCCTGAATTGTAACCATGTAAAAACGGATAATCGTTTCAAAGCAAGATAACCCATCAATTCTCCATGGTGCAGTGTATGACATTATGTTAATAAACCCCTTGGATGCTAAATATGTCTTCAATGCATTAGTTAACAGGGGCTTACATCCTATATAATAATTCGCTAGGCTGTTTGTTACAATGCACTCATGCACAGTAGAGACTGCCCGTGTTCGGGCAGTCTCTACT
Source organism: Rhinophrynus dorsalis (assembly GCA_037306005.1). Classification (NCBI taxonomy): domain Eukaryota; kingdom Metazoa; phylum Chordata; class Amphibia; order Anura; family Rhinophrynidae; genus Rhinophrynus; species Rhinophrynus dorsalis. The sequence continues at coordinate 435,222,775 of CM074718.1, forward strand.
GCGCATGATTGTATCGCGTGGAGCAGTGAGGTAGTGATCTCTTAACCCTTTGAGTGCCAGACGGGTACTCTGGCACTAAAAGGGTTAACATTACATGGACCTTGGCCTATGTACATGGGCTTTTACACTAGTTTTTCTATAAAAACACTAAAGCACTTGGAATCTCACTAGCATACAAGGGGTTAAAAGGTCCATTTAACTCACAGGGAATTTTGTTCAATTACTGTTACATAATTATATCTATCTATTAATCTATCTATCTATCTATCTATCTATCTATCTATCTATCTATCTATCTTTATGTCATCATCATCTTCAGCCATTGTCGATCCACTGCAGGATGCAGGCCTCCTCCACAAGCCCCCAACAACTTTGGTCATTGGCTTGGTAATTTCATTAACCCATCTTGTCTTTGGTCTTCTTTATGGGCGTATAGCATCAAGTGGCATTCATTCTAAAATTCTTTGATCCATCTACCATCAGGTCTTCTTGCTATGTGACCTGCCCATTTCCATTTTAGGTGATTTATTCTTTCAATTATGTCACAAACCTTTGTTTGTTTTTCGGTCCCTTTTTGTTATGTTCACAATTCGTCGTTCCATACTTCTCTGTATAACCTTACGTTTTTGTATGGCTTTGGCATTTATGGGCCATGTTTCCATAGTCGTACGTTAGAATCTTGTGGATACATCGGCCACAAATGTTGTGCTTGAGGTATAGTGCCAAATTTTGTCTTGAAGACAAAGGCTTGCCATCCCAGTATCCATCATGGTATTTCCATCTGTTTATATTTCCTGTCCAAGGTACACATACTTGTCCACTTCTTCTAGTTGTTGTCCATCCACTGTGATTTTCCTTGGTATGGTAAATTTATTAAACATGACTTGCATTTTGTTGATATTCATCTTCATACCAAAATTTTTGTTTTCCTGTTTCAGCTTTTCAATGCGTTCTTGCAGTTCTTCAGGACTACTGGAAAAAACCTAAGTGATGTAGGTAATCTCCATTTATCTTAAGTACTTTTTTGTCCCAATTTAGTCTGAGGAAAATTCCTTCTAAACAAGAAGAAAATAGTTTTGGGGAGATTGTATCTCCTTGTCAGACACCTTTTTGTAGGTCGATATAAACGTTATCATTGTTGGACTGTATTGATAATAATAATAATAATAATAAAAATCTTTATTTATATAGCGCCAACTTATTCCACAGCGCTTTACAATAGGGGATAGACATACAAGGATATTAAATAGTACAAATCATATGTGGAGAACAGAAGGATCAGAGGGCCCTGTTCGTGAGAGCTTACAGTCTAGAGGATACACTTGCATTTTCATATTTGGATTGGAGGATATTGATGTAAGCCTTGTTTATTGCTTGGTTGATCAGGGCATTGATTATTGCTTGCTTTTTCACTAAGTCAATGGCCTTTTCATAGTCAATGAAGGCTATTTTAATGGAAGATGGTATTCATTATGACGCTCTATAACTTGCTGTACTCTTTGATGATGGTCCATTGTACCGAAGCCACTTCTGAAGCCTGCTTGTTCTTTAGGTTGTGCTTCAACAGGTATTGTGTCCATTCTTCTGGATGGTACCTTTGTGAAAACCTTGCATATGGCTGACAATAGACTTATTGGTTGGTAGTTTTTAGATCCGCCTTATCATCTTGTTGTGTAGTAGGATGACTTCTGCATTTTTGTTGCAGGCACTCTGTTGAGTAGCAGGTATCTTGAAAACAGTTTAGCTAGGTCTCTGAACAAGGGCTGACCTCTGACTTTCAACATTTCAATAGGTATTTTATCAGGTCCTACTGCTTTGTCATTTTTATTGAGTTTAGTGCAGCTTCTATGTCTTTTGCAGAACTTCTGGCACAGCTTTAGCCTCTGGCACTGCTTTCAGTTGTTCCTCTTCATCCTTATAAATATTTGAATATATTTTTTTTGCTGTTGTACCATCTTAAAGGGATATTAATGTTTCCCCAAAACAGCAGCTCCAATTAATCTTCATAGTATTTGAGCCATAGAGAGTGTTATTTCAATACTGTCAGAGTGTAGATCAAGAGTAATTGAATTATAAAATATTTCCCTCCCACCCTTTTACCTAGTGTAAGCCACCTCCCCTCAGATGTAGAATCTGGTCTTTAGACCAGACAGCTCACAGAAAGGGACAACTTTCTTACTGTGAACATGAGGAAATCCTGCCCCCTTGACAGGTTTTTCCCTTATGCCAATTGAAGATTTCCCCCTGAGATCCATCTGGACAGTCTTGCTGCTCTGAGGTGAGCAGTGTTACATCAGTAAAAGGGGCAGGAGGGGGATACTTTATCATTCAATTACTCTTGAACTACAACTCTGACAGCACTGAAATAATACTTTCTATGGCTCATGAAGATTAATTGGAGCTGCTGTTTTTGTGAAACATTACTATCCCTTTAAAGCTTTAATGAAAACACTTGGTTCCTATTTTTGGCCATCTTTTGTTTTGCTTTCTTTAGCCCTTGCTTTTCTTACAGTGTCCTATTGATGAACTTTTGAACTTGTTCAGTTCTTTTGTGAACTTACACATTTCTACATATCTACCCTGTTTCTAATATTGCAGTTTTACTTAATTTCTCTTCTGTTTTTCATCAGGCAACTGTTTCTTTTGATTTTCTGGTTGTTTTTCTTGTTTCACAGTAGGTACAAGGGCATAGGGGCAGTGTCTCAAAAAAGTATTATGGTAGTTTGGAATGTCTGTATCTGGAAGGTCTTGCAGCACATTAGTGACTGGACAGTGCTAATTAAACTTTTGTATTATTGTTCAGTAGCTGGCTAGCGTTGATCTTCACATTTGTTGATTTGATCATTTTCTTTCTTTCTTTTTTGCAGTCATTGTCAGTTTTGATTTTTGCTCTCACTAGATGATGGTCACTTCCAAATTCTTAATAGTGTGGCTATTCATGTGTTGCCACACTTAATCATAGATCCACTGAGATGAAGAGCATAGATTTTAGTGCTCTAATAAACTATTCCCTTGTCTTCATTGGTCCTATCTGTTGAGGATTGGCCAATGTCATATACCTGATCATACTAAAGGCATTGTGTGATGATGTCACTGCTTAGATCAAAGTCACTTGGCCTACTGACCTAGTAACATACATGTTTTTTTCCTAGCAAAATGACAGTTACACATTGATAGTCTATGAGACCGCATATATTTGGTTTAAGAAGATTTTTCTAATAAAAAACTAATTTATAAAACTGTTGAACTGAACCCAAATGATTTCCATCCTTATCTTAATATCTTTCCTAAAACATATAAAACAAATGTGAATATAATGAAAGTTTATACATGTTGTAAAATACACCAAGCTCAATCAACCTCTTTCTTGGTAATGAGCCTCTCATTGAACAATCAGAATAAAAAAAAAAAAAAAAATATATATATATATATATATATATATATATATATATATATATATATATTTAAGACAAATCACTATATCACCTTTGTAAGCATAACAATCACTCAATCATTTACTTGGCAGTAATGCATAATTTTAACAGCATTAAAACTGATCAAAGTAAGTATTAAGCGAATAGTATAACATTTTGCAAGGTTTAACCCAACCATAGTATTAAACATAGAAAACTCAAATCATATTATTTGATTAAGCCACCCAGAACCATGCTGCCTGAGTAAATACCCAGAACACTTCCCTCTGAACAATTTTCTTGTGTTGGATCCGCTATGAGAATAACTATGAGAATATCTGCCGCTATTATGATGCATATAAAGCTAGACCTAAGTAAGCATCCCCACAGGAGATATTGCTCAGGTGTTCCTGCATTCTCTTGTTGAAATGGAATGATATTACATGTAAGCAGATATATCAATTTTTTTGTATTGCAGTTCCTATAATTTTTCATATTAAATTCCTGCTAGTTGATTTCACATTTGAACTTTTCCCTGTACTGTAGTTGCACCATGTCCATTTACTAGCACACAACCATTTATTGTTTATTACTGCCTCCTGGTGTAGTCACCTGTACACATGCTCAGTGGCAGACTCATTGCAAACTTGGAGCCTACCTTGTAACAAACTGACACCCTTCTTCTACTAGTCCCTGTAGCTGTGCATCCATTTTTAACTATGGTACATTTTATTTTAATTATTTTTGTTACTGCACTGTAGTCCAGTTTGTATTCAGTAGTAAAAAATGTTTTTGGCTTGTTTTTTCCAACTTTCTTACACTAATAGTGTAAAAGTGTATAGTACAATTATACTTTGTATTACTGATCAGTTCTCCATATATTGGAAATGCCCACTGCAATTTCTTTTGGTAAATGTGATAAATGACAACTCTTAAAGGTTTGTACCCTCATAGACCAACATGTATATGGGGTGGTAGGAGCAGTAATTGGAGTTGCAGCCCTTTCAGAAACAATATTGTGATTATCAAGAGTCACATCAACGAGGTACGGTTTGTTTAGAGAGGAACATCATGTGAGTTAACTGAATTGGTTAACTACATTAACAACAATGACATAAATTTACACTCCACATTGGTACAGGATCCACTTACTATAACTTTGCTTGATTAAGATTAATCTCCATCCCTTCTACAAGCATGCTTGATACTTGCATTTTAAGAAAAGACATAGCAAGTAACCTTATTTTGCAATCTAAGCGTTGTCATGCTTAACATATACTGAAAGGAATTCCAATTAAGAAGTCTCTCTGAGTTCAGAGGCACTCCTTAATTGTTCAGGAATTCAAAATACATTCCCTGGAATTATGGAGAAGATTTTATCCATATTCATTTTTTGGGGTGTCCTTGGTGAGTTGAACATGGCATCAGTCTGTGAATCTGTTCACAAGCATATATGTAGGCAGCAGTCTCAAAACTCGGTTGTCTGTTGTAAGTGCTGTGCTAATATATGCATATGTCATAACTATATAAAAACAAATCACGTAGCAAGACCTCAACATGAAATATAATGCAAACTGCAATTCAAAATATGATATTTATGCTTACATGTAATACCTGTCTGAAATAATAGGTTGGGCGTTCATCACAGCCTTTCAAAAGAAAAAGGCATGAACCCCTGAGCAATCTTTCCTGTGAGTATTCCTTCTCAGTAGTGGCTTCACATTTGAAGTTGAATTTTAGAAAAGTCTTGATGTGTAAGGGGTGCCCTTCCCTACACATTGTTAGCAGTTTGACAGTCCTGAAGTCTGAGCACATCTTCTCTGCTTCCACACTTGCCCAGTGGGGGAGCAGAGAGAATCCACTTAGACTTCAGCACCACAACTATCATCGGTCCCTAAAACTTGTACACCCCTGTGGCAACGAAAGGGTTCCAAAATGAGAGAATTTCAGAGAAGCATCCTATCACAGCTTCTCTGCCCTTCTGTACTGACTAAATCAGCTGGTCAGGCTAACCACCGATCATCTGATTCAGGTAAACACAGGACTCGCAAGGCACTCTTCAACTGGGTGTTTTGTGAACCCAATAGGAAGGGTATAGAAAAAAACAGAATAAAAAGCCACTAACTGTAGTACAGTTAAAGTGGATAGACAGCATAAAAAAGTGTTTAACACTGCCATTCACCTCTTCTCTCACTCCTATTTGTCTCTTCCCTCCCTCACCTCCATTCACCTCCCCCACAGGTTACATGTAAAACATCAGGGGGAGCTGAATGGCAATGAGGGTAGGATGAGGCTAATCAGTTAAATAAGGTCAGTAGAGGTAAAAAAACACACTGTTTTTGATCCCAGTTATCATTATATAGTTACATGCCACTCAGATTATGTGAGGGAGAAAGAAGGCAGAAAAGACACTTACAAAGTCATACTGACTTGGAAACCTCGGGGACCAATGCAGGGCTGCTGAACCTCTCTAACTCTCCCACCACTAGTACTCCATGCTTCATTCTCAGTAACATGTGCAGTGGGATTAGGGTTATGTGTTAGGGACTATAATTAATTCATTTCTCATGTAAAAGTAGATGTTATAAGACTGGCCACCTGAAAGGTTAATTCTGCCTGCAATACAGCAGTGCTACACAGGACATCTTTTTACAGAGGACCACACTGTTCACAGTTGGGAGAGATAGTTACCAAACATTTTGGAATCACAGATCTGCTCACTTGGTTCCAACACAAAGGGAATCCTTATATTTGGATCATAGCCAACTCATGAGATACTCTGGAATCTATCACTTTTCCATTCATACCTTTCATGCTAAAGACAATATGAGTATTTCTCTCATATGTGTATTTATCTCCTGGGTGTCTGTGATTCTGCACTTCGATGAGTAGCAGAAGAACTCATAGCTCGGGTTGTGGATGTTGACCTGTGTTGCTGTTTAGTCAAAATTAGTGAGTGTGACAGGTGGGGGTTGGACTTGGAAGCAGTGAAGCTGATCATGATGAAGAAGATGATGGTCATATATATGTAGGCATATCTACTTGTCCAGAGTCAGACTTTCCAGTTGATCTCTCAAAGAATGTATAAACAGGCATATTGCTCCTTTTCAGTGTTGGAAGACTGAGCTTTTTCATTTCAGCTAATTTTTTGATCGTATCATCATTGTTCTCATTCTTTTGTTCGTCTGTATCAGAAGAAGGTGAGGAGAATAGACCAATATATCCTGAAAAATGTCAACAGCAGCAGCAGCATCTGTTTCAGACCCAATAACATTCATATTCTTCTAGGTTTTTTTAATGTCTGAAAAATTTTATTTTTACTTTTCCCCTTAGGGGAATTTATAGACTATCAAACAATAGTTAGTGGTAGGGTGTTACTGTTACTGTCACTACCGGAACACAGCAATTTGTCTCACTGTTAAAGGGATAGTAATTTGTTTTATCTTTATTTTATTTTGTAGGCATTAAATAAACATGAAGAACGATATAAGTCTCATCTCTCAAACCTTTATGGTTTGAGAGATATTCACAAGCAAAGTTTCCCCCTACTGCCCCTTTTTCCTAGTGTAAGCAATCTCTTCTCAGATGTGGAATGCAGTCCATAGACCAGACAGATAACAGCAAGGGACAATGTTCTTCCTATCAGAACAATGAAAGCCCTGCCCCCCTTGACAAGCTTTTCAGCTTTTTCCCTTATCTTAATTGAAGATTGTCCCTCTCTGCAGTCTACCTGGGCACCTCCCTTCTGCTCTGGCTGAGCAGTGTTACATCAGTAAAAAGTGTGGGAGGGGGACACTTTGTCATTAAATTACTCTTGAACTATAACTCTGACAATATTGAAATAACACTCTCCAAAGTCTAAATTCTATGATGATTAATTAGAGCTACTTTTATTATGAAACATTACTATCCCTTTAAATCTTCCTCTACTATGTCAACAACACTAGAATGCAACCTGTCACCATCTTTAGCCAATATTCAGCCAATCAGAGCTGAGCACTGACATGGACATGGGAACTTACAAATTCCCATGCTCATGGGTGGAACTTGGTGTTCACCAGCCAACAGGCCTGGTGGGGAACTTTTTCTTGCACCGGGATTTTTTTTTAACAACGGCATTTTTAAAAATCTATTTTTATAAGAAAAGAGGAGGTAGGCATCAATGTTACAAAGGATTTCTGTTTAAATGTAAATAAAGTTATATAAAAAAAAAGTTCATTCAGGAGTCAATGTTCCCAATAATGCCATAGCTCATTGTTCCATAAGGAAAATCTCAATTTAACTAAGTGACATAGACAGCCAAATTTGCCTTGAATGTAATCCAGGCAAGTGCCACAAAATGCTTCAGTGGCATCAGAGAATGTGGCAGTCACGTCTCAAAAAAAATGAAAAATTATAACACAAATGTACATTGGAGTTGATTGAAGCATTTACTGTAGGTAGTATCAGAGACCTTGTCAATCCCCCTAAAAGGAATAGGGATAGTACACCGTTGCCATGACTAAGGGTTATATGCTCATAAAAAAGTGAATTAATTCTGGAGTAAACAAACTGCACTATGGAGCAACTACATATTTATAATGATTTAAATAGGGATTTTGACTCCTCATTTGTTAGAAGGTTTTCAGTCACATTATTTAGCATTGCATTGGAGACCTCTTTAGCATTCAAGAGGTTAAAATATCCATTTAAATGAAAAGCAGATTTTTCTTCTGTATGGTGCAGTTGGTTTGTGCCAGAGTTCTATTTTCTTTTCTTTTCACCACGTGGCTCTAAGACTACATTATATCCAGTCCTATTTAGTGACAATTCATGGGTGGATATTCACTAAGCAGTGATAAAGTGAACATGACGGGGGAGATGCACTAAGGTGTGATAAAAGACCTCCAGAGCTGGAGACATCTTAGTGCATTGGCTCCATAGAATAACATAGGAACTGGAGAAGTGATATCACTGGAGAAGTTATTACCACATTATCACCTCTTTATCACACCTTAGTGCATAACCCCTGACCTCCAGTTTATGACTTCTCCAGATCATGTGTTATTCTATAGAGTGAATGCACAAAGATCTCCAAAGCTTAGAGCATAGGCTCCATAGAAAAACATAGGAACTCGCAGCTAAGTGAATCTCCCCCACTGGCCTCACTTCTCCTTGTCTCTCTATGTGCCTCAAGGAAATGGAGACATTTTTGAAAAAGCTTAATGTTTAAATGCATCATTATATATTGTATATTACAATGTGTGAAATTCACATATACAGGCTTTTAACCCCCTGAATGCAAGAAGGATGTCAAATACATTGGGCAAACCTCTAGCTTTCAGATGATTAATTTTACATTAAAGACTCTATGTATTTATAATGTAGTATATTATATATATTTATAAATATAATGCCACATAATGTCCATATTTTATCCTTGACAATTATAACATTTGTTTTCCAGAAAAATAGTTTTAAGATGTTCGCAACAGAAATAGTGAAATGGACAATAAAAATGGAACACAGTTAGGAAAAATTCTTCTGGCTTCCATGTAAAATCACAAACTTTTTACAGGCTGCCAGCAGACAATAGAATGAGCCTGTCAGCTTACATTGAAGAGAAACATTGATTATAATTATTGCCATAAGGAGGACAAGAAATTTTAGTCTCATATGTTGACCATGGTAGAAGAGAGACATATTGAATTTAATATAATCCCAAATTATTCAGGAAACTGAAAATAAAGGGCAATTCAAATGCACCAGAGAGGACAAACAAAGAACACAATGTCCACTGATTTAAATGGGGCTACGCATTGCATTGGCTACCTCTATTGCATTCATATGGTTAACCCTTTGAGTGCCATAAGGTTATGCAACACATTCCAAAGCACTCAGAGGGTTAAAAGCCCCATTTTACGCAATGCGTTGGATATCTCTGAGTGGCAATATTCATTTGTTACCTTCTGGTGCTGTTGGTTTTGCTCCAGTATTTCCTATCTTTAGCTTTCTGAATATGCCTCATGATACTTAGTGTTACTGATATTTCACAAAAATAGCAGCTCCAATTAATCTTCATAGTATTTGGGTCATGGAGAGTGTTATTTCAATATTGTCAGAGTTGTAGTTCAAGAGTAATTGAATGATAAAATATCCTCATCCCGCCCCTTTTACCTAGTGTAAGACACCTCCCTTCAGATGTGGAATCTGGTCTCTTGACTGGACAGATTGCAGCAAGGAACAATATTCATACTGTGAACATAAAGAAAACTCTGCCCCCTTGACAGGTTTTTCTGGTTTTTCCTTATGCTCACTGAAGATTGTACTTTGCTGCAATGCATCTCTGAGGTGAGCAGTGTTACATCAGTAAAAGGGACAGGAAAAGGATACTTCAATTACTAGAACTCTGACAGTATTGAAATAACACTTTCCATGGCCCAAAACAATTCTATCCCCTTAACAAGCTTTGCTGAGGTACAGTATACAATACTTGGAGGAGAAAGCAAGTGTAAAATCAAGAGATTCATCTGAAACTGGATGTCCAGTCTATAGTTCACTTTAAAATATGGTAGCAAGCAGCTCAAAATGCACCACGAAGGCCAAATCCTTGTAAAATCATGCTCTGTGTTATGCTTTGTGGATTCCAATATAATAACACAGACAGACACTCAAGTCTTCTTATATTCATCTTTACTTGTATGCAACTTCCAAACCAGTCTGAACAACCAGTCTTAACCAGTCCAGTCACATGACACCACTGAGCATGAACACACTACTGAGCATGCTCAGCTTCTTAAAGCAACATAGCCACGTAACATATAATATTTATTCACATATCATTACACCTACACATATCATTACACTCTGTAGATGATTTGCTATTTAAAACATCACAACAACAAACTACTTCCTTAACCCTTTGAGTGCCGGAAAGGAATCCAATGCATTGCACTGCAATCCACTAGATAACTCTCTGGCACTCAAAGGGTTAACCCTTTGAGTGCGGAGTGCCATGGGGTATGCAGCTCATTAAGGAGCAGTGGTGTTTATGTCAATTGTCTTTGTACTTCAACAAATAATAATTTATATCAATTTGCAACAGTTACAGCTAAAGGTCGAATAGCCATTTTAATGCAAATGTGTTCTAGGGCTTTTCCTTCTGAATACATATATTACTGTTACTAAGGAAAATGTTGCCCATTTTTCCTGTGCATTTTAGGAGCGCTTCAACTGTTGCACCTCTGACATGTTGCTGGTGTGTCTCCAAGTCAGAACTGTGGTTGCTCATCAATTGAGATCTCAGTGATGATGTGCCTAGATTATTAATTGTTATTATTATCATTTATTTATGAAGAGACAACAGATTCCACAGAGCTGAGCCTGCTTTCTCCTAATTTACATGTTTTTTACAAATACAACAGATAGCAACATGTTTAGCTTTTGGATCATTAGTGAAGTATCTCCATACTGGGGCTTTCATAGACTCAGGGGTTCCTGAGGGACTCTACGGGAGATAAATGTTGCAATAATGCAAGCAGGAAGTGTCATATTAGTGGCATTGCACTTCAAACGACAGCAAAATCACTCAAAGCTAGCGTTATGGATATTACCCTGTGTTGCGGCTTAGTCACTAATAGTGAGCGTGACTGGGTTGGGATTGGACTAGGAAGCAATGGTGGTGATGATGATGACCAAGATGATTTATTGTACATATTGATGATAGTGTTGATTTTTACTGTAAATTACACAACAGAGCTTTTAAAGAGGGGAGTAATGTTTATCTATCTGAAAATAATGTTTGATATGTATCTGTCTCTTTCTCTCTCTCTCTGTCACTGTCACTCTGTGTCTCTACTCAGGTGTAGGAATAATATATCCAGCCTGTCTCTGTCACCTATCAAAAAAGGCTAAAGTGTACAGCAGCTGTTGAAGCACCACCACACCACAGTATATGCTTGCCATTCTTATCCATGTGGATGTAGGATTTAGTGTAAGCCTTGAATGTATTATGTATTCATGTCTCTCTGCATAGTATCTGTTACTCAGTCTCAGTAGAGTCTCAGGCTCACCCAGCCAACTCAAGCAGGGAGGATCACCTTGCATGTCTCTTGACTCAGTTACTAATCAGTAACACCCAAAGAACAACTCCCTTAAAAAAATTGTAAAAATCAGCTTTTTTCTCTTTCTCTCAAGCACAGGCTGATAACATGTAGTAAACCGACACTCCCTTTTATACTTTAGCACCTCAGGAATACATGGGTGAAACTCTCCATGGTGAGGCGTGATACATTATTACTATTTATTTTACGTCAGAGAAAAAAAGTGGAAACATTTTACCTTTTGTTGGAATTCTGCAAAAGGCAGGAAATTTGGGTTTTTGTACTTGCTTTTGAAGTGAAAGGTTTCATCCATCTCTACTAATTAACCCCTTAAGGACCGTCCCTGAGCACATGTGGCCAGCACTTAAGGACCACAGACCTTTTTTTTTTTTTTTTTTTTTTTTCCCAATTTCCGGACTCCCTCAACGGTGTGAAGCTGCAGGGGGAGCCCGGAATTCCATGACGGTCATAGCACGTCATCAAAACAACCTATGACTTGCTATGACCGGCAAGGGTCGTTAAGGGGTTAAGGCATTCCATGTAGACACTTCGGGTGTTATGCACTAAGGTGTGATAAAGTGGAGATGGCTTCTCCGTTGATATCGCTTCTCCAATTCCTATTTTTCTCTAGATCCTATACACTAACATCTCCAAAGTTGGAGAAATCTTTATGCATTGAATCCACAGAATAACATAATAACTAGAGAAGTGATATTACTAGACAAGTTGCCTCTACTTTATCGCTTCATTATCACACTTTAATGCATAACCCCCTTCCTCTCTTAGCCCTACATTATCTCCTCACTCTCTGCCACTTAACTCTTTCAGTGTTATGGGGAGGTGTGCAATGCACTGCTGCAGTGTCAGTAAGTAGAGGAGCTAATGTAGGGCCAGAACAGGGAATGCCTGCACAGCATGCCTTATATAGCAACATCTATACATCTAAGCAATGCAAAAAATAATTGTCTAAATTTAAAGTGGCTAAAACAACATATAGATGATTAAAAAAAGCTCTTTCAAAATCAAGCATGTTGTATTGCTTTGCTGTGGTTTAACAATATTTCTTTTTCTAAAACACATTGATTAAAATCACCTACTTTATTGTCCAATTTAAAGCATTAATTTGAGTTTTCAATGTATACTAAAGAGAGGTATTTGCACGTAAAAGGGACAGTAATGCCCCAAAAAATGTTTTCCAGTTTTGTATTATTAAAAAATTAATAAATATGATCCAACCCTATCTCTCAAACCGCTATGGTTTGAGAGATATAGGGATTCAAAGTTCCCTCTCCCTCCCCTTTACAGCTGACATCAGGAGAATCGAGTCGAATGACTCGAGGAGGCTCTGCAGCAGAGCTGAAATTGCTAAAGAATTCATTCATTGGAAAGATCTACAAAGTGTGCCTGGTTTGCAAGCACATTTTGTAGACTTTTCCAATTAATTAATTATTTTTAAGTAACGCAATTTCGGCTCTGCTGCAGAGCCTCCTGCTGGTCCCCGGACTGATATCTCCTGTTGTCAGCTGGACACTGACATCAGGAGAAGGGGAGGGAGGGGGAACTTTGAATCCCTATATTTCTCAAACCATAGCGAGATAGGGTTTGGATCATATTTATAAATATTTTAAATTCTACAAAATGGGAAAGAAATTTTTGGAACATTACTGTCCCTTTAATATAACTTCACCATTTTGCAATCCCTTTAAAAAAAAAATCTTAAAAATGTTCTTTACCTTATCTTATTGTAACTTTTCAAGTGTCACAGAGGAATCCAACCCCTCTGGAAATCAAAAGGGTAAAGATGTTGAATCACCCCACCTCCCTGCCCCAAATCAGGTTACAAATAAAAGATGTAATCCATAATGCCAATATGGCATTACTACATGCACATACCAGCAACAAAACTATAATTTATGTCTGATGTAGTCACAACAACGGTAGATTGATTAGAAATGTGATAATAGCATATACATCAAAATAAAACTCACCGGTAGACAAAGTATACAGCTTTGTCATTTGTGTATCATGCTTTAACTCTTTGAATGCCAGAGGGGTACTCAAGAGGTTAAATCAAATGTTTCTCCTCCATTTTATCCGTTTTCATTTAGAACTTTTTTTTTTTTTTTTCTTAAATCTTGCCATTGAAATCCAAATATGTTAAAGTAACATAACAGTTTTAAAGGCTTTCCTTCCAAGAGAAAACGCAAGTCAATTAAATGAACTGATTCTGTTGTTAGTCTGTCTGTGCTCAATCAGGAATATCCTTAAAATCAGCACTAAATTTACATCTGAAACATTCCCAAAAGTTTACATATAGTACTTGTCACTACATCTTTGCATCTTAACTTGAAGGGATAGTAATACCTGGATGTAAAAAGGTTTAATATTGATCATATTAAAAAAAATTAAATGCAGTAAATTTTGTTGCTTAAACATGCATATTTAAAGATTTATAAGCTTTTAAAGTTACCCCCTCCCTCCCCTTTTACTCATGTCAGCGCTCTAGCTGACAGATCGAGATTCTGGTCATGCGACTGGACAGCTCTTCAGCAGAGCCGAAATAGCGTTATCTACAAAGAAATATTTCATTAGAATGGTCTGGGAGGCAGGCACTCTTTGTAGACTGTTCTAATGAAGTATTTTTTTGTAGACAATGCTATTTTGCCTCTGCTGAAGAGCCGTCAGGTCGCATGACCAGAATCTCGATCTGTCAGCTAGAGCTCTGACATGAGTAAAAGGGGAGGGAGGTGGTGACTTTAAAAGCTTATAAACCTAAAATATACATGTTTAAGAAATGGGATTTACTGCATTTCATTTATTTTTTCATATGAACAATATTAAACCTTTCATCCAGGTATTACAATCCCTTTAAATTATCCTTTCCATGGAAATGATCAAAAACATTTACCTACTATTCATTTTTCTTACATTCTTCCTTAGGTATAACAGTGGGAGTCAATTGTTGGAACTCTATCTGTTAGGGACTACAACACCCATTGCACTCAAGCAGCCATCAGTTGATTGGTATGATAGGCGTTCCCAACACGTGGGGGAAGATGCAATAAGGTCTGATAAAAAGGTGATAAAGTGGAGATAACTTCTCCAGTATTATCAGTTTTCTAGATTCTATTTAATACTATGGAGCCAATGTACTAAGAGATCTAAGTGCATAGGCTCCATAGAATATATAGGACTTGAAGAAGTTATATCACTGGAGAAGGTATCTCCACTTCATCACCCCTTAGAGGTACACTTTGGAGTGCCATGGAAATGCACTTAGGGTAGGGCACTATAATGATGTTGATAAAAAAAAGTGAATGTTGAGTTTCCAATGTATGTTTATGGACATTTTGTGCACAGTATGTTTGCTTTTGTTATTTTTATTTTGAGATTGAAGAATAACTATATATTGTTTATTTGTGTACTTCATAATGCCCATGACAAATGAGATATAAAATGTTAGGGGTGGTCCGAAAAATCTGGCCTGCATTTTATGGGTGCCTTTATTACAAAAAGGCTGAGAACCACTGCTTTAGACCCTTTTATGCTACAGAAGTCTGAGTTCCCTTCTCCAAGAGCATACCATCTTTCAGATATGCCATGTTTATACAAAGGAAAGGAAATATATATACATTTTTAATACTGTGCATATTTTACACCAATTTAAATAAGGCCAGATCAAAATGTTGTTGTAATTTCCCTTAGGTTACCTTTTGCTAGAACGGGTTAATGCACAGATGTTCCCATTGTCCAAAAGCTTTTAAAGATGAACATGTTCCAAGTACAAATCAACAAGAAAAGGAATCCCAATAAATGTTTATACAATCTGCTGTCATTGATAATGAAAATAAAATCACATTTCAGAACAAAGCAAACAGCTACGATTTGCCAGTTATCTTTTCACACAGGCTCAATGAGCTTTTACAGAAGTTTTAATGTTGCAGAGTGTACTTGAGACTATTTTAGAACTGCCTACAAGGCTTGTTGCTTAGGAGATGGAGAGGTAGATACAAACTGAACTAAGATGTTTGTAGTTAACAATGTAATGAAAGGTGATTTCATGTGCGATGATATGGACCACTGCATGGGATTCCAGTTTGTAAAAAAAGTCAAAAGTTGTTTTAGTGATGGGTAATGACTATATGTATATTATACTAAAGTTAGTGAGAATAATATACTACAAAAGTGAGGCAATTATGGGCAAACCACCTGCATCATAGACACAAAATAAAAATTGTTGTTGATTTAACACTTTGCATGCCAGAGCTATACAATGGATTGCAACACAATGCATTGTATACCTCTCTGGCACTGAAATGGTTAAATGTGGTTTTTAACCCCTTTGAATGGTAGCTAGGTGTCCAGTGCATTGGTTCTCAATATCAATCAATGTATATGAATTATTTAATCATTTCACAATATAAACACATTCTATCGCTTTGCAATATAAATCAATTTGCAGGAATCCTATAAATCAAAAGGGATTTTTGAAAGTCACATTTTTCAACAGTGGTGCAACTGGCTTGCACTAGAACTGCACAGTTTCCTTAGTACATCAGAATCAGTAGCGTCAAAGAAAAGAAATGTAATCATCAATGTTATGTTACCTGCCCATTCTCCCATTGAACGAAAGAAAGACTCAGGCAAAACTCCCCAAAGATGTGGAAAAAGGTACTTTAGAAAACTCAAAAACTTCAGCATGAGGTGCAGACACAAGAGAAGTCCCAGTACAGTGAAAAAGTATAACTCCATCATCAACAGATCCAGGAATAAAATGAGGTCCTTTCTCTTCCTCTCTTTCTTCCTTGATTACTGCCAAACAACTTGCTAGTGAGTTTATTCTTCAGTACAGCCAGGGAGCGATCAGGAATCACATGTATCCCAGGAGAATATGTCATGGTTTAAAATACCATCAGATACTCCTTTTCTCTTCTCTCCTCCTATTTTTCCAGTTTATAAAGGTTTGTTGTTGATAGGATTAGCTTTTAACTACTTCAGTGCTAAATGAGAATATGTTGTGTAAATTAATGCTTTTCTGTGTTCTATATAGATTAGGTGCCGTGGGGAAGGGGTAGGCAATTGTTAGACCTCCAGTTGTCGGTCATTACAATTCTTATCATTCTCAGCCAGCTGTTTGCTGGTTGTGAACGGTGGGAGTGGTAGTGGCCAATAGCTGGAGATCCAACAATTGACTATCCCTGCCATAGGGCATTTTACATACCCTAAAGCAAAAAAGTAAAACATAAAAACGGGAGGAAACCCAAGGAATTAACCCTTAATTTACCATTGGAGTCCCAATTATTTATTCAAAACGTTGCTTTAGAATGTGGTGGACATCCCTTTGGCATTCGGTGGAGAAATCAGTGTATTAGATACACTACCATCCACTTCTCTTTGGCTCAACATCAGTCTGGTACTTATTAATGAACAAGTAATACAAAACAAATTAGCATAAAATGAAAAGAGCACAGCTCATTTTCTGCTCAAAGACATTATCCTCCTCTGCATCCTTGGATATGTACTTTAGCGTGTGAAGGAATTAGTGCACAACAGCACATTCACTCCACCTTCATTAAGACTCTTATGCCAGCAAGTTCCAAATACCTCCCCAATGACATGAGAAGGTATATGCAGTTACAGTGCAGAGGATCAGAATACTCTCCCCGCCACCCTCCCCTTGGTACAAGCAGCGCTAACCAGACAATTTTGTGAGTAAGAAAGATATTTGGCAGGTGCAGCACTAGTAAATTGGTTCCAGTTCCTATTTTAGTGAGGAGTCATATTAGTATATGAACATTAGTTCTTCATACTAAACACCACTGACAAGATACATGCACATCTGCAAGTTACATAAGCGAATGGTCTCTCACATAAACTAACAAGCTAGGTGAGTATTGACACATTTCAGATGCATATATACTTGTACTTTCTCATTAATAAATAAATGACCAACCACTGATACATTGAAAAGACACTGAAAATTGCAGTCAGTTCTCCTGTGTCACCATTTAGTGAATGGATCTCCGGTGGATAAAGTAGTAAAAGAGTGATGCATATTGTACTTTCAGCAAATATTAAAATGGTTAATATTTAACAAAGTACTTTACAGACTCAAACAATGATGAGAGAGGTGAACTGGCACAGACTGTTAGCATGCCACAGATAAGGAACAATGAGGGAAAAGGGTTTGATGTAAACTAGAACTTGTAGACACAAAATCAGCAGTGAGGAGAGAGTCCTTGGCTCACTGTAAAGGATGAGATGAGTATAGCAGGAAGTCAGGGAGTTTAGAGGAGAGGAGGAGGATTGTATGTAATATATGGTATTTTATGGACAACAATTAGAGAAACTGGAAGAGAGGACAGATACAAAATTAGGGGAAAGTGAGATAACTTACTCTGCAGCATGCCATATAGACTGTAGTGCATGGAGTCAGGAGGCATGCAAGCCAGAGAATGAACAGTGTTATAATTGTGGGATAGAACTTACATTTGAATTAGGGTTTTAGTTTTAGAGGATCCAAGGAAGGGATGGGTTTTGTCTATGTTACATAGGTAAAATCAGCAATATCTGACAGTAGAATGAATATGGGAGATAAAATGGAGCTACATTAGTGATACACAGAACTTACATTTGAAATGTAGCTACACTAGTAATGTTACAGAGCTTACAATTGAAATGGAGCTACACCAGCGATACCACAAAACTTACAATTGAAACGGTTCTTCACAAGTGATACCACAGCTTGCAGCTGAAATGGACCTGAACTAGTGATACTGCTGAGCTTTCAAAATGAGATGACCTTGAGAGATGCTCAAACAGTTCCTCAAGGAGCTCACAGTGAATGAACATTCACAAGACACTTTTGTCTTTCTACTAGAAAATGTAATCTGAACATTACAGAAGCAGTGTATTGCTGCAGACCCTAAAGTACATACCACTGTACTTTTGCCATCCTTATACCCTGAAATTTGGTTCACAACCTTTAATCTCAGGGTCAAAACATGAGAGTTCCCCTAGTAGTAGTAGTAAATATTTGGACATCAATGGGCATATTGCAGCATCAGAGGGGCAAATTATGTGATCCACTTTTGCCAGATGTACCCTTCTGATGTCCCACCTGGGCATATATTGGGACATTTAAGAATGCTTTGGGGGTTTAGAGAAGCAGCCAGCAAGCACCCCAGCGCCTACATCCAAATGGGGGCATTAAAATTAATGTTTCTTCAGCGCTTCACTACCCTCCCAAAATCCTCTCAGAAGTCATAATATATGAAAAAGTGGGAATCAGAAGAGTACATGTCACAACAGCAGTGGGTCACTTTGGAGACCTAGCTTTAGCAGGTGCTCTATAATGCAGCTTTTTTAACAGCAAATTCTATTAAGCAGCTGCACAGCACTCCCCAGCAGTAAGCCTTTGAGTAGATTTCAAACAAGGCCATTTATTATGACTTTGAAGGGGATTCGTCCAGATTTAAACATGTTGATTAGGAATAAGAGAACATTTGCCAAAAAAGAGAAAAGTGAGAAAAACCTCTCTTTCACCTTCTGTGTGAATACCCATGAAAAGTGCCATTTTCCATCTCAAACCCCAGCCTTGTCTCACTGCACTACTAGCCAAAGAAGCACTCATACTGACCTCCAGCTTTGCCCAGCGGTAGCCGCAGAACCAAATAAACTGACTTCCAGCCTTGTCCCATTGCACTGGTAACCATAAAACACACATTCCTAATTACCTGCCCCCTAAGTCTTGTCCCCCACATACTGACCTCCCAGCCTTGTCTCTCAGCAGCCATAGAACCATACATACTGACTCCCGGCTTTGTTCCACTGTACTGGGAGCCATAGAACCACACATAATAACCAACAGAACCTTGCCCACAATACCCATATAAGAACATATATTAACTCCCTAGCCTTGCTCCACGATTGCCATAGTAAAATACATACTGATTTCCCAGCCTAGAGCTGCTGTACTGGTACCCATAGAACCACGCATACTGACCCCTAGCCTTGTCCCATGGTAGGCATAGAATCACATATACTGATTCCCCAGGCCTTGTCCCATTGCACTGGTAAACATAGAACCATACATTCTAAACCCCACCACAGCACTATGTCACAGTAGCCATAGAACCACATACTGATCTCCCAGCCTTATCCCACTGTCTGGTATCTGGGATGGGTAACATGAGGCCCTCCAGCTGCTGCCAGGCTAAAACACTCATCAGTGAATGAAGGGAAAGTTTTAGTCTGGCAGCAGCTGGATGTTCTCATTTAGCCCACCACCATTTTACTGACACTCAACCTTGTCCCACAGTCGCTACAGAACCACACAGACTTCCCCAGGGCCGGATTTACATCTCAAGTGCCCCTAGGCATAACATCCTCTAGCGCCCCTAGCCCCTCCTTTGCCCCACCCCTAACCATGACCCTCCCTTAGACACACCCCTCAGTTAACCACATCCTATTGTGGCCACACCCATTTTTAGATTTTTTTATTATTATTATTATTATTATTCACGGTCCTGTGGCAATTTTCCATGGGTAAAGGAAAGTGTTACAAATATATACGGAGAGCCTGGTGGGGTTAAATATACAGCATGAATACAGACATCATCAATTACCTTTATTAGATTTGTATCCTGCCCATTATTTCCCAAGTAAATGGAAGGTACAGATACCAAAGATCAAGCCAATACTGATAAATCAAGCAATGAGCTCTAAATTATACAGAGCAGTAACACCTACCAGCTACACAGACAGACACAGGATTGTGAGTAAAGAGGGGAGGATGGAACCCTCTCTGCTGCTATAAAAAGCACTCAGTTATTCTTCAATTTTATCTCCCTTAGATAGTCGGAGAAGGAGAAGAAAAGTTATATAACAAGTTTTAGTCATCAAATTGAATAAAACTGGAGCATTTAATAAGAAATTGTATAAAAGGAATATACCACCTCAAAATATGTTCACCTAATCAAAGATTATCACCTGTTGTCCTATTATCGGTATTGGTGAATTGGGGCCCCTAATGGCTGACCAAACTTATCGATGGCTGACAGCACAAAACAAATAGTATCTTGGTCAGAATCAGCTAACTTAAAGGACTTACAAGTAAAATAGAATTAAAGGGATAGTAATACTTACAAATTACTAATCCCCATATTGTAGGTATGCTAAAAAGAAATGTATTGCCCCTATTGTCATCTCTCAGACCCTTATGGTTTGAGAAATAATAACTCGCAAAGTCCCCCCTTCTACTTTCCCTGAAGTCAGCGTTGTAGCTGACTGCAGGGGAAGCCTGTCGTACGCCAGTCAGGCGGCTCTGCAGCAGAGTTGAGATTGTGTTAATAAAAAATCTTTCACTGAAATGGTCTTCTATGTGTGCTTGGTTTTCAAGTTGAAGGTGATGTCAAGATGGGGCCGCCCCTCTGGCATGCATGCCCACTTCACCCATCTTGTTGTTGACAAACTGCTTGCAGTCAGAGCCGGATTAAGCCTCCATAGGGCCCTAGGCAGGATCCCAAATTGGGCCCCCCTGGCAGTTTGCCCCTCCCCACACTCTTGCCGCAATAGTTTCTTGATTTGCCCATTGCCTATAGTGACACCACAGATCTTACAATTGAAATCAGACTACACTAGTGATACCACACAGCTTACAATTGAAGTGGGGCTAAACCAGTGATACCACACAGTTTACAATTGAAGTGGGGCTAAACCAGTGATACCACACAGTTTACAATTGAAGTGGGGCTAAACCAGTGATACCACACAGCATACAATCAAAATGGGGCCACCCCACTGATACCACACAGCTAATGATGGCAAGGGAGGGTAGAAAGGAAAGAGGAATGGCATAATGAGGGGAAGCCCCCAATCTGTTTCTCCCTCTTTATCTAACCCCCTAATCTGTTTTCCACTCTTTTTCTGCCCCCTGCTCTGTTCTCCACTCTTTTCCTGTCCCCTAGTCATTTCTCCACTCTTTTTCTGCCCTCAATCTGTTTGCCACTCTTTTTCTGCCCACCCCCAGCCTGTTCTCCATTCTCTACCTTCCTCTAGTCTGTTCTCTACTATTTTTTCAGGTCCCTAGTCTGTTATCCACTCTTTTCTGCCCCCCTAGTCTATTCTTCACTATTTTCCTTCCCCTAGTCTGTTCTCCACTCTTTTTCTGCCCCCTAGTCTCTTCTCCACTCTTTTCCTTCCCCTAGTCTGTTCTCCACTATTTTCCTTCCCCTAGTCTGTTCTCCACTCTTTTTCTGCCCCTCTAGTCTGTTCTTCACTCTTTTTCTGCCCCCTAGAATTGCCATGGGCCCCCCAACCACATTGGCCCCCTCACCTACATTGGCCACCTCCATATTGCCCCCCAATCTCCACATTGCCCCTTCATCTCCACAATGTCCCCCCTTCATCTCCATATTGCCCCTTACACAATGCCCTCTTCATCTCCACAATGCCCCTTCCACAATGCCCCCATCTCCACTTCATCTCCACATTGCACCTACATCTCCACATTTCCCCTTCCACAATGCCCCCTTCATCTCCACAATGCCCCTTCCACAATGCCCCCATCTCCACATTGCACCTACATCTCCACATTTCCCCTTCTACAATGCCCCCTTCATCTCCACAATGCCCCTTTCACAATGCCCCCTTCATCTCCACAATGCCCCCCTTCCTCTCTACACTGCCCCTTCCACAATGCCCCCTTCATCTCCATAATGCCCCTTCATCTCCGCATTGCCCCTTCCACAATGCCCCCTTCATCGCCACAATGCCCCAATCTCCACTTCACCTCCACATTGCACCTTCATCTCCACATTTCCCCTTCCACAATGTACCCATGTCCACATTTCCCCTGGTGGTCTAGCTGCGTTACTTGCCTCCTTCGGCACAGATCTCTTGGACTGAAGCTCCCGCACGCCGCTGTAGTAATGCAGAGGCTGGGAGATGATGTCATCTCCCAGCGCTCTGTATTACTACAGCGGCGCGCCTAGTGGGAGATCAGGTAAGATGCGGGCGAGGGGGTTGAATCGCCCGGCCAAATGAGGGGGGCCCGGAAAGCCTCATTCAAAGTTGAATGAGGCTTTCCGGGCCCCCCTCATTCGGCCGGGCCCTAGGCAGGCGCCTTGTGCGCCTTGCCCGTGATCCGGCTCTGCTTGCAGTCACCCCAGCACTTCTTTATGGACTCAAAGGACCGGCTGCAGCTGGAGACGGAGTTGACCCTACTTAGGACTTGTTTCCAGACGGCCTTCTTTGCACCCAAACCACTGACTCACTCCTTGGGGTACAGAATGTTCTCCCCCTCGATAATGTTCTGTACGTGGACTCTGTATTTGGGGTCCTGCAGCCTCCCGTCTGTTGGGAAATACAATAGCATGTACTGTTTAATATGTATATATATAGCACTTGAGCTGTAGATGACACTGTGCAGTTCAGAGTACTGTTTGTTATATGTACATGAAATTGTTGGTATATTCATAGGAAGGAAGTTCTGTTTTTCACTTGTTCTTTTGTCTGCCTTACTTTACCTTCACCTCTGCTAGCTGCTGTTTCAAGTAACTGATGTGTTCTAAATGTTTACTGTTTTAATTCAAACAAGTAAAGTCAAATATTGCATCTTCACAAACTACCATTGTCTCTTCTAGTGTTGGTTATCACCGTCATCACCACCACACTGGGACATGTCTGAACTGTGTCTTTCAGGCCCTGCCTGCTCTGTCCCTGTCTGTAGGGCTCCCTGAAAAATACCCCTTGTCCCACTGGCAGTTCTGATCCTCTGTGTGCCTCTCCTACCTCGTGTAGCACTCCGCCCAGCTGATCTTCCTCTCCCATTCCTTCCCTGACAGGGGATGCCCAGCTCAGCTTCCTCCTTTCCCCATCCCTCTCCCCTGCTGTCCTCTCCCTGCCATTCCTCACACATGGTATCCTCTTTGAAATGTCGACCGCTATTGGGCGACAAAGAAAATGGCGAATTAAACATGTCGCCACAATGAAAAGGGTGATATCAGAATCTCGCCCACATCAAAAGGGAGGGATTCTGATATTGCGAGCTTAAAGCATTATACATTTTAATAGTTAATGTTGAAAATTATAACCTACACATTGCATACTCTGCTCCATGCATTTCATCTTGCAGCTCTCACACACAACGTGTGTAGGAATCACAAATCCAACCACTGCTAGAGCTTACATTCATGCAGGTTAACCCTTTGAGAGCAAGAGGGGTACACTTGCTTTGGAACTCAAAGGGTTAACATACATGAATGTAAGCTCTAGCAGTGGTTGTATGTGTGATTCTTACATGCGCTGTGTGTAAGAGCTGCAAGATGAAATGCATGGATCAGAGCAGAGTGTGCAGCCTGTAGGTTATAAATTAACATTAACTATTAAAATGTGAGCCGCTTTAAGCCCGCGATATCAGAATCTCACCCTTTTGATGTGGGCGAGATTCTGATATTGCCCTTTTCATTGTGGCGATATGTTTAACGCTCTGTTTTCTTTGCTGCCCAATAGCGGGTGACATTTTGATACTGAACCTCACCCACTCACACACAGGCTCACTCGCTGTCACTCCCTTGCACTCACTGAATCACACTGTCAAAATAAAAGATAAATGTGTGTAATGTTTTATAAACAAAAAGCTATGTGTGTAGATGTGTTTGTGTTTGCATGCATGTATATCAAATATGCAAAGGTGTATTATGTGTTGCTACAGGTGTGCCAAGGCTCTCCGCTCTCAACTCCTTCTACCTTACTCCAGTGTATGCTCCTCTCTCTCTCTGGCTCTATCACTATCCTCCGCTCCTGGGTCCTATTCTCTAGCTCGCCAAAATTCAGAACACAGTTATTTGGGGCGAAGTATAGGTGTATTTGAATGTGTTTGATACTTTGGTCTGTTGTGATTGGCTTTGAACTTGTCATGACAATGTTCAGCATCACTATATCTCATCGACCGTTAACTTTTTCCTTTAATCCCTTAAGGACCCATGACATGCCAGGACGGTAATAGGTAAACACCCCATAAGTACCCATAATGGTCCTGGCACGTCAAGGGTTAAATGATGGCAGAGCACCAAGACCGGGGTGCTCATTTTCACTAATTCTCTGTTGTGCCAGTACATGTGATCACTCCTACAGAGGTCATGTGTACCAGCTTTTTCATACACAAAGGCAACGTGTTTTATACATTGTGTTTTACACATTGCCTTTGTGACTGAACTCTGCTTCTCTCTTCCTTACTATAAGAGTAAGGGAGAGAGAAGCAGAGAATAGACTAAATAAGAAAAATAGAGGCCAAAGTTTGCCATATTAACCCCTACAGTGCTGGTGCTGGGGGTAGTATGAATGTAGGTCCATTTATGACCTACTGGCAGCAATGTTTTTTTTTATAAATCTGAACAAGAGCAAATTATTTTATTTACACACTCTAATTTATAAACACATCTACTGAAGTTTAAAGAAATGTCAGTTCTACTGTTGTAGAGCAATGTGATACACTTATACACACCACACAATCTTATTTATCAAAATGTGGGGAAAATAGGTAGGAAGAGGGACATGGGGATTTTCGCCCCAATGGGACAGTGCCAACCTAAAACTGCACATTTTGTAGGTATGAATGACCTGCCATACCTTTCATGCAGTCTTCATAAAAAATAACCCATTGGGCCCAAATGATCACAAGATAACCAATAAAATGGTGTTTTTTTTAAATTTTTAAATCATTTTCATTATCCTATATAATAATTCGCTAAAAAGTCTGTCACGACGCAGTCATATCGCTGGTCCCAGGAAGGTGCGCAGAGAGGACTCCAGTCTGAATTCGGAGCACCCTGCTCCATATCAGCAGTGGCGCATTCAGGCAGTCAGTACTGCACATGACTGCAGTGCCGCCAGTGCTGGCCCGTGTGCACGGGCTTTAAAACTAGTTTTTAATAAAATAAATGGTGGGTTATCCATATAAATGTGGTATCAAAAGAAATCACTCGTATATAATATGTGTGGCTGAAATTAAAGACTTTGAGGGAAAAAAACGTTGAACAAAGACATAGTGAAAAAGGTAAAAATTACGCCGGTCCTTAACTGCAAACCACCTCAGATTTTCCCAGTCCTTAAGGGGTTAATATGGATGTATCATACGTTAATTATCAACTGTTTTGCCACAAGGTGAGGTCAGAAAAATGTGCGCCTATCCATTGAGGCATGGAATGAGGCTGATCTTCTCGATCAATACTGTTCAGGCCTATCGGACTGCTTGAAAGATAAGCTAGCACGTGTGGGGGGTACCCTCTACCCTGGAGAAATTGATTTATCTGTTTATCCAGATCAACTGTCAGTTACACGAAAATTTTTAGGAACTTTCTCTTCCAGTGCATTGTTCCTCCTCTCCAGCCTCCACTAAGACTCCAGTGTCTCCTGAGGGGCCTCCTGAGAAACCCATGCAGTTGGGCCTAGTCTGCGGACCCCTTTCTGACGCAGAATGCCGCTGTCAAAGACAACTAAATGTATGTCTATATAGCGGTGTTCTGATACCTCTTGAGCTCCTGCATTCGCAGGCCATGTACGCCAGACAATTCACCTACTTCAGGAGGTAATCCTATAGTCCCTATACTTATGCTGGGGTCCTCTACATATTCTGTATCTCCTCATATCTCTTTCTCTCTCTCCATTTGTCTGCATTGGAATGACCAGACACACTCCTTACCTTCCATCATTGACTCCCTGGAACTAGCGGCAACGTTTTGGATAAGGATCTTGCCTCTCATCTACACATCCCTATTAAACATAGGTCACAACCTATTGGGATCCAGAGGGCTGACAGCTGGGCACACTATTTAGGCCCTATCGTAAATGAGTCAGAACCACTGCAGATGTTCATCAGTCCTCACCATAAGGAGAGCATCCAGATCAGTATCATACCTTCACCCTTATTTTCTATTATGCTGGGGCTCCCATGGCTAAGGCTATCAACCGGTCCTCAGGAACTGTCTCCTTCTCTTCCACCCATTGCCAACAGCTTTTATGCTCCACTCTCTTCTTGCCTGTGTCTTCCCTGCCTATGCCCTAGCTATGTTTTATGGACGTATGTGGCAAGAAAGGAGCTGATGTATTACTGCCTCATCATCAGTCTGACTGCCCCATTGAGCTTCAACCTGGGACTCCTACCCTGTACGGACGAATATATCCCCTATCCAGTCCAGAATTACAGCATTTCCAGATATATGTATCCGACAACTTAAATAAAGGATTAATTCGCCGGATGGCATTGTTATCTTCTTTCTGCCCCATTACTCTTAGGGTGACCAACCCTAAGATTGATGGGGGAATTCAGACGTGGACCCCTTGCCCACAAGTGCCAAGAAGGATCAGCAGCACCTCACCAACAAGGCTCAACAAGACTGAAACGTACATATGGGGTTAGCTGTTTCCCTTGTTCAAAAGAGAATTTTCTGGCACTTTGTGGCTGGACTGTAATTTTGACAGGACCAATATGAAATACTTCAGAATGTGTATAATCTGTAAATCTGTGAGCTAAAACAGATTGCACCCTGGCTGCAGTGCACAGTCCTAGTGAGCTTTTTGCATACCTTCTTCTTCTTCTACATAATAACCACCATGCACTATCCATAAAAGAGGGTCTACTGTTATGGCACAAGCAAGTGTTCATACCTCCAATGTTATGTCCAAAAATAATACATCTATGCCACTGCAGGCCCTGGTGGATACCAACAGTCTAAGGACTTGGTCCAATGTCAATTTTGCTGCCCAGGAATGGCAAACGATATTCTGCTGTACGTGTTTTCTTGTGATACCTGCGCAAGGACTAAGGATCACCACTCTAAGACAGCTAATTGGTTACAACCACTTCCTGTGCCCACTTCACCCTGGAGAGACATATCTATTGATTTTATCATGGATCTACCATTGTCTAAAAATCATAACACCATTATGGTTGTCGTAGACCATCTCACCAAGTTAGTACACCAACAGCTGAACAGACTGCATTCCTGTTCATCAAGGAGATTTTCTGCATACATGGCTTACCCAGTTCCATTACTTCAGATCGAGGTCCTCAATTTTTCTCCAAATTCTGAAAGGCATTCTGTCACAACCTGGGCATAGACCACAGCCTGTCCTCGGGATACCATCCACAAACTTAAAGACAGACAGAACGGGCTAACCAAACCCTCGAACTACACCTTCGCTGTTATACTTCTCATCTACAGGTGACTGGTTTTATCTCCTTCCCCCTGGTGGAGTTTGCCTATGTGAACCATATTCATGGCTCTATTAAAACATCCCCTTTCTATGCCACGTATGGTTACCATCGTCATGTGTCACCTAGTCTGGTCTTGGATTCTTATGTCCCTGCTGTTGCCCATTGAGTTCAGACTCTTCAGTCTTCTCATGCCACCCTCTGGAATATCCTGTTTCATTATCAGTACTCTTATAAAGCAGAAGCTGACAGATATCACCTTCCTGCCCCATGTACCTATGGCTGTCCTGCCCGTCAATGAAATTGGATCCAAGGTGTCTGGGTCCCTTTTCGATTCTTCATGTTTTCAATCCAGTATCCTTTTGACTATGTCTTCCCTCTTGTTGGAGGATCCACCCTACCTTCCACATCTCTCAACTGAAACCATGGAACCCAAGTTCATCTCCATCTCCACCTCTTACTCAGCCTTCCCCGGTGCTTGTGGATGGTACAGAGGAGTACAAAGTAGAATCCACTGTAGACTCTCGACTGCTTCATGGTTGGCTTGAATACCTGGTACATTGGCTGGGTTACAGCCCAGAGAAATGGTCTTAGAACCTCTTTCAAATGTGCATGCTCCTGTGCTTCTTATTTTTCATAGTTCCCATCCTGATCACCCTGGTACTCGTTGTATCCAGAGGTCACACGTCCAAGGGGGTTCTGTCAGCATCGGCAGGGTGCATCATTGCAGGGCATTACTAGGAAACCCTAGTAGGCGTTGTGTTCAGCATCAGCCTAGTATGAAGTTGTGATATAATGTTGTGACGTCCACATTTTTTTTCATTTAAGCAGCTGTGCCGCATTTAGCCTGTGCTCAGTTTTCTTGAGTTTCTCATCATATACATTCTGTATCTTTGCTCCTCTCTGGTTTTGACTGTTAACTTTGTTATTTCGACATTAATCCTGTGCTGTCTGTCCCTGACCTTTGCTTGGACCTGGACCTGATTCTGTGCTGCCTGCCCCTGACCATTGCCTGGACCTGGATTTGTCTTTGTGTTACCTGCATTTGACCTCTGCTTGGATCTGGTCTTTTGCCCTTGCTTTCTCTGTGGAGTTATTCCAGATACTACTTATTATTTATATATTTTGTTCTGTATGTATATAATTATTGTTTAGGCCTTCCTTCACCTGCATTTGTTTCCAAACTGCCCTGTTGGGTGGGGGGAATTCCTTGTTCAGAATTTACCTGAGTTGCTTGCTAATTCTCAGTGTGGATTCTCTCAGGTGTCTCAACCTTGGTGCAGGTGGCTGGAGCTCCACTGCAGTGCTGTGCTGGTGGTAGCAATAGCAGTGGCACTGCTGCTAACAATTGGTGCCTCTTCTTACATCTTGGCAATAGAGAGGGCCTATGCCCCCCTGATGAGTATGATTCTCCAATTCCTCCCTGTCCCCTCAAAGTCTTTCAGCTAGACATTGAGCATGTCTCTTGTTATAAACAAAAATATACATTATACCTAAAAATAACTATTATAAAAAATATTATTTAAAACAATATTAAAGATGAAAAGTTATAAAAAAAAATGGGAAAAACACTATGCACTTCACTGATCCTTACTGCCTTAACACTAACTCACAAACTGTTAATGACCCTCACTACCCAAACACTAACTTACAATTTGAGTCATCCTCCCTCTCTTCCCTAACACTAACTTAAACAATCTGAATGTCCCTCACTGCCCTAACACTAAATCTCACTTGACTGACCCTCACTAACCTAACAATGTCACATACACTTCACAAACAACAATGTTCTACTTAACAGCTCTCTACTATCCTAAAACACCTTTTTACTCCTCTCTCTGTACAAAAAAACCACAATGAAGTACAGGAAATTCTTGGCTTTTACAGCAGAAGCCGATTGGAAGTTAAGGAGTATTTTTCTATGAGGTGGAAAATTCCTGCCTCTAAAAATCAATACTATAGGGTGGCAGAAAATTTTATGTTGAAATTGCAGCCTGTAACAACTGAAAGGGTAGGAATTAGCCAGCGATAGTTTTGTGGGAATTTTCCATGGGAAAAGTGGAAAATCATGTATTTTTCATGAAATTTCCAGCAGGAAAAAACTTACTTTTTTTCCCATCCCTACTTTCCATTTGCTCAACATGCCCTCAGCCCTTTCCTGTTGTGAAAATGTACGAATTAAAAATTAGGAAATGGGAATTTTTTAAAAATGCACATTTTTGTGTATATATTTCATATTTTGTCTTGCTCTTATTGTCTTCATATGCAATAAACCCTGTTGGGACGTATTTTTACAGTAAATTCCCTGGATATTGGCCTTTGTCCATACGTAAGTCTAGATGTGGGCTCTTCTTTCTAACACAGAGGCAAATGGCCACCTCATATATGGGAGGAAGCCTTAACCAGAAAGATGTGGAAGAAATTCAAAGTGCCAGCCCAAAAGAGGTTATTGAGTGAAGATTAAGACCTGTACACCATCAATAACTATCCCACCAGACTGGGGTGTAATTCAGAGCGTGTGCAGTCATTGAGAGGATATTTTAACCTCCACAAAATGAATACCTTTCAACTAAAAGCACAGGGGTTTCATGTTGGGGAACAAATTAGATTTCTACATATGACATACAAGATTTTAAACTAGGAATGGGGGGTATAGATAACAAAAATTGGGTAAATAGAGTAGATAGAACTTGGTTCAAGTAAATGATCATGTGGGATGGAGAAGAGGTGGGGATAAATGTAGCCAATAGGGAGCAACTCCAGTTAAATGAAGATGTAGTCAAAGGCACGTAGTGAGTAAAACATGTAAACACATCAAAATTAATTGTATTTTGGTAAATGCAAGAAATATGGTAGATTAAATTAGAGAACTAGAATTGTTAGCGGTTAATGAGCGTTTGGACATAATTGGTATAGCTGAAACATGGTGGGATGATACACAAGAGTGGGATGTAAATACAGATGGCTATTCCCTGTTTAGAAGAGACATAATTAATAGAAAATGGGGAGGTGTGTGCTTATATTTGAAACCAGAGCTAAATACAATTTTAAGGGGTGATATTAGTGAGGGAACTGGCCATAATGTGGAGTCCTTGTGAGTAGAAATTGAGGCTAACTGTGGCACACAAGGTAAAAAAAAAAGGTGTTGGTGGGTATATGCCACAAACCACCAAATGTTGATAAGAATGTTGAGTCCCAACTGCTATAACAAATGAGGAAAGCTGTGCATTTTGGGCATATTATAATTATGGGAGATACTAGCTGGAAACATGAGACCTGTCAGAATGCTAAGGGAAGCGGGTTTGCTAGCCTGCTTAGGGATAGCTAAATGTCACAAATGCCAACAAGAACTAACAATGTATTGGACCTAGTGATAATGAATAACATAGACATGGTATCCAATATTAAGGTAGGTGAACATTTCGGAAACAGTGATCAAAAAAAAGCTAACTTCAAAATGTTAAGAGCATGAATGCAACACATAGACTGGGATACATTACTTAAAAGCAGAAATACTGAGGAAAAATGGTCAGAATTTAAATTTAGATTGTAGAAATGTATTCAACAGTATATACTGTCAGAGAATCTGCCCTAGCTGTAAATAAATGGTTAAGAATCTGTTCAGTAACCATTTTGTCTGTGTATATATGAGACTGTCTTTTTAAGCAATAGTTTGTGGAAAAGAAATTTTAGACTTTTTCATGAATACATCTTTGTGAAACAGTTATCTATCAGAATGAAGCTGTATTTTGTTGGCCTTGGATGTAGCTAAACTGCAGCTATGTGTTGAGTAAGAAGCTCTGGACGCACATTTTTAAAAGGCGATAATGTTTTGAAGCTTCTATTGTTTGAGAAAAAGCATTTTTTTTCATGATATGAATTTTCCTTTACTAACTTTTCCTGGTAGTAGGCTGACACCTAGCGACATGATAGGTTTTATGTTTCATATATATTTTATTAGTATTTACTAAAAGATATACTATATGCAAATTATTCTTTTAGAAGTGACCTATGAAAGAAGAATAGGCATATCCTTCTATAAAGGGGGGCTTTGGGTCATATAAACATTGTTTTAGGTCTTGGAAAGGGAGTCTTCTGAGGGTTGCCGACTTTCCTGATACCTGAATTAAACAGAAAGGTGCCATGCCTAAGACCACACCCTATTTATGATTGGTAAAATATAACTTAGTTATTGTCTTTACACTGTATAAACCTCCAAACTTATCATAACCCAGTGAATTCTGGGATAGTTTATCTATTTACTTCCCAGTTCGACCGGCCATCCTACTGAGAACTAATGTAATTCAGTAGCCATTTGGCTGTAAATTTCAGTATAACTTTTTGGAAATTATACAGTTAAATCCCATTAATATAGGGTAAAGATCAGATTGATAGAAATTTTAGATCATTGGAAGTTACAGATTAGCTAATAAGTTGACACCTAGAGTCAATTGTTTGTTATGAGTGTAAATATCTATGCCAGGTTGTAGAGAAGTGCATTTGTTGTCACTGCAAACGGGCATGGAGAACTCACAATAATACACTCTGAGAGGGCATTGTGCTCTATTTCATGGTGTTCTGAATATTTCTGTGACTTTAGTTGTGGATTTGGTATTTTGGCTGATTCCGTTCTATACTGTTTTGTCTGTTTGTGATATCTAGCGTAGGTTGTATCGTTGAGTTAGTCACATCTTTGAAAATCTTGACGGAACAAAAACCTTGGAGTGTGTAATTGGTTGATCTCTTCTACTTATAACTCTGGTTAACCCTTTGCGCTGAGTTGAATGCATTTGTCTTTATAATATTTTAGGGTTCACATGCTTTGGTATATTTCACATATATTATCATTGTATTGCTATACCCGTACCTTACTTGCATTGCTTAAGATTATAATGTGGTAATGTACATTTTTTACCAGAAATGTATTTCATTATTCTGTGCTCCTCCAGAGTTATGCATAGATTGAAACCAGCAGCCATATAGTTACATTTTTCTTTTGTATATCTGGGACCTTATGTCTTTTTGGTAGAGTGTTATATTTCTTGCAATATTGTGCACCGTGGTTATCGAGGATTGCCACTTGATCTGTGTTCTATTGAGCACAACTCAAGTGACAAGTTTCCTGCCACTAAATTGCCTTAGTACATCGGTGTGGGGCAGGTGTTGTTACACTGCCACCTATTGTACTGTCTAAATTGTAGGAATTAGCTTATACCTCTGGATACTTATATTCATATACAGTTTAACCCTATAAGTGCTTGTGTGTTACTTGCGCAGTTATTCTTTTTTTTTTTTTTTCAGTTCTGTTGACTATGAAAAAGTGTGTCATACCTAGTTTGTGTGCAAGATCTCAGATATTTTTATGTTGTTTATTTATCTTACGTTAGAGATAAAGAATGCCGGTCTTCTGTTATCACTGTGATTATCTCCCGACAATACCAATGGGGAACAAATGCAAAAGAAGTAGATCACAGCCAATGTGGTTAGCTGCAAATGTAAAGAAGGGAATGGCAAGGACAAAAAATACATTTAAACTATTTAAGTCTGAAGGAATAAAACATTCTTTATTGAACTACAGGGATTACAAAAAAGATTGCAAAAAGGCAATTCAGTTAGCAAAAATAGATAATGAAACCCGAATTGCAAGGGAGAGCAAGACTAATCCAAAATACTTTTCCAATACATAAACATCAAAAAACTTAAGAGAAAGCACATTGGACTTTTCAAAAAATGAAATGGGTGAGTTGATAAGAGAAAAAGGCTGATGCTCTTAACACTTTGCTTGCATCAGTATATACAAGGGAGCAAAGAATGGTAAAGATTCAACAAGTAACAAATACAACCATCCCATTATCAGATATTGGGTTAACACAAGAAAAGGTCATGGGAAGAGAGAACAAAATTAAGACTGTCAAAGCACCAGGCCCTGATGGTGTACATCCAATGGTTCTTCAGGAATTCAGTGCAGTGTTAGCAAGACCCCTCTTTTTACTCTTTAAAGATTCTCTCACCACAGGTGCCACAAGATTGGAATTAAGCCAATGTGGTGCCTTTATTACAGAAGGAATTATAGACCTGAGAGCCTGACCTCTGTAGTGGGAAAACTGCTAGAAGGGATAATAAGGTATTATATTCAAGATTACACTACAAAAAGTAAGATTATTAGCATGAAACAACATGGTTTTATGAGGAATAGATCATGCAAAACTAATCGTTTCAGCTTATATGAAGACATAAATAGCAATCTAGATAAGGGTAAGGCAGTTGATGTAGTATATCTAGATTTTGCAAAGGCACTTGATACAGTGCCACACAGGAGGCTGGGGTATAAAATAAGGAAATTGCAATTGTATAGAAAAGTGGTTGAAGGATAGGGAACAGTGTGTGGTTGTAAACAGACAATTCTCCAATACAGTTAAAGTTGAGAGTGGAGTACCTCAGGGTTCAGTGCTTGCTCCACTGCTATTGAACATGTTTATAAATTATCTGGAATTAGATATAGAAAGCAAAATATTAATATTTGCAGATTACACTAAATTATACAGGGTAATAAATTCAGAACAGGATATTTGTTCTCTACAGAAATGACAAATTGGGCATACAAATGGAATGTGAAGTTTAATATGGGAAAGTCATGCATATGGGAAGAAAAGATTCCTTATGAACTAAATGGAATCATTTTCTGGGACTTGTTGCTAGAGAGAGGCCTGGAAATCTTTGTAAACTGCAAACTTGGAAACAGTGACCAGTGTCAAATAGCAGTAGCAAAAGCAAACAAAGTCCTGCATAAAATGGGGTATTGAAGTAAGAGTTGATAACATAATTTTGCTATTGTACAAATCGTTGGTAAGAACTCATCTTCAATATGCTGTTAAGTTTTGGGCACCAGATCTGAAAAAGGTTATTCTAGGACTGGAGAGAGTACAAAAAGCAACAAAATTAATGAAGGGAATGAAGGACTTGATGTATGAGGAACAACTAGAAAAACTTGGTTTATTTACTTTAGATAAAAAAGACTAAGAGGAGATCTTATCACAATGTACAAGTATATGAGAGGTCAATATATGGATCTCTCTGGTGAGCTATTCATTCCAAGGCCTGATCAATAACCAGGGGACACCCCGTGAGATTAGAGGAAAGGAGGTTTCAGCAGAGGAAGGATTATTTTATAGTAAGGGTTGTTAAACTGTGATACGCCTTACACAAGGATGTAGTTTTAGCAGATACAATGGATACATTTAAGAAAAGATAAGATACATTTCTTTCAAAAAGGAACATACAGGGTTACACTGTGTATTATTTGGCAAAACAGGAAATTCTGACTAACTTATTTGGCAGCAGGAAAGCTATTTAATTCTCATTTATCTGGGTTAAGAGGCAAATGTTGAACTTGATGGACCTGTGTCTTTCTTTTTTCAACCTAATTTATTATGTTAGTACTAGTTGAAGAGCCCGTTACACGGGCCACAGTGCCGGCTGGTCACGGTGCAGTCATGCGCTGTGGAGAGTGCCGACGCCACGACTGATCGAGTGCCCTGCTCCATATCAGCCACAGTGCGGGCAGTCTGTACTGCGCATGACTGCACCGATTGTAGCCGTCTCTACTGCTCATGATGGCTTGTGACAAACTTTAGCAAATTATTATATAGCATGACATTTAGAAGGATTTATCTGTTCTGTCTATTTTGCATGTTTCATGTAAAGCAATGCTTTGGAGACCCCACTAGCATTCAATGAGCTAACGCTTTGAGTGACAGAGACATATCCAATGCATTGAATTGCAATACCTCTCTGGCACTCAAAGGGTTAAACACCCTATTTAAATCAATGGGAACTGGTATTTTTGCCATATGGTGCAGTGATGTGTCCTCATATTTGCTCTACTTTTAGTTTGTGCACTTAGACCTTGGTGTTTCACATTTAAAAATGTCACTTTCTCTGGTCATGTTCACCACACTGCGACTGGAGCACAATAATTACATCATTGGGTCCAGGTTTTGAAAGCTTGACTGTTGGAAGGCATGCAGAATGAAGCACCTTTACACCTTATAAAATAAAGTGTGATAACAGTTTATTTCAAAATATAAGATGCATTTTGTAAATGTAACCCCTTAACTGCCAAAATACACAGATAACTAACACATATAGGATTTTTTGTAAAGTAGCAATCTAGCTGAATGTACTTAATGTTTATGATAATTGCATTAATTGCGTGCAGATAATAAATATATTAATAAATGGTACCCAATGTGTTAGGTACCCCCTAGCCCTCAAACAGTTAATTTATAAGCTTCCTCTTAAAATAGTTTATAAAAATTGTAAGTATAATTCAAACTATTAAAAAGATAAATTATTCATATTTATTTAACATGTAATCTAATATAAACTATAAGGTAGAAAACTGATGGTAGAGTTCTTACTCAAGTGATCATAATTATAGTAATGCTGGGTTATAGCTTGCAGAGTTCAAAATTATCCAAAATGCAACTTGGCATCTCCATACTTTGTCTGGATGCCCGGCTATGATGACCTAGACTCTAATTTGAACTGTCACTGTGAGCTGCAAGATACTGGGGAAAGGTGCTAAAGTGCAGAGCTAGAGAAAGTTAATACGCCACTGCACTGTCTTGCAGCTGCCAAAACCAGGAAAACGTGCCAAGCACAAAGTTGGAAAGCATACACAATGCTAGGATGACTGGGCAGGGTCTGTAGAAACATTCAGAAGTGGGGTCTACTGTCTATTACCAGGAAGCTAATAACATACTGAGTACTGATTGCAGCAAGGAATTGAACACTAAGAGTAGCTATAGCTGCAGTACAGAGACTGGACACAATGTGAGCTTGCTGGATACAAGCTGAAGTACATGTACAGAACATTGGTGGCAGTGTAGAGGAATTAAGCAAGAGCAGCATAGCTGGAGAACCACCTGAATAGGACTCAGTGCCACAAATGCTTAAAGGTACCATGGTCCTCAAACCCAAAATATACAATGGTAACTGAGAAGCAGGGGCAAATATAAAGGTTTGGAAAATTCCATGGGCGAGATCTTCAGAAAGTGGTGGTAACCGAAATTGTCTGTAATCAGAATAAAACAGTTCTTATGCCATGGTCCGTCAATTCTCAGACTTGTTCCTTTCATTTTTTGCATCCAATTCCACCATCTCCGTCAAAGGGAATAAGCCATCTTAATACTGGGTTTGATTTAATCTGTCGTCATATTGTAAGGCATTTTCAGAAAAAAATATTTGTTTCAACATCACTTTTTTGTCTAACGTAATTTTTCTAGACAAAATAAAAATGGTCTATACAAATTAAAGTACAGTTAGCAGGAGTGAGAAGCAATTTTCATCAAAAAAAAAGACAAAATCAAAGACATTTTTAACATCAGAATTTTTAAAGGTAATGTTTATCAAGATCTTGATACTGTCATTTTTAATACTATAGACACTAGACTTGTGCAAATTGATTCGGAGACATTTGGAATTAGTCGAAAATGTGGTAATTCTGAGACATTCGGACCATCCGACACTCAAGGGTCGTTCGAAAA
Source organism: Rhinophrynus dorsalis (assembly GCA_037306005.1). NCBI lineage: Eukaryota > Metazoa > Chordata > Amphibia > Anura > Rhinophrynidae > Rhinophrynus > Rhinophrynus dorsalis. The sequence goes on from CM074718.1 coordinate 435,260,033, forward strand.
AATAGATCTGACTCTGAGCAGCCCTGGACCGAAAGTCGTCAAAACTTTCTGAAATTTCGACATTTGACAAATTTCCGAAAGTTTCGATTACTTTCAACCAGGACTGTTCTGAGTCAGATCTTTTTTGTATACCTGCACATGCTCGATTACTTTCCCTCCATACTTTTCCCTCCATGTCTCTAGTCCAATTCCATTCTCCGTTTCATGCACTACTTTCCCTCTTTGTCTGTATTTCAATAAGCTTTTTTGTTTCATGATGGGGGTTTGATTAATTACAAAGTCACCCAGGCAGACAGCCTGCATTTCCTCATTGCGTTGTTGGAGCTCAGAGAGAGGAGAAGAAGAGATTAGAGAGTGTCCAGTTGTTGTGTAGACAGGCAAGTAGCTAGACATAGGTAGGCAGCCAGCATTAGTGCCAGTTATTGCCACCGCAAGGGAGAGTCATCTGTGTTCCTTAAAAAAAAATATAAAAAATATATTTGTCACAATGCCAGTGTCACAGTTGTATAGGCAGGCAGGGTGCCTTTTCGCCAACGCAAGGGAGTGTCACATGTGTTGGTTTTATTAAAAATATTCAAAATACAAGTTACTTTGTTTGAATAAAAAAAGCATAGTGAGGCTGCTCCGGCATGTGAAGATGAAGAAAGTGTCACCTCAGTTTCTTCTTCACCACCTTCCACAGTCATCCGTCGCTCCAAAGCGTTGGACCATTTTGTGACACGATGGGCGGCTAGCGAAATGTAAATTGTGTAGCAGGGAAGTCTGACATGGGAGGGTGTTGGGTCATCTAAGCACCTCTGGGATGAACCAACACCTGAACCACTACCACAAGTAAGTATTGATTAGTGCAGAACGTGATGGCACTACTACATTTACCAGTGTCACACTCAACACCAGTAGGCAGGAGAAAGGGCAGGGAGATCATGCCACATCTGGTCCTAGTAAAAGCAGCAGACAGTCACAACCCGTCCTAAAGTCAATACAGGCCACACTGGAAGATTTTGGTGGGTTTCATTCCAAGGGGATGTGCAGACAGCAGGCCAGGAAAATTACACGCCTCATTGCACAGCTCATAGCCGTTGGGGGGGCTACTTTAAATTTGGTGGACGGGGAGCCCTGCCATCAACTTATGGAGGCTGTCGCACCCCGATATAAAATTCCATCCCGCACCACATTTAGTAGAACTATAGTGCCCTCACTGTACCAGTTGTGCGTTGGTCTTTTGAAGGACCTGCTAGGAAAGGCTGTTGGCCAGTCAGTGCACTTTACCACTCACTTATGGAGTGCTCTGAGTGGCCAGCATGGCTTCCTGTCATTGATGGCGCATTGGTGGCAGCCCAATGTGTTGCAAGACACACCGACAGCAACAACAAGTTCCAGTGCAGTAGCCAAGCAGGCAGGGCACCGCTCTTTCCTCCTCCATGCTGTGGTAATGGATCAGCAGCACACCTCAGATAACATTTACAAAGCACTGCAGAACATGGTGACGCAGTGGCTAGGAGAGCAGGCAGGCACACAGGTGCAAATGGGGTTTGTGGTTATTGACGGTGCAGCTAACATGATCAAGGCTCTGCGGGATGTCATTTTGTGGGTGTGTGCTGCTCAGCGCATGTCCTGCATCTAGTAGTGAAGGCTGCTCTTGAGGATGACAGAAACACTGGAAGGTTGTCAGCACTTCTGGAGTTGTGCCGACAAATTTCTGGCCACTTCCATCGGAGTGTCAAAGATAGCCAGCTACTTAGGGAGGAACAGAAAAAGGCAGACCTCCCTGAGCACCGCCTAAAACAAGATGTTGGGACCAGGTGGAACTCCACCTTAGATATGCTAGAGCATATCCTGGAGCAGAAAAAGGCAATTCATGCAGTGTCATGTCATCATTTCATTGGCAGTAACAGAACACTGGGCAGGGCTGACTGGGCCCTGATTGAACAGGTAGTGACAGTCCTTACACCTTTCAGTGCTTTGATGGAACTTTTGAGCACGCTAGCCTGGCAGAAGTCACTCCCCTCTCCTTAAAATTGAATGATTTCCTTTCCCATAGGGAACACTTGCCTGGTGCTGAGGATAATATACTTCCCAATGTTGCTGCCCTTTTAACGAGGCTGAAGAAAGAACTCACTCGGCGCATGGAAGAGCGCATGGACAATTGTCCTGAGTTAATGCTTGCAACAATTTGCGATCCTCGAATCAAAGGCAAGATGGCACTTCGTTCCAATTCCCTCACTGCCTGGAGGGAACAGTTGATGAGCTGGAGAAGTGTGGTGGTCTTCTGGGACCCATTAGTAGCAGTGCCAGTAGCACTTCATCTTGTTCCGGAGGAGCAGCTGCTGCTTTTTATGCTGAGGCAATGTACAGATTATGCTTCAGACAAAATAAACAGCTCCCCATTAATAGAAAAAGTGCTGAGTCTGAGGTTAAGACTTACCTTGCGGAACCTTCTTTGGCCCCAAGTACAGATCCCTTGACTTTCTGGGAACACAAGAGGGCTGTGTGGCCTACATTGTCCCTGGTAGCCCAGGAGTTGCTTTCGTGCCCCCCAACCACTGTCCAGAGTGAGCGTGTATTTTCCGTATCTGGAAATATACTTAGCCCCCAGCGCTCTCAATTGCCCCCCCCCAGCTCATGGAGCAAATTACTTTTTTAAAAGTCAACTTGCCAAAGCTGGGTTACCTTGCTCTCAGATTCGATGCAGGTTAGAAAAACAAAAAGTACTTCAGACATCTACAATCATCCATGTTGCTGTCATCCTGAGTCCGCCTCGCACCAGTCTTCCTCAGTTGCTGCTGTATCCATCTACTGACTGAGTCCTGCCTGCTCCAGTGTTCTGCGGTTTGCTGCTGCCTACATTTCCAGTGTTGCTGTCATCCTGAGTCTGCCTCACACCAGTCTTCCTCAGTTGCTGCTGTATCCATCTACTGACTGAGTCCTGCCTGCTCCAGTGTTCTTTGGTTTACTGCTGGCTACATCTCCAGTGTTGCTGTCATCCTGAGTCTGCCTCGCACCAGTCGGTTCCCATTTGAAACGCTGTCGCATTACAATGGAACTACCACCTATTACAAACATGGCCCCAAATAATTACCCATCTGGTGACTAGCTGCTCAGTAAAGCTAGTCACCAGAATTATTACCTCGTTAATGAGAATTATACACTGCTTCCGGACTGACAGGCAGGAAACCGCGCAGACATCTTTCCATAGTGACGTCTGCATGCCTGCACTGTCAGTTCCTTTTGGAGCCGAACGGCTCCTAGCAACACCTCCTACAGTAAGCTGGGACTGACAGCGCAGGCGCACAGATGTCACTATGGAAAGATGTCTGCGCGGTTTCCTGCCTGTCAGTCTGGGAGCAGTGTATAATTCTAATTCACGTGGTAATAATTCTGGCGACTAGTGCTACTGAGCAGCTAGACGCCAGATGGGTAATTATTTGGGGCCATGTTTGTAAGAGGTGGTAGTTCTGCTTTAATGAGAGCTGGGCAATGCAAGGTAAGGATGCTGGGGGTTGTGGCCACTACATAGGGATGTTTAATTATGCGACATGACAACCTAGCTCTTTTATCCAGCACGAGGTTTTCATGTCGCTATTTTAAACACTGCAACATAGTTAAATCGGCTTCTAGCCGCGCAATATTTTTCTTTGCAACATTTCAAAAGGTACCGCACCAGTCATCCTCACTTTTCCTTCTTACTTCTAATTTAGCTACATCCATATGTATATAACACCTCTGCTACATATAGTAAATGACACATGCTACATATTGTGTAATATATTACCTTTGCTACAGATGGTAAATGACAGATGCTCATGCTATATATATTGTATTTCACCTCTGCAACAGAAATGGCACATGCAACAGGCAATATTAAAAATATCTGGAATAATTTATCCGAATAATTTTTTTCAGAGTGAAACATCAGCCAGTCTGACAGTTGTATACGCATACAGGGTGCATTATTGCCACCACAAGGGAGAGTCACCTTTGTCCCTGTGTAAAATTTTAAAATATAAGTCATTTGCCGCTAAATAGTGGCAGTACTGGGAACTTCAAAAGAAAAAAACCTAACGATCGGTGCCTGACATCCTGCCAAGCACTGCTCGTTAACTAATGAGTGTAACACTTACCTGTCATCCACTGTCTGTCTCCTTCTGTCTTCTCTACTGTCTTGTATCTTCTGTCTTCTTGCTGTAAAAACAACCCAGAAAAGTATAAGTCCAATGAAATATCCGGCACACTAATACATAGTTTAACCTCTTGAATGCAAGCAATGTGTTGCATACCTCTCTGGGGATCAAAGAGGTTAAAGTATGTATTAGTGTGCTGTTGTTCAAATATTAATTGCCTATATGAATATTAAATCTTAAGCCAAATAAGATATTCAGTAATGTCACTTATAATGCCATCATAAAATATCCCAATAAAATACTTAGCTTAATATTAATCACTGTGTGCGGCTTCTGAGGCTGAGGTGGAGACAGTATCATGCAGCAAAGACCCCCCCCTTCTTCCGCACGGGCTGATGCCCGTTCCGCTCTGAGGGAATTGGAATTGAGACTGCCCTTAGATATGGGCAGTCTTACCTCAAATTCCCTCACAGTCATTGGCTGGGATATGTTTACGCACTTCCTAGCCAATCAGTTTAAAGCACAGCCCGCTCAAAGTGGATTGGCAGGGAAGTGCATAAGCATATCCCAGCCAATGGCTGTGAGGGAATTTGAGGTAAGAGATCGATATCTAGCCAATGAGACCACTCCAGCTTACAGAGAGAAGACTCTGTCATCGGAGGAGGGTGGAGAGCAGAGGCAGAGCAATCTATGCGGAAGTAGGTAGGGGACACACTTTCTAAGTTAAATTTACAACAAATAACTTAAAAAAAAAATGTATAACGTTTTAGAAGGATTCTATATGTAGCCTAACTATTTAGGCTATGTTATAAATAGGTGACACATCCACTTTAATTTGAGGGGACTCAGCAAACTTGTGGCATTGTTGTGGCCTGAGAACAGGATTGACCACCCCTGCCATGAACAAACTGACCCTTGATTGGGCACAGGTGGATCATCACTGTCATTGTGATTGATTCACCAACACTCAATTAGTGCTAGACTGCAAACGGGAACTGTAGGTGTGTGCTATGGCCTGGAGCCAAGCATACGTGTATGACAAGATCATGGCATGAACAAAAATCACATAATGATATTTGTTCATGCCATGATACTGTCACAGGTATGTGTGACAAGAACACAGATCACTTCAGGGACTTTGGGGTTTTTGTAAGGGAAGGGGAGACAGGTGGAACACACATGGGACAGCAAATTTAGGATTCTTACTTACCATGAGTTTCCTCTTCCATAGCCTCAGGAGCAGAGGCAGATACCCCCAGAGGTGTTTCATCATTCTCCTCACCAGACACAGCCTGCGATGACCTTGAGGAGATACAGGACATTTTCACAAGGGTGAGATAATTGTATGGAGCCTTAACCCATTTCAGTGCCAGAGGGGTTTGCAACAATTTTGAGAATGCATTGGGTACCCCTCTGCCATTGAAATGGTTACAACAACCAAAAACACAAAACTCAGAATCCTTTCCACAAACCTAAACCAACAACACACAACAAAAGACATATTAGACATTGAACGGATGTACATGTTTTTGCTGGAGAACATATTACAATTTACTATTCTCACCTGCCTTTTCCACATGGTGATCCCCAGGTGCACCAGCGGGGGCCTGCATACCACCATCTTCCTGCCACCCCTCCTCCACCTCCTCCGGCATTTCAGCTGGACCTATTTTGGATATTGAGGGAATTAACATGTGATGAGAAACACTGACATCATTAAATGCTTCAGTTGTGTAAGCATTCAGGTTCACAACAACTGCACCAAAGTGGGATAACCTAGTTATCAGGACTTACTCAACAACAGAGAGGCAAATTTGGCCTACGAAGCATCACTGTAATGCATGGCAGGGTTTCAACATACCGAGACAACTATCATGGTGCATTAGCTTGTGTTCATCATGCCTACAATGTCACCATGTGAATGGCAGGAGCATGACAAACATTTTTTACATGTGCTCCATATGTGCATTAGTGGGATGTTTAACCCTTGGAGCAAGGCTGAACTGGGAATAAAAAAACAGCCCTGGAAAAAATTGCTTACCAGCCCCATATCACTGCAGTGCAGCCCACCTGGTGCGCAGACGCAGTGCTCTTCTTCACGCTGCGTCTGACATCACTGGGTGACCTCCATATTGCCTTTAGTCTCCACATTGTCCCTCAGTCTCCACATTACCCCTCAGTCCCCACATTGCCCCCTCAATCTTCACATTGCCACAATCTCCACATTATCCCCCAATCTCCACATTGCCCCCGTCAGGGGAGGGCTGGCCTGGGGGGCAGGGGGGCAATTGCCCCCTGGGCCGGTCATATGTCTGGGCTGGTGGGCCACTGCTCCTCACTAAATTTCCCAATTGCTGCTGTAAATGGAGCTACACTGGTGATAACATAGAGCTTACAATTGAAATGGAGCTACACTAGTGATACCAGAGAGCTTACAACTGAAATGGAGCTACACAAATGACACCACAGAGGAACAATCCAAATGGAGCTACACTAGTAGTATAACCCATTCCCTTGTAAGCTCTATAGTATAACTAGTGTAGCATTACTTATATTGTAAGCTGTGTAGTAGCGCACTAGTGTAGCCTCATTTCAGCTGTAAGCTATGTGGTATCAGTTGCCTTACATCACAACATTAATGCCAATTTTAAAATTAACAAAAGGGGGTGGGCTGGGACAGTGGGCTTGAGTGATATAGAAATGGGTAACTTGACTGAATTTGCCCCCTGGGCCACAAGTTGCCAGCCCTCCCCTGGCCCCCGTGTCCATTTCCTACCTCCCTGGTGTTCTAGCGGTGTGGCATGAGAGGTCTGTGCCTCCTTCTGCACAGACCTCTTTACTGCTGTTGCTTCCGCATGGTCTTCTCTTCAGTAATGCAGAGTTCTGGGAGATGATGTCATCTCCCAGCACTAGACATTACTAAAGATTAGATGAGGGAACTCAGCTGAAACAGGTCTGTGCCGAAGAAGGCACAGACCTCAGCATGTTGCGGGGCCCTTCACATCTCCATGGTCCTGTCACCTTGTGGCCATGGCTAGTGCTCCTGCAATCAAGAAGCAGTCTGCGACCGCAAGGTGACAGGACTATGGCCGGCGGATTGCTTCTTGATTTTGATGCAGCATCACCGAAGCCCAGTGCAGGCGGCCTACCAAGAATTTTCCCGGTATCCCAGTAGGCCAGTCTGGCCCTGCCTTGGAGTGCCAGAAAGGTGTGCAAAGCATAGATTAGCAATGCGCTGCTACTCACCCCTATGGCAATGCAATATTTATATAAATTAGATATGGCTAAAGCAACTTGGGGTTGCTAATACACATATGGAACAATTTAGCATGACTAAAAACACATTTGTACGTGAGGGAGACATCTTAAAAACAACTTACCAGCAGCCACCTCTTCCTACACACTGGCAAGAGCAGTGGCAGTGACCGACTGAAGATTCAGGGTGAAGAATTCTTCCCCCTCCCTGCCAGAGCTAGGTACTCCATCAGGGTAATTTGTAATGAAAAGAGTACACCACATTACAGAACACACAAGCATGGATATTGCAAAACAAAGTCCTAAATTACATTACACACACGCATGGACATTGCATAACAAAGTACTACATTACAGTACACACACGTGGACATTGCATAACAAACTGTACTACATTACATTACACACGTGGACATTGCATTACAATGGATTAAGTTACACAGAGCAGATATGTGTGATTTGCAGTGCTTTACCATACATTGCACACCTATCTGCTCAGTGGTAGATATTTAACCCTTTGAGTGCCATCGGGTTACACAACACATTGTTAGCGTACTTAATTTCCAGCGCCACGCTCCAGGTGACGCTAGAGAAGTATTCTCCGTCTTGGCGCTTCTACTGAGTTCCAGGAGTCTCTCCATGGCCCAGGTCTATGCGCACTTGGTGGTGTCAGTAACCGCCCATGACCTCGGGGTGGATGGTAGTGTTTCCTGTGTGACGCTGGATTGATGCCATGCATGGACACATCGCGGAGATGCATCATTTTCGGACTCACGGTCGTTATATGACGCATCGTGGAGCAGAATGGTAGTAAGGCTATGAGATGCGTCAGAATGACGCAGGGTCTTGTTTTTAGTCTAGGCCTTCTGTGGGCTCCTCTTTCCTACTTCCTGTGATGGGGTTTAAAGGGCAGACTGAGTCTTGACTCAGTTGCCCTTGCATTGTTGTACAAAGCAGTTCTGTTACCTTGGGCTCTGTGTATGACCTGGCTTGTCTGACCATCCAAACTGGTGCTGACCTGTGGCTCTGACTATTCTTCTGCCTTATCCTATTATACTGGACACCCAATCTGGTGCAGACCTGTGGCTCTGGCTGACTACCTGAACTGTGTATGACCTGGCTTGTCAGACCAACTAATCTGGTGCAGACCTGTGGCTCTGGCTGACTATCTGAACTGTGTATGACCTGGCTTGTCAGACCATCCAATCTGGTGCAGACTTGTGGCTCTGGCTGACTATCTGAACTGTGTATGACCTGGCTTGTTTGACTTCTCTCTCTTCTGCTGACCTGTGGCTCCATCTGACCAGGGGCGGACTGACCATACGGGCATTCGGTCACAGACCGAGGGCCCGTGACCGAAGGGGGCCCGCCGCCGCTTCCAGCGCTGCTCAGCAGGTCTCCAACAATGGCTGCTGGCGTGCCGTTCTAGTAGTACAGAGCGCTGGGAGGTGACATCAGCTCCCAGCCTCTGCATTACTAGAGGCGCGCGGGACTTTGCACAGTATTAAGCCACGCCGCTAGACCACCAGGGACTGGAGGTAGGGGCAGTGTGAAGATGAAGGGGCATGGTGGAAGGGGCGATGTGGAGATGAAGGGGACATTGTGGAGATGAAGGGGGCATTGTGGAAGGGGCATTGTGGAGATTAAGGGGGCAATGTGGAAGGGGCATTGTGGAGATGAAGGGGCAATGTGGAGATAGGGGCATTGTGGAGATGAAGGGGGCATTGTGGAAGGGGCATTGTGGAGATGAAAGGAGCATTGTGAAGATGAAGGGGGCATTGTGGAAGAGGCATTGTGGAGATGAAGGGGGCATTGTGGAAAGGGCATTGTGGAGATGAAGGGGGCAATGTGGAGATGAAGAGGGCATTGTGGAGATGAAGGGGGCATTGTGGAAGGGGCATTGTGGAGATGAAGGGGGCATTGTGGAGATGAAGGGGGCATTGTGGAAGGGGCATTGTGGAAAGGGCATTGTGGAGATGAAGGGGCATTGTGGAGATGAAGGGGCAATGTGGAGATTTCTGCAGGGGGCCCAGACCTCTTTTTGGACCAGGGGCCCTGGGTCCTGTCAGTCCGCCCGTGCATCTGACTATTCTTTTGTTTGTCTCCTGTACCTAGTAGATACCCAATCTGGTGCAGACCTGGGGCTCTGGTAAACTAGCTCTTATACTGACTGCGCAAGTCAAGTATCCACTTCCTCCATATTGACTGCAGGCATGAGTCAAGTATCTGCTACTACTATTCTGACTGCAGGCATGGGTCTGGTAGATTCCTCGCTGCCCCGGATCAAGACTCCCTGTTCTTGTTCCTGCTCCTGTTCCATTCCTGGTTCCAGCAGAGACTACCAATGGCTTAGACCTATTCTCTAGTAGAGTGATTCAGCTTGGCAGATTACTATTTCTGGTAGTAGCGCTTGTTGTCTGTGACTCTCTACTTGTTCCTGCTATTTACCTCTGTGTGCTACCTTATTTGTTATTTTAATAAATTGCATTTTTACTATACCATACTGACTCCTGCATTGCGTACCCCTCTGGCTCTCATAAGGTTAACATAACTTAACAACATTACATGAACACATGAATAAGAATACAATTACTTACCAGAAAACACACCATAATGTCCTGACTCCTCAGTTGAGGGGCTGTCTGGAACTGGAGTACCCAACTCTGAGGTGTGCAGGGAGGGAACGTCATTGCCACTGCTCCTGGAGGAACTGGTGCAAATCACCAGACCAGAAGAAGAGTCGCTCCCTCCAGCTGATGGAGAATGGGCACGTACACCAGCAGGAACAGGAGCGGGCATGTGGACAGGGAAGACAGGTGCTGTAGGGGCAGGGGAAGATGCAGGAGCACGGTCATCTTCAGCATCCGAGGATTTCACTGGTCCTGCTACAGGGGTGAAGGGAGCTGGTCCAGCATGTGATGGACCAGCAACAGCCTTATCACCACCTGAAGCAGGAGCAGCTTCTGCTTCAGATGCTGCAATGAGGCCATCCAGGACCTATTCATAATGATGGAATTGAACAGGTCTACTAGAGGAACCAGACGACCACACTACCTCCATATTTGACCTGTTCCGCAGTACCTGCCTTCTCATGTTGTAAACCCGCTTCCTGCACCTGTCTGATGTGTGTGGGGACACTGCCACCTCATTGACAGCTTCCACCACAGTATCTCACATTTCGCTCCTATCCACTACTGTGGTGGAAGCTGCCAATGGGCCAAAGAGCTGGGAATAACAGCCCTGCAGTGCCCCCACTAGTGCCTCATTCTCCTCCATGCTAAAGGGTAGATCTCTCCTTCTGGCCATTGCTGCTGTTGCTCTGCAGTCCTTTTTCAAAATGATGGCTGTTTCTCTAAAGGTTGTCTGTTAGGGGCTGGTTCTTGTTTGGGGGGATTCCCCACTTTTTTCCAGATCATAGAGTCATCTTAACTTTTTTGCATCGCTAGTAAGGCACCTGGCCAACCAGCAATGGGAATCCTAAGAGTTTGAAACTTGGGCCAATAGTATTGAAAACGGGAGCTGGAATGGGCGATGCCGTCTCAATATATCCAATACGATTCAAGGAAGATACGACGTGATGTCGCAAACTAAGCAGGGGCAGGAAGTGACAGATATGGGTTGTTCAACAAGCTGTGCAAGGTAGGTGGGGACATCTATGGGTTTGTGATGTTCGCTTCATTTGTATTTGACTAATATGTAGGGCAAGTGGGGACGGACAGGTTGGTTATGTTCGACAAACTATACAGGTTAGACTGTGACAGACATATGTTTGTGATGCTCGACAAACTATGCGTGGCAATCTGTGATCATGCCGGGGAGGCAACTCAGTGCTCCAGGCCCGGCGCATTCAGTTTGTTTTGAACTTTACTAATACGTAACAACTCTACAGGGTGAACCAATTTCCAACTCCAATGTATACTGTGATAGTTAGGAATACACAAGCAGAACATGGAGCTAACTGGAAAATAAATGGCCAAAGATGAGGGACATTATTTTGAATTAGTAGTGCATGGGGCATGGTTGTCGACCTATTGGTTGAACTCTTGCCAGCCCTTGGTGTATGTGAACAAATTACTTAACTCTTTGAGTGTCAGAGAGTATTCCAACACATAGAAAAGCAATGTGTTGGATACCGCTCTGGCACTGAAAGGGTGAAAGCAGCTAAGAGTTTAGCCAATACAAGATGAAGATTGCTTAGGAGAATGAAACACTGAAAAGTGGGGTTTGTGTTTGAAAAATTACAGCCTAAAGTGGTGAAGGGAGATGGATATACTATCAAGGTTTTCAAGACACTCAGACCAGTAGGTGAAATAAAATACAGTTTTGGAACACAGCTCTGCGCGGGTTAACGGCTCGATAGTTGGAACACAGCTCTGCACGGCTTAACAGCTCGATAGTTGGAACACAGCTCTGCACAGTTAACGGCTCGATAGTTGGAACACAGCTCTTCAGGGAGCAGCTCAGTAGCAGGATCACAGCTCAGCACAGGTTAACCACTGCAGCCGCTCAGGACAGTAGATGGAGGAAATCAAAATGTCGCCTCGGCGACAGAGGAAGCTGGAACGTAGTCTGGGCAGAAGTAACAGGTGCAGGTCACGGAGCTGGAACGTCAACAAGCCGGGTCGAATCACGGAGCAGGTTCTCAGACAAGCCGGATTAGGATACAAGCAGGAACGTCAGCCAGGCCGGGTCAAATCACTGAGCAGGTTCTCAGACAAGCCAGATCAGGATACGAGCAGGAACGTCAGCCAGGCCGGGTCAAATCACGGAGCAGGAACACAGGAACGTAGTCAGAGCAAGCCACCGGAAATCAGGAACGCAGGAACACAGCACAGTAAAACTGGCTCGGGAACACCACAAAAGGGCACCTGACAGTTGCCACTGGCCCAGTATAAAAAGGTCACCAGGGGCGGGCCAAACAGGCTCAACCAATCGGAGTGCAGCACAAGCGAGAGTGACATGAGGGGAAACACTGCACCGTGATATATACAGAGATCATATATACGTGTTGATGGTGGTGTGACTGGTGGGACATTCCGATCACTTTGTAGTTAACTTCATAACCTACTGACAACTCTTTGGGTAAGTAAGTTAGACACACATACTGCAGTTTAAACAAACATTGATGTTTATTCTTGACGCAGTATTAAACACTAATGTATACACATATACTGAACTGATATGAGGGGAAATCAGGGTAGGAAAATGAGACAGAGGAATTTGGGTACCATAGAGTAGGAGGCTGCCACGAAAAAATGAAACCTTTAACCATGTACTAACATAGAATGTCACATGTATAGTTTGTCGATGTTTGACCACTTATGTTGAATAGGATATGACAGGCATGGGTTGTCGATGTTCGACCATATGTTAACTTGAATGTTACAGGCATGGGTTGATGATGTTCGACCATGTGCTACATTGAATGTGACAGGCATGGGTTTTTGATGTTCGAACACGTCCAATTTGGATTGTGACCGGCAACCCATGCTGGAGTAGAGGTGACATGCACAGACTGGCAATGTATGACAATGTCCATTTTTGGGATGGATCTTTTTCTATATGCATACCCTGTCTGGAAAGAATGATAGCAGCATGCACGGAGGCACACTGCTATCATTTAACCAATGTTAAATTCAGCCGAATAATTTGGAATGGATCAGAATGTCGTCCGAATCGAATAGGGCTGGTCTGAAATTAGGATCCTCCGAATTAAAAAAAAATCATTTTGCCTGAATTTGAATTAAATTGAAGATTTTGGTCGTGCACAAGTCTGATAGACACATTTTCAAACATGACAGATTTATTTCTTAAAATATTGTCCTTCTTTTACCACAAATTCATGATCCAACAATTTTTTCATTATGATGACATTTTGAACATCTCACCCCAAGAGCGCATCACACCAGAGTCAATAACCAGACTGAAACTAGCAGGAAGCAGCACAAATAGTCAGACAGAGAAGGACTGGAACAGGAATCAGCAGCCACAGACAAAACTGCAACAAGCAATATAAGGCAGCAAAAACTAGAACATATTCAGTTAAGGAACTGCAGTTCTATACTGATTTAGTGACAGGACTGGTTCAGCATCAAGACTGGTATAGCTACAGCGGATCAGTGCAGGAACAGACATTAAACAATACTGTGATTTCTGTATCAATGTGATTAGGCTATTGACTCTGAGAGGACACTAATGGTGACTATAGAAACCAAGTGAGCGGAACCTTGGTGCCCAGTTCAAACTGAAGTGCAAACAGCTATTGTGTCTGTAAATTTGAGTCCCTGATGAAAGTCGCCATGCAGACTGAAATATTGAACTATATGTGATTTTATGATTTTTATTAAAAACTAGGTTTATTACATCTTATATGGAGTGTGCTAAACGTTCAAGCTAGTTGTTTGTTCAGTACATTGTAAGTCAGAGGCACCTCATATCAAATCCTAAGGTGTGCGCGGCAGTTCCAACAAACACTAATCTGTAGAGTGACCACAAATAGTAATATAATAGCTTCATAATATGTTGCCACCAATTTGACTTATGTGAATATTTAATCCACACAGGCATGCAAAGGGTTGGAGCACACAGTGTACTACTGATTCACCACAGTTATTCAGATGGTTCCATAACTGTCAAATCTGAAGGTTCAGCCGGTTTGAAACTTGGGTCTTAGAGCCCTTCAGAGCTATTTTTCTTCTCTTGATGCTCATTCAAATGTTCATATGAAGAAAGAATGAACAGTCACTTGTAAAAAATAAAAAGTCACCTAATAATCACTCCAATAATGTGGTGCACTCCCAGACCTGACACATACAATTATCCAAAAAACCCTTTTTGGGCAAACAAGGCCAGATAGGTAAAAAGAAGCTGTTTTGGTGACACGTTTGGGATCAGCTGCTAAAGGGAATCACTTTGTCATTATCCCCTCAGATGCACCCAGACCTTTTTTTTGATGACTAAGTACTTCCCTTCTGAACATTTATACTTTGTCTCACTTTTCGGGTTATTAGGTTTTTGAAGGGTAATTATATATGCCATTTTAGGTAGGGACTCCAATTTTTTTGGTGTTCTTCTCACTTATATTCTAGATGTAGTTCAGTGAGGAATTTTTTTGTGCTTTCCATGGTATTGGGACATTGTTTTATCATGAGGGGTTATGACTGTATGTTTAGATTGTATTAGTGTTTTGCACTCTATAACATATGATTTATGCTGGAGGAATTCTGATATTCCCTTTTTGTGTATATTTTAATTGGCTTTAGATGTCATCTGTTTGTCTCAATAAAGTATTTATATTTTTGCATTATATTTGTTTATCTGTGTGCCTCCATTATCAGGTCTCTGTTCTTTTTTGGGCAATGGGTTAGAGGAATTTCTTCTTTTTTCCTATCTGGCCTTGTTTGCCCAAAAAGGGTTTTTTTTGATCATTCAGATGTTCCAACCACATGATTTTAGTGTGGAAATGAAGATTTATTGGTAGTCTAATTTCCGTTGTGTATGGCAATGAAATTGCTTGAGGTTTCATTCGGAAAAATGTCTTGAATTGAAAACTATCTAGGCCTGTGTTTAACCCCTTAAGGACCAGCGGTCCCGGGTTGTGTGGTCCTTTAAGGACCAGATAGGAAACTTTGACATTTCGTCCCACGTGACTTCAGTCACCGGTATTACTCAACGCGCTCCTACAGGAGCACGGTGAGTAAAAGTACGTGACGTGCCAGGACCGTCATTGGTCCTTATGTGCCGGACCAGCGTGACGGTCCTGCCACGTCAATGGTCCTTAAGGGGTTAAAATGATTTGACTATAGCTAAGCCTATCTATTGAGAGAATATGGAATTGGATGAATCCACCATTTTTATCAGTGTGGTGGGAGATGGTTTTGGGGATTACCATATCTTTTTTAATTAATACATTTTCCATATATTATTAGAATATACTGGGTATATTATGTATTTTTTTTTTACCATTTTCTTTCCTTTTTCTAATAGTACATACTTAGACTAATTTTAAATAATTTAGGTGATAAAAAGACAAAATGTATTTAATGAAACTAAAGAAGATGCCAAGAACAGACTGTAATTTTACCCATAGGAAAACATCTGTAATTTTGTATTCCTTTAAAAATACCATGCTGTGAAACCATAATATTCCTGACAAAGCACGGAGTATATTTACACACAGAAATGTGCTAATTTCCAAAAAACTAGTTTTATTAACTATCTCAAAGAATTAGCAGAAAACCATTTTAAAACATATTCTTTTCATTTTTACTCTAAATTGAAACATTTTTTTTTAAATTAGTAACTGCTTATGCCTACTTTTTATGATACTAAGGGCTAGATTTAAAGGTTCACATTAAAACAGCCGTTAAGTAAAAAAGGTCTATCGGCCGCAAATAATATATGGTTTACGGCGGATTTGACAGGTAGTCTACGGGAATAGCTAACGAACGTAGGCACAACAAAAACACGTAACACAAAAACCTGCGTCACATCTTTTTTTGCATCACTATGCGTCCCAATCACCCGTTAAAACACAATTTAAGTCAAAATGTAACATAATGGCTGACGTGGGCTAGCAACCCTGATAGATGCACAAACAAAATTCAAACCTACAGCCAATCCAAAGGTCCCAAAGTATCAAAAAATGTTCAAATACATGTATATACACCCAAAAATAATGGTCACACCCTGTCTGTGTTTCGAGTTTTGTCGAGCTAGATCACAGGACCCAGGGACGGATAATAGCGATTAGAGGGAGTGAGAGAGAGGTGCATTCACAAGAGTAAGGTAGAAGGAGTTTAGAGTTTGGAGTCTGGAGACGTGCACTCAAATAGACACATAGCACACTTTAGCACTTGTCCCATACACCCATACAAACACAAATACATACATACACATAGTCTTTTTTTATAACACTTTACACATTTTTTAAACTTTATTTTTACAGTGTGAATATGTGAGTGAAAGAGTTTGACAGAGAATGAGTGGGATCGAGTGTGTCTGTGAGGGCCCATGTGTAAAGGTTTTCAGTACACTCAGAGGCAGAATGTTTGGTAAAACACAGTTTTACTGAAACCACACAGAATAGAGTAACCCTCGCGGGTTCAGCATACAGATACAAAATACTACTGACACAGGACAGGTTACAGAGGAATCATTAACCCACACGGGTCCAGTACATATAAATGAGAGCAAAATATAGTACTGACACAGGTCAGGTTACAGTTCGTGTGAATCAGCGAGACAAGATAGGAAGGCGCTATAAGCCAGGAGGCTAATAGGCCTTAATAGCGGAAGGCCCAAAGAACACTCTTTACTCAGAGAGTGATACAGTAGAGACTTGTGACCACAAGGGTGAACGAGGCCCTGGATGCGTAATGGACTACCGGAACAACACTGGGTGACTGCAACCGCGGGTGCGGTGTAACGCCAAACAGAGACAGCAGTAACTGTGACCCAATTATAATGGCACCAACCTGCAAGGGTTAACGAACGCTCAGGCCTGATGGCGACTGCCAGGTAGTAGAGACAAACTGAGGCGCCCAGAAGACCAAACCTCAGAAGGGGAGCAGTGACAGGCCAAGTGTACCATGTGCAACCAGCAATACCTCCTACCCTGGAGTATGGAGATACGAGGCACAATAGAGTGACTGGGTCGCAGTAGCTGAATGGCAGAGCAGTAATCGAGGCAACCAAAAGGGTCTATACGAGACCTAGACAAAGCACCGGAAAGATCCCCAAGCCAGATAACCGGATGGAGTGGTGAACCGGGTCTGAGTGGTACACAGAGCAGGAGTATCAGCCAATCCGGATCGCTACACAGAGCAGGAACGTCCTCCTAACCGGGTCGGTACACATAGCAGGAACGTCTTCCAAACCGGGTCAGTACACAGAGCAGGAACGTCAGCCAATCCGAGTCGATACACAGAGCAGGAACGTCAGCCAGGCCGGGTCGGTACACAGAGCAGGAACGTCAGCCAGGCTGGGTCGGTACACAAAGCAGGATCGTAATCAGGCAGAGTAGTCAGGCAATCCGGGTCATACACAGGATTCACACGAAACACAGAGCAAGCACTAAGCAATGGGAACACCACGAAAGGGCTCTGCAGAAGTGACAGGGCTCAGTACTTAAAGGCTAACACTGGGAGGAGCAACATCACATTAGCCAATAAAAAGGTTTTCAGGAAATAACACTGTCAAAATGTCGCCAGCAATAACACGGCAGCAGTGATACCGTGGGAGTGCCTTGGTGTGAGTGGGTGAATGATGGCCAGGAGAGGAAGACAGGAGAGATGGATGGCGAGTAGTGGAGGTGGAACGTCAGGAGGGCAGCCCTGAGCAAAGTAGGGGTGGGAAAGTGAGATCAGCAGGGTGGAGTGGGACACAGCCCAGAAGAGTAGGCACACGGAGGGCAGGGACAGAATCTGCAGTGGTATGAGGGGTACCTGCTGGGGACCACCACACACATACAGGCAAGTGCAGTGCAGGCAGGACACTCTGGTTCTGACTCCTCGCAGGCCAGAGCTGAGGAGGATAGGATCAGGGATCCTCATTATACAGAGGAAGAGAATATGGCCGTCGTGGAGGCTGTTTTGGAGAGGGAGAGTGTCCTCTTTCCGAGGAAGAGGGTCCCTGTCCTGGCTTCAAGGAGGAAGGCCATCTGTAACCAGATATGCAGCCATGTGAATGCAGTGGCCACCTGCAGACGGGATGTGGGGCGACTGCAAGAGGCAGAGGCAGGTGGGGCGACTGCAAGAGGCAGGCGAAGAAGAAGATGGGGGATGCCGCCCTGTACGTCTGAGGCACCGGAGGTGGTCCACTGGTAGACATCACCAGGTTGTGTCTGGATCGTCGGGTGATGTTGCACAGGTGAACTTGTTTTGTATTGGCTGGTGTCCGTGTTGTCTGCTAACCCCCATTGTTCCGTGCCATGTTGTGTTGGTGTTTTTTTGGAAGGCATAGTCCCTGTGGTGTTGCTTGGTTGGTGTGTGTGAGAGTGATTTGTGTTGCATGGGAATGTTTTTTGTGTTATTTTGGCAGTGCATGGGTTAATTTTTCCATCTGAATGCTTGAACAGTATGCGGTTTGACTATTTTACTATCTAACGGGTTTTTTGTTTTTACTTTTATGTGTCTAACGGCTAAGAAAACTGGGTCTACAATATCAGATAAAATTATTTTCAAGTATTACTATCCCTTTAACCCTTTGAATGCCAGAGCAATGCGTTGCATACCCCTCTGGCACTCAGAGGGTTAAAAAGGTATTTAACTTCTTGAATGCCAAGAAGTTTCCAAGGATAAACTATGGCTGATAAAAATAATAGTAGATAATTTTAAATGTGCACATGTAAGTGCTCCACCACTCCGCCTTCAAGTTATTAGGTATCACACCATAAATGAGTGTGAGAGAAAGACTGCTTTTATGGTATATTTAATATTCATACTTTGGAAAAACTGAATAAACCATAGAAATCAATGTCCTTTCAACTTATCCTAATTTTATTTTCATTTAATTCCAATAGCTCTGAAAGAAGCACCAACATTAAAGTAATTATTCCTCAAATTCCCTGCCCTCCCAGTCCATTAGGAATAAGATGACTGCCACCTCACCCAAAAACACTTAGGTTCGCCCACATTTCAGTCTAAAATTACACGTTTTATTACATTGCATATAGCCAGGGAGCAAAAAAAAAACAAACAAAAACATACACAACAGACACACACACACATATATATATATATATATATATATATATATATATATATAATCTAAGCTGCTTATTAATGAAAGTTGTAACTCATTCAGCTCTGCTCCTCTGTCTATGGTAGCTATATACATGAACAGAATTGCTACAAAAACAATACAGGGAGCATAACGGAGGGAGCATAATGACTAAATGTAGATGTGAATAGTGTCTTATATGTTTCAGTCTGTGAAAATATTAAAATCTAAGTTTTATTGAATAATTTAAAACCATATAAAATATGTGTATGTATCATCCTCAAAACATGAATCCATATAAAATATGTATAATCCTTAAAACATGAGATCACTGCAGAAATTGCACCAAAGGATATAGGGGCCTATAAAACAATTCAGTTATTATAGTCTAAGAATAAGAATGCACCTGTAAAATGTAATTTTGTATTGGACTCAAGAGAGAATAATTCCTTTCATTTTACTCCGAAAGGGATAGAACATTGAAAATGTCTTGTTCTGTCTGCTTAGATGGAATGTCATAACAGTTCTCATTCTGGAAAAAATGATAGTGTCACAGTTTCCAAACAAAAATAGTGTTAATTTTTGTAATGTTCAACATTTTCGGTTTGGCCCTGAGGAGCAAACGTTAAACATTTTTGTAAAAGTGCTTCCTGTGCATCTGTAAGAACAGTGTGTGATAACGTAAACACGTTTATCTGGTATTTGTGTCTCTAAGTCTCATTGTTGCTGATGGACTCCTCTCTGTTCTCTCTTGTGAGTTGTGACTGTGTGTTCTGCTCCTGTCCTGCATATAAGATTCCTGCCTCTGCCATTGTTGGACCCCCAGTTTCAATGAGGATTCAAGCTTCTTATGATTTCAAGGCAGCACTGCTGTTAAACCAGTTCCTTCACAAGATTATTATTCTTTTTTGTCACTTGTTCTGTAATATTTAAGCGTAAGAATACACCTGTGAAATGTGCAAAATATATGGTTGAAGATTTAATTTGTGACCATCATTATTATAATCATTTTCTGGGGATTATATATATTTTTATCTACATAATCAGAAGTGGAAAGCACTCACTCTTAACTAAGTTCATGTCCAGATGCACAATCCCAAATGTAGATAAAGCAATATTAAGAAACAGGGCAGCACCAGTGGGTCTTTTTAAATAAGCAAAACTACTTTATTTGAGTAACAGAAATCGTCAACGTTGAGGACTGAAACGTTGACGATTTCTGTTACTCAAATAAAGTAGTTTTGCTTATTTAATAAGACCCACTGGTGCTGTCCTGTTTCTTAATATTGCTATATTTTTATCTATGTATTTCAATCTATGAACACATGTTAATACTTTTACCAACTGAAACATCTACCACCTATCCATTTTATGTCATCTGTCATACCTACTTGTCACAGTCTGCCCCTGTCTGGGCAGACTGCCAGGTGTGGTCCCCCTCCGGAAGATCACGGTGGAATTGAACCATAGTCCTCATGTGCTCTGGTCCTGCTTTCTTGCCTTTGAGACACTGCTGAATCTGATTTATCAGTGTAATTCTACCCTGTATTATTTGCTTTGCCTGCAGCACTAGGGGGCTGGACTGCTGCTATCAGACTTCCCCTGTCATTCAGAGTCCACCTGAGGTAGCTTGTTAATTAAGCTGCTCATTACCTGGGTATAAAACACTGCCTCTCCCTGAGGGCTGGGTCAGTTCATTGTTGTATTTCTGTTCCTGTTGTTTGTTTCCAGATTCCCAGACTGACTTAGCTTGTGACCCCAGCTTGCTGTGCCTGACTACTCTTCTGGATTTGCCCTTATCTGATTCTACGCATCCGGTTACTGTTCCTGCCAGCCCCCGTGCACAGATTCACAGCCCAGGTGGCTTTTTACCTGGTCACTTTGGGCTGTGGCTATCTGCAAGGGTGAGCTAACATCTCTGCATTACGGACTCCAACCAAGGTAAACCGTTACACTACTATATTCTTGCAAATAGCCAAGGAGCTCCTCATAAATAGTGTCTGCCATAACCACATCCTTGGACAAGGAATTTCATAATTTAACAGACCTAACTGTAAAAATACCCTTCCTCTGCTGAAGTCTAAATCTCCTTTCCTCTAATCTCACGGTGTGTCCTCTGGTCATTTGATAAGGCCTTGGAACGAATAGCTCACCAGAGGGATCCTTGTATTGACCTCTCATATACTTGTACATTGTGATAAGATCTCCTCTTAGTAGTCTTTTCTCTAGAGTAAATAAACCAAGCTTGTCTAGTCATTCTGCATAAGTCAAGTCCTCCATTCCCTTGATTAATTTTGTTGTTCTTCTCTGTACCCTCTCCAGTTCTAGAATATCCTTTTTCAGAACTGGTGACCAAAACTGCACTGCATATTCGATGTGAGGTCTTATCAATGATTTGTACAATGGCAAAATGATGTTATCCACTCTTGCTTCAATAACTCTTTTTATGCAAGACATGAATTTATTTGCTTTTGCTACTACTATTTGACACTGGCCACTGTTTCCAAGTTTGTAGTTTACAAGGATTCCCAGGTCTTTCTCCAGCAATGAGTCCCCTAAAATGATTCCATTAAAGGGATAGCAATGTTTCATAATAAAAGCAGCTCTAATTAATCATCATAGTATTTGGACTTTGGAGAGTGTTATTTCAATTCTGTCAGACTTATACTTCAAGAGTAATTGAATGACAAAGTACCCCCTTCCACCCCTTTCTAAATACATGACTTTACACTTTCCCACATTAAACTTCATTTTCCGTTTGGTTGCTCAATCTGCCATTTTATTTAAATCCCTCTGTAGAGAGCAAATATCCTGTTCTGAATTAATTAACCTGCATAATTTAGTGATATCTGCAAATACTGATATTTTGCTTTCTATATCTATTTCCAATTCATTTAAAAAGCTGTGGACCTAGCACTGAACCCGCTCAACTTTAACTAAATTGGAGAATTGTCCATTTATAACCACACACTGTTCCCGATCCTTCAACCAATTGTCTATCCAATTGCACAGCTTATTCCCTACCCCACTTTCCTTATTTTATACCCCAGCCTTCTTTGTGGCACTGTATCAAATGCCTTTGCAGATATACTACATGACTGCATTCACATCTTTATGCAATAAACTGTTTTTTTGAAAGTTCCCTTAAAGGGATAGTAATACTTCGTTTTAATTGATTTTATTTTGTAGGCATTAACAAAACATGAAGAATGATATAAGTCTTATGTCTCAAACCTTTATGGTTTAAGAGATATTCACAAGCAAAGTTTCCCCTCCCGCCCCTTTTTCCAGTATAAGCCATCTCTTCTCAGATGTGAATCTGGTTGTAACACCAGACAGATAACAGCAGGGGACAATCTTCTTTGTATAAAAACAATGAAAGCCCTTCCCCCCTTGACAAGCTTTTCAGGTTTTTCCCTTATCTTAATTGAAGATTGTCCCTCTCTGCAGTCTACCTGGACACCTCCCTTCTGATCTGGTTGAACAGGGGGGGGGGATACTTTGCTTGTGAATCTCTCTTAAACCATAAAGGTTTGAGACATAAGACTTATATCATTCTTCATGTTTTTTTTAATGCCTACAAAATAAAATAAAGATAAAACGAAGTATTACTATCCCTTTAACTCACTTATTTCATGGTGTAATAATGCAAACCATACAGGATATTGGGAAAGGAGTGGGGTGATTTACCTGATTAAGGGAAGGCAGTTCATCTCTCCCCCTTGAACTTTGTGCCACCTTCTTCTGCTTCATTTCGTGAAAACACTAAAGAAACAAAACACTAAACCCTTTGATAAAGCCGTCAATCAACAAAACGTACTTCAGGGATAACAGCTGCATACTTATGCAGGCTGTTCTGCTATTTACTGTCATAATTCTGCACAATCTTGCCTAAAAAAATCCCTTGCTAGATGAGGACTGTCATTTAAACGTCTGAATTTTCAAGTGATCACCTTTTGCAGGTTTTTTGAGATTGTTGCCTCCGAGACCACTATTTCTTGCTACAGTGTAACATATGATGTGATGTGTTATACTGTTTCTTAACCCCTTAAGGACCGGGAAAATCTGAGTTAGATTTGACTTAAGGACCGGAGCAATTTTGACTTTTTTGACTATGTCTTTGTTCAACCATATTTTCTCTTTAATTCCTTTTGTGCACCCACATAAATTATATACTGTTTTTTTAAGCACAAGTAGGGCTTTCTTTTGATACCACAATTATATGAATACCTCATCATTTAATTTTATTAAAATAGAAAAAAAGAGCAAAAAAATAAAAAAAAACAACATTTTGCTTATATTTTCGTGTCAGGATTTGCATACAATTAGTTTATGACAAAAAAATACCCCTAAATATATTCATTTGCTTCTCCTGAATATAAGAATACCCCATATGCCTAGTATTTCAATCACTTCCTCACATTTACAAGGTAAATATTACAAGATGGATGCCATTATTTCCAACTTGTAATTTCTCAACAATTGGCATGTGAGCATCATAGCTTAGCTGACGGTGCCAGAACCAAAAATGTCCCACAAAGGTATATGTTTCTGAAAACTACACAACATAAAGTAAATAATCAGGAGAATTTTGGAGCTTTTCATGCAGCTATTTTTCCAGAAAAAAATTTCAAAATTGTGGTAATATTTTGCTTTTTTGCAGTTTTCACACTTACATTTCAATACTACTGTTGATATCAAGCACATGATAGGTGAAGATTTTTAAAAATGCATTGTTTAGTGTTCAGCTCCTTCTTCTGAGTACGGCAATACCCCATATGCATAGGTTTCTCAAGGTTTGGGAGAGCTACGGGGCCCAAATTGGAACATGCGCGTTTCCAGTTTCACACTTTGAATTTTCACAGCTTGCATCACTGGTGCCATGTCTCATTTGAGGCTGTGTAACAGTGCTCCACTCTAAGATTTTCCCCCAAAAGTATATATTTTTGGAAAGTAGACACCCCAGGCTTTCATTTTATGTATGTTTTCAATTTTTTTACGCAGCCATTTTACCACCAATCGCTCGTAAATCTTGACGTAAGTTAAAAAAACAGCGTTTTTCACACTTGCACTTCAATGTTTATGTGAATTTCAAGCACAGGATAGGTGAAGATTTTTAAAAATGCATTGTTTAGTGTTCAGCTCCTTCTTCTGAGTATGTCAATACCCCATATGCATAGGTTTCTCAAGGTTTGGGAGAGCTATGGGGCCCAAATTGGAACATGTGCATTTCCAGTTTCACACTGAATTTTCACAGCTTGCATCACTGGTGCCATGTCTCATTTGGGGCTGTGTAACAGTGCTCCACTCTAAGATTTCCCCCCAAAAGTATATATTTTTGGAAAGTAGACACCCCAGGCTTTCATTTTATGTATGGTTTCAATTTTTTTACGCAGCCATTTTACCATCAATCACTCGTAAATCTTGACGTAAGTTAAAAAAAAACAGCGTTTTTCACACTTGCACTTAAATGTTGATGTGAATTTCAAGCACAGGATAGGTGAAGATTTTTAAAAATGCATTGTTTAGTGTTCAGCTCCTTCTTCTGAGTACGGCAATACCCCATATGCATAGGTTATTCAAGGTTTGCGGGAGCTATGGGGCCCAAATTGGAACATGCGCGTTTCCAGTTTCACACTTTGAATTTTCACAGCTTGCATCACTGGTGCCATGTCTCATTTGGGGCTGTGTAACAGTGCTCCACTCTAATATTTCCCCCCAAAAGTATATATTTTTGGAATGTAGACACCCCAGGCTTTCATTTTATGTATGTTTTCAATTTTTTTACGCAGCCATTTTACCATCAATCGCTCGTAAATCTTGACGTAAGTTAAAAAAACAGCGTTTTTCACACTTGCACTTAAATGTTGATGTGAATTTCAAGCACAGGATAGGTGAAGATTTTTTAAAATGCATTGTTTAGTGTTCAGCTCCTTCTTCTGAGTATGGCAATACCCAATATGCATAGGTTATTCAAGGTTTGCGGGACCTATGGGGCCCAAATTGGAACATGCGCGTTTCCAGTTTCACACTTTGAATTTTCACAGCTTGCATCACTGGTGCCATGTCTCATTTGGGGCTGTGTAACAGTGCTCCACTCTAAGATTTCCCCCCAAAAGTGTATATTTTTGGAAAGTAGACAACCCAGGCTTTCATTTTATGTATGTTTTCAATTTTTTTACGCAGCCATTTTACCACCAATCGCTCGTAAATCTTGACGTAAGTTAAAAAAACAGCGTTTTTCACACTTGCACTTAAATGTTTATGTGAATTTCAAGCACAGGATAGGTGAAGATTTTTAAAAATGCATTGTTTAGTGTTCAGCTCCTTCTTCTGAGTACGGCAATACCCCATATGCATAGGTTTCTCAAGGTTTGGGAGAGCTATGGGGCCCAAATTGGAACATGCGCGTTTCCAGTTTCACACTTTGAATTTTCACAGCTTGCATCAATGGTGCCATGTCTCATTTGGGGCTGTGTAACAGTGCTCCACTGTAAGATTTCCCCCCAAAAGTATATATTTTTGGAAAGTAGACACCCCAGACTTTCATTTTATGTATGTTTTCAATTTTTTTACGCAGCCATTTTACCATCAATCGCTCGTAAATCTTGACGTAAGTTAAAAAAACAGCGTTTTTCACACTTGCATTTCAATGTTGATGTGGATTTCAAGCACAGGATAGGTGAAAATTTTTAAAAATGCATTGTTTAGTGTTCAGCTCCTTCTTCTGAGTATGGCAATACCCCATATGCATAGGTTTCTCAAGGTTTGGGGGAGCTACGGGGCCCAATTTTGAACAAATATTGAATTTTCACATCTTGGTTAACTGGTGCCATTACTCATTTTGGGCTATGTTCCAGTGCTGCACTTTAGAATTTCCCCCCCAAAAGTGTATATTTTTGGAATGTAGACACCCCTAGCTTTCATTTTAGGTGTGTTTTCCAATTTTTTACACAGCTATTTTACCACCACTTTCTCGTAAACTTGACGTAAGTAAAAAAACAGCGTTTTTCACACTTTGCCTTCAATGTTGATGTGAATTTCAAGCACAGAATAGGTGAAGATTTTATAAACTGAATTGATTAGTGTTCAACTCCTCCTTCTGAGTACGGCAATACCCCATATGCATAGCTTTCTCATGGTTTGGGGGAGCTACGGGGGCCAAATTGGAACATGCGCGTTTCCAGGTTCACACTTTGAATCTTCACAGCTTGCGTTACTGGTGCCATGTCTCATTTGGGGCTGTGTAACAGTGCTCTTTTTTTAAGATTTCCCCCCAAAAGTGTATATTTTTGGAAAGTAGACACCCCAGGCTCTCGTTTTAGGTGTGTTTTCCAATTTTATACACAGCCATTTTACCACCAATCCCTCGTAAACCATGACGTAAGTAAAAAAAAAAAACAGCGTTTTTCACACTTAGGGTTGGCGGCAGTATACTGGGCTGCATACAAATTGGTTTGGGACACAATTTCACCTAAAATGTCTTCCCCCAAAAACAAATCAAAAAAATGATCATGGGTAAATCCTTCCACATCAATTTGAATCCCTGGGTTGCCTGTGAATTCTGAGATTTGTGGCCATAAATTGATACCCATTCATTAGGATCCGGAGTGGCAGGTGCTGGGGCATTTCTTTGGGCAGGTCTTTTGGCAGGTCTTTGGGCAGATCTTTTGGCAGGTGCTGGGGCAGTTGCCAGGGCAGCTCTTGGGGCAGCACTTGGGGCATTTCTTTGGTAGGTCTTTGGGCAGATCTTTTGGCAGGTGCTGGGGCAGTTGCCAGGGCAGCTCTTGGGGCAGCACTTGGGGCATTTCTTTGGGCAGGTATTTTGGTAGATCTTTGGGCAGTTCTTTTGGCAGGTGCTGGGGCAGTTGCCAGAGCAGCTCTTGGGGCAGTGCGTCTTTTCTTGACAGAAGGCCCAGCGTCATCACTAGAGCTGCTCTCACTTTCTGAAAACTGCGCTATGTCAAAATCTGACGCAGTGTCTGTTGCCTCAGAGTCAGACGCCAAAAAGGCATATGCCTCTTCAACGCTGTACCTGCGCTGCATTTTGCCCACTAAAAAAACTTTTTTTTTTCTTACGCTATCCCTAAACCTAAATCTAACCCTAAAACTTACCCTAGCCTACGTATATCCTGAACCTACCTAACCCAAGTGAACTACCTATCTAAACTGCACTTATTATTTATATTTTGTTTGGGGTTTTTTTTTTTTTTTCTTACGCTATCCCTAAACCTAAATCTAACCCTAAAACTTACCCTAACCTACGTATATCCTGAACCTACCTAACCCAAGTGAACTACCTATCTAAACTGCACTTATTATATATATTTTTGGGGGGGGGGTTTTGGTTTTTTTTTTTTCATACGCTATCCCTAAACCTAAATCTAACCCTAAAACTTACCCTAACCTACGTATATCCTGAACCTACCTAACCCAATTGAACTACCTATCTAAACTGCGCTTATTATATATATATATATATTTTTTTTTTTTTTTATATTTTTTTTGGGGGGGGAAGGGGGGTTGGGTTTTTTTTTTTCCCTAAACCTAAATCTATCCCTAAAACACGTCTACACTAAACCTACCCAACTACCTACCTAAACTATATTTACTATTTAAAAAAAAAAAAAAAAAAAAAAAAAATTAAAAAAAATTTAAAACATTTTAAAAAAAATCTAAAAAAATTCAAGGGGGATGGGGGTATCCCACAGATCAGAAAACACTGATCTGCAGCAAATTGATCACTCCAAGAGTGATCAGATGGGGGGAACTTATTGATCACTGCAGAACAGTGATCAAAGGGTTAATTTTCTTTATTTAAACTTTTTTTTTACTTTTTTTTTTTTACAGGAACACTGTAACACTATGTCTCTATGTCTCTCTCCACCTCAGCAGCATGCAAGGTGGAGGGAGGCACAGAGATCTGACAGGGACAGTATTTACAAATACTGTCCCTGTCATTCAGGTTTTGCAACATGTGATTCGCTTTTGAAGCAAATCGCATGTTGCAACAATGTTTCTACCGCTTGTTACTGTGTCCCGATACCGGGACACTTAGTAACAAGCGGCTTGATCTCTTCCATCGCTCCGTGCGGCCGCGATGGAAGAGTTTAACCCTTGACATACCGGGACTGTCAAGGGTCGTTGGAGCACATTTACCCTTAACGGTCCTGGTACGTCAAGGGTCCTTAAGGGGTTAATCAGGATATAAGAGTGCTTAATGTGTTTCTTATCAATGTTGCAGCTACTATATATATGACTAGTGTAAAAGCCCGTGTACACGGGCCAAGGTCCGGGTAATGTTAACCTTTTGAGTGCCAGAGGGGTACGTAATGTATTGCTTTGCAATGCATTGCGTACCCATCACTCAAACGGTTAAGCGGCCGCTACCTCACTGCTCCATGCTATGCAGTCTTACGTCTCCTCACTCATGCGATGCAATCATGTGCAGTGGAGACTATACATGATGGCTTCTGACAAACATCCTAGCGAATTATTATATAGGATTATAATAGGAGTGATAGCTGCCAATAGATCACTACAAACTTTGGTACAACAAACGATGGCGGAGAGACACTAAGTACTATCACGCTGATTGTATTCTTTAAATATGATCTGTTTGTCTGTCACTTTGATACAATGATCTCTATCAAACACCAGTATGCATTAAGTATTTAATCACTGTTACATGCAAAAACAGATGATATTGCTACAATAGTGATCGCTATCAGAATATCATTGCATTCTTATTCATTTTGGCATTCTCTCTCGCCTCATCCAAGAGCATGGACGTGCGCTCCATTTAAAGGGGCAGTTGTGCAGTAGATGGCTCCTCCTCTTCCTGGGTCAAAGGTTCTTATACTGCCTGGACACAATGCTCAGTCGCCCTTTCGTGGTGTCCTGTGCAGTTTGGCTTTAGCTTTGTGTATTACCTGGTTTGACTGACTACCCGTTCTGGTGCTGACCTCTGGCTCTGTTTGACTATTCTCTGTGTATGACCCCAGCTTAGTCTGATATCCCTTCTGGTGTGGACCTGTGGCTCTGGTAGACTACCTCCTCTGTGTATGACCTGTGGCCTGCCTGACTATCCATTCTGGTGCTGACCTGTGGCTCTGTCTGACTACCCGCTCTGTGTATGACCCTGGCTAGTCCGATAACCAATCTGGTGCAGACCTGTGGCTCTGGTTGACTATCTGTTCCATGTATGACCTGGCTTGTCCACTGCGTACCCAGCATACCAACGCTTCAGTGGCTATCCTTTCTGGTGCTGATCAGTGGCTCTGGCAGACTTCTCCTTTGCTACTGTCCTATAACTGGTGCATTCAGGTGTGGACCTGTGGCACAGTTAGTTCTTATTCCAGGAGCGTTGACTGTGCAGGTGTGGACCTGTCATTGACTGTTCAGGTGCAGACCTGTGGCTGCCTATTTCCTCCCTATTGCCTATAGGAGTCCTGTACTATACCACAAGGAAGTAGCTCCGAACTTCCTGACATCACCGAAGATTGTTTTGTGTACTTACTGTTGCAGAGTATTTCGTTACGTTGTGTCTCTTCATAAAGTGTGTTACCTAAAGTACTGGTCCAGTTCTCATTTTAACATACCGTGACACACGCTGACTATACCTCATATATTAGTACTGTGTACCTACAACTTAGATACTCAAAGAGATTAATCTTCCAGTACGTCTATATAACTCAACCTGCATGCACTTACACTGATCAATAATTTAGTGTATTTGGCAGATTATTTTTGAAAAAGGGTTCACAACACACTAAGATAGGAAGAAGGCTCCAATATAGCCCTTACATGCACACAAGTAGAAATATGGTGTCATGTGCATAGTAGACTAGGGTCTTGATACTATTACCACAGGTAAAACCGGAGGTAATAGCAAAAACACGAAAGCCTAAAAAAAATCAACCATGTACCTCAGCTATGCTGTTGCTGTAAAGGTACATGACAAAAAGAGCACTGTTGGCCAAAAACCACGTTTTGGCAAAATGCTTGTTGTTTTTTGTTAACTAGCGCTAATTGTGAGAACATCAAAGGGAAAAAAAAAGTAATTCCCCAAGCTAGAAGCTGATTGGCTGTAAGACGCATAAGCACTTCCAGGAGACTGCCAATTTATTTTTAACCGAGACTGGCATATAGAAGCCAGTCTCGGTTCAAAATTCCGGCATTCTGGTCCGAGAGGTCGCAAGGATGCCTCAGTGCTGATCAAAAGGTAAGAGGGTAAATTAATTGAAACTTTAATGAATATGGACATTTAAAAAAAAATGTATATTTCATGCGGACGTTAAGATGCCACCAATAGTAACCCTTTAAGCACCAAAGGCTACCCCTCCTGGACTCAAAGGGTTATTGGTAGCATCTTTGGTGGAATATTTTTTAAAAAGAAAAGAGCACTAATGGATTTTTTTAAATTTTATTTTAAAGCAAGAAAAAAGATCAGAAGATTTGCGCCATGAAAAAGTGAGGTCCTAAACATATGGTGAAGCCACCACATGGAATAGGATAGCAAAGCTGACCATTTTCAGTTGATGTTCAATGGGTGGAAACTGCGTACCAATTGAACATTTTTGCACGTTTTTTTGTGTTGACAGCACAGTTTATAAAATTGTAAACTGTGTTGTCAAAACCACTACCACTTGTTTTAAAAATACCGGGGCTAATAGTATCGAGCCTTAGATTGGTCTGAGACATAATAACTTTAACCCCTTAGGGACCCTTGACGTACCAGGACCGTCACGGTCCTTGAACTACTCAAGGACCGATGACGGTCATGGTACGTCACGTACTTTTTACTTACAGCGCTCTACTGGGAACACTGTAAGTAAAAATAAGGCATGAAATAGAACGCTCCAAGATCAGAGCGATCTCTTTCAAGCCCCATAGTGACGCGCCGATACACGTGACAGGTCACGTGTACCGGCGCGTCAAAGTGCCCCTATGCGGTCGTTATGGGACGGAAATGTCCCATAACCTCCGGTCCTTAAGGGGTTAATGACCACTGTGACAGTAATTTTTGTTTTTAAATTTGGCAGCTGTTTTTAAATGAGATTAATAATGGTTAGGTTTTAGTTTTATGCTTGCTCTCCACTCCCAGTACTTTCACCTACACAGTTTTGCCCATGAAGTAATTCTAAGGGTGGGTTTGGTGCTATTAAAGGGTTACTTTTGTCTCCTTTCTTCTTAAAATACTAAACAACTTTATATGAGATTCAAAATATATTTTTTTTATTTTCCTTCTGTTTCCACTATTACATATGCTGCAGTGAGCTGTTTGCTGAGATAAGATATTAACCACTTTCAGGTTCCAAACATGTCCTACTCTTCTTCCTGGATATAGCTATAATGCAATTAGATACAGTAGTCCTTCTATTTATACTTCACTCATGTTTCACTTTTTAATTATTATTTTTTTTTATTTACCATTTGGAAAAGTATTAAAAACGTCAAAATCAATTACAGATCAAGGTGAAAAGCAAAACACATGAAATAATTGAGATATTTTCTTAAAAACAGGAACATAAAGAGAAAACATAAGTGATAATATTGGGATATATAATAATTTCCAGTGTGAGAGACCAACATTTATTAGAACAATTTTATTCATATTTAAAACAAGTACATCAAATGACATATTGTAGAGATTAAAGAAGCAGCACCTTAAAAAATAGTAATATTGAAATTTAAATGTTTATTATTTTGCAATGTATAGTATTTTATTAAGACCTTGCATCAGATATTAGCTCTCATCATTCTGCTTTCAACAATACAAGCACTCTCTACATTGTATCTGTTAAAACAGTCTGTAACTCAAATATCTGCAGAAGCTCAAAAGAGGTATATTTATGTACTTCTCAATGTCTGGCATTTGCACCAGAAGAACAGAGCAGAACAGTTTCTTAGGAAAAACAAATTCACAGAAATGTTAATATGTGATGAAATATTGTACATCTGCTTAACACCTATGTTTAAAGCTCTTTACACATTTATAAAACCTCTTTGATCCACATGCATGGGGATCAACAGAGTGGGTATTTTGTGACATGCTATTCCTCTGCACCCAGGAGCAAGCGATATACACACTGGAAACAAACAACATCAAAGCAAAATGTTTTTCCTTAGGTCTGGTATAGGAGTGTAATTAAGGGGTTATTCACTTACATAATGTGCACTGGACGAGTTGCATGCTAAAATCTACTAAAGCTCTATATATAAGCATAGATGCAGGAATAGGTTTAGCAAAATGATGCACAGATGCTTGTATGGATCTTTAAAGATACAGTTGAGTTGCAGACCTTCTACAGATTGCAAGTAGAGTGTAATCAAATCACTAGGAATGCATACTACAAAAACAATAAATAAGACTTTGAGTACCACGATCTTAGGCCATTTGTTAGACAGTGTAGGTCAACCCACATTTTCAGCATTTTTGCTATCCATCTGTTTAAACATGTTTACCACTGGTAACCTTCTAGTTACATATAGAAAACATTTAAGCCACTTGGAAATGGCTTCAATGTCTTGGGGGGGTTGCCTTTTTTCTGAATCAACAGGGGTGATAAGGTATAGGCACAAGTCTTTTTTCAGCCTCATCAAGAAATTACCAGCACACAGTGGCAACAAAAAGAAGATGAGGCGGCCTTCATCTTATTGCAGTAGATCAACAGTGGCCGAAGATGATGATTATAAGATAAATATATATTTTTGCAAAAATCACACACTATATATCAAATGTTTAAGTTGATTATGAAAGTTTCAGTTATTTGAAAAATCCCTCAATCCATGAGTACAAAAGTACCAAAAGTATAGTTTTACCAATATGTATGGCCTGCACAGACCACTAATTACCAGGAGTACAAAATGGTATTTAAAATTTTATGAGCTAAAATGTACATTCCAGTTACATGGCAAAACTATCCTAAAACAGCTGAATAAAAATATAAAACTACATATGTCCAGAAAGTAGATATATCACTACATCAGATTAAGTCACTTGCCTTTCTACCCCTAGCCTGTTGTACACAAATGTTTACAGAAGGTGGGGTTAAAGAAGAAAATCTGCATTTTTTACATTTCTACCCCTTGAACTGTACTTAAATATTTGAAAACAGTTGAATTTTCTACTGTTTTCATTAGATAGTGCTCTTAAAAGCACCCCATCGGTATGAACTGAAATACTGCAGGGGGTGCCAGAAGTACAAAAATTACACCAGCTAACCTCTGATTTTTATTAAACTTTGTCAAATGACTTTTCTGTTCTAAAATGGCTTTAACAGATACAGAGGGAAGAAAAGGTATATAAAGCATACCAATCAAATTTGGAAAAAGATATCCCACCATATCAAATGCAGAGTCATTTGCCTTTCTACCCCTAGCCTGGTGTGCATACATTTTTCCAGAAGATGGCACTAAAGGAAAACAATTGGCATCTTTTCAAGTTTTCAACCCTTGAAATGTACTGAAATTGGTAAAAAATGTGGAATTTCTACCAGTGTTAATTTGCTGCTTCTGTTCTTACAAGAAAAATGACGTACTATTGGCATTATCTGACAAACTGTAGGGGGTGCCAGAAGCAAAAAACTACACCAACTACAACCTCTCACTTTTCTTACAATTTTTCAAACATGACTACCCTGTACTAAAATGGTTCTAAGAACTAGAAAAATTAAAAAAAGGTAGGCAAAGCATGTCAATTTGGAAATAAGATAAACCACTGCATCAAATAAGGGGTCACTTGCCTTTTTACCCCTAGGTTGGTGTGCAAATCTTTCCAGAAGGGGGCACTAAAGGAAAAATATTTTTTGTTTTTCATTTCCACCCCTTCCAATGTACCGAAAGCTGTGAAAACTATGGAACTTCCAACTGTATTCATTACTTACTGCTCTTACAAGTAAACTGGCATCTCATTGGTATGAGTTAAAATACTGTAGGAGGTGACAAAAAGGACAAAACTATACGTATCTGTTTTCTTTTTTGAAAATGTCTGTCTGTACCCAAATGATCATAACAACTATAGTTATGAAGAAAAGGTTTGCAAGGTATAACATTTTGGAAAATAGACCTTTACACACATCAGAAGAGGGCTTGTATCCCTTTCTACCCCTAGACTGGTATGCACATATAGTTCCAGAAACAGTGTTTCCCAGCCTTTAACTATAATTTATAT